>OZ038371.1:80287513-80887513 GCA_964036015.1 Leptarthrus brevirostris
TCGCGTGTTCACTTAGCACTAGTAATACATAATATCTCACTCTTCCGCACCTCTCACCTTTAGCCCTAAACCTAGTGATCCAAACTCCAATTGGCAGTTCAAAATGGGTGCATTTCCAGACTTTAATCTTAGTACCCGAATCAAGTAACCTAACTTTATATATTCTCACACCCTTAACACCTCTGATCCAGTTACAGCAAAGCCCTCGAACACATCTAGCCCAGCCGACAACCCTACCACCACTGTCTCGAATCCTGTATATCCAGCGGAATCCACCCGACCACACACTCCGAACTTCTTCCGTGTGCACACCTAAGCACAAGCCATCATCTTCCGACCACCCCACCACCTCTACTTCGATTTCCGTCTGTCCCACCCTCCTCTGTATACACCAAACCTTGCACCCGCTACTTCCTTCGCATGCCCACCTAATTGCAATTCATCATCTTCATTTATTGATCCCCTAATCCCACCTAGAGTTAAATTTACATTGCGCTCTGCGGATTCCATCGATGGACGATACCTCTTGTTTATGCGACCACCGCATTTATGAATACGTACGTCTTTTTCTAGCCTCTCTGCACTACAAACCGAATTCCGTCTGTATTGATGGTAAAACCAGCACCAACGTCATGTTAAGTAGAGATGGGCGATACTGTATCGATATACCGGAGTATCGATATTTTCCTTTCAATACCTTGAGGTTTTGTAATCGGTACTTTCAGCCCCCGATACTGCCGATCCTCGATACTTTTCGTTCAATACTCGAAGTATTGACAGCACAGCACACACCGTCTTATTATTTGGTGAATGGGTCGAATCGCTAGTCGTGTGGCAGTATGTAAAAGCTACAAATAGATTTCCTGTTTATCGAAAGAAATGTTTATTTCACCTTAACTTTACTTTCTAGTCGACGACGTTCCTTTTAATCGCATAAATGCACATGCATATAATATAAATAGAAAATGTGTAATAATCACATTTTATTTTAAATTATTACACATTTTCTATTATAGTATATACATGTGCATTTATGCACATTCAATTGCGATTAAAAGGAACGTCGTCGACTAGAAAGGAATGTTAATAAATATATAAGTAAAATATTGTTATGTATATTCAAATTCAATATCTGTATGAAGTTCATATTTGAAAAAGTTTATATTATTTTGCGAAATTTGAAATTATTATTTGTTAAAAGGATATATGAAATCATCCACTGAGATGCGAATGCATATATCTTCTGAGCAAATCGATATTTTGATATTTCTCAACGACAAAGTTGTTACAAATTGTCTTGCAACAACAACAAAAAACCAATAAGATATAATAATTGTAATTTCTAGGCAATTTCTACAGGTGGGAAGGAGAGGAAAAGTGGAGCTTGGTCGCGTTCGTGGAAAACACGCTCCGCACCGGAAACCTGGAAGCTGCGACGCAGGTCCTGCCGCGTTAGGAGCCCTTAGGGCTAAGCGAAAAGGCCTAGCCCGAAGTAATGTGGAAAACGGTTCCAGGCTGGTGTCCTTGGAGTTGGGAGGAGGGGTTTTAGCCGGTAGTCCACCCGGACGGGAGTCCGGCACTCTGTACGTAAATGGATTCCCCCTCCTCCTTAAAAAAGAAAAAAAAAAATGCAAAATCTACATCATATATAACTTTTTTTAATTTTTACAAATATGGTTCCAATACTTTTGAGTATCGATACTTTTTCAACGGTATATTTGTATCTAAGTACCGAAAGATGCGGATATAATGCAATGCCGAATATCGATACTTTTCGATTCAGTTCCCATCTCTAATGTTAAGTATAGATTAAGAAGGCCTGCCCACAGACCCAACTGTTTTACATCAACTTTTCACTCAGTACCATGAATCATTCAATATCCCTTCCCATAAGGTTTCAGAAGATCTATCCACCTATGCTGCGTATGTCAGTTCTCGCCGCATTTCTCTTTCGCACCTAACCCTCCCGCTTTCTCTATTTCTGACCTCACCCCTAATGCACCTGTGGTCTCCGATCAAGTACCTCTCCCCTGCAGCTTGTCAGTCTATTACCAGAACGTCAGAGGACTTCGCACAAAAACCTCCAATATTTTCCTTAACTCCCACAAAATCCCGCACAATATCTTTGCCTTAACTGAAACCAATCTAATACCAGGAATTCTCGACAACGAACTATTCCCTCCTAACTATACCATTTTCCGTGTTGACGGTTGTGTAGGCAACAATGACCCACCAGGCCGTGGGGTTCTCATAGCTGCTCACAACCGTTATGATGCCACCATGTTTAAGACCTGCGACTCTTCAATATCAGAATTTGTATGTACCAAATTAACACTAAATAAGTGTATTCTGTATATTCTTTGTTCTTATATTCGTCCCTCTCTACCTTTAGATGCCTACGAGCCCGTAATTGAAACGTTAGACACCATGCTTGAGAACGCTAACGCCTCCGATGAATTCATTGTACTGGGTGACTTTAACCTCCCCCGTATTCAATGGTCATTGTCTGAGGACTGTTCACACTTGGTCCTCCTAAATGCCTCTTCCCCCAAAGAAGCCTTTTTTACCGATCAGCTCTCTGTTTCTGGTCTCTTTCAAGTTAGTGGAGTCAGAAACTTTCTGGACAGACAATTAGACTTAATTTTTTCCTCAGACCCAGTTAAGTTCCTTAAATTTTCGTAAAGGCGACTTTAAAAATTTAAATCACTTGCTCCTCAACTCCAACATTGGCACTATCCATCAACATCTTCCAATAGACGTTGCTGTAGAGGCGTTTTATTCGGAAATACACACTTGTCTTACACAATCTATCCCTCTTGTTCCTCGTAAAAGCTGCTCCTCCTCCTCCGTTTGGTACGACAAAGAATTCCGCTCTCTCCGCAACAGGAGAAATACGCGTTGGCAAACTTTTCTTCTGACCCAAACTGAGTCTGACTATTCTTCCAATTTGTCTGCTTACACCTCTTTTCCTGAACGTTGTGATACCCTCTACCATGAGTACCTCCAACGGCTGGAAACAAGCTCCAATCCTACCCAAAGCGTTTTTATAGCTTTATTAATTCTAAGAAGAAATCCAATGGTTACCCCTCTACCCATAAGCTCGAGAATGCCTCTTCGTCTGATTCTCAGATTATCGCCAACCTCTTTGCACACTTCTTCAGTAAATCTTTCAGCGACAATTCCCTACAACCTGACCTTAACTACTTTTCATTCTTGGACAAATGCACTCAACCGTCGTTTACATCTTTCGACCCTAACCCCGAACAAATCGCCGCCAGTATTAACGGGCTTGAGGATGACGTTCATCCCGGTCCTGACGTCATTCCGGCCATCGTTTAACCCCTTACTTTGCTTTGCAGCCTCTCGGTCACTCAAGGGGTTTTCCCTCAATTATGGAAAAACTCTTATATTATTCCCATATTCAAAAAAGGCTGCAAGAACGATGTATCCAACTACAGACCCATTGCTAAATTATCATCCATACCTAAACTATTCGAAAAATTGGTCTATGATTCCATGTTCTTCCACTGTAAGTCTATTTTTTCCCTCTCCCAGCATGGCTTCCTCAAAGGAAGATCTACAACCACCAACCTTACCGAATTCGTCTCCAAAACAGTATGTGCCCTGGAAAACTGTAAAGGTGTTGATGTTATCGCCACCTATTTTAGTAAAGCCTTTGACAAGATCTACCATAGCGTTATCCTGTTTAAACTTCATCGCCTAGGCTCCCCCCCTCAATTCAGCTTATCCATTTCTAACCCCATTGTCATTCGTTCCGCCATCCCTCAGGGCAGCCACCTCGGTCCATTAATCTTCATCCTTACAATTAATGATGTTGATTGTGTCATCAAATACTCAGAGCGGTCCATTTATGCTGATGACATGAAAATAATTAAACATATCTCCTAGTCAACCGACTCTCTTCTTCTCCAAAATGACCTCGATTCGTTCACCACATGGTGCACGAAAAACTTTCTTGAGCTCAATGTCTCCAAATGCCAGTCCATCTCTTATTCCCGCAAACGTCTAACCACCACCCCGAGAGTCTACATGCTAACCGACGTACCAGTCCCTATCGTTACCTCTTTGTGTGACCTAGGAATAATCTGTGATAACGAACTAAATTTCCGTTCCCATATTGATAGCATAATTAACAGAGCTAACTCCGCACTAGGGTTTGTGAAGCGCTGGTCTAGAGAGTTCTGCAATCCTTATGTTTCCAAATCTCTCTATATTGCCTTCGTTAGACCTCTCCTTGAATATGCCAGCCAGGTATGGTCAATGACGCAAACAACCCACATTAACAGAATTGAATCTGTCCAGCGTAGGTTCCTTCGCTTTGCTCTACGTGATATTCCGTGGATAGACATATTCAACCTTCCACCTAATGAAGACCGTCTAAAACTGATTGACTTACAACCCCTAAGTAAACGTCGTGATGTTTCCGACGTTCTCTTCATTCATGAGCTATTAGCTGGTGCCATAGAATGCCCTTCAATCCTGCAGTCTTTACCCATCTATACCAACCCTCGCAACCTTAGGTCCATTCATTCTCCTTTTCCGACTCGACCGCCATCGCACGAGCTACGGTAAACGCGAACCAATTACCATTATGCTAAGAAAAGTCAACGACCTTCCCTCCTTTGACTTCCATCTGAGTAAATCATCCCTTCACAAAGCCTTTATATCTTTATCCCACCCATCTTGATCGCCTTTCCTAATTCTCCTTCCTCCCAGTTTATATTTATCATAATCATAGCTCATATTGTAGCTTACATTATCTGTTATGAATTATTGTTTATTTTAGTTTGTAGTATATATTGTGTTATTTTGTATTTTTTTATGTATCAGCTTGCATTAAGCTTAAATAAATAAATAGCTAATGAATGAGTAGGCTGTAACTTAGCTAGTCAATATTTGTACCTAATTTGACAAGATATTGAATATATGTACGGTCTTCTAGGTAAAAGGACGAATCAACTTATATTGAATCTTATATTATTATATGACAATTAAATGATTAGTAATCACTGTTGGAGGTACTTTCGTAGCATTAATATTCCCAAACATCTAGCATAACATAGCGAACCTATATTAGGCTAAATTAAGGAATAAATTCAATTGTCATCTAGCGCAAGTATAGTTTAAGTGTTAGGTACAGTTCCTTCTCCAATTGGGGTCTTCAGTGGTTTCACACGCATCCAACGCATACCTCAGCCCTGATTTCTCAGAAGTTTTGCATTACCTATAAGACTTTATACCAAAGCGCATAATCATAATTACTTAAAGCCTGTCCCGTCTCGATGATTAACGCGGAATTCCGGAAATAGACATAGCAAGATTGTGCCCGACGGACACCGGCAAGGGCCGAACCACAACGCTCTACTTGTTAGCATATATCGGTACACATTCAAACAATATAAGCCCGGATAACTTGGCGTGAGGCATGATACAATTTATCTCAGGGCATGGGTTATATCGATTAACTTAACGTTTTCTTTCAGCTAAACATTATTTTGTCTCCATTAAATTCCCGTTCCTTCACACAAATTTTCCAAATTTGTGGAAAAGAACCTGCCCTTTTATGTGAGCACAAAGTTGTGTCGCCTTACCGCCTGCTAGTCTGCAAAATAAAATAAAAACCTTTTTAGATCACGAACATAGCGATGAGCGCGCCGCCGTTCAGGGGGCCGATAAGACACAGCTAAAAAGGAGAGGTTATGCCCGTCAGTGGTGGGAAGCCTTTAAATGCAATTTTTGCGGATAAATTTGATAAGTATTCCGAATTTTCATAAAATCGTTGATTTCGGTTAATTTACAATATTTTATTATAAAACCCAATTTATGTTCACTCTGCCGGTGATTGCAGGCAGAAGTTGCTGCCACTTTGAAAGACTTTCCCGGTAAATCGTATAGAATATAAACTGCTTGTATAGAATCAACTCTCCCCATCAAGTCCGCCGTTCCGTTCTCTCCAACTATTATTATTTTTATATTATTTTGTTATTATTTTATAATTTCTGTTATGATTAGTATGATTTCCTTCAGTTCAATTTTTGTTTTTGAAAAATCAATTTTGTTATCATTAATAATTTTATAAGTTCGATTATTTCTCCTTAAGATATCTTTTTTTACTTTTATTACGTTTGCGAAAAAAAATATTTCAATTAGAAAAAAAAATATTTGAATTAGAAAAATATATATTTCAAAAAAACATTTTTTTTATCAATAAAACCTATTTCCGAAAAAACAACAGCTGACGTAGACTATCAGTATGTCGTACACCTTGGTAATGGGACCTAACCTTGGCTATGTTTGTTTTCCCCTGTCAGCGCTGGGGCCTCTTTTGAATCGGTTGAAATGGCTAAGAGGTTTCTGAAACTATCTCGGAAAAGGTGGGCTGCCAAAAGGACGTTTGGTAATGAGTAATGGTGAATTTATTGTACACGACGTTGAACGATTTGGAAATCTAGACAAATTAACTCTATAAGTGAGAAAGTTCACTTCCTCATGTGACAAGCGTAAAAGAATTTACAAATCAGCTATAGTAATCTTAGCTGGGTCAGATTCCATTGACGAAAGGCTCCCAAATGTGAGCGACTCATAGTTAGGAAAATGAGTTAAAGAAAATTAACCACACCCGCGGCTTAAGAGGAAATACTGCTGGGGTACCCGGCTTTGATGTTGAAGTAACGAAGCTATCAATTCAGTACAATACCAAGTACACCATCGATGACAATTTATCATACCAGTTATCAGTTATCTTATTCGGAAAAGAAAAAGCTCGACATAGCCCTAGAAGAAACATTAAACCGATTGTGAGAGATACCGTAATGCGCTATCAGACGGAGGATCCACATGGTCTCTCTGAAAAGCTGGACTCGGCCTGGAATTGATAATTTGACTAATCTTGAGCGTCCCATAAATAATAGTACACTAGTGGAAACATCCAAAGTTCATCGATTGAAGCGACACCAACAGATAATTAAGTTAAATAAGTCGTTTCCTTGTTGAGGGTTTCTAAGTATTAGCTTACAATATAACACATAGAGCACCTAAAAGAAAAATGGTTGATTTCGTAGTCATAACATATATAGTCTCTTAAGACCTACATTTAAGCTATTTACCCCACCAGCAAAACCTTCACTCTTGGGACTATCGAAATTTCTAAGTGGACCAAGAAGTATGTTAAGTTTAACCCTAAGCCCTCTGTATCTAACCCTAAATTAAATACTAATAAACCAAATCCCACTAACTATCCCAGAGGTAATTCCAAACGACCTTCTCCTTTTACTAAATTTAGTATTCAGCCTAATAGTAGGACACTTAGCACTAGTAATAACATAATATCTCATCACTCTTCCGCACCTCTCACCTTTAGCCCTAAACCTAGTGATCCAAACTCCAATTGGCAGTTCAAAATGGGTGCATTTCCAGACTTTAATCTAAGTACCCGAATCAAGTAACCTAACTTTATATATTCTCACACCCTTAACCCCTCTGATCCAGTTACAGCAAAGCCCTCGAACACATCTAGCCCAGCCGACAACCCTACCACCACTGTCTCGAATCCTGTATATCCAGCGAATCCACCCGACCACACACTCCGAACTTCTTCCGTGTGCACACCTAAGCACAAGCCATCATCTTCCGACCACCCCACCACCTCTACTTCGATTTCCGTCTGTCCCACCCCTCCTCTGTATACACCAAACCTTGCACCCGCTACTTCCTTCGCATGCCCACCTAATTGCAATTCATCATCTTCATTTATTGATCCCCTAATCCCACCTAGAGTTAAATTTACATTGCGCTCTGCGGATTCCATCGATGGACGATACCTCTTGTTTATGCGACCACCGCATTTATGAATACGTACGTCTTTTTCTAGCCTCTCTGCACTACAAACCGAATTCCGTCTGTATTGATGGTAAAACCAGCACCAACGTCATGTTAAGTAGAGATGGGCGATACTGTATCGATATACCGGAGTATCGATATTTTCCTTTCAATACCTTGAGGTTTTGTAATCGGTACTTTCAGCCCCCGATACTGCCGATCCTCGATACTTTTCGTTCAATACTCGAAGTATTGACAGCACAGCACACACCGTCTTATTATTTGGTGAATGGGTCGAATCGCTAGTCGTGTGGCAGTATGTAAAAGCTAAAAATAGATTTCCTGTTTATCGAAAGAAATGTTTATTTCACCTTAACTTTACTTTCTAGTCGACGACGTTCCTTTTAATCGCATAAATGCACATGCATATAATATAAAAGAAAATGTGTAATAATCACATTTTATTTTAAATTATTACACATTTTCTATTATAGTATATACATGTGCATTTATGCACATTCAATTGCGATTAAAAGGAACGTCGTCGACTAGAATGGAATGTTAATAAATATATAAGTAAAATATTGTTATGTATATTCAAATTCAATATCTGTATGAAGTTCATATTTGAAAAAGTTTATATTATTTTGCGAAATTTGAAATTATTTATTTGTTAAAAGGATATATGAAATCATCCACTGAGATGCGAATGCATATATCTTCTGAGCAAATCGATATTTTGATATTTCTCAACGACAAAGTTGTTACAAATTGTCTTGCAACAACAACAAAAAACCAATAAGATAATAATTGTAATTTCTAGGCAATTTCTACAGGTGGGAAGGAGAGGAAAAGTGGAGCTTGGTCGCGTTCGTGGAAAACACGCTCCGCACCGGAAACCTGGAAGCTGCGACGCAGGTCCTGCCGCGTTAGGAGCCCTTAGGGCTAAGCGAAAAGGCCTAGCCCGAAGTAATGTGGAAAACGGTTCCAGGCTGGTGTCCTTGGAGTTGGGAGGAGGGGTTTTAGCCGGTAGTCCACCCGGACGGGAGTCCGGCACTCTGTACGTAAATGGATTCCCCCTCCTCCTTAAAAAAGAAAAAAAAAATGCAAAATCTACATCATATATAACTTTTTTTAATTTTTACAAATATGGTTCCAATACTTTTGAGTATCGATACTTTTTCAACGGTATATTTGTATCTAAGTACCGAAAGATGCGGATATAATGCAATGCCGAATATCGATACTTTTCGATTCAGTTCCCATCTCTAATGTTAAGTATAGATTAAGAAGGCCTGCCCACAGACCCAACTGTTTTACATCAACTTTTCACTCAGTACCATGAATCATTCAATATCCCTTCCCATAAGGTTTCAGAAGATCTATCCACCTATGCTGCGTATGTCAGTTCTCGCCGCATTTCTCTTTCGCACCTAACCCTCCCGCTTTCTCTATTTCTGACCTCACCCCTAATGCACCTGTGGTCTCCGATCAAGTACCTCTCCCCTGCAGCTTGTCAGTCTATTACCAGAACGTCAGAGGACTTCGCACAAAAACCTCCAATATTTTCCTTAACTCCCACAAAATCCCGCACAATATCTTTGCCTTAACTGAAACCAATCTAATACCAGGAATTCTCGACAACGAACTATTCCCTCCTAACTATACCATTTTCCGTGTTGACGGTTGTGTAGGCAACAATGACCCACCAGGCCGTGGGGTTCTCATAGCTGCTCACAACCGTTATGATGCCACCATGTTTAAGACCTGCGACTCTTCAATATCAGAATTTGTATGTACCAAATTAACACTAAATAAGTGTATTCTGTATATTCTTTGTTCTTATATTCGTCCCTCTCTACCTTTAGATGCCTACGAGCCCGTAATTGAAACGTTAGACACCATGCTTGAGAACGCTAACGCCTCCGATGAATTCATTGTACTGGGTGACTTTAACCTCCCCCGTATTCAATGGTCATTGTCTGAGGACTGTTCACACTTGGTCCTCCTAAATGCCTCTTCCCCCAAAGAAGCCTTTTTTACCGATCAGCTCTCTGTTTCTGGTCTCTTTCAAGTTAGTGGAGTCAGAAACTTTCTGGACAGACAATTAGACTTAATTTTTTCCTCAGACCCAGTTAAGTTCCTTAAATTTTCGTAAAGGCGACTTTGAAAATTTAAATCACTTGCTCCTCAACTCCAACATTGGCACTATCCATCAACATCTTCCAATAGACGTTGCTGTAGAGGCGTTTTATTCGGAAATACACACTTGTCTTACACAATCTATCCCTCTTGTTCCTCGTAAAAGCTGCTCCTCCTCCTCCGTTTGGTACGACAAAGAATTCCGCTCTCTCCGCAACAGGAGAAATACGCGTTGGCAAACTTTTCTTCTGACCCAAACTGAGTCTGACTATTCTTCCAATTTGTCTGCTTACACCTCTTTTCCTGAACGTTGTGATACCCTCTACCATGAGTACCTCCAACGGCTGGAAACAAGCTCCAATCCTACCCAAAGCGTTTTTATAGCTTTATTAATTCTAAGAAGAAATCCAATGGTTACCCCTCTACCCATAAGCTCGAGAATGCCTCTTCGTCTGATTCTCAGATTATCGCCAACCTCTTTGCACACTTCTTCAGTAAATCTTTCAGCGACAATTCCCTACAACCTGACCTTAACTACTTTTCATTCTTGGACAAATGCACTCAACCGTCGTTTACATCTTTCGACCCTAACCCCGAACAAATCGCCGCCAGTATTAACGGGCTTGAGGATGACGTTCATCCCGGTCCTGACGTCATTCCGGCCATCGTTTAACCCCTTACTTTGCTTTGCAGCCTCTCGGTCACTCAAGGGGTTTTCCCTCAATTATGGAAAAACTCTTATATTATTCCCATATTCAAAAAAGGCTGCAAGAACGATGTATCCAACTACAGACCCATTGCTAAATTATCATCCATACCTAAACTATTCGAAAAATTGGTCTATGATTCCATGTTCTTCCACTGTAAGTCTATTTTTTCCCTCTCCCAGCATGGCTTCCTCAAAGGAAGATCTACAACCACCAACCTTACCGAATTCGTCTCCAAAACAGTATGTGCCCTGGAAAACTGTAAAGGTGTTGATGTTATCGCCACCTATTTTAGTAAAGCCTTTGACAAGATCTACCATAGCGTTATCCTGTTTAAACTTCATCGCCTAGGCTCCCCCCCTCAATTCAGCTTATCCATTTCTAACCCCATTGTCATTCGTTCCGCCATCCCTCAGGGCAGCCACCTCGGTCCATTAATCTTCATCCTTACAATTAATGATGTTGATTGTGTCATCAAATACTCAGAGCGGTCCATTTATGCTGATGACATGAAAATAATTAAACATATCTCCTAGTCAACCGACTCTCTTCTTCTCCAAAATGACCTCGATTCGTTCACCACATGGTGCACGAAAAACTTTCTTGAGCTCAATGTCTCCAAATGCCAGTCCATCTCTTATTCCCGCAAACGTCTAACCACCACCCCGAGAGTCTACATGCTAACCGACGTACCAGTCCCTATCGTTACCTCTTTGTGTGACCTAGGAATAATCTGTGATAACGAACTAAATTTCCGTTCCCATATTGATAGCATAATTAACAGAGCTAACTCCGCACTAGGGTTTGTGAAGCGCTGGTCTAGAGAGTTCTGCAATCCTTATGTTTCCAAATCTCTCTATATTGCCTTCGTTAGACCTCTCCTTGAATATGCCAGCCAGGTATGGTCAATGACGCAAACAACCCACATTAACAGAATTGAATCTGTCCAGCGTAGGTTCCTTCGCTTTGCTCTACGTGATATTCCGTGGATAGACATATTCAACCTTCCACCTAATGAAGACCGTCTAAAACTGATTGACTTACAACCCCTAAGTAAACGTCGTGATGTTTCCGACGTTCTCTTCATTCATGAGCTATTAGCTGGTGCCATAGAATGCCCTTCAATCCTGCAGTCTTTACCCATCTATACCAACCCTCGCAACCTTAGGTCCATTCATTCTCCTTTTCCGACTCGACCGCCATCGCACGAGCTACGGTAAACGCGAACCAATTACCATTATGCTAAGAAAAGTCAACGACCTTCCCTCCTTTGACTTCCATCTGAGTAAATCATCCCTTCACAAAGCCTTTATATCTTTATCCCACCCATCTTGATCGCCTTTCCTAATTCTCCTTCCTCCCAGTTTATATTTATCATAATCATAACTCATATTGTAGCTTACATTATCTGTTATGAATTATTGTTTATTTTAGTTTGTAGTATATATTGTGTTATTTTGTATTTTTTTATGTATCAGCTTGCATTAAGCTTAAATAAATAAATAGCTAATGAATGAGTAGGCTGTAACTTAGCTAGTCAATATTTGTACCTAATTTGACAAGATATTGAATATATGTACGGTCTTCTAGGTAAAAGGACGAATCAACTTATATTGAATCTTATATTATTATATGACAATTAAATGATTAGTAATCACTGTTGGAGGTACTTTCGTAGCATTAATATTCCCAAACATCTAGCATAACATAGCGAACCTATATTAGGCTAAATTAAGGAATAAATTCAATTGTCATCTAGCGCAAGTATAGTTTAAGTGTTAGGTACAGTTCCTTCTCCAATTGGGGTCTTCAGTGGTTTCACACGCATCCAACGCATACCTCAGCCCTGATTTCTCAGAAGTTTTGCATTACCTATAAGACTTTATACCAAAGCGCATAATCATAATTACTTAAAGCCTGTCCCGTCTCGATGATTAACGCGGAATTCCGGAAATAGACATAGCAAGATTGTGCCCGACGGACACCGGCAAGGGCCGAACCACAACGCTCTACTTGTTAGCATATATCGGTACACATTCAAACAATATAAGCCCGGATAACTTGGCGTGAGGCATGATACAATTTATCTCAGGGCATGGGTTATATCGATTAACTTAACGTTTTCTTTCAGCTAAACATTATTTTGTCTCTATTAAATTCCCGTTCCTTCACACAAATTTTCCAAATTTGTGGAAAAGAACCTGCCCTTTTATGTGAGCACAAAGTTGTGTCGCCTTACCGCCTGCTAGTCTGCAAAATAAAATAAAAACCTTTTTAGATCACGAACATAGCGATGAGCGCGCCGCCGTTCAGGGGGCCGATAAGACACAGCTAAAAAGGAGAGGTTATGCCCGTCAGTGGTGGGAAGCCTTTAAATGCAATTTTTGCGGATAAATTTGATAAGTATTCCGAATTTTCATAAAATCGTTGATTTCGTTTAATTTACAATATTTTATTATAAAACCCAATTTATGTTCACTCTGCCGGTGATTGCAGGCAAAAGTTGCTGCCACTTTGAAAGACTTTCCCGGTAAATCGTGACAGTGCTTTCACATGTAAAAAGTAGCATTTTTTTTTGGCGCAATTTGTTTTTATAAATTGGTTTTGTTAATAGAATATTTGGTTAATTCAGTGTGTTTTGCATTTTTAAACTTTAAAACATTTTTATTGCCTTTGTTCGTTTCCCCTATCCATAATCCGAAACAGATTTTGTGGATGTGTCTGGATAAACATAAAGACAGTCTCGTGGAATGTAATTCAGGCAATAATGGCTGTTATTTCGAATGAAACTGGCCACTTTGCCTGTTGTTTAGAATATGAATGGAAAAGAGAAGTCGAGTTTTGTGCATGAAGTTTGGGACATGTTTTACAAAAAGTGTTAATGGAATTTTTTTCCTACAATAGAAATATAACATGTTTGAATTCGAAGATAGCAGTGGATTTCATGACACGTTCTTGAGCAAATATGCGGATACATCGGGCCCAATAATGGATCTTCATACATATATCGGATTCCATGCAAAACATGTTAGACATTGACATTCGTACTGACGTTGCAACTGTAGTAGGAGGCACCAACGAGTTTACATCGCTTTTAAATGATCTCCCATCAGTAGATATAGAATCGAATTCAAATGATGGTGATATTTCTTGGTTGGGAGAGCCAAAGTGGTCTGCCACAAGCGATTTATATGCCGATGTTGGGGCTTGTGTAAATCCCAACTCAGTGATGCCTATTATAACGTCGTTAATGCATCCAATGCCCAAAGTAAAGGTAAAGGTAAGGAGGGGTAAATATTTCGGAGACACTCCGAAATATGACGGGTCCGACGAGTATGGCTATGATGGTGACTTTGAAATCTAAAAAAATTTTAAAACTGACAATTTTGAAAATCGGGCCCATTACAATAACTTCCCTATATGTGGGCAGTTAATAATATCGAATTTGTCTTAGTTATACCATTCATGAAGTGCGACATTTTTACAGGATAAGATAATTTAACAAAGTTGAAAAATTATTATGTAATATTGTTCATTCCGTTAGATATGGTTTTCGAATATAAGTATATGTGAGAAAAAGGAAAAAGCGAAAAATAAAGACGGTTGTTTCTGCAATAAAATTTTTATTTCTATTTGAATTATTACGCACACATAGCTACGAAAATTTATGGATTTATGATACAGTGGAACTTTCGTTTGACTTTTACGTTATAAATGGTTACACATAAGATAATCGTTGAAATTGTTGGAATAATCAAAATATCATACGTATATAATTGTTTACCTAAAAAGAGAAATGATTAGACTGGATTTATAAAATCGAATTGATACATAAATTACCTGAATTACCTACTTACCTGAATGAATTCAAACAGAAGATAAACGCGTCACTGCAGTACCTGAAATGAAAAAAGAATTATAAAAAAATTAGAAGTTTGATACAAATCAACAATCAAAAATAAATAAATGAATTGAATTAATCATGCATTTTCAAATTATAAACATAAACAATACACAGAACACTAAACTAAAGGGATAAACAAACACTGAACATAAAGCATGCATTAGATTGAATTATAACACATAATTAAGCAACATACATGCAAATGAAATTGAAAAATCAAATTGACTTACCATTGTTTCCATATGCTCGATGAAATATCCTCTTCCCGTGCACAGGGGAAGGTGTTGTCCATTCACCTGGGAATATACACCGGCGATCTGAAAATGATAACAAAAACAAAATGTAATATCACTACAATAAAGGTGCACACATAAATACTCAATATACAAATTGAACACTTAGTAATAACATAAAAAGTATACTTACGCTGAAATTTCACTTGAAAAACGAAAATTCGCGGATGACAGCTCGATCACCTGTCACATGTTCGAAAACATTTCAACCTTTATGTGCTGCCAACATGTAGCACATTAAATTAAGGTGAAATTTTATGGGGAATTCATTGGTGGTAATTAAGTTCACCAAAAATGATTCCCCAAGGAAATATTAATGATTTTTCAATTTCCCATAAGTGTAATAAGTGGGAAAGAGAAAGAATAGGCCTAAAGGTGGAAAGGAGAAGGGTATATTTTTATCGAGTATCGAAACATTTTGGAAAAAAAATTTCTACTTTCGCCATTTTTATGGACATAAATTTAATTTGATCGACAATCAGTCAATTTAATATTAAAAAACGCAATAAATACTCAATCGAATGCATAATTTTATTTAGATGTAAAGACAATTCACTTTAACAAAAGAAAATTACGAATTTCTTTAAAATATCCATTATGGTTAAAAATTTTTACAAAAAATGGCGTTGCAAATCAAATACAATTTCAAATTTCGACAATATGGCTGCTAGAAACCTATATAAAGGAGCATGCAGTAAGGACTCGCTCTCTTATTTTTCATTGGTAATCGTGCTGTCAAGTTGATCGAGGTATGCCTAGTAAGGTCATTCGAGAAACACATGCAGCATTTCTTTAATTTATTAATAATTAATCATTTATTTTTTTTCAGCAGTGAACTTGAATTTTTTTTTAATAGTGACATTAGAATTTTTTAGTGTTTGAATTTTTTTTATTATAAGTTTATTGAATGTTTTTCTTTTTTGTTTCTCCTTTTATTAATAAATTAATTTTGATTGAAAGGCCGCAAAATTTCGTCTTTATTTTAACGACCTATCCAATAACATTTCAGGAATTTGTTTTGTTGTTTCAAAAATTTTTTATCTGTTAAAATTGGTCAGCCATTATAATCGGCGTTATAAAACATTTGGTGGTTCCATCCAGGAATTTTGCTTGGCTCAATCAAAATTGGTTGATTTTGAATATATATTTTCGTTTTCTTTTTTTATTCGTGTTGTGTGCTAATAAATTTTCGCGGTTAATTTACTTCGAATACAAGGTTGATTTAATATGGCCACAGTCGATCAATTAATTGTTAAACAATTAATTTTAAAGGGAATCTGGGAAAAAAACGAACCTTGTTAAGAGAACTCAAGGATTCTTTGAAAACAAAATGGCCGACCTGAAGACCTTATGGACAGAATACAACGAAAATGATTTCGAAATAAATAAATTATACACTGAAAAGCCAGATATTGGTCAACAAGAATATTTGCTTCAAGATTTCTACAGCGAAGCTGAATTAAAGTATTCTGAGTATATGAGTGAGTTAATAGATGGCCTGCGAAGATGTCTACCTGCTCCACAAACGACTTCAAATCAAGGTTCAAATTCTCTATAGCATACAACAACAATAGTTAACAACGAATCCCAGTTGCCAAAGATATCATTACCAACATTTAATGGCGATTTCGATTGATGGCGGTCATTTCACGATTTATTTATTTCCCTAGTGCATAATAATTCGAAGATAACCTCAGTACAGAAGTTACATTACTTGAAATGTTGCTTAATCGGAGACGCAGAGAAATTGTTACGGCACATTCCAATAACGGATCAGGACTACGAGCCAGCATGGACGAAACTAATAGAGCGATATAACAACAAAAGGATTCTGGTAAACCATCAAGTGAAGATTTTAGTGAATCAATCAAAACTAATTACCGAGTCAGCCAAGGGTTTAAAGTCCATCATCGATACAACAGAGGAATGCCTTCAGCAATTGCAAAGTTTAGAAGTTGACACATCCACATGGGACGCATTGCTGATATATTTACTTGTTCAAAAGTTACCGTTTGTAACCTTGAAATTGTGGGAAGAAGAACAAGGAGCGACAACATCCTTACCAAAATACAAAAGTCTTAGTGCGTTCTTGAACACGAGATTGAAGATTTTGGAATCTATTGCTGATACTCTAATACCGAAGTCAACGCAACAAAGACCAGCCACTAAAGGGACAATTCACACGCACACATATCACGCATTGAAACTAAGTAAATGCACTGCATGTGCCAGAAATCACTTCATACAGAAATGCCAAAAATATAAAAATATGAACAAAATCAACAGACTCAAATTACTTAGATCAGCCAATCATTGTTTAAATTGTTTATCAACTTATCATACAACTACCGAGTGCCCAAGCGAGTTCAGATGTTTTATATGCAACGCAAAGCATCATACTACAATTCATGATTACCAGAAAAATTAGCAACCTATACCTACAACTCATAAGAAAGAAGATAACAAGCAAGATTACAAAGCAACGGATAAACATATACAAGACAATTTAAAAACTTCCGAACGGAAAATACATTCCAATATACATTCGAAGAAGGATGATTTCAACAAAACACAAAGCTTCATCGCAATGGAAAATTACCAATCACTCCTGGCAACAGGAATTGTACTAGCACAACCAAGGCATGGACAAGCACAGTCATTACGGTGTCTCATCGATACGGGCTCTCAATCATCATTTATAACGGAGACAGCAGCTAAAAGGTTACGAGCTAAATTCATTCCAGCAACAGTAGCAATAACCGGAATAAATTGCAACGCATCTACCGTCTCCCATCAACAAGTCAAGCTTCAACTACAATCACGAAACTCAAATACGGCAATGGTAGAAGACAATTTTTTGGTAGTCGATAGAATAACAGAATCACTACCAACACAAACAATTACACAACGAAGTTGGCATCATTTAAAAGGATTACAATTAGCAGATCCAACTTTTTGGAAACCAGGACATATATACGCATTACTTGGAGTACAAATTTATGGAAAAGTACTACGTGAAGGCATTCGATTTGGAGTAGAAGACGCTCCAATTGCTGTCAACACAATCTTCGGATGGATCTTACTGGGGCCCACTACAGAAATTTCAACACAAACCAATACATCGTCATTAGTCACGACAGCTGATACAGACTTAAATAAACAACTAAAATGTTTTTGGGAAACAGAAGAAATACCGACAAAAAAGATCCTTAGTGAAGAAGAAAGACAATGTGAACGTCTATTTAAAACAAGCTATCATCGAATGCAAAACAGAAAATATCAGGTCAAGCTTCATCAACAATGAACTGCCAATCTTAGGTGAATCTCGAACACAGGCTCTCAAACGCTTCAAATATTTACAACATCAATTTCAAACCAATCCACGATTTCAGCAAGAATACAAACAATGCTTGAATGAATATATTGAGCTCGGTCATATGGAAAAGATAAATATTCCTAAAAATGCAGAGAACAACTACTACATCGCACACCATGCCGTCTTTAAGCAGAGTTCTACAACAAAACTTCAAGTCGTATTCGATGCCTCCGCTAAGACCACAAACGGAAAGCCCAATGTTTGCTCACCGGTCCAACCTTACAGCCTAAATTGTTTGAAACACTACTAAACTGGAGGAAGTACAAGATTGCAATGAATGCAGACTTGTAAAAAATGTATCGAATGGTCGAAGTACATCCAGAACATAGAACATTTCAACGCATCATTTGCCAAGATCCGATTACTTCAGAGCTTCAAGATTATCAATTAAACACCGTAACATTTGGCACCTCATCAGCTTCTTACCTAGCCATTCGTACATTACTACAGTTAGCCGAGGACGAAAAAACCAATTGGCCTTTAGCAGCACAGGTTGTTAAGAAGGAATTTTATGTTGAAGACTTGTTGACGGGAGCTGACAACATAACGGAAGCAAAGGCATTACAGCGCGAACTAATCGAAATGATGAAGTCAGGTGGATTCAATTTACGGAAATTGGCATCCTCAATTATTAACAGAAATACCGACAGAATATCGTGAGTTAAAGGACATTAGGAATTCGCTGGCATCCTGGATCAGATCACTTTAGTTTTTCGATAACACCACGACCCGAGCAAAGTACATCAACTAAAAGAACCATTTTGAACTTATTTTTCTTCAAGCGCACAGATGCAACTCCACGGTTTCTGCGATGCATCTGCTAGAGCTTACGCTGCAGTGTTATATCTACGCGTCAAGGACGAACAAGGAGTCATCAATACAACATTACTAACCGCTAAAACTAAGGTAGCACCATTGAAACCTACTACAATACCACGCTTGGAATTAAATGGAGCTCTTCTCCTGGCTAAACTTATAAAAAACACAATTGAAAACATGCAGATTCAAAATATTCAAACATTTGCGTGGACAAATGCAATGATAGTACTCCAATGGATAAAGGAACACCCGTCGCGATGGAAAACTTATGTTGCAAATCGCGTGGTAGAGATCCAAGAGATATTAGGGCATGATCACTGGCAATACATATCAACCAAACATAATCCAGCAGATTTAGGTTCAAGGGGCATCTCAACAGTTAATCTAATAACCAATGATTTATGGTGGCACGGACCTGAGTGGCTAGCAGGACAAGAATCAGGTTGGCCAAAGCGTACCGTGTCAAGCGAACAAACAGATCTTGAAGCCAAGAAACCCAACACTAAAGCCTTTATTATTCTGCCTGCCGATAGTGTCCTCTTGCGATATTCTTCATATACACGTTTAATTCGAGTAACAGCAACGATGCAACGATTTATACACAATTGCAGAGATCCTAATAATAAGCAAACTGAGCCATTGAGCAGCATTGAAATAAGGATTGCTGAAGTTACTATTTTAAGGCTGATTCAACAATCCGCTTTCTCAGATGAATACAAACAACTCGTGGCAAAAAGAAATAAATTTCGAGGAAGAGTAGGATGTTGACATTAAATCCATTTATTAACGACTCCGGGTTAATACGTGTTGGTGGAAGATTACAAAACGCTACACTTGCATTTGATAGGAAACATCAAATTATTTTACCCCGTGACAATCATATTACGATGCTAATCATTGACAAGATCCACATCGAAACCCTACATGGTGGGCCATCATTAGTGCTCAATACAAGTCGGAATCGTTATTGGATTCTTGATGGAAGACGGTGTATAACCAGCAGATTACACAAGTGCATCGCCTGCACTAGACAACGCAACATGAATACTGTTCAACTTATGGGGAATTTACCAGCTCCGAGAATTAATATCACTAAGCCATTTACAGAAGTTGGAGTTGATTTAGCCGGACCTATCACCATAAAGTCATCAACACTTCGCAATACTAAGTTGCAGAAGGCATACATATGCGTTTTCGTCTGCATGGCTACTCGAGCAATCCATATTGAAATAGTACCTGATGTATCAACAGCAGCTTTCATTGCAGCACTACGTAGATTTGTGGCAAGAACAGGTCTGTGCAAAAATATATATTCAGATTGTGGCACCATTTTTATCGGCGCAAGAACTGTCATAGATAAGGACCTAAAACGAGCAATACACGATGCAACAATAATAGCAGCAGAAAACTTAGCAGACAAATGTATCACATGGCATTTCAATCTTCCAGCGTCACCACACTTCGGCGGATTATGGGAAGCTGGTGTCAAGTCTATTAAGCACCATTTGCGAAGAACACTAGGAAACAGAGTCTGTACTTTCGAGGAATATGCCACTGTTCTGGCCCAAATTGAAGCGTGTCTCAATTCACGACCGTTGTATCGCATACCAGATCAATCCGACGAGCTGTTTGTACTAACACCAGGACACTTCCTGATTGGTCACGAACTAAATGCCATCCCGGAACCCGATTACAGCATAACTAAGGTTGCATTATATGAACGTTGGCAACTTTTACAGCAAATGACCAAACACTTTTGGGACAGATGGTCTAAAGACTATCTGAACCAGTTGCAGCACAGACCAAAATGGTGTACTAAACAGCCAAATATATCGGTCGGAGACTTGGTGCTTTTAAAGGAAGACAATGTGCCTCCAACAACATGGCCTTTAGGAATAATAGAAAATGTCTACCCAGGAAGAGATGGATTAGTTCGAGTAGTCCAAATACGAACGAAAAGGACGACGCCCAATAGCAAAAATTTGTCGATTGCCAATAGAAAACACATTAACTTAATCTGTTTGTCTATGTTGTCCCTTCAATGTGTTGTGAACGTCTAAACTCCCCAAAGCCCTTAACTAAAGCACATTTACAATTTCAGATGGCGAATTCAAACGATATTGATGACGGCGTCCTAATATTGTATGATGATATAGAATTCAAACCTCCTGGTACTCCAGATTATGCAGCGTGTTGGAATGACGATTTTGATATTTTTAGACTACCACGTAAGCCATCAAAAACGAATTCAAACCCATCGAAGCAAAAAAAGGAAGCCATCCCGGGTACATCTAATTCAATCAAATTGAGCGAATGTCCTGAATGCAGTTCTCCAAGACCGTCACAAACATTGGCAAATAAAGAATCAACTTCGGGTACATCCTCCAATTCAAGATCTTCATCACAATTAGGAACTCAAAAAGGAAGTATCTATCAAAGCCCTCTGCCTATTCCAGAGTTATGCGAACCAGCCATCATCAACGGTGCACGGGTGCATTCACAATAATCATTAAGGCCGACAGCAAACTTAGCCGAATTAAAAATGCGATCAGCTAATAGTCATCAATTATTTATTACAAGAGAGATGCAAAAATTGTATTTATCTCGGGACATCATCAAAAAAAATTGATTTTGAGGCAATTAGACAACGCAAACATAAGGAAAAGACGATCAATTTACCAGCTCGACACCAGGTACGTCTACGTGTGAGAGCTGACGGAGTGATAATTTTTCATCACTATCATAGAAGAGGTATAGGAAAGCTGTGAACGAACCGTTCAACAGGGGGGAGAATGTTTACCTAAAAAGAGAAATGATTAGACTGGATTTATAAAATCGAATTGATACATAAATTACCTGAATTACCTACTTACCTGAATGAATTAAAACAGAAGATAAACGCGTCACTGCAGTACCTGAAATGAAGAAAAAATTATAATAATTATAATAATATATAATTTCAAATTATAAACATAAACAATACACAGAACACTAAACTAAAGGGATAAACAAACACTGAACATAAAGCATGCATTAGATTGAATTATAACACATAATTAAGCAACATACATGCAAATGAAATTGAAAAATCAAATTGACTTACCATTGTTTCCATATGCTCGATGAAATATCCTCTTCCCGTGCACAGGGGAAGGTGTTGTCCATTCACCTGGGAATATACACCGGCGATCTGAAAATGATAACAAAAACAAAATGTAATATCACTACAATAAAGGTGCACACATAAATACTCAATATACAAATTGAACACTTAGTAATAACATAAAAAGTATACTTACGCTGAAATTTCACTTGAAAAACGAAAATTCGCGGATGACAGCTCGATCACCTGTCACATGTTCGAAAACATTTCAACCTTTATGTGCTGCCAACATGTAGCACATTAACTTAAGGTGAAATTTTATGGGGAATTCATTGGTGGTAATTAAGTTCACCAAAAATGATTCCCCAAGGAAATATTAATGATTTTTCAATTTCCCATAAGTGTAATAAGTGAGAAAGAGAAAGAATAGGCCTAAAGGTGGAAAGGAGAAGGGAATATTTTTATCGAGTATCAAAACATTTTGGAAAAAAAATGTCTACTTTCGCCATTTTTATGGACATAAATTTAATTTGATCGACAATCAGTCAATTTAATATTAAAAAACGCAATAAATACTCAATCGAATGCATAATTTTATTTAGATGTAAAGATAATTCACTTTAACAAAAGAAAATTACGAATTTCTTTAAAATATCCATTATGGTTAAATTTTTTTACAAAAAATGGCGTTGCAAATCAAATACAATTTCAAATTTCGACAATATGGCTGCTAGAAACCTATATAAAGGAGCATGCAGTAAGGACTCGCTCTCTTATTTTTCATTGGTAATCGTGCTGTCGAGTTGATCGAGGTATGCCTAGTAAGGTCATTCGAGAAACACATGCAGCATTTCTTTAATTTATTAATAATTAATCATTTATTTTTTTTCAGCAGTGAACTTGAATTTTTTTTTAATAGTGACATTAGAATTTTTTAGTGTTTGAATTTTTTTTATTATAACTTTATTGAATGTTTTTCTTTTTTTTCACCTTTTATTAATAAATTAATTTTGATTGAAAGCCCGCAAAATTTCGTCTTTATTTTAACGACCTATCCAATAACATTTCAGGAATTTGTTTTGTTGTTTCAAAAATTTTTTATCTGTTAAAATTGGTCAGCCATTATAATCGGCGTTATAAAACAATAATATAGATAATAAAGTTGAAGGAAGCTACAATAGCATTAATTAATAAACTGCATTTCACGAATACAAACAAAATTGTTTTTGTATTAAATACAATTCTGCTTGGACTGTTACATAGTTTTCGCACTATTTCTTTCAGTTTCTACCACAGCTGAAAGAGTTTGGTTGCCCAATTTTTAAAGTAATGCTAGTCTTATGAAAAAATAATTTATCGAACTATATTTTTCTTTGGACCTCAATAGAATATCAATTCTAATAATATAGTGTACTACAGTTCAACCTGATGAAGTGCTAGACCAGAACTTGCCGTTCTCCGCGATGGTCAATTTCGTAAACGTCATGCAAAGTGAATAGACGCGTTCTGTCTAAGCTCCCAAATTTTTGCTTTTATCCACGCTTATTGGTGCAAGTTTGAGCAGTTTTTAACCATCGCGTGTATTATCCGCTACGATCTTTTATTTTCATAAGTTGGTGAGTGACTTGAACTGAAATAAGTATTTTTGTTTCAAATGAAAATGGTCAAAAACGAAAAAGCCGGTAGTGTAAAAAGCGCTAAACCAACACAGTCACACCAAGTGCATCTAAACGTAACACTAGAGGTAATCTAAGAGATCAGCAACGAGAAAAAATTGACAGCAATAGCACACCAAGTACTGCAGTTCGATCCAGCTCAGTGATCTCCACAGACACATTCGAACTGATTGAAAGGAAATTGCTGAAAAGTCTGTCACAGGTAATTTCTGAAAAATTTCGAAGAGCTTCTCTCACAGAAGCTGGATGGTTTCGTCGCAACTTTCAATTCTGAAAACCTCCGAGAAGAATTGGATAGCGTTAAATGTGAACTGCTAGAAGCTAGAAGTTGTCAGTGGTATACCATATACAAGCGATGAGAACCCACGACAACTAATAGAAAAAATCTCTTCTGTGGTGAATCAATTTCGGGCTAGACCCAAACGTCGTGGGCAGATTAATCCAAAAAGCTCATCACCACTAATATTTAAATTCTCCACGACCAGTGAACAACGTATATTCTTGCAAAAATTTAAGCGGTGCAAAGTGCTACTAAACCAAATTTCCCCAACCTTTCGCTCGGACAGTAGAATATTTGCAAATGAAAGCCTGACTCGAAATAATCAGCAAATCCTACGCAAGGCAATTCATTGTAAGAGAAATGCTTTGATCCACTCTGCTTTCACACGCAATGGTATTGTGCACATCAAGTACGCAGAAGCTGATGTACTGACACCGATCATAAGTATTGACGCCCTGGACCAACACATATCTGAAGCATAAAAGGAGGGAGTTGGATGTCGATATGTTTCTTTTTAATATTATTTTGAATTTCATATTAAATTTTGGTTATGGTTTTAAACTTAAATTTACTGATAATGCCTTCTTGTATCTTATACTTATCTTATTTGCTGTTTAATTTTATTGCCTATGTAATTCTTAAAATTAGTATGATGCTTTTCTATGTATTTGCAGTGTGCACCATTTCTGTTGTCTGTTTGTCGATTTTGATAGACCTCTGTGGCTACCTGTTCGTTTCTAACTATGGCCGATAGTTTTTCACCCCTGGATAAAGTTAGAGCGCTGTGTAATATTTTTGCTTCACGTGCTTCGGGATTAAATATTATTTACATGAATGTAAGAAGTTTGAGAAATAAAACTGATCAGTTGCAGGAAATGTTTCTGGGTGCTAAAATTCATGCTCTGATTTTATGCGAAACTTGATTGAACGAGAATGTGAGATCAGGACTTGTTTCAATACCTAATTATACCATTTTTAGAAATGATCGTGTATGAAGGATGGGTGGCGGTTTTGCTATCTAGGTTCACAATACTCTAATGGTATCTATTGTTGCTTCTTCCTTACCTGAAAACGACTTAGAATTCTTGGGAATTGAAATTAATACAGGCTCTGAGAAATGCGTTCTTCTGAGCGTCTATTGCCCTCCTAATAGATTCAGTATGGAAAAAGCGTTGGAATTCTCTGATACTATCTCGTCTCTTGAGTTGAGATATCAGAATCTTATCATATGTGGTGACTTTAATGTAAATGCTTTCAGTCCGGGCTTAGCAACTGAACATATGCTATACCTATTTCAGACCCTCGATATCAAGGTAATCAATAGTCTGCCTACCTACTTTAACTCAGGATCACCATCTCAGCTTGATTACATACTTTCTACCAACAAACATAATGTATTATTTCATAGTCAAATAACACCTCCTAGCAACTTTGACCATGACTTTCTATTCGTAATCTATAAAATGAACCTAGGTCCTTTGCCAGATAGTGTGAGTTTTTCGTACCGTGACTTCAAAAATTTTCATAAAAACCTTCTAATGGAGGATTGCTACGAGATGTCGTGGAATTCACTCTTTGATAGCAACTTGGTGGATGAAAAGGTGGATATTTTGAGAACTTCCCTTTTATATCTTTTTGAAAAGCATGTCCCGAAAAATTTTTTAAGGTACGTAGTCCTCGCTGCCCATGGATTACAAGGGAGATCCATCATGCCATGGCTGAACGTGATTTTTTGCTCAAACAATATAAGAGAACACGCGATATAAACATGCATAACAGATACAAAGTGATGCGAACTAGATTAACCAAATTAATTCGATCATCCAAAAGGGAATATCTTGCTGCAAAATTGAATGTGCAGTTACCTGCGCAAAAATTATGGAAAAATCTTCGCAGCCTGGGAGTACACAGTAATGATCCCCCTCAAATTAACATGGATCCGAATAGTTTAAATAATTTTTTTACCAATAATCATAATAATCGGCCTAGTGGACAACAATTATTCCACGATGGTGGCTCTTCAATTCGATGTGTTGATAGCCATGAAGTTGTTGAAGCGGTTTACTCTATCAAGTCAAATACCACAGGTCCTGACATGTTACCCCCGGAATTCCTTAAAGTCATCGCCCCTTACATATCAACGCAATTGGTACACATTTTTAATTTTTGCTTAACCACGTCTCAATTTCCTGCGAAATGGAAGGAGGCACTTGTTATTCCTATTGCTAAAAAGGCGTCTCCATCTGAGCCTGGCGACTTTCGTCCCATCAGTTTGTTGGGTTTTCTAGCTAAAGTATTGGAAAAGATTATGTTTAAACAGGTTATGAAATTTATTGATGAGAATAATATGATGACTGCACGGCAGTCTGGTTTTAGATCCGGCCACAGCTGTGAAACTGCATTATTGAAAGTAACTACTGATATTCATGAAGCTCTTGACCGGGATTTTGTTACAATTCTAGTCTTACTTGACTTTAGCAAAGCGTTTGATTCCGTGAATCATCAAAAGCTAATTTACAAACTTATAAATAAATTCAATTTTTCGTCATCTGCTGCAAGGCTAATAAACAGCTTCTTAGATGGACATAGTCAGACTGTTAAGATACAGAGGTCCCTATCTAACCCGATGCCGTTACACTCAGGCGTCCCTCAGGGCTCCGTTCTTTTGTTCAGCTTATACATAAACGATCTTCCAAGCACTATTTCTGATGCTTCTATACACCTCTATGCGGATGATGCGCAGATATACCTTAGTAGGCCAATTGGTTTAATCGAGGACTGTGCTCAACGAATAAACGAAGACTTGGAGCGCATCCATGAGGTCTTCAATAAATGATTTAAAGCTCAATCCATCAAAATCAACCTGTATTGCTATATATAGACGTGACATTAATAAGTCGAACCTTCCTATTACGTTAAACAATACCATATTGAACTATGCTGATTCAGTAAAGAGCTTGGGCGTTAAATTAAACTCTAGATTTACTTGTTGCGATTATGTTCGAGAGCAGCTTGGAAAGATTTATGGAAGTCTAAGACAACTGTAGATTAGCACACACTACCTATCAACAGAACTACGACTTAAGCTTGCGCGAACACTTATTGTCCCTCACTTTACTTATGGGAGTCTTGTCTTTAGCAAGCTTGACTCCGAATGCAAACGGAGATTGTCAGTAGCATACAATGATGTCGTAAGATATGTTTTTAAACTACCTTGCAACGCTCATATATCAGCTTATGTTAACTCTCTGCTTGGGACGTCTATTACAGCATACCTAGCAAGGCGTGAGCTCACTTTCAATTTATTTAAGAGAAATTGTACAAAAAAGTTATATCTACTTTATAATATGTACATAGTAATCTTATTTAAGTTACTTCAAAGTTAATAATAATTTTAACAAACAAATATTTCTAGGAGAAATTAAAGTTATCTAATTTAAGGTAATTTAAAGTTAATAATAATTTTAAAAACAAATATTTCTAGGAGAAATTAAAAGGAGAAAGTATGAAAGAAGGGAAAAGAGGAATAAAACAATAAGACCATGTCGGACCGCCACAACTCATATATTAAAGCCTTCTAACCGTTTAAATTAAAGAAGTTTGCAACATCATCTCTGAATCTGCCAACTGAGACAGTACGCTTAGTCACTACCGGGAGTTGATTCCAAAGTCTGATGGCCTGGACGAAGAATGACCTTTCTGACTGTTTGCAGGAGTACCTAGGAATTAGCAAGTTACTTGTCCTGGAGGAAGGTAGAAATTGTAATTTGGAGTAGAGATACATTGGATTGCCAGAGTATATCAGTCTATGAAGAAAGACACACAATCTTACTTTGAGATAGACCTCAAGAGTACAGCCGAGAATAGCTGTAGAGTGCTCAGATACATGATTATAACGGCGTAGTCCGTATACATATCTTACTGCAGAGTTAAAGGCTACTTTCAGTTTACGTTCAGATTGTGAGTCCAATTTACTAAAGATTAGGTCAGCATACGTCAATATAGGTACTATAAAAGCTTTTACAAGAGCGAGTCGCGTTGATGTAGGTGTAAAATAGGCTGAGGCTCGGAGTCTTCGCAACACACCGTATACCTTGCCTACCGTAGCATTAATGTGGTCGGCCCATGTCAGTGTTCGATTTACGATGACTCCCAGATCTCTCACACTATCAAAGAAAGGGACAATTGAACCATTCACCAGAACAGAAGGAAAATCAGATGTATCGATGGAATTTTTATATATCACAATATTTTGGGTTTTATGCGCGTTCAACTGGAGGCCATTAGACATGGCCCATGCAGAAATAGCTTCGATATCCTCATTTAAGCGACAAATGCAATCCTCTATTAGACCCATCGGTCTAGAGATATAAAGTTGAATATCATCAGCATACACATGAAAGTTAGATGAGTTAATTACTCTTCCAATGTCATTTATGTATATTGCGAATAGTAAAGGAGCAAGCACAGATCCCTGTGGAACTCCCCGAGATAAAGGGCGCAGTTCAGATACACACTGTCCCACAACAACTCTTTGATGACGACAACCCAGAAAGTTTGTGATTAAATTTGCAGCTCTTTCACTTAAGTAAAAAAGTTTAATGAGTTTTTCCCGAAGAATTGAATGGTTAACGGAATCAAAAGCCTTTGAGAAGTCCAAGAGAGTCAGAATTGAGATTTGGCCACTATTGATAGATTCCCTGATATCATCAGTAATTTTTAATAATGCTGTAATACAACTATGTATAGGTCTAAAGCCCGACTGCCATGAATTGAACAGACTAAGGCTTTTAATATGTTTCAGCATTTGGTCACTCATAATCTTCTCCAAACCCTTAGAAAGACAAGGACGGTAGTCATCAACACTAGCAGCTTTATGTGATTTAGGTATAAGAATGACATTAGCTACCTTCCACAAGGAAGGAAAATAAGAAGACATGAGGCAAGAGTTGTAAATATTTGTAATCAAGGGAAGAATAACCGGGGCGATAATATTAATGAATTTTAAAGAGAGTCCATCTACACCGATCGCACTGGATCTGATAGATTTAAGCGATAGTTAAACTTCATATTCACTAACGCACTGGAAATCGAATAACTTGTTTTCACTGTCAGTTGAAGACGAGAAAATGTTATGTGATTGAGTAGAGAAGTTGCTAGGGGCAGAGTGAGCCATAAAAAAATTATTGAATTGATCAGGGCTGAAATTAGAGTTAGTTATATTATTACTAGGTCTGTAGACACCATAGTTCCGTAGGTTTCTCCAAAGAACGGAAGATGGTAAGGAGGGATCCAGCTTTGAAGCAAAGAATTGTGATTTCGCCCTTATTACTGCGCAATTCACCTTATTACGCAAGGTTTGGTAACGATTCAAATGTATCTCACTTTTCGTAGTTTTCCACCTAAAATGAGCTTTGTTACGAGATGACATCAATCTTTTGATCTCCAACGAGAACCAAGGACAACTTCTATTGCATCTTCGTGTCTTAATTAATACATACTTATCAAACAAGTGTAAAAGAACCTCCTGAAAACATTTCACTCGCTCATCAACTAATATAATGTTTGAAAGGCTGCCCCAATCGACCGAACTTGCTTCCGTTCGTAAAGCAACCTCATCGACATTTTTAAAATCCCTGAAAGAATAAGTGAAGGAAGCATTGTGTCGTGGACCTAATGGAACAACAAGTGTAAGGAAAATGAGATCATGATCGGAAATTCCAGGAAGGGACATTTGGTTTTGAAATTTTACGAGATCGGGGTCACTTATAATGAAAAGATCTAGAAGTGACGAAGATGACGACGTAAAACGCGTCGGCATATTGTTTAAAATTTTGAGGTTTAATGAATTAATCATGTTGAGGAAGTTACTTACATAAGAATTTGAACTTAACAGGTTAACGTTGAAATCACCTCCCATCACTGCAAGAGGATAAGAAGGTATTACACTCTCTACAATACTTTCGAAACTTGCAAAAGATGAGGCGTCTGGTGGTTTATAAACGCATCCTAAGAGGCATCTACTCGTTCCACCTAATATGTCAACAAAGATATATTCAACGCCGTCCGCAGATTGTTACAAATCAACCATCTCAGCGCGGATACCCTTACGGAGAAAAATAGCAACACCACCACCCCTTCTGCCAATCCTATCACGCCTAAACACGCGAAAATCGCCCACATCAACCATGTCATCAGCAATATCAGGGCACAACCAGGTCTCAGATACAAGTATGGCATCAATATTCATCCCACAGAAAATCATGCGCAGCTCATCAACTTTATTGACCAAACTTTGCGCGTTAAAGTGGCAGACTTTAAGTCCATCTACTCGAGAACAAAACGCATTCAATACATCCCGTGTACAGTAATTCAAATCCATACCATCAGACATATTAACATAGGTCATTAAAGTTTACGTTACGTCACGGTCGACAGAACAGAGACAAAGTTGCAATAATCTTACGAATGTAAACAATAACAAAATTGTAACAGTTGAGGCAGCGCGACACAGCGTTAAAAGGAGTTGGGAATAGGAAAAGGGGCCAAGAGGAGAGGAAGGAAGGGTACTTACAAACATATTACACATAAAAATTTCATACATATTCAGTAATTCATAAGAAAAGAATAAATAAAAATAATAAAACAATAAAATCATTAATTACTTATTGGTTAATTCAGATAACATTACCGCTGTTTCCTGCAGTTGCTGTAGGCTACGTATTCTGATTGCAGACTCAGCATCAGTACGCTGTACAAAAACAAATCCATTCCGAGTGAAAACGGACGACAACCTTTTCTCTACCATTAGTCGGCGTGCTTCCAGAAAAATTTTTCGATCACCATGTGTTAAAGAGTGGTTAATATATATACGTTGTTGCAATTGCAGTCCAATGTCGGAAAGTGACAGTGTTTTAGTTCTTCTGTAATGTGCAAAGAAGGTTGTTTTTTCTGCAACAGTACCAAAGTTTACAACAATAGGTGATGCGTTATTTTGTTTTCTAGTTGGCAGGCGAAAAATGTCAAAATAGGGTGAGGTGTCGTGGCTGAAGTGTCTTGAAATTGCCTTAAAAAGTGCTGATAGATCTTCCCCTTTAGATTTCGGGATGTTACTGATAATTATTTGTGAATTTCTCTGTCTTCTCTCAGAGTCAGTGAATCTTTCAGATAACTCACTGATTGAGTTCTCGTTAGTGGTGATTTTACGAGATAATTCACTGACTGAACTCTCGATACTGCAAAATTTTTTCCAATAGTACGTTTTGCAGATCATTGACCTTTGAGGTTATGTTGTTTAGTGAGGATTTCACAGCTGCTGATTCCTTCTTTAATTTATTTAAGCCAGATTTTACCTCGTCGATCTATGTATTCACAGATTTTTGAAAGTTTTCCAGAATAGTGGTGATTGCGGCAGTGGAGTCGTCAAATCTTGGAGATTTTTGGCTTACGCGGCTTTCCTCTGTTGATGTCATGTCGGAAGAAAACGTATACTCTGGATATTACCAAGGTGTTTCAGCAATTCAATTAAAAACTTCACTGCAGACAATTTACACTGATCACCTCGAACGAATTTAATTTTAAAAATATATTAATAAAGATTTTGCAGGAAATTGACAGCAAGAAAAATGTGCTACTCGTTACTTCTCGCCATCTACGATTATACAAAAAGCTGCAGTTCTTGCAATCGGTCAGGAGTCTTCAACTTCTTGTGCCTAGATCTGTTTCATCATATGGTGAGCGCTCTTACTTTGTTCAGGCTATTCGTAAATGGAACTCCCTTCCTAGAAATATTCAACTTGCAGGTGCTAGCAGGGGTTTTGTTAGATTGATAAAATCGTATAATGATTTATAGATGTAAATGGTGCACATTGTTTTGATTATTCTTAATGTATTGCAGTTCACTTAATTTCGTCAATTTTTTTTTCTTTTTTTGGTTTCTTTTATTTTCATTTGTGTCTAATTATGTTCTTTAAGTAGTTAGTGATTTCTTTAGATTAATTTTTGCACATTTTGTATTATTGCTTGTTGCAATTCACGCTACTTTATTTTACGAGCCATAGTATGTAGGTACAGTAACAAGATTATAAGTCTTTTGTACAATTCGAACGTGCGAACGTGATTTTGAAAGTGCCGAAGAAAGTAAAGAAAAAGTGCCGTAACAAGAAAAAAATTTTTTGTAAAAATATTAGCCATGCCTAGGAACGCGTGAAATTGGAATTAGAGAAAAAAAGAAGGAACATTTTGTAAAAATTGTTGAAAAAGACTGAAAACATTAAGACTTTTATGACAAGCGTAATGGTGACAATAGTGAAAGACAATTTAAAGAAGCATACAGTTTAGGTTGTGTTACGTTTCATTGTTCTGTTTTTCCTTCTGTTTCTAATTTGATATTTTTGCCGTGTTACCATTTACATTCAATTCTTCATATTTTTTGACAGCTTCGGCAGTTTACATTTTTAAAAATTAATTAATTTATTGACCTGTCCAATTTATTATCGAGTCGGCTGAGATTTTTTCAAATCCTACTCGGTTTGCTACTGCACTCAGTATGAGTAGCAGTAGCGAAGGTGAATCTGGAGGAAAGAAAAAACCCCCGAATACAAGGAAAAAAAGGGAACGAGGCCATAAAGTAGACCTCGGATTATTTTTAAAACGAAAAGAGCCCACTGAAGAGGCTATTCAGGGCCCAACTGAAAAGGCCAAAATAGTGGAAGCTACAGCAGCAGCAGCAGCAGCAGCAAGAAAATGTACTAGCACCACATCAAGTGGAGCAGCAACTTTTGCGATTTCCTCGGTGGCACCCGCCAGTACTACGCTATTGGCGAACTGCGCCACAACATCAACGGTATCAAGCCGCAAGCCGCAAGCCGGAAATAATTCAGCAGCACCAGTTGCTAAAGTGTCTGTGGCATCTGCCGCAATTGATAAAATTGTTTCAGCACCCAAACTGAAGGATGTGGTAATGGCTGCCTCAAAAGCAGCTCCTCCCCCAAATCCGGTCATCATGCGCCCAAGTGTCACTGGGACCAGGAAGACTGGACCAGCTACAAAACCAGTGCCAAGAGGAATAGCGCCTGTTAATGTAGAGGTAGTAGCAGGGACAAGCTACGCCCAACAGATGAGTGGTAGCTCTAAGAAAAGTTCCCAAATCATTATATAGGGTAGCTACGTGACTCTACGTCAGCCTCCGTCTCGTCCCAAGACGTTCGCGGGGCTTCAAGGACTTTTTGACTGTCAGTGGCAGGATGACCTTTATGGAATGCGCTTTGAGCACCTTCGTGGGTGCACACAAAGTGCATACCTAAAAGCCTTGTCACTGGTGGTCCCGATAGAGAACATTTTCTCTTTCGGACTGGTTGGCCGCGGTATGCTGGAGGTTTATACCACTACCATCGACGCAGCCACTAAGCTGATGCTTGAGGGCATCGACGTGGGTGGTAGACACCTCCAGCCTTATCCGGTTTCAGTGAAGCCGACGGGAGTCTGCTTTTCTCGGGTCCCCCTCCGGGCCAGGGCTGAGGATCTCGAGGCCTTCTTGGGAAGGTACGGAAAGATCCACGGCAAGTTCCGGGCAGTACCACTTCGAATTGGGGACGAGGGACTCGGTCGCGGCATCTTGAGTTTAAGCCGTGAAGCACACGTCACTTTAAACCAGGGGTGTGTGCTTCCAGACGGTTTTTACTGGAGTGTTGCGGGATCGATGACCTGGATTGAGGTAAGCACCGAAGCAAAATGCCATGCCTGCCATCAGCCAGGGCACTTTATTGCGGAGTGTCCTAAGAGGCTCAGGAAAGTGGCTGAGGCCACTGTGGAGGAGGCACTTGCACCAGCAAAGGTTTCCGAAACAGTGACTTCGCCCGGTGCTGCGTCTGTTCTCTTGGAGCAGCCTGCCACTAAGGTGTCTGAGGAATCACTCCCTGAGGCAACTCCGACGCCGGCTATAAACGGTGCTACCCCAACACAAAAAAAGGCAGACACTTCGGACGAGGAGGTCACAAGTGGAAGTCAGAAGAAAAAGAAGAAGAAGATGAAGAGGAAGACGAAAGGAAAGCCTGACCAGGAGGTGATGCCACCACCGAAGAAGGCAGTGAGCTCTGGGAGGGTCTCGGGGAAGAGGCTACATCTTGCGCTTCGAGTGTACCTTCAGTGACTCTAATGGACGTCACTGAAGTTCTCTCGGACGTAGAGGTTGTCTCTGCTCTCGAGACTGCCGGTCCAACTCAAAGCGGCTATGAATCGTGTGGAAGTTCCATATCGATTAATAGCCGCTTTGAAGTAGATCCTGCTTTGGTGGAGGTTCCGAGGGAGAAGCTGCGCTCGCTCCTCGACAGCTTTCACTACAAGAAGAGTTCGGACAGGATCCTGACCATTCTCAGGCGTGAGCTTGGAGATCCAGCCAGGATCCTGCCCCAACTGAAACTCCTCATGGCAGAGGCCAAAAAGAAGGCCAAGTACAATGAGGTGTCGAGGTGCGAGCGGCTCTTCAATAAAGTCTCAATTTCTTGAATGTGTAGGATAACATCGATCAATGCAGGGGGCTTGAGTGCATACACTAGGAGACAAATTTTACACAAGCCACATTTACACGTCTAGAACAAAATGCAAATCTACACAAGGGTTACACAGTTTTTGCCACCGAAACACCCCGTAGAGGTTCCGGTGTGGCAATTGCTGTGTCTCACAGCTTTACACTGATGTCTCCTGTATACACAGATATCTTCCCAGGTTTCGCGTTTTCCTTGGATTTCGTCTTAGGGGGCAAAACGCTAAGGGTAGTAAACGTGTACCTGCCGCATGACCAGGATACTGCAAGACAGGTGTTGGACGCAATCCTGTCGAATATTACGAACTTCGGTGGTGAGGTTATCGTTGGTGGTGACTTAAACTGCACACAAGATTCTTCATTCGATCGTCATTCAAGAGTTGAGTTCAACTCGGGAACTCCGCGCGATTATTGAGCCTAGTCAGACATAGCAACCTTGTGGATGTCTACCGTTGGCTTAATCCAACGACTAGGTCATACACAAGGGTTTCCCGAAATGTCCAGGGTAGCTTTACGGGTTCGAGGATAGACAGACTTTACGTCTCGTCTAGCCTTCTCAACGTTTTCGTTAGTGTTACTCATGAAGTGTGTTCATTAAGTGATCACCTTCTTGTTGTGGCGACTAGCAGTTTGGTCGAAAAACGAACTGCTTATTGGATTTTCAATAATAACTTGTTGAATTCAGAACAGTTCATCGAAGAATTCATTCAGTTTTGGCACCAATGGCGTGATAACAAGAATATTTATTCAAACCTTAGTCATTGATGGGATGTTGGAAAGCTTCAGATTCGCTCATTTATCGAGACGAGATTCAATCGGAGCAGATATCATGCATCGAGTTTGACGGCCGAAGTCACCCGGATACGCTTCTGCCCGCGCAACCAGAGTTACTCGCACAATACGAAAGACTTAAAGAACGACTGACAGCACAAAACTACAAGCATAGCTTGGAGTTTGTGCTCCGAAACCAGTCGCGCTGGTTGCGAGAGGGCGAGTCTCCGACCGAGTACTTCTTCCAGACAACTCGACGTCGTACCGCTTCTTGTGAAGTAGACTCGATTCTTGCCGAATCGGGCCAGATCCTATACGGAGAGGAACTTGCGAATTATATTCGCAACTACTACATGCGGCTTTATGCTGCATCGACGTTGCCAACATTCTCGTCCAACGATGAATTCTTTCATCATGTTCCTACTTTCTCTGATGAAAGTAGAGAATTCCTGGACGGAACGCTTACTATCGATGATATGCTTACCGCAACGAAGGATCTTCCACGTCATACTTCTCCTGGTTATGATGGTCTAACTCCAGAATTCTTTGTTCGTTTAAGGAATCTTTTGGTTCCGGACCTTTTGGATGTCTCTAATTCTGCAGTGGTTGGACATACCGAATTTCCCTCAAGTTGGCGGAGATCCGTTATGCGTCTAATACCTAAGAAGCGGGATCTGCAGAGGATGGGAAACTGGAGGCCAGTTACTCTGTGTAATGTCGACTACAAAATAGTTTGCAAAACACTGGGAACTCAACTTCGCTCAGTGATTGCCTCAGTAAAACACTCGTCACAGTCCTACTGCATTCCAGGCCGTAGTATCTACGATAACATCGCCGTAGCAAAGCATCTTTTCGCCTACCATGAAAAAACTGGTTCGCAAATGGCCATGATCTCTTTGGATCAAGAAAAGGCATTTGATAGCGTCTCACATGAGTATCTACTGAGAGTGCTCGATAAATTTGGGCTTTCGTCCAGATGGATTGAAATCATCAGTGGTCTGTATAGAGATTCAGTGATTCTCATAAAGTATAATGGGCATATATTGTCTCCTATTCCGTTTCGTCGGGGTATCAGGCAGGGATGCCCGTTGTCAGGAATGCTTTATGACTTTTCACTGGAGCCGCTGTTAGTAAATCTTCGTCAATCGTTGAGACAATATTCAATTCACTTACCATACACTACTATTAGGCCACTTATTCTAGCGTATGCGGACGACCTGTCTATATTTGTAATGAAAGATAATGCCTTTCCAGTCGCTCGTAGGGTTTTAGAACAATATGAGCGATTAGCGGGCGCTAGGGTTAACCTAAGCAAAAGCCAAGGCCTATGGTGTGGGAGTGCTGATGTTGTAGTGTAATGGGGGATGTTCGTTAATTTACACCAAACTCAACTTTTTTCAACTTTAAATTTCTTTATTCCAACAACCATAATTAGTTTCCACTTAATTTCCCTTAATCTAACAACCGAAATTAGTTTTCACTTAATTTTATTTATTCTAACAACCGAAATTAGTTTTTACTTAATTTTCCTTTATCTAACAACCTTAATTTTCTTTAATCTCACAACTGTAGTTTGTTTTCACTTAATTTTATTTATTCTAACAACCGAAATTAGTTTTTACTTAATATTCTTTTATCTAACAACCTTAATTTTCTTTAATCTCACAACTGTAGTTTGTTTTCACTTAATTCCCTTTAATCTAACAACCTTAATTTTCATTAATCTCACAACTGTAATTAGTTTTCACTTGATTTCCTTAAATCTAACAACCTTTTTCTCAGTTCACTCGTTTTACTTTTATTTTAGTCGGACTAGATCAGTTCGGATCCAGTCTCCTTTACGGTTAAAAACAGACTCTAAAACTCGACCTTTTTGTTTATCTCGCGACTACTAGATTCGACCCGACTCCTCTTTTAACAAAAATCAGACTCTCTGTTCAAAACTTTTTTCACGACCGCTTACCTGTTTTTTCGACTTGAACTTTTTTTCTCTCGATCGTATAGTTTCCCGTTAAACATTAGGTAAGCTTTTGGTCGTGTGTGTGAGAGCTTTTTCCTCTCACTGGCTTGATCAAGTTCAAGCACAGTTAAACCTTGAGCAAGGCGATGTACTTAGTGGAATTTGATGGCGAAGCGCTTTTAGCCTGAGACTTGGAATTTTACCCAGGTGCTTTGCCATCATTTTTCATGTACTTTTGCCTTGCTTTGATTTCTAGAAAAATTTTACCCGCTAGCCACTTCGTGAAAGAGGATATGCAATTTCCTCTGGAATGTGTTTACGAAGTGGCTACTTGATGGTAAATTTTCATGTTGGTTTTTTTTTTGTTTGTGGTCATATCTGTTATCCGATGTTCTTGACCTCGGATTTTGGATTTTTAGACTTGCAACAATCCTTCCTTCTGGGAAAAAGATAACTATTCTTTGGAGAGGAATGGTTATCATTAAAAAGTGATTTGTCAGGGGTTTATTTATATTTAAAGGGCTGTGTTACGGGGACAATTTACATAGTTTGTGCTGGAGCTTTGTACCGCGTGTTTTAAAGTGTAAAGTTTTAAAAAATTTTGTTTTGCGTATCTGTAATGAATTTCGTCGAGCTCGTGAATCGCAAGGGACTTCGGATTAAGTCCGATCATGTGGTCGAGGTCCGAGGTATTACCATCGTTGGAGTGGCAAGGAATTGGAAAGGTCCTCTTCGCCTCGTGCTTGTCCGGGATGGTTTCCTTCTATCACCATTTGGACGGCTCCTGCCGTTGCCAATGCCACCCACAAGGTGGAGCTGACGTTGGAGAAGGGTGAGCGTTGGGTCGCTAACGGTAAGCAAATATATTATTTGAATTTATCGTTTATTATTTTGTTTTCTGTCTTTTTTTTTTAGGTGGTGTTATTTCTGTTGTTGGGAAGAGCCTCTACTGCGGAGCTCCATTTGTACCCCCCGTAGAGGTTGAGCGTGGGGCTGACAACACAAGGGAGCCAGCCGAGGTCGGAGCCTCCGGACCCCATTCCAGCATCGCCTCTGAAGAATGGTGGGACTAGTTTAGCCATGTTTGAAAATACTTTTGTGCCCCTTCTCTCTTTTTTTTTTTGGAAAAATAAATTTTATTTTGTTTTCTTAAAATGGTTTCTGTATATATATAAAAAAAATATTTGTTTTTATTGTGTGGTTTTTTGGTGGGTTCTTTATTGTTTCTATCAACGTTGGAAGGGAATTGAGGTTTTTTAAATATTGGTTTGTTAATCGGCGTTTTTGTGACTTTTTATTGTTGTGTTGGTTTTTGCTGGTATTTTCGGATGAGATTTGCGTTGAGAGAATTTTGCATTCTCTATTTTTAGGTAAGCTATGTGTTGAAAAGAAAAAGTTTCTATTGTTTTATTGTTTTCAGGTTTTCTTTTTTGCGTTTGAAGAAGGAGATTGTTTTGTCGCTTGGCATTTTGGTTACGCGTTGAAAACGGCGTTGGATGAAATTTGAAAAGGGAAATTTATATGATGTTGGTAAATCCAAATCTTGTTTTTTTTGTTTTTTTTTTTTTGTTTTTGGTGTTTGAGGATGAAGGTTAATCGGCGTTGGAAAATTTATTATTATTTCTTTTATTTTTTTTGAATTTCCATAATTTTGTCGGCGTTGAAAAACTTTTGATTTTATATGGTGTTGTTATTTTTAAAGTTAAAAATTTATTTATTTTTTTTTGAATCTGGGGCATCTCTGTTTTGGAACTTAAATCTGGATTCTGTTTTTGACTTAAATGTGGGGATAAAATAATTGGATAATAAAAGATGGTTTTCTTATTTATACGAGTTGAATCGATTTAACTCGTGGAAGCGTTTGGGGTCTTTGATATGTTTGTGTCTTGGGGAGTGTTTGGGATTTGTCTGTTGTTTCGGGGGGGGGGGGGGGGGGGTGGTATAGATTTGCTGCATTGGTATCTCGTTTTGAGGGGGCGGTGTGTTCCGCTGGCTAATCAATAGTGTGACTTTGGGAGCCACATATTTTATTAGAATATACACTGTTATGACTAACAGCAGTATGCCTGAGAGGGATAGGGAGGTAGTGGATAAAGTATGGGGGATCTTGGCTTTCGTGTTAATGCGAACCTTTTCTACCTGGGTGCGAATGTCGTCTAGCGATTTTGTGCCCTGGTGTATTAATTGGTTCGTATTGTCCCCAAGGAGTAATAGGGAGTGTTCCTGTGCCTGTGGTTCCGGGCGTGTGGCCATAAAATTTTCCAACTCTATTTTAGTTTCGTTGGTGTTGGGGAAGTAATCCGGTTGGGTTAAGGGGTGAAGATTTTTTGCTTCGTAATATGTGTTTGGGCCTATTTGTAGTTGACAGGGTTCGTTAATTACTAATATGCCTTGTCCGTTTAGGCGGTTAGTGAGTAACCGACGTGCACAGGTGATATGTACTATTGTTGGGGAGGCTAGAGAATATAACCAAGTATTGGGTCTTTTTAGTTTGATGAGGGTGTCCCTGGGGGTTAATTGTGCCCTTAGGTGACATCTGGGGTTTTCTTCTAGTGGATTAAATAATAGTTTAATAACACATTCAGTGGACAGGGTTGCTTTCGTTATCGGGGTGTTTAGTCTGCCAATATATGTGTCTTCTTCTATGTTTTTGGACACTTTTTGATATTGACGGATATTTGACGGTTTAAGGAGTAAAAATTCCTGCGTGTGAATTTGACTCGCTATGTGCGAGTAAGCAATCTCTGGGATTAGTGAAAGGTTATTTTCCGTATGGATTGGAAAGCATCGGATTTGTTGTAGTTTAAATTTGGGAATGTCGAATATAGGGAGGGTGAGGCGAATTACAAGGTTTTCTTGTAATAAATGGGTTCGAATCTCGGTTGTCTGGTAAAGAATCGAGAGGCAGTTTTGGGGATTCTGGCAGGCTGACTGGGATTTATGGTAAATTTCTAACAGCCCACCGGGTGAAATTATTAATGGGTGTATTTGGTTATTCCTACTTGATACAATTATATCTAATAAGGCCTGCCAGGGTCGCCAGACATTACACAGACAGTATCGCCAAATGTACAATAAAAAGTCGCCAAAATCGCCAATCTATTACTTTTTTGTAGCCATGATTATCGCCAAAATAACACAGTGGAAATCAAGGTAGCGAATACGTGTAGACACGGAAGTACACGTAAGTGCAAATAGTCACTTTATTTAGCTTATCGCGATAATATTACAATAAATTGTTTTTTTAATGGGTACGTAATATACTGTGTTAAGGTACGAGTAATTTCTTTAATTATACACCTTAAGTTTCGTTGGTTCTTAGTAAAGCAATCGTTAAAAGCATGTTGCTTAAGCCACTAATAATGACTTTTGGGAGGACATTTATATTTTTGAACTCGTTTTACAATCTTTCACCCCACTCGATGACATTAAAAACAATTTTATTTGATTCCCATTTCACCCCAATGAAAATTAGACTCAAACATGAAAATTTAACTACACGGCTGTTATTCTGCCACCAATTCTTATCTTCGGGCCAAATATCAAATAGTTTCGGGAAAAACGCAAAACAATTAAAGACTTCCAACAAAATATATTTCATTGTCTACATAAAGTTAAGGTGATTTGCAATTGTTGATACTAATGCTGTTTTTATCAGTGAATACAACGCTCGTTGCACCTTATTATCTTTTAGAAGTTCAATTGTGTTTGAATAGTTTTGCATGGATTGTATAATACATTTGGGTACAATAAATCGGATTTTGACTCCATTATAGATGACTTATTGAGGATGCTTAGAATTTTCTTCTGCAACTCGATCTCTGGATCAGGTTCGACAATTTACTGTTGAGGAGCTGGAATGTCAGCTGCGTCTCCTAACTCAGCCTTTAACTGACGGACTGAGAGTAAAAGTGACCTATTTATAAGGTTCGGGCAAAAGTGGCTTAGAAAATATTCCGCGCAAAAACGAATCTCGTGAGATTCCGTGCAAAAACGAATCGTAGAAAATTTCCGGGCAAAAACGATTTAACTACAAAAAGTAATGCAAAGTTAATGCAGTTAAGTAGTTAAGTCGTTTTTGCCCGGAAATTTTCTACGATTCGTTTTTGCACGGAACATTTTCTAAGCGACTTTTGCCCGAACCTTATAAATAGGTCACTTTTGCTCTCAGCCCGTCAACTGTAACTCACGCCTTACAACTGAGCTAGTTGGAGGAATGATTGGCACAGCTGTCGGCAATAATTGCTGCCTCTCTGCGCGCAATTTGATTTAAAAATCATTCGCTATTAAGTTAATGGCATCTCCCAGTGACATATTTCGGTGTTCCGCTGGTTTTCCTTAAAATATGTTTACTGTGATACTTCGATACTGAAATATTTACGAGAACTTTCCCCCTTCATTTGGGAAAAAATCGCCATCAAAACGCCCAAAATCGATGAAAAATCGCCAAAAAAGTCGCCATCGCCAATTTCATATTTGTTGTCGCCAGGACTGATGAAAAATCGCCAATTTGGCGAAAAATCGCCACATCTGGCGACCCTGAGGCCTGCTGTCTAAACTCTAGTTCGACCATTTGGAGGAGGAGGCTAGAAATAATTTCCTGTCTTAACTGTCTAGCTTGCAGGTCATCCGTCAAGTTGTGCAGATCATTTATTTGAAGAGTTATTTGCCTTTGACGTTCCGCCAGTGACGTTAAGGGTTTCTGGATTCTGTCAAAGGTTGTCTTTACCACACTAATTTGCTGTTTCTCTAGGTCGGCGAGTGCTTGGGTATTTGTTTCGAGTTCGTCCAAGCGACTGTACACCTCGCGTTCGTTTCCGCTGTCCATCGTTCCGAAGAGGTAATGTATGGCATTTCCTATACCATCGAATATCGATCTGGGTTTTCGGGATTTTGGTACGGCCTCCTTAATGACGTTGGTGCGTCTCTTAATGTTCTCCATCAGTGCATGAACATGTTTTTTCTGCATTTCGTACAGGCCTGTTGCTGATGAAGTATTTCCACAGAGTTGGTGTACATAATGCTCTGCTCGTTCCGCCAATATTGTTTGATTTTCCAATTCGGACAGATCCAGTTCCGTTATGACGTTCCAGGTGTTATGATACACCATCAGGCTTCCCAAGTCTTCAAAGAGTACTCCGGTGTTGTTCAGGGGAGTTATTGTATATGGCTCTATCTCGCCTTTTGCCACAGGGGACAGGAACAATCCGAGTATAATGATTGCCAAGGGCATGTCTATAGGGAGAGGAAAGGTTTGGGTTAGATAGTTTGAACTCAAATTAAAGGTATTAAAGTTTAATAACTATTGCAATAAATGGGGGAATTTAGGTATTATTTAGTTGGTTTAGTCGTAATACGGCTTCAGCCTGTTATTATGGACTGTGATTATTCTCTTACCCACTCGTATCGTGGTATTCACTGAGCTGGGAACGCCGGTTACCAAATAGGGTCCTACCCAGATTTGACAGAGTTTATGTTTTCTATTTTCACTCTTGAGGAGGACCCTGTCTCCTATTTGGAAGGATATAGGGCGTATAGTTTTGTCGTAGTAACCTTTCGAGCGTTGTTTACTGGCCAATATGTTCTTCCGAGCCGTTGCATAAGATTTTTGAAGCTTATACCGTAATATGTGGTAATAGCTCTCGTGGTTATACACGGGTTCTGGGTCCCGTTTAAGGTTGGAGGGAACATCCGCTGTAAAGCCGTAAAGGCAGTCCATGGGAGTTAGTTTCGTCCCTTCGTGCACACTGTTGTTGTACACGAATGCAGCGGTTCGCAGATATTGGTCCCAAGATTTGGGATTTTCGTCCACTATTGTTCGGAGGTATTCAATTAATGGTCTATGTGCACGTTCTAGTGCGCCATTTGACTGTGGGTGATACGCTGAAGTTTGGAGTTTCTTCACCCTTAGCAATTTACATACCTGTTTGAATAAATCACTTAGAAAATTGCTTCACTGATCGGTGACAATTCGTTTTGGAATGCGATAGCGCGTTACTATTTCATCAAAGAAAATTCGCACTACTGTTACAGCTTCTCCATTTGGTATGGCATACCAGTCGACGAACTTTGTAAGGTTGTCCTGGAACGTTAAGATATATTTATTTCCGGACTCTGTTTCCTCAAGTGGACCTACCATGTCGAGGTAGACCTTGTCAAAGGGTTTTTCTGCGATGTCCGTTATAACCATCGGCATTCGGAATTGTGGTGACGCTTTCATCTTTTGGCATTTAGAGCACCGCTTAATGTATTTCTTTATGTCACTAAGCATGTGCCTCCACCAGTACTTTCTTCTGATCCGTTTATATGTTTTAATTACGCCCTGGTGGCCACCGAAAGGAGAATCATGGTAGTCATGTAAGATTGTCCTGATTTCCTTGGGGTTTGTAATAACTTCAGGGGTTTTTGGTTCATTTGTGTCTGGATCGTTTCCTGGTGGGTCTATTGGTTTTATTTTTTGTTCGGGTTTTAGCGGTTCGTCATCCTGGTTGCTTAACGAGGGATCCTGTGTCTCGGGACTCTTGGGTTCTGTTTGGGCATGTTTTGTTTAAGCCCGAGTCACCGCGTTGCATTTTAAGCGACTGTGGGGGGTTGTACCGTTTTCTTCCTCCGAGTCTGAATCCATTTTATGGTGGACTAGGGCCTTTACTAGAAGAGTGTCTTCGGTTTCTTCCCGCGGGATGCGACTGAGTGCGTCGGCATTTGTATTATATTATATTTTCCGGGTTTGTATTCGATTTTATAATCGAATTCGGAAAGTTTGTGGTGGAATCTCACCAAGCGGGAAGTTGGGTCTTTGACGTTAAAGACGCCTTTGAGAGGCTTATGGTCTGTGTAGACTGTGAATTTTCGGCCTTGTAGGTAACATCTGAAGTTACGGGTGGCTCAGACTATGGCTAGCAACTCTTTCTCTATTGTAGAGTAGTTGCGTTCAGCTTTATTTAGTGTACGGCTGGCGTAGGCAATAGGTTGATCGTGTCCGACTTCTCCTTGGGAGAGGACAGCTCCTAAGGCCTCGCTACTGGCGTCCGTGGTTAGGTTGAATGGTTGTGTGAAATCGGGATAGATTAGAAGTGGAGGGGAAATTAGGGATTTTTTAATTACTTCAAATGCCTCTTGACATTTGTTAGTCCAAGTAAATTTCACGTCCTTGCGAAGCAAATTCGTGATTGGACGTACTATCTTTGAGAAATCGGGTATAAATTTCCTGTAATAGTTAGCAAGTCCCAGAAATGATTGGACTTGTCTGACTGTTCGGGGAACGGGGAATGTTTGGACGCATGCCGTTTTGCTGGGGTCCGGTAGTGCTCCTTTGTTGGAACACTTATGGCCTAAGTATACAACCTCTCGTCTTAGAAACTGGCATTTCTCTGGTTGCAGTTTCAGGTTGTTCTCTCTCAATCTGTCGAAGACTTTGCGGAGCTTTTGATTGTGGTCCGCCAGGTTTTTCCCGTAGATGACTATGTCATCTAGGTACACGAAGCATTCCAGGCCTTGTAAGCCTGTTAATACGAAATTCATTAGACGTTGGAAGGTAGCCGGGGCGCCTTTGAGCCCGAACGGCATACGCCTGAATTCGTAGTGCCCGTAATTTGTGCTGAAAGCTGTCTTTGGCCTATCTTTGGGATCGACTAATACTTGGTGGTAACCATTGGCCAAGTCGAGGTTAGTGAAGTATCGGGAATGACCTAGTTGGTCGAGTATGTCCTCGATACGAGGTAGCGGATAGGCGTCGCCAATCGTTTTTTCGTTAAGCTTGCGAAAGTCGACGACGACGCGCCACCTTTTTTCACCATCAGGTCCCGCTTTCTTGGGGACGACTAAGAGAGGTGAATTCCATGGACTCTTGCTCGGTTGGACTATGTCATTATCCAACATTTCTCGGAGCTGATCGTTGATTACATTGCGTTGGGTTTCAGGCAATCGGTACATCTTTTGATTAATGGGTGCTTGGTCTTGCACCAGGGGAATGTCGTGGGTGATGGCTTTGGTATGAGTGAGCCTATCACCTTTTAAAAAGAAAATATCATCGTACTCATAACATAGTTTGGTTATGGCAGATGACTCTTCCGCGCTTAAGGTGTCGTCCAGGTTGAGTTCTTGTACTAACCTGGCGAGGCGCGGGTTATGTTGGGGTTCGTCCGGGTCGTCACTGTCCGGGTATAGATATTTGATGTGTTGCAAAGTGGCCATCTTATCGGCTCTAGTAACTTTGTTATTGTTTTTACTTTTCTTAAAATTACTGTTCTTGAACGTTGAACTCGCAAGCGTTTGTCGTTTGTATTTTTGGGCTTGAGCTTCTGGGCGATGGAGTTTGTCGATCTGGGCTTTCCTTAGGTGCCAGACATTTGTTGTACTCACAAGCGCCAGACGTTGGGGTTTTCTTGAGGGACCCGCAAGCGTCTCTGGAGGGGCTCTTATGCCATTTTACATGTTTGGACGTGTTTTTACCTCTAATTGGCTTTGCGGCTACTAGGTCTTTGTGACCGCTTAGAATAGACCTTTTGTGGGGTTGGTCAGCGCCTTTTTTCCGGCTCGTGCACCGTGTTTCTCTGTATTCTGGGGTTTCTTCATATAGTTTTGTTTCATCCGATCCGTTGGAGATAGGGATGACGGTGTAGTCTTTAGTGTGGACAAGCGTTATGTCGAGGCTTGTCAGAACTACTTGGAAATTGTTAGCGTTGAGGGTCCCAATGGGCGCTACCTTGATTCCTGATGAGAGTAAGATATTTGCCAGGAAGACTCCATCGTCTATCTCCTGCGATAGACAGAGCATTTCTTCCGCCAATTGCAACGGGATTTTGAATACAATCTGGGATCTTGCAGGTATGCAAACAGGTTCGTCTAAGACTATCTGGTGCTGCCTTATTTCGCAAGCCGGATCTTTGGTAGTTCTTTTATCCGAGTGCTGTTCTTGGGTGCTACAGCCAGCATTCTCCAATTGAGATGCCTTGAGGACACTGCAAGTAGACAGCTTGACCTCTGAGGCCTCCGTGCTACCTGTTAGTGTTTCTACTTCGACTGCGTTCTGTGAACACGCCTCGTCCGATGCAAATGTTAGGGGTACAGCGAACTCTTCGAGGTTAGTTTCCGTGCGAGGAAACCTGAGCGCCATATTTGGACCTTCAACATTACAATTCTTTGCTAAGAAGTCATTTCCTAGCAACCCGTCATCCGTGAGACCTGGAAGGTTTTGTATGACTTTGAAATTGCAGGGTATGTTGTGTTTTATAGTGAAGTTTCCCTGGCACCTTCCCAAGGTTTTTCCAGTACCAAACGGCGTTTGTAGTGTGTACACCTCCTCGGTATTGATGTCATCGAGGGACTGTAATGCTTTTTTCTTAATAATACTAACCTCAGCGCCAGTATCCACTACTAATTTGGTTTGTTCGTGTAGGCCAATATCCAATGGAAGTTTTACGGTAGAGATACTAGTCTTGGGCGTCTGAGGTGACCCTTTTATGTTTTATGGAGAGTTTATAGTCGAGCCGGGGAATTTTGGGTCGACTGTGTGTCGTTTCCCTGACTCGGAGACTCCCATTTCTGTTTTTGTTGACAAACGTCAACAGTGTGTCCGCGTCGGCCACAGAAATTACATTTGATGCTTATGTTATACACTCGGGGGCCGCTGGAGGGTCGTTGTTCTAAGCCTGGCCTGTTTTCCCTAGGGGGCCTTCTTTCATGGCTTGTGTCTTGGATTCTAGCAGAACGGTTGGTTCTGCAATCGCGAACATCATGCCCATAGTTTTTGCAATTTCCACAGAAAGGTGTGTTTTTACGCTTTAAACAGTCGGAGTACGTATGACCCCGTTTTTGGCAGAAGCTACATGTAATGTTCTGTGCCGGTGTACTGGGGTTCGGTCGTCTGTTTCCAAGCCTGTGGTCCCTTTGCTGAAATGGAGGGCGTTGTGATGGGTTCGGAGTGTATTGTTGGTTTTGGTAATTTAGTGGTGATGTCCCAGGGGGTAGCTGTTAAAAGTTTATTTGACCATGGGCTAACGGGCTGGTCCCTGTGTGTGTGTCATAAGCTTGTGTGTGGGGTAATGTTGGCATTTGTGAAAGTGGGGATTGTATAAATAGGGCGCTTTGCTGGAGCCTCTCCATGTCTAGCGCCTTTTGTATTAGCTCGTCCACTATAGCATCGCCTATTGTAAGGAGATACTGGCACAAATGCGGGTTACCTACTCCGCTTTTCAGTGCATTTTTAGTGCATTTTTAGTCTTCTAACTGAGTCTTCACTGTGGATGCTGCATTGCCGTATTTGGTGTCGGCAGCTTCTTTGCAAAGGACCAACAATTGTTTGAGTCTGGTCGTGTATGCATTTAACGTTTCTAGGGGTAGTTGTCGAGTTGTGATTAGTTTATTTAACAACTCTTGATAGGTTTCCCTAGGTAAGTATGCCCTATTTAGACGTTCTTTCACTTCTTTGAAGGTGGGTGGAACGTCTGAGGCGAAGAGTTGATACGCTTCACCTCGGAGTCTGGTAGGCAGAATTTGTAGGAAAGCTGATTGCTCCTTTGTAGTTAGGCATTGCTGTGTCTGCTTACAACAACCTATAAAAGTTTGGAGCTCTTGGCTCAACTGAGGGCTATTTGCACCAGAGAACAAAGGAACAAGCTGTGCCGTTAGTTTGGCTACTTTGGCGTAATCTACCATCTTGGAGTATTTGTAGGTTGTTGGTGGTTTATACTCGGGTAGACTAAGCAAGCTTTCCTCGTGACTGGTGTCCGTGAAGGATACTTCCAGCCAGTCGTATAGGAGGTCTTCGTCGGTCGGTTCGGGTTTGGTCTGATCGTCGGTGAGGCTCTTACAAGTACACTGGCCTCTTTAAAATTTTCTCTACTTAACCTGTCTTCCTTAACTAATTCGAGCGAGCGCGAGGTTCCCTTAAATTCGGCGATGTCCGCCTTAAATCTCTCTGTATCCTCCTGATATTTTTTTACTAATGCGAGCCTATCCTCGCGATTTTGTGTTAGTTTTTTATCTAAAACGTCACACTGAGGTACAGAGAGTTTATCGGAGTCCCGCGCTTTCTCGAGAACCCTATTTAAATACTTATTTAAACTTACTGTACTAGTGGCTGTCAATGTGGGATAAACTGAGTTTTCTTCCTTCGGATTCTTTGGGCGAAGGGGGTGGACGTTCGCTATTTGTCTGGCACCTTCCGACTCCGACATTCACTTATGGGTTGTTGGTGGTTGCAAGGGGGCTAGTAGCCTACTTAGGTACTCCCTTGCCGTAGTTCTCTGTTGATAGGGGGGCTACTTCAGCCGTCTTTTGGTTTCCCTTTGATGTGATCTGAAAGGGGGCTTTTAGCCGTCTTCTGTTTTTCCTCTCAGACCTACGGTTGTGCGGTAATTGGTGGAGGTGAGTTGTCCCTTTGGTCGCCTCTTTATTTAAAGTTGCGGACGGGTTGACCTTTGAGTCGTCCGTTGTGAGGGTGGCCCTATTTCGCAGAATCGTCCTTCTAGGGTTGGGTTTTCAGGAGTATCGCTGGCACTGGAGGGTAATTCCTGGGTGTCCTACTGGTCCTTCCTGGTCCCGGAGAAATCTTCTGCTCTTTTCAAGATGGTGCCTTTGTGCACTTCTTAAAAGGACAACCGCTTGCTCGCCTGGAGCAGAAGCAGCTAAAGTTGTTTAGCCCTGAGCGTTGGGGGTGACTTACTGGGCTATTGATTACCCAGCAGTGGCCAAAGGATCCCCTTTTATTCGATATTAGATCGAGGGCTTTAAAGCGTTTACGGTTTGTACCAACCAAGCTTCCTCGACCCTACCGGCTGCGCCAATTTTGTTGTAGTGTAATTTGGGATGTTCGTTAATTTACACCAAACTCAACTTTTTTCAACTTTAAATTTCTTTATTCCAACAACCATAATTAGTTTCCACTTAATTTCCTTTAATCTAACAACCGAAATTAGTTTTCACTTAATTTTATTTATTCTAACAACCGAAATTAGTTTTTACTTAATTTTCTTTTATCTAACAACCTTAATTTTCTTTAATCTCACAACGGTAGTTTGTTTTCACTTAATTCCCTTTAATCTAACAACCTTAATTTTCATTAATCTCACAACTGTAATTAGTTTTCACTTGATTTCCTTAAATCTAACAACCTTTTTCTCAGTTCACTCGTTTTACTTTTATTTTAGTCGGACTAGATCAGTTCGGATCCAGTCTCCTTTACGGTTAAAAACAGACTCTGAAACTCGACCTTTTTGTTTATCTCGCGACTACTAGATTCGACCCGACTCCTCTTTTAACAAAAATCAGACTCTCTGTTCAAAACTGTTTTCACGACCGCTTACCTGTTTTTTCGACTTGAACTTTTTTTCTCTCGATCGTATAGTTTCCCGTTAAACATTAGGTAAGCTTTTGGTCGTGTGTGTGAGAGCTTTTTCCTCTCACTGGCTTGATCAAGTTCAAGCACAGTTAAACCTTGAGCAAGGCGATGTACTTAGTGGAATTTGATGGCGAAGCGCTTTTAGCCTGAGACTTGGAATTTTACCCAGGTGCTTTGCCATCATTTTTCATGTACTTTGGCCTTGCTTTGATTTCTAGAAAAATTTTACCCGCTAGCCACTTCGTGAAAGAGGATATGCAATTTCCTCTGGAATGTGTTTACGAAGTGGCTACTTGATGGTAAATTTTCATGTTGGTTTTTTTTTTGTTTGTGGTCATATCTGTTATCCGATGTTGTTTTAGACTTGCAACAATCCTTCCTTCTGGGAAAAAGATAACTATTCTTTGGAGAGGAATAGTTATCATTAAAAAGTGATTTGTCAGGGGTTTATTTATATTTAAAGGGCTGTGTTACGGGGACAATTTACATAGTTTGTGCTGAAGCTTTGTACCGCGTGTTTTAAAGTGTAAAGTTTTAAAAAATTTTGTTTTGCGTATCTGTAATGAATTTCGTCGAGCTCGTGAATCGTAAGGGACTTCGGATTAAGTCCGATCATGTGGTCGAGGTCCGAGGTATTACCATCGTTGGAGTGGCAAGGAATTGGAAAGGTCCTCTCCGCCTCGTGCTTGTCCGGGATGGTTTGCCTTCTATCACCATTTGGACGGCTCCTGCCGTTGCCAATGCCACCCACAAGGTGGAGCTGACGTTGGAGAAGGGTGAGCGTTAGGTCGCTAAAGGTAAGCAAATATATTATTTGAATTTATCGTTTATTATTTTGTTTTCTGTCTTTTTTTTTTAGGTGCTGTTATTTCTGTTGTTGGGAAGAGCCTCTACTGCGGAGCTCCATTTGTACCCCCCGTAGAGGTTGAGCGTGGGGCTGACAACACAAGGGAGCCAGCCGAGGTCGGAGCCTCCGGACCCCATTCCACCATCGCCTCTGAAGAATGGTGGGACTAGTTTAGCCATGTTTGAAAATACTTTTGTGCCGCTTCTCTCTTTTTTTTTTGGAAAAATAAATTTTATTTTGTTTTCTTAAAATGGTTTCTGTATATATATAAAAAAAATATTTGTTTTTATTGTGTGGTTTTTTGGTGGGTTCTTTATTGTTTCTGTCAACGTTGGAAGAGAATTGAGGTTTTTTAAATATTGGTTTGTTAATCGGCGTTTTTGTGACTTTTTATTGTTGTGTTGGTTTTTGCTGGTATTTTCGGATGAGATTTGCGTTGAGAGAATTTTGCATTCTCTATTTTTAGGTAAGCTATGTGTTGAAAAGAAAAAGTTTCTGTTGTTTTATTGTTTTCAGGTTTTTTTTTGCGTTTGAAGAAGGAGATTGTTTTGTCGCTTGGCATTTTGGTTACGCGTTGAAAACGGCGTTGGATGAAATTTGAAAAGGGAAATTTATATGATGTTGGTAAATCCAAATCTTGGTTTTTTTGTTTTTTTTTTTGTTTTTGGTGTTTGATGAGGATTTATTATTATTTCTTTTATTTTTTTTTTTGAATTTCCATAATTTTGTCGGCGTTGAAAAACTTTTGATTTTATAAAATTAATTAAAAATTTTTTTTTTTTTTTGAATCTGCGGCATCTCTGTTTTGGAACTTAAATCTGGATTCTGTTTTTGACTTAAATGTGGGGATAAAATAATTGGATAATAAAAGATGGTTTTCTGGTTTTCTTATTTATACGAGTTGAATCGATTTAACTCGTGGAAGCGTTTGGGGTCTTTGATATGTTTGTGTCTTGGGGAGTGTTTGGGATTTGTCTGTTGTTTCGGGGAAGGGGGGGGGGTATAGATTTGCTGCATTGGTATCTCGTTTTGAGGGGGCGGTGTGTTCCGCTGGCTAATCAATAGTGTGACTTTGGGAGCCACATATTTTATTAGAATATACACTGTTATGACTAACAGCAGTATGCCTGAGAGGGATAGGGAGGTAGTGGATAAAGTATGGGGGATCTTGGCTTTCGTGTTAATGCGAACCTTTTCTACCTGGGTGCGAATCTCGTCTAGCGATTTTGTGCCCTGGTGTATTAATTGGTTCGTATTGTCCCCAAGGAGTAATAGGGAGTGTTCCTGTGCCTGTGGTTCCGGGCGGTTGGGCCATAAAATTTTCCAACTCTATTTTAGTTTCGTTGGTGTTGGGGAAGTAATCCGGTTGGGAGATTTTTAAGGGGTGAAGATTTTTTGCTTCGTAATATATAGTGTTTGGGCCTATTTGTAGTTGACAGGGTTCGTTAATTACTAATATGCCTTGTCCGTTTAGGCGGTTAGTGAGTAACCGACGTGCACAGGTGATATGTACTATTGTTGGGGAGGCTAGAGAATATAACCAAGTATTGGGTCTTTTTAGTTTGATGAGGGTGTCCCTGGGGGTTAATTGTGCCCTTAGGTGACATCTGGGGTTTTCTTCTAGTGGATTAAATAATAGTTTAATAACACATTCAGTGGACAGGGTTGCTTTCGTTATCGGGGTGTTTAGTCTGCCAATATATGTGTCTTCTTCTATGTTTTTGGACACTTTTTGATATTGACGGATATTTGACGGTTTAAGGAGTAAAACTTCCTGCGTGTGAATTTGACTCGCTATGTGCGAGTAAGCAATCTCTGGGATTAGTGAAAGGTTATTTTCCGTATGGATTGGAAAGAGGGTGAGGCGAATTACAAGGTTTTCTTGTAATAAATGGGTTCGAATCTCGGTTGTCTGGTAAAGAATCGAGAGGCAGTTTTGGGGATTCTGGCAGGCTGAATGGGATTTATGGTAAATTTCTAACAGCCCACCGGGTGAAATTAGTAATGGGTGTATTTGGTTATTCCTACTTGATACAATTATATCTAATAAGGCCTGAAATAATTTCCTGTCTTAACTGTCTAGCTTGCAGGTCATCCGTCAAGTTGTGCAGATCATTTATTTGAAGAGTTATTTGCCTTTGACGTTCCGCCAGTGACGTTAAGGGTTTCTGGATTCTGTCAAAGGTTGTCTTTACCACACTAATTTGCTGTTTCTCTAGGTCGGCGAGTGCTTGGGTATTTGTTTCGAGTTCGTCCAAGCGACTGTACACCTCGCGTTCGTTTCCGCTGTCCATCGTTCCGAAGAGGTAATGCATGGCATTTCCTATACCATCGAATATCGATCTGGGTTTTCGGGATTTTGGTACGGCCTCCTTAATGACGTTGGTGCGTCTCTTAATGTTCTCCATCAGTGCATGAACATGTTTTTTCTGCATTTCGTACAGGCCTGTTGCTGATGAAGTATTTCCACAGAGTTGGTGTACATAATGCTCTGCTCGTTCCGCCAATATTGTTTGATTTTCCAATTCGGACAGATCCAGTTCCGTTATGACGTTCCAGGTGTTATGATACACCATCAGGCTTCCCAAGTCTTCAAAGAGTACTCCGGTGTTGTTCAGGGGAGTTATTGTATATGGCTCTATCTCGCCTTTTGCCACAGGGGACAGGAACAATCCGAGTATAATGATTGCCAAGGGCATGTCTATAGGGAGAGGAAAGGTTTGGGTTAGATAGTTTGAACTCAAATTAAAGGTATTAAAGTTTAATAACTATTGCAATAAATGGGGGAATTTAGGTATTATTTAGTTGGTTTAGTCGTAATACGGCTTCAGCCTGTTATTATGGACTGTGATTATTCTCTTACCCACTCGTATCGTGGTATTCACTGAGCTGGGAACGCCGGTTACCAAATAGGGTCCTACCCAGATTTGACAGAGTTTATGTTTTCTATTTTCACTCTTGAGGAGGACCCTGTCTCCTATATGGAAGGATATAGGGCGTATAGTTTTGTCGTAGTAACCTTTCGAGCGTTGTTTACTGGCCAATATGTTCTTCCGAGCCGTTGCATAAGATTTTTGAAGCTTATACCGTAATATGTGGTAATAGCTCTCGTGGTTATACACGGGTTCTGGGTCCCGTTTAAGGTTGGAGGGAACATCCGCTGTAAAGCCGTAAAGGCAGTCCATGGGAGTTAGTTTCGTCCCTTCGTGCACACTGTTGTTGTACACGAATGCAGCGGTTCGCAGATATTGGTCCCAAGATTTGGGATTTTCGTCCACTATTGTTCGGAGGTATTCAATTAATGGTCTATGTGCACGTTCTAGTGCGCCATTTGACTGTGGGTGATACGCTGAAGTTTGGAGTTTCTTCACCCTTAGCAATTTACATACCTGTTTGAATAAATCACTTAGAAAATTGCTTCCCTGATCGGTGACAATTCGTTTTGGAATGCGATAGCGCGTTACTATTTCATCAAAGAAAATTCGCGCTACTGTTACAGCTTCTCCATTTGGTATGGCATACCAGTCGACGAACTTTGTAAGGTTGTCCTGGAACGTTAAGATATATTTATTTCCGGACTCTGTTTCCTCAAGTGTCGAGGTAGACCGTGTCAAAGGGTTTTTCTGCGATGTCCGTTATAACCATCGGAATTCGGAATTGTGATGACGCTTTCATCTTTTGGCATTTAGAGCACCGCTTAATGTATTTCTTTATGTCACTAAGCATGTGCCTCCACCAGTACTTTCTTCTGATCCGTTTATATGTTTTAATTACGCCCTGGTGGCCACCGAAAGGAGAATCATGGTAGTCATGTAAGATTGTCCTGATTTCCTCGGGGTTTGTAATAACTTCAGGGGTTTTTGGTTCATTTGTGTCTGGATCGTTTCCTGGTGGGTCTATTGGTTTTATTTTTTGTTCGGGTTTTAGCGGTTCGTGATCCTGGTTGCTTAACGAGGGATCCTGTGTCTCGGGACTCTTGGGTTCTGTTTGGGCATGTTTTGTTTGAGCCCGAGTCACCGCGTTGCATTTTAAGCGACTGTGGGGGGTTGTACCGTTTTCTTCCTCCGAGTCTGAATCCATTTTATGGTGGACTAGGGCCTTTACTAGAAGAGTGGTGTCTTCGGTTTCGCGGGATGCGACTGAGTGCGTCGGCATTTGTATTATATTTTCCGGGTTTGTGTTCGATTTTATAATCGAATTCGGAAAGTTTGTGGTGGAATCTCACCAAGCGGGAAGTTGGGTCTTTGACGTTAAAGACGCCTTTGAGAGGCTTATGGTATGTGTAGACTGTGAATTTTCGGCCTTGTAGGTAACATCTGAAGTTACGGGTGGCTCAGACTATGGCTAGCAACTCTTTCTCTATTGTAGAGTAGTTGCGTTCAGCTTTATTTAGTGTACGGCTGGCGTAGGCAATAGGTTGATCGTGTCCGACTTCTCCTTGGGAGAGGACAGCTCCTAAGGCCTCGCTACTGGCGTCCGTGGTTAGGTTGAATGGTTGTGTGAAATCGGGATAGATTAGAAGTGGAGGGGAAATTAGGGATTTTTTAATTACTTCAAATGCCTCTTGACATTTGTTAGTCCAAGTAAATTTCACGTCCTTGCGAAGCAAATTCGTGATTGGACGTACTATCTTTGAGAAATCGGGTATAAATTTCCTGTAATAGTTGGCAAGTCCCAGAAATGATTGGACTTGTCTGACTGTTCGGGGAACGGGGAATGTTTGGACGCATGCCGTTTTGCTGGGGTCCGGTAGTGCTCCTTTGTTGGAACACTTATGGCCTAAGTATACAACCTCTCGTCTAAGAAACTGGCATTTCTCTGGTTGCAGTTTCAGGTTGTTCTCTCTCAATCTGTCGAAGACTTTGCGGAGCTTTTGATTGTGGTCCGCCAGGTTTTTCCCGTAGATGACTATGTCATCTAGGTACACGAAGCATTCCAGGCCTTGTAAGCCTGTTAATACGAAATTCATTAGACGTTGGAAGGTAGCCGGGACGCCTTTGAGCCCGAACGGCATACGCTTGAATTCGTAGTGCCCGTAATTTGTGCTGAAAGCTGTCTTTGGCCTATCTTTGGGATCGACTAATACTTGGTGGTAACCATTGGCCAAGTCGAGGGTAGTGAAGTATCGGGAATGACCTAGTTGGTCGAGTATGTCCTCGATACGAGGTAGCGGATAGGCGTCGCCAATCGTTTTTTCGTTAAGCTTGCGAAAGTCGACGACGACGCGCCACCTTTTTTCACCATCAGGTCCCGCTTTCTTGGGGACGACTAAGAGAGGTGAATTCCATGGACTCTTGCTCGGTTGGACTATGTCATTATCCAACATTTCTCGGAGCTGATCGTTGATTACATTGCGTTGGGTTTCAGGCAATCGGTACATCTTTTGATTAATGGGTGCTTGGTCTTTCACCAGGGGAATGTCGTGGGTGATGGCTTTGGTATGAGTGAGCCTATCACCTTTTAAAAAGAAAATATCATCGTACTCATAACATAGTTTGGTTATGGCAGATGACTCTTCCGCGCTTAAGGTGTCGTCCAGGTTGAGTTCTTGTACTAACCTGGCGAGGCGCGGGTTATGTTGGGGTTCGTCCGGGTCGTCACTGTCCGGGTATAGATATTTGATGTGTTGCAAAGTGGCCATCTTATCGGCTCTAGTAACTTTGTTATTGTTTTTACTTTTCTTAAAATTACTGTTCTTGAACGTTGAACTCGCAAGCGTTTGTCGTTTGTATTTTTGGGCTTGAGCTTCTAGGCGATGGAGTTTGTCGATCTGGGCTTTCCTTAGGTGCCAGACATTTGTTGTACTCACAAGCGCCAGACGTTGGGGTTTTCTTGAGGGACCCGCAAGCGTCTCTGGAGGGGCTCTTATGCCATTTTACATGTTTGGACGTGTTTTTACCTCTAATTGGCTTTGCGGCTACTAGGTCCTTGTGACCGCTTAGAATAGACCTTTTGTGGGGTTGGTCAGCGCCTTTTTTCCGGCTCGTGCACCGTGTTTCTCTGTATTCTGGGGTTTCTTCATATAGTTTTGTTTCATCCGATCCGTTGGAGATAGGGATGACGGTGTAGTCTTTAGTGTGGACAAGCGTTATGTCGAGGCTTGTCAGAACTACTTGGAAATTGTTAGCGTTGAGGATCCCAATGGGCGCTACCTTGATTCCTGATGAGAGTAAGCTATTTGCCAGGAAGACTCCATCGTCTATCTCCTGCGATAGACAGAGCATTTCTTCCGCCAATTGCAACGGGATTTTGACTACAATCTGGGATCTTGCAGGTATGCAAACAGGTTCGTCTAAGACTATCTGGTGCTGCCTTATTTCGCAAGCCGGATCTTTGGTAGTTCTTTTATCCGAGTGGTGTTCTTGGGTGCTACAGCCAGCATTCTCCAATTGAGATGCCTTGAGGACACTGCAAGTAGACAGCTTGACCTCTGAGGCCTCCGTGCTACCTGTTAGTGTTTCTACTTCGACTGCGTTCTGTGAACACGCCTCGTCCGATGCAAATGTTAGGGGTACAGCGAACTCTTCGAGGTTAGTTTCCGTGCGAGGAAACCTGAGCGCCATATTTGGACCTTCAACATTACAATTCTTCATCCGTGAGACCTGGAAGGTTTTGTATGACTTGGAAATTGCAGGGTATGTTGTGTTTTAGAGTGAAGTTTCCCTGGCAGCTTCCCAAGGTTTTTCCAGTACCAAACGGCGTTTGTAGTGTGTGTGTACACCTCCTCGGTATTGATGTCGTCGAGGGACTGTAATGCTTTTTTCTTAATAATACTAACCTCAGCGCCAGTATCCACTACTAATTTGGTTTGTTCGTGTAGGCCAATATCCAATGGAAGTTTTACGGTAGAGATACTAGTCTTGGGCGTCTGAGGTGACCCTTTTATGTTTTGTGGAGAGTTTATAGTCGAGCCGGGGAATTTTGGGTCGACTGTGTGTCGTTTCCCTGACTCGGAGACTCCCATTTCTGTTTTTGTTGACAAACGTCAACAGTGTGTCCGCGTCGGCCACAGAAATTACATTTGACGCTTATGTTATACACTCGGGGGCCGCTGGAGGGTCGTTGTTCTAAGCCTGGCCTGTTTTCTCTAGGGGGCCTTCTTTCATGGCTTGTGTCTTGGATTCTAGCAGAACGGTTGGTTCTGCAATCGCGAACATCATGCCCATAGTTTTTGCAATTTACGCAGAAAGGTGTGTTTTTACGCTTTAAACAGTCGGAGTACGTATGACCCCGTTTTTGGCAGAAGCTACATGTAATGTTCTGTGCCGGTGTACTGGGGTTCGGTCGTCTGTTTCTAAGCCTGTGGTCTTTGCAAAGGACCAACAATTGTTTGAGTCTGGTCGTGTATGCATTTAACGTTTCTAGGGGTAGTTGTCGAGTTGTGATTAGTTTATTTACCAACTCTTGATAGGTTTCCCTAGGTAAGTATGCCCTATTTAGAAGTTCTTCCACTTCTTTGAAGGTGGGTGGAACGTCTGAGGCGAAGAGTTGATACGCTTCACCGCGGAGTCTGGTGGGCAGATTTTGTAGGAAAGCTGATTGCTCCTCTGTAGTTAGGCATTGCTGTGTCTGCTTACAACAACCTATAAAAGTTTGGAGCTCTTGGCTCAACTGAGGGCTATTTGCACCAGAGAACAAAGGAACAAGCTGTGCCGTTAGTTTGGCTACTTTGGCGTAATCTACCATCTTGGAGTATTTGTAGGTTGTTGGTGGTTTATACTCGGGTAGACTAAGCAAGCTTTCCTCGTGACTGGTGTCCGTGAAGAATACTTCCAGCCAGTCGTATAGGAGGTCTTCGTCGGTCGGTTCGGGTTTGGTCTAATCGTCGGTGAGGCTCTTACAAGTACACTGGCCTCTTTACAATTTTCTCTACTTAACCTGTCTTCCTTAACTAATTCGAGCGAGCGCGAGGTTCCCTTAAATTCGGCGATGTCCGCCTTAAATCTCTCTGTATCCTCCTGATATTTTTTTACTAATGCGAGCCTATCCTCGCGATTTTGTGTTAGTTTTTTATCTACAAGGTACAGAGAGTTTATCGGAGTCCCGCGCTTTCTCGAGAACCCTATCTAAATACTTATTTAAACTTACTGTACTAGCCTTCCTTCCTTCGGATTCTTTGGGCGAAGGGGGTGGACGTTCGCTATTTGTCTGGCACCTTCCGACTCCGACATACACTTATGGGTTGTTGGTGGTTGCAAGGGGGATAGTAGCCTACTTAGGTACTCCCTTGCCGTAGTTCTCTGTTGATAGGGGGCTACTTCAGCCGTCTTTTGGTTTCCCTTTGATGTGATCTGAAAGGGGGCTTTTAGCCGTCTTCTGTTTTTCCTCTCAGACCTACGGTTGTGCGGTAATTGGTGGAGGCGAGTTGTCCCTTTGGTCGGCTCTTTATTTAAAGTTGCGGACGGGTTGACCTTTGAGTCGTCCGTTGTGAGGGTGGCCTTATTTCGCAGACTCGTCCTTCTAGGGTCGGGTTTTCAGGAGTATCGCTGGCACTGGAGGGTAATTCCTGGGTGTCCTACTGGTCCTTCCTGGTCCCGGAGAAATCTTCTGCTCTTTTCAAGATGGTGCCTTTGTGCACTTCTTAAAAGGACAACCGCTTGCTCGCCTGGAGCAGAGGCAGCTAAAGTTGTTTAGCCCTGAGCGTTGGTGGTGACTTACTGGGCTATTGACTACCCAGCAGTGGCCAAAGGATCCCCTTTTATTCGATACTAGATCGAGGGTTTTAAAGCGTTTACGGTTTGTACCAACCAAGCTTCCTCGACCCTACCGGCTGCGCCAATTTTGTTGTAGTGTAATTTGGGATGTTCGTTAATTTACACCAAACTCAACTTTTTTCAACTTTAAATTTCTTTATTCCAACAACCATAATTAGTTTCCACTTAATTTCCTTTAATCTAACAACCGAAATTAGTTTTCACTTAATTTTATTTATTCTAACAACCGAAATTAGTTTTTACTTAATTTTCCTTTATCTAACAACCTTAATTTTCTTTAATCTCACAACTGTAGTTTGTTTTCACTTAATTTTATTTATTCTAACAACCGAAATTAGTTTTTACTTAATTTTCTTTTATCTAACAACCTTAATTTTCTTTAATCTCACAACTGTAGTTTGTTTTCACTTAATTCCCTTTAATCTAACAACCTTAATTTTCATTAATCTCACAACTGTAATTAGTTTTCACTTGATTTCCTTTAATCTAATAACCTTAATTTTCATTAATCTCACAACTGAACAATCCCCGAAAAAACCTTTCGACGCATCTGCGACCACCTTTTTCTCAGTTCACTCGTTTTACTTTTATTTTAGTCGGACTAGATCAGTTCGGATCCAGTCTTCTTTACGGTTAAAAACAGACTCAAAAACTCGACCTTTCTGTTTATCTCGCGACTACTAGATTCGACCCGACTCCTCTTTTAACAAAAATCAGACTCTCTGTTCAAAACTTTTTTCACGACCGCTTACCTGTTTTTTCGACTTGAACTTTTAGATCACGGTAGAAAGCTTTAAGCTTTCTCTCTCGATCGTATAGTTTCCCGTTAAACATTAGGTAAGCTTTTGGTCGTGTGTGTGAGAGCTTTTTCCTCTCACTGGCTTGATCAAGTTCAAGCACCGTTAAACCTTGAGCAAGGCGATGTACTTAGTGGAATTTGATGGCGAAGCGCTTTTAGCCTGAGACTTGGAATTTTACCCAGGTGCTTTGCCATCATTTTTCATGTACTTTTGCCTTGCTTTGATTTCTAGGTAAATTTTACCCGTTAGCCACTTCGTGAAAGAGGATATGCAATTTCCTCTGGAATGTGTTTACGAAGTGGCTACTTGATGGTAAATTTTCATGTTGGTTTTTTTTTTTGTTTGTGGTCATATCTGTTATCCGATGTTGTTGACCTCGGATTTCGGATTTTTAGACTTGCAACACTGAGTGCTGTCGTGCTGTGTGGACGTGTTTTTGGTTGTGCTCTGCTAAAGGTTTTTTGTTTTGAATTAGCTCTTGTGCAGGTTCATCGGTTCACTGGGAAGTTCACATCTGGTTTGGTTGTAATTTTTGTTTTTGTGATAGGTTTTGATTTATTTGATGTGCTGTGATTTCGTGGTTTGGTTCTGGGAGATCCGTTTGATTGTGAACTTGCGGTTTCTTGTTGAGTTTTCGTTTGCTGCTTTTGTCTTTGTTTTGGTTTTCGGTGCAGCCGTTTTGTTTGGATCTGTGTCGATCGTTGCACTTTTAAAACTGTGAAACTGTGTCCGTTGTCTGCAGTTTTTCTGTTTTTATTTTTGTTTTTCATACTGGGGTGCATCATTGTTGTGGCGCTTTCTGTTTTTGTTTTGTGTTTTTGATTTATTTCGGGTGCATTGGTTTTATTTTCTATGCGATTTCGTGTTTTTCCATTTTTTGTGGTTGTGACTGTTTTGAATTTGTGTTTGATCCGACCGACCTTTTATTTAAATTTTTTAATTTCTATTTTCTGTTTATATCTCGGTAATTTTTTTTTTTTCCCCCCTGTTTCACATTTTTTATTTATTTATTTATTTATTTATTTTTTGATCCGACCGACCTTTCATTTTAAATTTTTTAATTTATATTTTCTGTTTGTATCTCTGGTAATTTATTTTTTATTTATTTTTACCCCTGTTTAACATTTTTTATTTATTTATTTATTTTTTATATATAACAATATGCCAGTTTGTGCCAATGAAGTTACCCGGGATGGGGTTGCTTGTGATGGCGTTTCTGGCCATTGGTTCCACTCTTCGTGCTTTGGCTCCAGTTCTGTGTCTTCTGGCTCCACTACTTGTCGTGAATGCTCGGACTTCAGACCGTGCCATGTCCTTAGGCTGGTGAGGGGCGTGATCGAGGCATTGTCTGGTGACCTCGCCCTCGTTGCTGATAAGGTCGGCTCGTTTTCCGCCCGTTGGAACGATCTTCAGCTCCTGTCCGCTGACACGAATATAATTTCCAACAAGGTAGACAAGTTGTTGGAGATTACCATGACTTTGGAGTCAAACTCCTGTGCACTTTTGAAGCGATCACATGAGCTGTCGACTGGGGTCGTGGCGATTTCTGATTCGCTTACCGATGTGCAGACTGTGATCGCTAACCTTGATTCCGCCACTGCCTCTTCTGTGGGTTCTTCACCGCTATTTCCGGTAGTTGACAAAATACGTCGTACTGTGAGAAATGTAAAAGCCGATGTCGCTGCTTGGTCGGCGGCTGTTTCAGCCAATGGTGACCTAATTGGGGCTATTGCGACGGATGTTAAGGCTCTTTCTGCTTGTAGTAGGGCCTTCCCCGTGCCATTGGAGGCAACTTGTCTGTCAGAACGTGGTACTGACCCGGAGGTTCGAGGCTGTCCATCTCTCGACTCTACCTCCGAACCCCTGGTTGCTCCGGCTCTGGATGTTGCCAGTCCCTCGTCTGTATCGCTTGCAGCTGGCGATGGCGGCTCGCCTGGCCCTCGTGATGCCTTAACGAATGTTGCTTCAGCAGTGAACATATCTCCCAGTGTCTCCCAGTATAATCACCACACATCGCAAGAGACTTTACCGTTGCGATCTATTAATGTGTCTCGTAATGAGGGTTTCAATCTGAGAATTGCGCAACCACCGAGTTCCTTTTTCGTCTCCCGACTTGATCCATCGACTTCTGTTGACGACGTTATTGGCTACGTGAGGGAGAGGAGTGGCGTTGAAGATTCTGCACTCCTCCGTTGTCAACTTCTAGGATCTCGTCATTCTCAAAGACTCGTCTTTTAAGTTAACATTGTCCCCGGATCTTTTTGAAATAATGTCTGCCCCCGATTTCTGACCCGAGAATATCATAGCTCACGAGTTTGTGCCCCGTCGTAGGGTCGCGGGAACCACTCAGACTAGAACATCTGTTAGCAACCAAAAAAACTAAGTACGCTCTTCCTTTACTACCAAAATGTAAGGGGATTAAGAACAAAAACAAGCCAGTTATTTCAGGCTTCTCTTGCCTGTTGTTACGACGTCATCGCTCTGACCGAAACCTGGCTTCATAGCGGTTTTAATGATGCTGAAATTCTTGACGAGTCCTATCAGATTTTTCGTAAGGATAGATACTCTGACTCCATGGCTCGTGGGGGCGGCGTGCTGGTTGCATGTAAATCGCATTTGGATTGCAGGTTGGTTGATATACCTGCCTTTTCCGACACGCTCACAATTGAGCTCTTAGCTCTTAGGATATCACTGATGAAGATGCACATTTTCCTGCTTTGTTGTTGTATCCCTCCAAACTTGACAAACCATGTTGATGTGGACGGTAGAAGTCTTAACGATATTTTAATTCTTAATCTAGAATTTATTAGTAATATGACAAACCCAGAGGATGAAATCATCCTTCTTGGTGATTTTAACTTACCCAGCGTTCAATGGGTACTTAACGCTGATGACGATGACTACCTTCCCTTTAATTGTCTTACTGCTAAAGACTCCCATTTTCTTGACGCCATCTCCTCCTCTGGCTTACACCAAATGAGTGATGTAAAGAACTCTATGGGAAGACAGTTAGATCTTATCTTTTCTTCTGATTCGTGTAACACTATAGTCGAGCCGACGTCTCGGAACTTATCCGCTATTGACAGTTTGCATCCGCCCATTTTCATCTCTTTTTGCTACGATGGTTCTAATACTGCCGACCCCAACGTAGATCAATACGTTCTTGATTTTAAAAGGGCGGACTTCTCTGATCTTTCAAACAGGATCCTTTCGATCGATTTCGCATCTCTTTTTGATGATAGCGATATCGACGAGTGCGTTTCCGTGTTTTATGATAGGATTTATGATCTGTTTAATTTGTGTGTTCCACTCAAACGGTCAAGATCATCCTGTCAGTCCCCCCCCCCCCCCGTGGTATACTAGAGATCTACGTAGACTTAAAAATAAGAAAAATAGGCTATGGAAGACTTACTTACGCTGTAGAAACACATCAACTTATTGTGATTTCGTTTATTGTCATGACAGCTTTTTAGCGTTATCATCATCCTTGTACAGGGAATACCTCGATAATGTTCGCGATAAATTGCATATTGATCCTCGTACCTTTTTTAAGTTTGTTAATATGAAGAAGAAAACTGATAATTATCCATCTACAATGTGCTACAATGGATCCTCTAGTTGCAGCGCGCCCGAAATAGCCGACAACTTTGCATTGTTTTTCGAGGGTGCCTTTTCATCTGGCAATTTTGTGCCTTCCCCGGAAAAGTTTGATCATATCCACGAGCGTCCCGCTGCCTCCACTGCTTTGCCCATTATATCTCGTGATATTATTTATTTATTTATTTATTTAAGCTTAATGCAAGCTATTACATAAAAAAATACAAAATAACAAAATAAATACTACAAACTAAAATAAACAATAATTCTTAACAGATAATGTAAGCTACAAGATAAGCTATGATTATGATAACTTTAAACTGGGAGGAAGGAGAATTAGGAAAGGCGATCAAGATTTGCGGGATAAAGATATAAGGCTTTGTGAAGGGATGATTTACTCAGATGGAAGTCAAAGGAGGGAAGGTCGTTGACTTTTCGAAGCATCCTGGTAATTGGTTCGCGTTGACCGTAGTTCGTGCGATGGCGGTCGAGTCGGAAAATGGAGTGGACCTAAGGTTGCGAGGATTGGTATAGATGGGTAAAGACTGCAGGAATGAAGGGCAGTCTATGGCACCAGCTAGTAGCTGATGAATGAAGAGAACGTCGGAAACATCACGACGTTTACTTAGGGGTTGTAAGTCGATCAGTTTCAGACGGTTTTCATAACGTGGAAGGTTGAATCTATCTACCTATGGAAGATCACGTAGAGCAAAGCGAATGAACCTACGCTGGACAGATTCAATTCTGTTAATGTGGGTGGTTTGCGTGGGTGACCAAACCTGGCTGGCATATTCAAGGAGAGGTCTAACGAAGGAAATATAGAGAGATTTGGAAACATAAGGATTGGAGAACTCTCTAGACCAGCGCTTCACAAACCCTAGCGCGGAGTTAGCTCTGTTAATTATGCTATCAATATGGGAACGGAAATTTAGTTCACTATCACAGATTATTCCTAGGTAACACAAAGAGGTAACGATAGGGACTGGTACGTTGGTTAACATGTATGTTCTCGGGGTGTTGGTAAGACGCTTGCGGGAGTAAGAGATGGACTGGCATTTAGAGACATTGAGCTCTAGAAAGTTTTTCATGCACCATGTGGTGAACGAATCGAGGTCCTTTTGGAGAAGAAGAGAGTCGGTTGTGGAGGAGATATGTTTAATTATTTTCATGTCATCAGCATAAATGGACAGCTCTGAGTATTTTATGACACATTTAACATCATCAATTGTAAGGATGAAAATTAAAGGACCGAGGTGGCTGCCCTGAGGGACGCCGGAACGAGCGACAATGGGGTTAGAAATGGATGAGCTGAAAAGAACATTGTATTGACGGTTGTTGAGGTAGGATTGAATCCAGGAGATGAATCTGGGGGGGGGGAAGCCTAGGCGATCAAGTTTAAACAGGATAACGCTATGCGAGATCTTGTCGAAGGCTTTCCTAAAATCAGTGGCGATAACATCAACATCTTTACCGTTTTCCAGGGCACATAGTGTTTTGGAGACGAATTCGGTAAGGTTGGTGGTTGTAGATCTACCTCTGAGGAAGCCATGCTGGGAGAGGGAGAAAATAGACTTACAGTGGAAGAACATGGAATCATAGACCAATTTTTCGAATAGTTTAGGTATGGATGATAATTTAGCAATGGGTCTGTAGTTGGATACATCGTTCTTGCAGCCTTTTTTGAATATGGGAATAATATACGAGTTTTTCCATAATTGAGGGAAAACCCCTTGAGTGACCAAGAGGCGGAAAAGCAAAGTAAGGGGTTGAACTAGATGCATGGCACACCTTTTCAGAACTATGGCCGGAATGCCGTCAGGACCGGGGTGAAAATCATCCGCGAGCCCGTTAATACTGGCAGCGATTTGTTCGGGGTCAGGGTCAAACGATGTAAACGACGTTTGAGTGCATTTGTCCAAGAATGAAAAGTAGTTAAGGTCAGGTTGGAGCGAATTGTCGCTGAAAGATTTACTGAAGAAGTGTGCAAAGAGGTTGGCGATAACTTGAGGATCTGATGAAGAGGTATTCTCGAGCTTTAGGGTGGAGGGGTAACCATTGGATTTCTTCTTAGAATTAATAAAGCTATAAAAGCACTTGGGGTCGGATATGAGGCTAGTTTCCATCCGTTGGAGGTACTCATGGTAGAGGGTATCACAACGTTCAGGTGTAAGCAGACAAGAAGGAAGAATAGTCAGACTCATTTTGGGTCAGAAGAAAAGTTTGCCAACGTTTATTTCTCCTGTTGCGGAGAGAGCGTAATTCTTTGTCGTACCAAGCGGGGGATGAGGAGCAGTTTTTACGAGGAAGAAGAGGGATTGATTGTGTAAGGCAAGCGTGTATTTCCGAATAAAACGCCTCTACAGCAACGTCTATTGGAAGATGTTGAGGGATATTGCCAATGTTGGAGTTGAGGAGCAAGTGATTTAATTTTTCAAAGTCGCCTTTACGAAAATTGAAGGAAAGAGAAGACTCGGAGCCTGAAAGGGCGTGAGGGTGTTCATAGGAGAAAACGAGGAACAAGGGAGGATGGTGGCGATCGAGGGAGGAGAGGAGATGTTTGCTTTCCGTGACAGCCGAGTTAACTGGGTCTGAGGAAAAGATTAAGTCTAATTGTCTGTTCAGAAAGTTTCTGATTCCACTAACTTGAAAGAGACCAGAAACAGAGAGCTGATCGGTAAAAAAAGCTTCTTTGGCGGAAGAGGCGTTTAGGGGGACAAAGTGTGAACAGTCCTCAGACAATGACCATTGAATACGGGGGAGGTTAAAGTCACCCAGTACAATGAATTCATCGGAGGCGTTAGCGTTCTCAAGCATAGTGTCTAACGTTTCAATTACGGGCTCGTAGGCTTCTATAGGTTGAGAGGGACGAATATAACAACAAAGAATATACAGAATACACTTATTCAGTGTAAATTTGATACATACAAATTCAGATATTGAAGAGTCGGAGGTCTTAAACAGGGTGGCATCATAACGGTTGTGAGCAGCTATGAGAACCCCACGGCCTGGTGGGTCATTGTTGCCTACACAACCGTCAACACGGAAAATGGTATAGTTAGGAGGGAATAGTTCGCTGTCGAGAATTCCTGGTATTAGATTGGTTTCGGTTAAGGCAAAGATATCGTGCGGGAATTTGTGGGAGTTTAGGAAAACATTGGATGTTTTTGTGCGAAGTCCTCTGACGTTCTGGTAATAGACTGACAAGCTGCTGGGGGGAGGTACTTGATCGGAGACCGCAGGTGCATAAGGGGCGAGGTCAGAAATAGAGAAAGTGGGGGGGGGGGGGGTTAGGAACGAAAGTAGTTTAAGGAGTCGTTGCGACTTTTTTGGAGATGGGAAATGCGGCGAGAACTGACGTACGCAGCATAGGTGGATAGATCTTCTGAAACCTTATGGGAAGGGATATTGAATGATTCGTGGTACTTAGTGAAAAGTTGACGTAAGACTGTTGTATCTGTGGGCAGGCCTTCTTGATGTATGCTTAACATGACGTTGGTGCTGGTTTTACCATCAATACAGACGGAATTCGGTTTGTCGTGCAGATAGGCAAGAAATAGACGTACGTTTTCGTAAATGCGACTGTCCCGAAAGCGGGACAAGAGGTACCGTCCATCGTTGGAATCCGCAGAGCGCAAAGTCAATTTAACTGTAGGTGGGAATAGGGGATCGATAAATGAGTTATGTTCGGATGTAGGAGTTTTGGTTAGCTGAAGGGGCGGGTTGGCGGAGGTAGAAGAAGTTTGAGAAGGGACGGAAATCGAAGTAGAGGTGGTGGGGTGGTCGGAAGATTATGGCTTGTGGCTAGGTGGGCACTCGGAAGAAGTTGGGAGTGCGTGGTTGGGTGGATGCGCTGGATATACAGAATTCGAGACAGTCGTGATAGGGTTGTCGGCTGGGTTAGGTGTGTTCAAGGGTTTTGCTGTAAGTGGATCTGAGGGGTTAAGGGTGTGAGAATAAATAAAGTTAGGATAATTGATTCGGGTACTTAGTTTAAAGTCTGGAAATGCACCCATTTTGAATTGCCAATTGGAGTTTGGATCACTAGGTGTGGAAGAGTGATGAGAGATTATGTTGTTACTAGTGCTAATGTTCTTACGATTAGGCTGAATACTAAATTTAGGTATGGGAGAAGGACGTTTGGAATTACCTTTTGGATAGATCATATCAAGAAGCTTGGAATGGACTTTTCTTTTGGTCCCGATGGTGTTCCACCGGCATTCGTGAGATGCTGTTCCGACACCTTACTCACTCCACTGGAACTCTTCTTCAACAAATCTCTTCAGGCCGGTAGATTTCCTACGTTATGGAAGAGCTCCTTTATAATTCCTGTTTATAAAAAGGGGCATAAAAACATAATAACAAATTATAGGCCAATCGCAAAGCTTTCCTGCATACCCAAGTTGTTCGAATCTGTTATATACTCACAGCTTGTAGGGCAGTGTAAGGGGTTAATCTCATCTAATCAACATGGCTTTCTGCCCGGTAGATCGACGACAACTCACTTGCTTGAATTTACATACCACATAATCTCTGCCTTTCAGCAAGGTCTCCAGACTGACTGCGTCTACGCCGACTTTAGCAAGGCATTTGATAAACTTCCTCACTCTGATCTTAAGCTTGAAAAGTTGGCTTTTCCGCCTTTAGTGCTCGATTGGATCTTCTCTTACTTAAAAGACAGGATATATCGAGTATCTTTCCGTAATACTTTATCCAGAGTCATTAGGGCTACATCTGGCGTACCGCAGGGTAGCCATCTTAGGCCGCTATTGTTTATTCTTGCCATTGACGACATTGTTCATCTGATTAAGCACTCTAAAGTCTTAATCTATGCAGGCGATATGAAGATTTTCTCATGCGTTAGAAACAGTTATGATTCTTCCTGCATTCAGTATGATTTAAATACCTTCAAGAACTGGTGTGGATCTAATGGTCTGCAGCTTAACTTGGATAAATGTGAAGTTATGTCATTCTCTAGGAACCAAAATCAGCTCGTCTTTGATTATACCTTTGTTGAAACTAATATCTGTCATGTGCAGTCCGTCACTGACCTTGGAGTGAAGCTTGACCGTAAACTCGATTTTACTCTTCACATTAACTACATTGTTTCTAGGAGTAATTCAGTTCTTGGCTATGTAAAGCGGTGGTCAAGGGAGTTTTCTGATCGGAAGACCCTAATTCACTTATTCTTTTCTTTGGTCAGGCCAATTCTCGAGTATGCATCTCAGGTTTGGTCTCCCTGCTATGCTGTTCATTCCAGACGCATTGAGTCGGTGCAGCGGAACTTTGTTAGATTCGCACTAAGAGACCTTCCATGGAATGATCCACTTAGGCTTCCTCCTTATGCGGATCGCCTCCGATTGCTTTATATGCACTCGTTGGAAGAACGACGTAGAGTTGCTGACCTAGTCTTTATTCACCAACTTTTGAACTCGAACATAGACTCTTGCACTCTCGCAGGTATGATTTCTTATGCCTTTACTGCATGTTGCTTACTCTCGGTCTAACTATGGTATGCATGAGCCTATAAATCGCATGTGTAGAGCCGTGAATATGTATCCTGTTTTTGACCTGACTCTTACTAAGGATTTGCTGAAACGATCTCTGTTATCTGTGCACCCCTGATTGTTTGTGTGGGCGTGTTTTGGATTTTTGTTTTTTTCTTTTTTGTTTGTTGTTTACTAATATTTTATTGCATGGGTTGTGGGAGCCTCATTCATCTCAATATGCGTTATAGTCTGGTGAATAGGTCAATTGATTCTAGGCTTCTGCCTATGAAATGCGCCTTCTGAGTTAGAAGGATTAATTCTATAAAAAACAAAGGTGGCGGAATCGTTCAGATTCTCCCCTCGGCATACAATGGACGAATACTTGCCTGAAATATTTAGGTGTATATGTGGGGCTTGATGGTAAAACATCTAATAGCCGCATGACTAGACTGCACCCACTTTCGCTGAAAGGACGTGCAGTCGTTGTCAATTATTTGATTACCTCGTCCATCGTGCACCTGTTAAAATCGGAGTGCTTCGAAGAAACCTTCGTGAAACTTTTACAGGCGAAGGTCGTTGACGCCTTCTGGGAGGGGGGGGGGGGGAAGACGATGGGTCGCTGAAAGCACTCTCTGCCGACCAGTAGCGGAGGGTGGTTTGGGTCTTACAGACATGGTCGTGAAATTTCGTTGTCTTCAGGTACGGGCATTCCAACGAGTGTTCTGTCAAAGAGATAACTTAATTTCGCAGCTGTGGGTAGGTTCTATGGGGCGTAGCGGCGCAGGGGAGCACTACTATCTGCTCTCGGTTCGCCCACAACATCCGCATGACTGGTATCAGGATATGATCTCCACGATAACAACCTGGGGCATAATAAGACCAACATTTCATTTGCGATGGAATGAACTTGGGTACGGGGATTTCTCAGCAATTCCGATCAGGTTGAACCCTGAGTGTCGTGGTATCGTTTTTTTTCCTCTCACGATAAGAGACTGGGAGTGCTTGATTAGATTTCGAAGATCACCAGCCCTTAATTATTTAATTGCACAGAACATTAAATAAAAACACACTTTTTCGTCGTTTATTTTATCACATTATACTTTTATTAACGGTTTACACTATTTTTCAGATCAAACCCGGAACCGAAGACTCAAGAAGAGTTGAAGACTCTTCTGATTTAACTTGGTTCCTTGTACTTTTAATATTTTTAATTAAATTTACAAAAGTGCCCAACTGGGTTCTTTCTGATACTTCAGATACTCTAGACACTCTGTCTACACTCTACACTCTGTACACTCTGTCTAATTACCTCTCTTCAGACCATTTTTATTAATTTTTACCAATTCCCCTGATTTTCCATTAAATCATAAATATATAAATCGGGAGTTCTAATTGGTTATTCTGGATTTGGGTAATACATAATTAGAACCAGCTTAATTATGTACGCCATCAACTGGCAGAAGGGGAAGAGGCTCGAAAAGCTTTATGTGCACAAGCACATATGACTTCTTAATGCTCGTAAGCATTGAAGGGGAAAATGTGAGAATTATGAATGAAGTGCATTATGCGTTGGGAGTAAGCAAGTAAGCATGTGCAGTGGATTTACACACAACGGAAAGAGCCAAGAACTTTGTATGGTTTATTATGCATTTACTTAGTGCTCATAATTAGCAGGGGAATGTCAATGGATGGGTATGGAAATGGACTGTGCTCTTGAAGGTCAAGAGCAATTGAGACTTTTGTTTTTCAGATTGCAATTTATGGATTGAACGGAAATTCGGTGTGGTATATCGTAGACCGATTACCGTTGTTTGTTTTCCCATAGATTGTTTAAGTGCCTCTTAGGCAATTTTAGCGAATATGTTAGCCATTAATATGGGATTTATGTGAAATTGGAAAATGTGCACATATTGCACTGAAAAGATTGGTCAGGGCTCGTGCTGGGAAAAAGATGAAAAGATGGCTTTCATGGTGGCAAAAACAGGCTAATATAGGGTTAGAAATGTGGTAATGAGGCTTTGGGTCATTACAAGAGATGCAAAGTATTGCATGTGAGGATCAAAATATGGTAATGAGGCGTTGGCTCATTACACCTTCCCCCTTAAAAGAGAAAGTTGCGCGAATAAAAGAGTGGAGCTTTCGTCCAAAATTTACAATAGTTATATGGTCTGAAGGTGGGTTTTTTTTCTTCTTTTGTTTTTACATTATATTCTGTTATGTCAGATTTATATTTGTCTAATACATACTTATTTTTTTTTATTACTATTACTTTGTGTATATGGCTTATTTTAGTTCTACATATTTAATATTTCTATTCTGGTTAACAATTTAGCTTAGATTGACTATTTTAAAAAGTTTAATTTATTTCTTATTTAGATATATGCAATGCTCTAGCTGTTATCCACGCTATAATTTAATGTCTTGATTCAACAGCTTGCATGTTCATTTAATTTCTTTACTAATACATAAAACATGTCTACCTTTCTTTTGTGCCTAATTTTATTTGTTTATTTCGTTACAAGTGAAATTTTATTATTTACCTAATATTTAATATTATATGTTTTCTTTTTATAAACTAATTGTTATTACTTAGTTGGGTTGTCTAATATGTAAAAAAAATTCTTATTGGTCTTACATATTACTTACTATTTGGTTTTTAATCTAACAACGTATATATATATATATATATATATATATATATATATATATATTTAATTTTTTTTGCAATTTAGGATTTTTTAATGTTATGTTACCTATATATATCAGTTCTTGATCGATTGTCGTGCCGTGCGGACGTGTTTTTGTGGTTTTCTGTGGTGTACTTAATATCGAATTGCTATGCGTTGTATAACTGTGTTCACTTGTTGGTTGTTTAATTTGGCATAGTTTGGGTTGCGTGATTTTGGCTTGCAGTGTTGGTTTGTAGACTTTTGTTGCTTTGCAATTTTTCTGAAATTTTTTTTTTTAACCTATTTGTGTTGTTTCTGTGCATTTTGGTTTGGTTTGTGTTTGTTTATCATATTTCGGTAATCCTCCGTTTTTTCCCGTTACTTGTGCGCTCGCCTGGCTTTGTTTTTGTTTCCAGTTGCGGTTTGCTCCATATGTTCTCTCTGTTCGATTTTGTGTTTATGCCGTTGTAACCGTCCGTGAATTGCTATTTCTCTCACTGCTTTTGCTTTTGTTGCCGTGTCATTATTTTAGTTCTGTGGATCAGCTGTGTGTACATTTTGTTTTGAGTTGTGTGCCTATAATATATCATTTACTTGTTTATTTATTATCTTTTATTTATGCTGACGATCCTTATTTTATTATCAGATCTGTGCTGTGATCTTTTCTGTGTTTCACTGCATCGTTCTGTATTATTATTTGTTATTGTTATTTGTTTATTTATTTTTTCTTGCGGGTTCCCTTGACCTACATTCTTTCGATTCCTGCATTTATTGTTGTGCTGTGGGTTCATTTGTTTTTATTTATTTATCAATTTTTTTTTTCTTTCTTTCTTTAATAATATTCCTTCTTGTGCTCCTCAATTGTCATTCCGGATCTTTCTTATTATTTTTTATTTATTTTTGTCTTTATTAGCGCTGCAATATGGCCAGCTGCGGTTTCTGTGCCGGTGTGATCTCTGAGGGTGGGGTCACCTGTGACGGAGTGTGTGGTCATGTTTTTCATGCCACCTGCTTGAAGCGTTCTTCAAGGACATGCTCCGAATGCGCGCAAATTAAGCCCTGTCACATTCTAAGGCTTGTAAAGGGTATCACTGACACCTTTTCTTGTGACTTGGCCCTTGTTGCGGATAAGGTCAACTCCGTCTGCAATCGTTTGGCTTGTCTTGAGCTGCTATCTGATGGCATCAACACCTTGAATGGGAGATTGGATAAGATGGTTGGAGTCATTGAGGCAGTGGAGGCTAACTCTGGTATTTTAGAGAGGAGATGCCACGAGCTGACTTCGCGCGTTACCGCGTTGTCTGGGTCACTGGCCGATGTGCAGACTGCTCTTGCGGGTTTCAACCCTGCTTTTTGTCCCTCAATGGACTCGTCTCCCTTGCTGCCTTTCTTTGAAGACATTCGTCGCTGCGTCAAGCAAGTGAAAGGTGATATTAGCTCTTGCTCCTCTGCTGTTTCGGCCAACGCTATTGCGTTATCCTGCATTTCGTCTGATGTAAGAGCTTTCTCCACCCACTTTGAAAGCTTCTCAGTGCCGTCTTCGTCTGGTTCTACTGAGGGTGACCTACTTTCGTCCCTGCCATTGGTTGTTCCCGGGCACCCGGAGGGTCCTGCTCCTGTGACTGAGCCAAATTTTCCTTCCATACCCCTTTCTGATGAGGCTCGTAGTGTTTCCGAGCCTGCCCCTAGCAAATCCGTGCGTCGTGGTCGTGCACGCCGTCATCGGAATCGTGTATCCGCGTTGCCTTCTGACCCTTTGGGCAGTGGTCAGGCTCTTGCCTACCATGATCCTGCTATTCCGGGCCTGCACCTGGTACCTGGTACCTCTTGTGAGGTTATGTTACGTTTCCTTGGATCTAAGGGTGTTGACACATCAGAGGTATCCTGTAGGAGGATAAGCGGTACTTCAAGGCCCTATTCATCTTTCCTGTTTTCTGCTCCTACTCCGGTGGCCGATACTCTTCTTGGGGATAATTTCTGGCCCGTGGATGTCTTTTATAAGATCTTCGTACCCCGTAATCACCGCCGTGCCGGGCCGATAGTCGCTCAATCTCCCAATTTAAAAAACGGGATAAGCTCTCTCTCTACTATCAAAACGTGAGAGGGTTAAGGACTAAAACTAATAATTTTTATTTCTCATCTGTTAACTCTGAATTTGATTTTATAGCTTTATCTGAGACGTGGTTACACCAGGGTATCTCGGATGCCGAGCTATTTAATGACTCCTTTCAGGTCTTCCGCAGGGACAGGTCTGCGGATTCGTCTGTATGGGGAGGTGGGGTTCTCATTGCATGTAGAAATTTTCTAAATGCTACTTTTGTGGACCCTCCGTCTTTTTCGGATCAATTTGATCTGGAACAAGTCTCAGTAAAGGTTTCATTCGATTCGGGCGACCTCTTTTTAATTTGTTGTTACATACCTCCAGACATGGGCAATGTCGTCGATAATAATGGGTTGAGTCGGTATGACATTCTTATTCAGCATATCGACTTTATTCATGACCAGATGCGTTCTAAGGACGAAATTGTCCTAGTAGGGGACTTCAACTTACCCAACGTGAGATGGGTAGTGAATGATGATGACGATAGCTATCTTCCCCATAACTTGACTGAGGGACAATCACAGTTCCTTGACACCTTGGCTTGCATAGGACTTTGCCAAATGAGCAATGTGAGTAACAATATGGGTAGACAGCTTGATTTAGTGTTCTCTACGAACTCCACGCTCACTTTTGTGGAACCTAGCCTCTTTCCCTTGACGAGTCTGGACATGTTTCACCCTGCATTGCTTGTCACTTTTCATTGTCTCTCGGACGTGCGTGTCGATAATCTCGAATGTGAATTTAGTTTTAACTTTAGAATGGCCGATTTTGAGGCTATGAATGAATATCTTGGTGATTTAGACTTCCATACCTGTCTGTCTAGCGACGATATTGACAGGAACGTATCTGGTTTCTATGAAATTTTATACGAAGCTTTCGCTAGGTTTGTCCCCTATGTCCGGGTTAGAAGTAGAGAATCCGCTCCCCCCTGGTTTAACAGAGAATTAAAAACTCTCAGAAATAGGAAAAATAGACTCTGGAAAAAGTACCTGCGAGTGGGAAGTTTAGACTCTAAGCGTGAATTTATTCTTTGTCACGAACATTTCATATGTCTTTCTCGTTCTCTATATGACGAATACCTACTGAACCTTAGAGGCAACTTATTCTCTGACCCAGTACGATTCTAAGGTTATTTGTAATTTATTTGCTGAATACTTCAGGGGCGCATTTGAATCATCCGATTTTTATCCAGAAAGTAACAACTTTTCGCACATTAATAATACTAATATATCCCCCGTACCTATTCCATCTATCACGGAGGAGAGCTTATACAAGCATATTTTGGATCTTCCGGAAGACTTTTCTTATGGCCCGGACGGGGTTCCTGCTGTTTTCTTAAAGAAGTGTTCTTCGGTGTTATTAAGTCCTTTACTTTTGCTCTTCCGGCGATCTATCTTGGTTGGTCGCTTCCCTACATTTTGGAAGGCTTCATTTTTAATCCCCATATTTAAGAGTGGGAATAGGAGAGAGATTGTTAACTATAGACCTATTGCTAAACTATCTTGCATTCCAAAACTCTTCGAACTGATGATCCAGTCCCAATTGTCTATTGGGTGTAGGAGATTAATCTCTAGCAGGCAGCATGGATTCATTCAGGGTAGGTCAACGGTTTCCAACTTGTTAGAGTTTGTGTCTGGCAGTGTGGGTGGATTTCTGGAAGGTTGCCAGACTGACTGCATTTATACCGACTTTAGTAAGGCCTTTGATAAGCTGTCTCACTCTATTATCGTTTTCAAATTGGCCAGGTTGGGTTTCCCGGCCCAACTCATTGCATGGATTAAGTCGTATTTATACAATAGGACTTATAGAGTGCGTTTTCGTGGCGTGCTCTCTGATGCTTTTGTGGCTCCTTCCGGCGTTCCTCAGGGTAGTCATCTTGGGCCTCTGTTGTTCATCTTATCTATTGATGACATTACTTGTTTGCTTCAAAGAAGTAAAATTCTTATTTATGCGGACGATATCAAGATTTTTCTCCCAATCAAATCTTTTGAGGATTGCGAGATATTGCAGTCAGACCTGCAAATATTTTATAGCTGGTGTGTCAATAATAATCTTAAATTAAACATCGGTAAATGTCAGGTTATGACCTTCTCGAGGTCCATCAACTGCTGTACTTTTCAGTACAAGTTTGAAGATACTTGTATTCAACGGGTGGAAGGAGCGAAGGATTTGGGTGTGTATCTTGATAGGCAACTTAACTTCATCCCCACATTAATAATATCGTTGCCAGGGCCAGTTCTATGCTGGGTTTTATCCTCCGTTGGTCCAGGGAATTTCCTAGCCCTCACATAAGACTACATCTTTATACATCCCTTGTTAGACCACTGCTGGAGTATGCTAGTCCGGTTTGGTCTCCGTTTTATGGATCTCACACTAAACTTATTGAATCTGTACAGCGTAGATTTGTGAGATCGGCCCTTCGTGCTTTGCCGTGGAGTGACCCTTTTATTCTACCTCCATATGGTGATCGGTTGGGACTGCTACAACTTGCTACTCTCCGATATAATTTTTCTACACCAGCTTCTACAGGAAAGATTGACAGTGCGGAACTTTCTTCCAAAATATCACCTAGAGAACTGTCCTATTCCCTTCGAAACCGTTCGAGCTTTCAGATAGCTTTCTCGCGCACTAGTTACGGTATGTTCGAGCCTGTTAATCGCATGTGTAGGTTTGCTAATGGTGTTGGTGATGTTTTCAGCACTAACGTAGACAAGTTAACATTAAAGAGGAACCTTTATAACTTGTAACCATCCTGTTGTACTCACTTGTCTTTGTTCTTTTTGATTTTGTTTTTTTGTGTGGCGTAAAGTTTCCTTCCTTGTATGTTTTGTATTGACTTGGCTTAAGCTGCCTGGGCATCCCTGATTTTGTGTTTGGGTGTATTTGGCTTGTTTACTAATGATCTTATCTTGGTTTACTAATGATCGATCAATAACTGCGGATAACTTATTATTATTAACCGCATGTGTAGGACCGTGAATATGTGTCCTATGTTTGACCTGGTTCTTACTAAGGATGTGCTTAAACGTTCTCTGTTATCTCTGCACCCCTGATTGTAGTGTTTGGGAGTGTTTTGGATTTTTACTAATATTTTATTGCATGGGTTATGGGAGCCTCATTCGCCTCAATATATGTTATATTCTGGTGAATAGGTCAATTGATTCCAGGCTTTTGCTTGTGAAGTGCGCCTTCTGAGTTAGAAGGGTTAATTCTAATAAAGATAACTCAATTAAAGAAAAAACAAATTTTTTTTATATATATTTGTTTGAAATTTAGGACCTTTTCTTTCTTTGAATAATAATACAAAATCTGTTATCTTTTAGTAAATTGAATATTTTTGATTATGGCTAAATATGTATCTTTATAGAATTAGGTAAAATACTAAGTAGTTGTTAACGTGTATACGGAAGAGGCATGTTCTTGTGCGTGTTCTCGAATTTGTAAGTATATGTCGCCATTTACTTGCTTGCGGTGAGCAAAAAATGTATTTCTCAGGAGTATTATGAAAATTACTATTACTAATAGTTATAGCTAATAGCTAATAGTATATAGCTCATAGAGTAGTGGTGGATTGTGTGGCTGTTAGTGCCGCTTAGACTTAATTCCTCGTTTTGCTTTTGTTTTTCGATTGCGGAGCTTAATTCTCTTAATTCATTATCGCTCTTGTATTTTATTAGAAAAGGTTTACCAATAAGATCTGATTCATTTCTTTTTCTCGACTTTTGATTTACGCTGGTTGTTAGGTTGATTGTGGGGAGGTAAAAACTATTTAAACTGGATGTACGCACATTATGTGCTTCGCAGATAACAATTTGATTTAATTTCAATGATTCCACTACCATTCAACGGAAAGGGAGAGATATTGTCATTGCATATTATGTCTACAGTGACATATTCGTCCATAACAAATAACCATTTGTTGGGTTGATTGTGGGGATTCTAAGTTTCAGTATCTTCCGTAAAGAGTTTAAGATTATTATTATGTATAGTTCTATTCTTATTTTTTATTCTAATAGTAGTATTTTCTGCTGATTCTAAACTTATTACCGGCTAGGGTCCTTCCCAAAGTGCTGATAGCTTATTTTTCCTTGCATTGTTTTTCAGCAAAACCTTATCACCTAAGTTTTCTTTGCGCGAAATAATTGTCTCCCTAGCAATTTTGTAACCATGCTGGAGTCTTGCCTTTAATTCGAAGGCGTAATTGTCATAATTATATACGGTTGATGGACTAGTATGAAGGCTTGTAGGTATCTCCGCGGGAAATCCGAACAATAGTTCATGCGGAGTATAAGTTGTGCTAGAATGGGGCGTAGTATTGTAAGTGAACATGGCGTATGGTATCCATGTGTCCCAGGTTAATGGGTCTCTGTTCACATAGTGCCTGAGATATTCGGCAAGGGTCCTATGACTCCGTTCAAGGGCTCCATTCGTTTGCGGATGATATGGGGTTGTTTGAAACTGTTTTATATTAAGTAGTTTCGTTACTTCCTTAAACATGGAACTAAGAAAATTGGATCCCTGGTCGGTTAACAATGATTGCGGGCGCCAGGAGTAGGTTGTCTTTGACAATTTCTACGAACTCTGACTCCAACATTGGCAGTCGCAGTCTTTGCCTGAGAGACAGCAAGTTTTGCAAATAAAACTGAAACGGTTCCCCGGATTCTTGTCTTCGAGAAAGCATTTGTCGCAGGGTCACTGTCATGTACCGGCGGCGTCCAGTTGCTGCAAAAAGCCCGCTTCATGTCGTCCAACCTGGGCTCAGGATGGTATCTAAGGTACTGCCAATACCAATCTAGTGGTCGGTCTCTTAGGAGAGTGGCGAAGTTTTCGGCCATTTAGTTAAAGTCTTCGGCCGACCCAGATCGCTACCTTGGCACACCGAGCAGACTGGAGAAGCCTGTTCTGGGGGCGAGCGAAGCATTTTGGCAATGAGCGGTACTCAGGGAGGATTAAAATTTATGTAAGGCTGTTTGCGTCAATATCATCAAATTACGCTCTCTAAACTGTCTTCGGTATTTGGTATCCCCACAAGAATAGGCAAATAAAATCTTGGGACCTAAACCCAATTGAACCAAATTTAATGAATTGCGGCGAATACCCAGTTTGTTGAGTGCTTCACACGATGATACTTTAAATCACCGCGTATAGGGATTGCCTGTAAGGCAAGATCTCCGAGAAAAGAAAAATTTACTTTTCGAAAACTTTGTAATCATAAACTAAAGTGAATTGTATAAACGATTTACTACAATTTATCAGTATCCTCACGTAGCACAAAAAACTGTTGAGGCTTGGAATTATTCACCCAGTTGGCAGATACTAAGCTGAGGGAAATCCAAGAGAACTCCAAATTCAAAATTTAAAAAAAAAGTTAAGAAATTAATTTCAGGTACAAAATAAGGATTCAATCGAATGTTGACGTTAGTTTCCTCCTCGACTACCTCTCTCTTCATCACTCCGGACACCGCCGAAGAGGTGCTTCCTCGCCAGGAACTTGTGGTAAGAAGTTAGTTGGGAAAGGATGAAGCTGTCAGCTATACACTTATCCGAATGTAAACCGACTACTATGAGCGCACAGAACTATTCCGGACAAATTCACTGGGTATCAAGCCAAAGGTCGTAAACTCCGGAATAGTCTGAGCACTCGAGTCAATCGTCAACCGATAGTAGGAAAGAAAAGGGAAAATTCAAACGACAGATAAGCCGTGAAGGCAAGCAGGTAGCATACCATACGTATGACTACTAATAAGTCCGTTAAAGAAGGTAAATATGAAAAGGTGTAGAGAGCTATCCGTTCAGGGTTATGCCCAGGGGGAAGTAGAAGTCTATCAGCCGTGGAAGCCGTGGGGATGAACTATCAACTTAGGGAAATTGTACCGAACAACCTGCCGAAGCAATCAAGGAAACGTGAAGTCTCCTGAGATGCGCGGATAATCAAGAGTGGGAGTTTTACTTCCCTTCTAGGTCCTTATCCAGGACCAAGCACATGCGCTGGGCACCATTTTGTTATCGGTTAACGTGCTGGAATTCAGGTACCCATGCTGCCATCAGCAACTTCAAGCTCTCCATCATGAACAAGTATGTGTGGCTCATCAGTAACCCCTCCAGCAAAATCTTCACTCTCGGGACTATCGAAATTTCCAAGTGGACTAGGAAGTATGTTAAATTTAACCCTAAGCCCTCTGCATCTAACCCTAAATTAAATAATAATAAACCAAATCCTACTAACTATCCCAAAGATAATTCCAAAAACGTCCTTCTCCCATACCTAAACTTAGTATTCAGCCTAATCGTAAGAACATAAGCACTAGTAATAACATAATCTCTCATCACTCTTCCCTTTAGCCCTAAACCTAGCGATCCTAACTCCAATTGGCAGCTCAAAATGGAAGTATTTCCAAACTTTAATCTAAGTACCGCAGTCACTTACACCGAAGCCCTCGAACACGTCCATCCCAGCCGTCAACCCTACCACCACTGTTTTGAGTTCTGTATATCCAGCGCATCCACCTAACCATGCACTCCCAACTTCTTCCGTGTGTCCACCTAACCACAAGCCATCATTTTTCGACCACTCCACCACCTCTGCTTCGATTTCCGTCTGTCTCCCCCGTCCACTGTATACAGCAAACCTGGCACCCGCTACTTCCACCGCATGCCCACCTAATTACAAGCCATCATCCTCCTTCACTATCGCCCCATCTCAAACTACTTCTACCACCACTAATTCGCCCCTTCCGCTAACCAAAATTACTTCATCTTAACATCACTCATTTATCGATCCCCTAATCCCACCTACAGTTAAATTGACTTTGCGCTCTGCGGATTCCAACGATGGACGATATCTCTTGTCCCGTTTACGGGACCGCCGAATTTATGAAAATGTTCGTCTATTTCTAGCCTATCTGCACCAACGTCATGTTAAGTATACACCAAGAAGGCCTGCCCACAGACCCAACCGTCTTACACCAACTTTTCACTAAGTACCATGAATCATTCGATATCCCTTCCCATAAGGTTTCAGTAGATCTATCAACCTATGCTGCGTATGGCAGTTCTCACCACATTTCCCATCACCACAAAAGTCGCAACGACTCCGCTCCTAACCCCCCCGCCCCCCCCCGCTTTGTTTATTTCTGACTTCCTCCCTAATGCACCTGAGGTCTCCGATCAAGTACCTCTCCCGAGAAGCTTGTCAGTCTATTACCAGAACGTCAGAGGACTTCGCACAAAAACATCCAATATTTTTCTCAACTCCCACAAATTCCCGCACGATATCTTTGCCTTAACTGAAACCAATCTAACACCAGGAATTCTCAACAACGAACTATTCCCTCCAAACTATACTATTTTCCGTGTCGACGGTTGTGTAGGCACCAATGATCCAACAGGTCGCGGGGTTCTCATTGCTACTCACAACCGTTATGACGCCACCCTGCTTAAGACCTCCGACTCTACAATATCAGAATTTGTATGTATCAAATTAGCACTAAATAAGTGTTTTCTGTACAATATTTGTTGTTATATTCGTCCCTCTCAACCTCTAGATGCCTACGAGCCCATAATTGAAGCGATCGACACCCTGCTTGAGAACGGTAACGCCTCCGATGAATTTATTTTATTGGGTGACTTTAACCTTCCCCGTATTCAATGGTCATTGTCTGAGGACTGTTCTCACTTTGTCCCCCTTAACGCATCTTCGCTTTTATTTATTTATTTATTTAAGCTTAATACAAGCTATTACATAATAATACTACAATTACGAACTATAACATAATACTTACACTACAAGCTATAATAGATGATATAATAAATAAATAGTACTCACTTTGTCCCCCTTAACGCATCTTCGGCCAAAGAAGCCTTTTTTACCGATCAGCTCTCCGTTTCTGGTCTCTTTCAAGTAAGTGGAGTCAGGAACTTTCTGGACAGACAATTAGACTTAAACTTTTCTTCAGACCCAGTTAATTCGGCTGTCGCGGAAAGCAACCATCTCCTTTCCTCCCTCGATCGTCACCATCCTCCCCTGCTCCTTGTTTTCTCCTACGAACACCCTCATGCACTTTCAAGTTCCGAGTCTTCTCTTTCCTTCAATTTTCGTAAAGGCGACTTTGAAAAAATTAATCACTTGCTCCTCAACTCTAACATTGCCACTATACCTCAACATCATCCAGTTGCCGTTGATTTAGAGGCGTTCTATTCAAAAATACATGCTTGTCTTACACAATCTGTCATCCATTTACCTCGTAAAAACGACTCCTCATCCCCCGTATGGTATGACAAAGAATTACGCTCTCTCCGCAACAGGAGAAATAAACGTGGGCAAACTTTTCTTCTATCCCAGACCGAGTCTGATTATTCTTCCTATTTGTCTGCTTACACCTCTTTTCCTGAACGTTGTGATACCCTCTACCATGAGTGCCTTCAACGGATGGAAACTATTCTCATTTCCGACCCCAAGCGTTTTTATAACTTTATTAATTCCAAGAAGAAATCCAGTGGTTACCCTTCTACCCTAAAACTTGAGAATACCTCTTCGTCTGATCCTAAGGTTATCGCCAACCTCTTTGCACACTTCATCAGTAAATCTTTCAGCGATAATTCCCTACAACCTGACCTTAACTACTTTTCGTTCTTGGACAAATGCACTTAAATGTCCTTTACGTCTTTCGACCCTGATCCCGAACTAATCGCCGCCAGTATCAACGGGCTTGACGACGACTTCAAGCCAGGTACTGACGGCATTCCGGCCATCGTTCTGAAAAAGTGTGCGGTGCATCTAATTCAACCCCTTATCTTGCTTTTCCGCCTCTCGTTCACTCAAGGGGTTTTCCCTCATTTATGGAAAAACTTGTATATTATTCCCATCTTCAAAAAAGGCTGCAAGAACGATGTGTGCAACTACAGACCCATCGCTAAATTATCATCCATACCTCAACTATTCGAAAACTTGGTCTATGATTCCATGTTCTTCCACTGTAAGTCAACCTTCTCCCTCTCCCAACATGGCTTCCTCAAAGGAAGATCTACAACCACCAACCTTACTGACTTCGTCTCCAAAACACTATGTGCCCAGGAAAACGGTAGCGATGTTGATGTTATCGCCACCGATTTTAGTAAAGCCTTCGACAAGATCTCCCATAATGTTATCTTATTCAAACTTAATCGCCTAAGCTTCCCCTCCCGATTCATCTCCTGGATTCAATTCTACCTCAACAACCGTCGGTATAATGTTCTTTTAGCTCATCCATTTCTAACCCTATTGTCGCTTGTTCCGGCGTCCCCCAGGGTAGCCACCTTGGTCCATTAATTTTCATCCTTACAATAAATGATGTTGAATGTGTCATCAATCACTCAGAGCTGTCCATTTATGCTGATGACATGAAAATAATAAAACATATCTCCTCCACAACCGACTCTCTTCTCCTGCAAAAAGATCTCGATTCCTTCACCTTGGTGCATGAAAAACTTTCTTGAACTCAATGTCTCCAAATGCCAGTCCATCTTTTATTCCCGCAAACGTCTTACCACCACCCCAAGAGTCTACATGCTAACCGACGTACCAGTCCCCATCGTTACCTCTTTGTGTGACCTAGGAATAATTTGTGATAGTGAACTCAATTCCCGTTCCCACATTGACAGGGTAATTAACAGAGCTAACTCCGAGCTAAGGTTTATGAAGCGCTGGTCCAGAGAGTTCCAGTTCCAGTTCGTCCTTATGTTTCCAAATCTCTCTATATCTCCTTCGTTAGACCTCTCCTTGAATATGCCAGCCAGGTATGGTCACCTACACAAACAACCCACATTAACAGGATTGAATCCGTCCAGCGTAGGTTCATTCGCTTCGCTCTACGTGATCTTCTGTGGGTAGACAGATTCAACCTTCTATCTTATAAAAACCGTCTGAAACTGATAGACTTACAACCTTTAAGTAAACGTCGCGATGTTTCCGACATTCTCTTTATTCATCAGCTATTAAGTGGTGCCATAGACTGCCCTTCAATTCTGCAATCTTTACCCATCTATACTAATCCCCGCAACCTTAGGTCCACTCCCCTTTTCGGACTCGACCGCCATCACACAAACTACGGTCAAAGCGAGCCAATTACCAGGATGCTACAAAAAGTCAACGACCTTTCCTCCTTTGACTTCCATCTGAGTAAATCATCCCTTCACAAAGCCTTATATCTTGATCCCGCCCATCTTCATAGCCTTTCTTAATTCTTCTTCCTTCCAGCCTGTATCTACATTAATTAGAGCTCATATTATAGCTTTTACTATTTATTTATTATGTCATCATCTATTACAGCTTGTAGTGTTAGTATTATGTTGTAGCTCGTAATTGTAGTATTATTATGTAATAGCTTGTATTAAGCTTAAATAAATATATAAATCAAAGGTAGCATGAGGACATGAATTGGATTGAGGGTTGTGAGAACCCTGACTAAGTCTGGGCTCACAACCAAGGAATTGGGGAAGGTTTCGGGAAACACCAGGGTGAGCGTCATATTCGCCGTGCAGGCTTTAGTTAGTGACCGAAGAGGTGAGAGGCCCGCCCAGCTAGCCGTGCTTAGCTCGCCGGATCGGTGTGGGATCTTGCCTCACACTCCTCGGTACACTATCCCGAACATTAATGCGGGCACTCTTTGTGTCCTATAGACGGACCGAAGACTAATCAAAAAAAAAAAAATAGGAACTCACAAAATTTTAAGGGAGCAAAAAAACGGAAAAGGATAAAAGAATAAACGATATCATGTTCCTGACGAAAGAGCAACCTCAGCCTCCAGTATGAGGCTTATAGGGCTAACCCTCCCCATCCTACGACTAGTCCCTATTAACTGGGACAGCTGTCCGGAACTAGAGCTTATAGAGAGAGACCATCGCGGTGAACGGCAAGTTCTGGTCTAGCACTTCATCAGGTTGAACTGTAGTACACTATATTATTAGAATTAATATTCTATTGAGGTCCAAAGAGGAATATAGTTTGATAAATTATTTTTTCATAAGATTAGCATTACTTTTAAAATTGAGCAACCAAACTCTTTCAGCTGTGGTACTTACTGAAAGAAAGAGTGCGAAAACTATGTAACAGTCAAAGCAGAATTGTATTTAATCCAAAAAAAATGTTGTTTGTATTTGTGAAATGCAGTTTATTAATTACTGCTATTGTGTCTTCAACTTTATTATCTATATTATATACGTTTATGATATTTTGATTATTCCAACAATCTCAACGATTATCTTATGTGTAACCATTTATAACGTAAAAGTCAGAAGAAAGTTCCACTGTATCATAAATCCATAAATTTTTGTAGCTATGTGTGTGTAATAATTCAAATAGAAATAACAATTTTATTGCAGAAACTATAGTCTTTATTTTTCGTTTTTCCCTTTTTCTCACATATACTCATGTATATTCGAAAACCATATCTAACTGAATGAACAATATTACATAATAATTTTTCAACTTTGTTAAATTATCTTATCCTGTAAAAATATCGCACTTCATGAATGGTATAACTAATAAAAATTCGATATTATTTGATTTGGTTGGATTCAACAAGACTGTTCTTACAGTAATAGATAAAGTTATGCTTTGCAATGTGGTTAAGAATAAGCTCACAACAATTTCAAAGCTCAATTAGTTATCAATAGGATACCCAAAACAAACTTCAAGTATTCAAGGTTCCTTTTCATTATAATAGATATTCAATTCAACCTTAATGGAGGTATATAATAACCCAATATAAATCGACTATAAAGCGATTCGTTAATTGATCAACTATATTAAAATGATCCGTAAAGATATGGCAATTCAGCTTAACAAACTACTATGATAACCACCTAAAAAAGTTAGGGCTGGCTGATGATGACACCTGCCGATTCTGTCTAGAAGAGGAAGGGACTGCGGAACATATCCTCTGTCACTGTGAGGCCCTCGGCCGCATCAGGTTCAGACACCTTGGTGGGGCTTTCCCATCACCGTCAGACATAGCCAAGATAGCCCTCAGACAAATTTTAGGCCTAGTAAGGGAACTAAATTTGACGACTATGGCACGCCGTTTTGCTATTTATTAACATAACAATAATTGTTTCGAAATAAAAAATTTCAAATAATAATTGTTCACAGGACATTTATAGTTTATAAAAATAAATTACAATCATGTCACGCATAATTTTAACTCAATGAATTAAAATTATAAATAGAAAAAATTCAAATGTTCAATTTTTATTACGCTGAGATTAAATTTTAATTAATTTTTTACTTTAACATAATAACAATGTTATATTAAATTTATTTCAAGGTACAAATAAAATTCATGGCATTCTAATTATGACAATGTTTAAAAAATATTCCCATTTAAAATTATGTACATAATTTAAAGTTTCCAATTAATATTATGTACATAATTTTAATCCCTGCATTAAAATTATGAACTTACGTAATTTTAATTCTTGAAGTAAAATAATGTGCCTTCATCATTTTAATTCTTGAATTACAATTATGTACCTACATAATATTAATTCTTGAGCTAAGATTATGTAGATATATAATTTTAATTCAAGAATTAGAATTATGTAGCTAATGCGAGAATTAAAATTAGGTACATAATTTTATTTCCTTCATTGAAATTATGTACGTAATTTCAATTCTTGAATTTTTATTTCCGAATAAAATTAAGTACATAATGAAAATTCAGCAAGAATATTAATTGATAAAATTAATTTGGCAACGCCGCAACTGCGAAAGAGGTCGATGCATGCTTCACACACATCTTTAGATAAAAGAGACACTCAGTTAAATATAAACTTATAAATCGCAAAACGCATATATGAAAGAATATACATTCCGTGTATGAAGTTGTGTTCGTGAGACCAGTTTTTTTGCTGCCTTGCATTAGTAGGAAAGTGCAGTTGAACTCTTAACTTTTAATTGAAATTTTCAAATTTCTAAAGCGTTTGTGGAAAATATTGTTTGAGTTTTGTTAATTTTCTTTGATTAAATACAAAAAGAACTTAAAAAGTTTTTTAAAAATTTGTTATGAACTTAAGTGAATAACTGTTTTGTGCTGTAACATAAAGGCTGCAATTCACCACGAATATCATATCAGGTAGGTATTTATCGACGAAATTCTTATGATTTTTTATTTTCTTAATAGGTATACCGAAAAAGTGTAAGTGCTCGAAAAGAAATTATCATAAATAAAGATTTTTATTTAAATTTGCAGTTTGTTTACGTTTCAAATTTGCCAAATTTTGTCAAATTTTCATATTTAATTATCCCAGGTGTTCAGTGGGGGTTCTTGGTTATGTTCTGAAAATAGGCACGCACGATTCAATAGATAAGAATCTTTTTCTTAAAATATTAAAACAATCACGCACATTTTAATATTTTCCTAAAATATTAATATTTTGAGAGCAACTGAGTGAATTATTAAATAGTTAATTGAGTGTACTTTCGTGTTTTCCCGGCTCCTCTACCAAAATTCGAAATTGGGCTTACTTTTTACATGGTGTACTCAACCAGGAATAGTCATTCCACCCCTAAAAGAAGGATGCCAAGCTGAGCCTACGTGGAAGAAAATTATGGAGGTGGATATGCTTTTTTCAGTGGCAAAAGTTCTTGGAAGTTAGATTTTAATATTAGAAAGGGTAATGTGATTTATTCAGAGCTATTTTTAAATCAAGACCTATTTCAACTCAATGCATGAGGCTAGGAAGTGATTCAAATTAAATTGAATATTGTATTGCTGGAAATGCTTTTTGCAGCTAATCTAATCTTTTCTGAACAAATCCACACAAATCAAATGTGTGAGGGAAAACATTAAAATCATTGAGCCATTTTGCGAATTAAATTCATCAAATTGAATTGAAGTCCTAATATTATTCCAAAATCAGTATACTGATTATTCTTTTAATTAATGCAGAGATTGAGAAAACAAACTTCCAATTTTATAAAAACGCACCAAGAGCCCTCTCAAACAAAATAATATTGCGTCGCTTGCCAGTGCCTTTTTACATAGTGTGGAAAAGATTACCGGACATTATTAAAGTTGCCACAATTTTTCGTATTTATGCAAAACCACCGTAAACTAAAAGCCATGGACTGGACTGGACTTTTGTATTTGGTCGTAAATGGTCTTACTGAATGGTCGTATTTACATTGCTTCTTATTAACTCACCCTACCGCCAAAACTAATAATACTAAATGATCTTTCTAACAAAGTCAAAACATGTGCACTTTATTAAGCACAATAACAAGAAATCTTTGATTAAACGTGAAATTTTAGTCGCAAACCAAATTTTCATCCCAAACGCAAACAGTTATGGCCCGACCATGCTCTGTCGCTTGTATTTTCTTGAAATTTCCACTTCCGTACATTTCCGCACTTTCAGGTTTGTTATTTTCTTAAATAGGGTATGAATATTTTTACTTTATTCGAAAGATTTTTTATAGAAGCATTAGCTTAGGCACTAGGTGAGTTTAAAGAAAAATCAAATCTTCTTCTTGATTTATACGAGTGTGCATGAAACATGTTCCCTCGATTTTTTGGTTTGTGGACACTTTTTCTAAGCAAGTATTTACACGGAAAATTTCTGCACGGAAATTGGTGGAACAGACCTAAAGTAAATTGAAAGAAATGTCAGACCACTTTGAACTTATGTGTGTGCGTAAAATTCGTCAGTTCATGGCTTGTAGTACCTTTGAGCAAAATGCATTTCCGCGAGTGTGTTTGTCACTCTTCTTTGCATTGTGCAGTTCTCCCAGCGACCATGAACACATGTGTTCGCTGGTCCTGCCAGATGTTCTCGTTGTTATTGCCATACCACACTTGTCCTGCTTCATTGCAGTTTGTTGGAGAGAGGGCGTGCAGGGGTGTATAATGAAATCCGCACGTAATTTATCTATTTATCATCGCAACGGCACGCATACATTCAAAGCAAGGTTCATTTGGGTTCGGAAAATGCTTTAATATTACTACTACACACACTGCATTTCGTGTTCTACACAAAATCCGACACGACATGTGTGGGCACTCGTGCGGACTTCATCGCGCAGAAGCACGACAAGTGTGAGATGGCACTTATGGTGGTACGGTAAAATTTTATGGGTTAGGCCAGGGTTTCTGCCTCATAAGGTAAAATGGATGTGAAAGATCAAACGCTACGAAAAATGCATTGAGGGTGCACGAAATTGCTATATTATTTTTTGTAATATGTGAAAGATTACCGCACACTATTAAAGTGGCGGGTTGCTATACCCCCATTAGTTTCTTCCTCGTAGGTTTTAGCAATTTCAGCCTTTCAGTTCTTCCTCTGCTAATATTCTATATTCTAAACCTTGAGCGCCACCAAAATATAACAATTTCTAGATTGCGAATTTAAAAAGTTTGTAATTTTTATTGGGATAGTTTTTTATAGATAATTCAATTATGTCCACCCCTAGTCAGGTGGATGGATATGTCGTCCAAACACTAAACCGAATTAGAAGAATTATTGGTAATGCCGTAAGGTCTTATGAATCAACTAGAGATATAGAGTGTCGATTACTATCCGCAGCAAAACAAAATTTGCGAAGAATTTCAACAAACATTTCTGTTGAAACATATAACTCACTGCTGGATGCGATTGACGGATTATTACTCATAAGGAATAATAGACAATTATCACATGCCTATACAGCGCCGAGAATTAACTTCAATGGTAAGTATTTTTGCTTTTATCGCTCAGTTTTCATAACTATAGTTAATAATATGAAATTATTACGCTTTGAAATTCTTCAATGGTAGGGAGAGGTCGTCCAACCGTTCAAATAAATGAAAATCAGTTAAAATTATTATATAATGAAGGATATACAGCAACTAGTATGGCTACTTTGTTGGGGTGCTAAAAAAAACTATATATAAAAAACTATATGAGCGGAATGCGTAAAGGATATTCACAAATTTCTCAGGAAGACTTCCAGTCAAAAATTTCCGAGATACATAAACAACATCCTAATTGTGGACAAACGGTACTATTAATAATAAAGATAAAATGAATTTACGTTGTCTTAATGTTTACATTAAATGATAGATGATGCAAGCGTACTTGAAGGCGTCTGGTATTCAAGTGCAACGAAAAAAAATACGAGAGGCTTTGAATATAATAGATCCAATAGGAACTGCTGGTAGATGGAGCCAATCAATCAAAAGAAGGAATTATAAAGTAGTAACTCCAAGCTCTTTGGGGCACATGGATGCACATTTAAAGCTTTCAAGGTAACGATCTCATTTATTAGATCCTTCAAAGTAATTTTATAAATAAATAAATCATTCTTTACATATAAAACTTAAAAATTGCTAATAATTTAGGTGGTTTTTATTCATTAAATGATAAATGAATTCTAAAACTAGCTTCCCTCTAAGCATTTTAGCGAACTCAAATGTAACGTATGCGAAACGCCTTGGTACTAACACTGACATACCAAAGTATGCCAGATAAAGATAATCTGATTACCGGTAGTTTGCTCCTTCTTAAGGGGTTAGGACACTCTAGAATTTTCGAAAAATCGAACTCAAAAATAATTTCCCAAAAGATTATCGCCGTGAAAAATTGCTAAGTGCTCGGTTTTCGGAATTTACTACAGGGCCACCTGGTTATTTGTTCATGATTTTCTACTGCTCAAAACTTCTAACGCGTTTATCTCAAAACCGTACTTTTCCAGTTGACCCGAAACATAACTTAAACATTTCTTTAAAAGTGGACATATACAGTGGAATAGGTGGGGCCTCGTTATTTATTATATATTTAAAATGTTAAGTGTCCATTCAAGCGCAGCCTGTCGTCAACCATTTTGCTAATGCAGTAGAAAGCTATGGACTACCATCACGCGTCCTATCAGACCGTGGATATGAAAATATTCTCGTTGCTTTTTTAATGAATATAATTCGTGGCTACTCTCGAAGGAGTCATATAACTGGAAAATCGGTTCATAACCAGCGGATAGAAAGACTGTGGCTGGATGTATACAAGGAAGTTTGTGATTCCATTTACACAGAATTATATGCTTTGGAAAACGATTATTTATTAGATGTTGACAATCTTATTCATAGATTCTGTGTACAATTTGTATACAAATCTGTGATTGATAAGCGGTTATCATCGTTCCGATCAGCATGGAATATTCATAATCTTCGAACGGAAAACAATAGTACACCACGCCAACTGTGGTTGGGAGGAATGTTGCAAAATTTTTATGCTGATTCTATAGCAGTGCGTGAACTTTTTGTCTCCATGATAGACTTTTTGAATCCTTACAAGCTTTGGGAGTAGATCTTTCTACTGTTATAATTAATAATAATATTATTGATACTCCTTCAACTTTTGTTGCATCATTAGAGTTAAGTGAAGAACAAAATGGTCATTTAAATAACATTTTTACTGAAGATAAGTCTGACCGAGAAAAATACGAACTATGCGTAAATTTCTTATGTAATCAGTTGGGTAATGTTAACACTTAACCGGCAGGTTTGCAAAAAGAGGAAAGGAGCCGTGAATTCTATTATATCTTGCATTAAATTTAATATAAATACTCTCCACAGTGTTTGATTGAAGACTTTTATTTCAAATATGTATATTATATTCGAAAATAAATTTTCAGAAAAATTAAATAAATTATGACCAAAAATTCCTTTTTTATTATTATATATTTATATTAATTAATTATTACTACTATAAAGATAACTCTAAAATGAAGTATTCGATATTTTTGTAATGAGTAATAGCGCTTAAAACATGGAATACCGTAAAATTTGTATATGAAACTGGTGAAACTTTTCTTTTTTGAAGTAACACATACTGCGTCCGGGAACATTTTTTCTTTCCTCATGTCATTATTTTAGCAATTTAGTGTTTCTTGTGATCTGATATTCTTTCACTAGGATAATATTTTTTTTATATTTTAGGTAATAATATTAGATGGCTCTATTGTACAACTCAGCTGGATAATTTCCTTCAATATCATTATGTATCCATTTCATCGTAATGCAAAATTTTTGTTTGTTTAATTTAATATACCTACACTTTGAAAGAGCAAAATTAAAAAAAAGTTTTTACAAAAAAGTTAAACTGACCACAAAAAGTTGTAAAAAGCATAAAATAATATTTGATTTTATTTCTATTAGGACTGTTAGAGTTCAAATATAAACAATTGAATTGCTTAAATTTTAAACTCAAAAAGCAGTCTTAATACTAATACAGTATAACATTTCCACTTTAGATTTTTAATTACTTAGTTCAATTCCCAAAGTTTCAAATATTTCCAATTTATAATAACTTAATTAATTAATGCACTTTGGTGAATTATAATTTAAAATGATTTTATCAAGCAATTGTTATGAGAAAGTGAAATATGATTTTGTTAGGAGCGCGTAATATTTCTGTCGTTTGTGTGGAACAAAAAGGTAAGTAAAACATATTTATGTCGCTTGCGTGTCATTAGATGGTTAATTATTAGGAACGTAACACTTCCCTGTTAAGAAAATTGATTTGAGAGATTTAAATCTACCTTCAGTAAGGGAGAACTTCTTGACCTTTTCTATTCTTGGCTTCCTTGAACTTCCCATCACCAGCTGTTGCGATGTGTGCTATGTTAATATCACAGGGTAGTTCAGCTTTCGTCTTTTGATAAAAGTATTAGTTATTTGATTGCGGGCCCTTCTGTTTTGTAGAATACATAACAAGATTTTTACTAAAATTATTAATAATACAAACTGGAAATGAAATTATTAATAATACAAACTGGAAATGAGCCTCGCTCGGCTGGCTGTCAGACAGACACACCTTCTCTGTAACTAATGGAACTCACTATACTGTCATCCCAGTGGTGAGTGAAGTGAAGACGCCGGTCAGGACTATGGTACTTCCACGTAGTGCGAGGCGGAAACTGGTATTCGGTGGGTTTGACACTGATTAGCAGGCCAAAACCTAGTCCAACCCTAGCCAAGGTGGAACAGCATACGCCGAGGGCAGTTTCAATCTAGCCTTCTCGTGGTAATGCGGATCTCTGCCACGGGTGACTGTCCTTTCTTCGCAAATCGTGGGACCAAAAATGGACATTGATTGATTGATTGATTAAATTTGGAGGTGCGAGGTTCTGAAGCGCCGCTGCCACTAGGGCCTATTGTGCTAACCCTCTCAACTCCTTATAGTAAGCCGGTCCTTCCGAAGAAGTTCAACAGCTCCCGCAGTTGGCAGTCCTTCAGCCCGCTCGGTACTAGGGTTGGTTTCCCGAATAGGCTAAATCTGCTCCTGGCTACTGCAGGGCATTCACATAGCACATGTAATGGGGTCTCATCCTCCTCCAGACAGAGTCTGCAGGTGGGGTCGATGGCTCTTCCTATCCTCACCAGGTGCTTCCTTAGCTGCCAGTGGCCGGTAAGTAGGCCTGCCAGGGTTCTAACAGCGAACCTGCTCAGCTTGAGGAGCTCCCTGGATCTACCCGGCGACGGTGAGGGCATAAGGGTTCTTGAGTGAGCGTGCCCCTCAATACTGTTCCAATACAGCCTATGTCCCTCATTTGCGCGGTTTGCTATTAGCCTTTTGGCCGTGCAGAGAGGTATTCCACAGATCGGCTCCGGCCCTATAAAAGGGGTGTTAGATCCCTTCCTAGCAAGTTCGTCTGCTTTTTCATTTCCTGTGTAGCCCTGATGTCCCGGTATCCAGATCAAGCTTACTTGATTAGTTCTACACAGTGCGTCTAGGCTCCTTTGGCATTCCCACACCAGATTTGATCTGGTGGTAGATGAAGCAATTGCTTTGATTGCAGCTTAACTATCCTTTTGTTTTTATAGGCTCTTCTTAGGTTCTCGTAGGTGCATGCCAGTATGGCGAAGATCTCAGCCTGGAATACCGTGGTATACATTCCCAGGGCCAGTGATAAACTGAATCGAGGAGAGTCGCTCCAGACCCCTGCCCCAACACCTGATTCAGTCTTGGATCCGTCCGTATACCATACTAGCTCCCCTGGACGGACAGCTGGAAGTGCCGCACACATAGCCAGGCTTTCAACCTCTATATGTAGAGGTTTAATATTTAGCATGGCTCCAGTGATGCATAGGCAGGCCATACGTTGCAGTCTGCTAAGCTTAGTCCTTATCACATTAAGTTTTGCTCTGTTCCACCATGTAATTGCTCCATAAGTTATCATGGGCCTTATTCCAGAGCATTGTTCTGGGTTCAAGTCCCCAGGTGGTCCCGCAGGCTCTACGGAATGCCCAAAAGGACTTCCGAGCTTTTTCCACAGTTATATCAAGGTGCAGGTTCCAGTATTATTTATATATTCCTAGTAAACGGAACGACGACTGTTTTGTCAGGGTTGACTTTGAGGTCAACCTCATTGCACCAGGTTGCAACTACATCTAGAGCCCCCTGGAGTTGTATCGTAATGTTGTTTCCCATATCGCTGGATGCCACAACAACAATATCATCTGCATAGCCCTGCGCGAAGAAGCCTCGCTCATCAAGGCGTACAAGTAGCTAATCGATCACAAGGCACCATAGGAGGGGTGACAGCACCCCACCCTGCGGACACCCTCTTGTGACGCAGCCCCTTATCGTCCTATCGAGGAGACTCAAGGTAAGATCTCGAGACCTGAGCAGCACATCTATCCATCGACGGAAGGTGGTCCCAAGGCCTCTCCTTCTTAGGGCCCGAGTGATCACATCGAATGATGTGTTATCAAAAGCGCCTTCTATATCCAAGAAGGCTGCAATCGCAGTTCCCTTGCTATAAACCGCTCCCTCCAGCTTGAGTGTTAAGTCATGGAGTGCCGTTGTAGTAGATTTTCCGGTTTGGTAGGCGTGCTGCCGGGCATGAAGTGGTGAGTGTAGAAGATACCTCTCCCTGATCGCCCGATCAGCAACTTTTTCCATCGTCTTTAACATGAACGATGTTAGACTAATAGGCCTGTACGCTTTAGCGAGTGTGTAATCTACACGGCCTTGCTTTGGAATAAAGGCTATTTTCACATACCTCCAGATAGATGGTATGTATCCTAGTGCAAAGGACGCCCTGTACAGCATCGGCGCAAGAACATCACAGCCCTCCTGTAGGAGCACCGGGTACACACCATCCGTACCAGGGGACTTGAATGGTTCAAAGGATGAAATAGCATCCTTGATGGCTTTACATGTAAAAACCGAGCTGGCAACCCTCCAGTCCGCCTTGGTCGCCCTCCTTGCTAGGTGGTCAGTTAGGCTGGGCCTGTCTGCCTCGTTCGGTTCTTCCACCCTTGAACCAGGAAAGTGAGACTGCAGTAGAATCTCTAGTGTTTCTTCCCTGGTTTGGCTGTATGCTCCGTCCGGTTTCTGGAGTGTGCCCAGGTCGCCCGACGTAGTTTTCATAAGGGCTTTATGCAGTCTCGCAGACTCGCTAGCGCCCTCAACGTTTTGGCAGAACTTTTGCCAGCTGCATCTTTTGGATCGGCGCAGTTCTCGGTTGTAGGCAGTTAGGGATTGTCTATATTCTTCCCAGCACCCGCCTCTTTTCGCCCTGTTGAACAGCCTCCTGGTAATAGCCCTTAGTCTCACAAGTTCTCTTGTCCACCAAGGGACGTTCCTGTTCTGGGACCTTACTGACACCGGACAACTTCCCCTGAAGGCCGCCTGTATGGCATCGTTAACGAGGTCTGCCGCAAGTTCGACGTCTTGCGTAGACTTGATCGAGCCCATGAACCCATAAAGTCTACCAACCAGTTCCTCTTTATAGGTAACCCAGTTTGTGTTCCTTGGGTTCAGGTATTTCTTTATTTCATTGACACATTCTCCAACTCTGAATAGAATGTGTTTGTGGTCGGAGCATGATGGCTCGTCAGATACTCTCCAGTCACTAACCAGTTCTGATATGTAGCTACTGGAGAGAGTGATGTCAATTACCTCCCTCCGACGGCCATTGTCAAAGGTAGGGTTAGATCCACGGTTTAGTATAACTAGGTTAGTAGTTAGCAAATAATCAATAAGGTACTCACCTCTTCTGTTATTGCCGCTGCTCCCCCAGTTAATGTGGTGTGAGTTCGCGTCGCATCCAATTAGCATGTGCGCCGCGTTTGCCGACCCGATGAGTTCCCTTAGTTCTCTCGTCGGTGGTGGTTCAGTGGAGTCGTATGGGAAGTTCGCAGAGCAGATTAGCACCCAGCATCTACGTCCCCCCGCACATACCTCCACTCTGGCAGCTGTAAGGTCCCTTGTACATAAGTCTGTGGACGGCAAACAGTTAGTTTTTTCTTTATTATATACAATACAGGTCCGCGGCCTGCTGTCCTTGGTATCATAAATGATTCCAAAACCAGCCTGTCGCAGTCCCGAAATCTGGCCGAAACTTACCCAAGGTTCCTGGATGAGGGCCAGATCTACAGCTTGAGTGGCCAGCAGCCTACAGAGAACTGCCGAGGCAGCTCTACTGTGTTGTAGGTTTGCTTGGACCACCTTCATCTGGTTGTTTTGGAGCAACAGTGTCCTCCTCTTTCGCTCCCCCACCGGCCGCCTTAAACAGCACAGAGGTGATGCTAAAGAAGAGTCGCATCTGCCGCTCTTTTAATATCCGCATAAACCCTTCGTCAATAGAGAGTGCCAGCGTCTGTCCGCCTTGTTCCGCTTTACGGCCCAATACTCTCCAAGAGGTTGCTGGAATCGGCTGGTTCTGCTTCTCGAGCTTTCCCAGGACCGCTGCCGGATCCCCGTCGTTCTTGGGTATCCACACTACTACCCTGTACAACTTGGGTAGGTCCTTCTCCTCAATAGCCTTAAGGGAGGCCCCTTCCCAAGGTGTCAGTTTGGGTATCACTCGCACCAACCAGCCTCTGGTGTCCGCCGTAGCACAGGTTAGCCTCAATGTGCCCCCTGTTACTCGGGATCCCCAGAATTGTGGGGCAGTCTCCTCGGCCGTAGTGTCATATATGGCCTGGTCGAGTGCTTTCCTGAGAGCCTCTATCTGCTCATCCGTTAGCCTGTTCTTTGGATACTCAGCAGGTATCACAACCATAGGTATCCCTGCAAGCAGGTCCCTGTAGAGTGGCTGTGTCCCTGCTCTAGCCATCTTCTTTTTCTTCGTGGCCTGTACCCCCGGAGAGTCCCCATCAGAACGGTTGCGTTTTACCACCGCCCTCCTCGATGGTCCAGCTCCAGCGTCATTGGTCTCCCGTACCTTGCCAGGAAGCCCAGTGCCCAAGAGAGAGCCGAATGTATTCGCCAGCTTACGGCGGAAGCGTGTATTGTTGCCACTCCCACCGGCCACTGGTTTCTTCTCCGCCTGCCCACCGGCGGATTTAGGCTGCTGAGGAGGGGCAGGTGTACCGCCCGTAACCTCTGCTGCCTTTCTCTCCCGCGCTAGCCTCCTGCGCATCGCACTTGAAGGTCGTACGCGTCTGACGTTGAGCTTATCAACGCCCTCCGCGACAGCCTTCACCGCTTCTTCCTCGCCAGACTTGGCTGGCTTCGGTAACTGACGTGCAGCGTCAGAGTGGGTGTCACTTGCGCGTCCTCCCTCCTCTGCTGCCTCGTTGTTGTTTTGTTTTTGTTTTGTGTTATTATTTGTTTTTGTGTCCATATTTTGGTCCCACGAGTATGGCGAGAAAGGGTGATCGACCTCTGACGGAGCCCCCATGTCAGAGGCAGGGCTAAATACAATGGGGTGCGCCTGGTGCCCCAAGGATATCGTTTGCGACAGCGCTTTTTACTACCCGCTGCCATGCAGCCCTCGGCACGATGACATTTCCACCCTAGCTTGGTAGGTTTGAGAGGTTTTCTCCCCGGATCAGGGATGGGATAGATGGGAAAAGGGAACAGGACGGCGACTGTCTGCTATGCAACACACATTGCACGGATGAGCCGGCATGATGGGAGCGTCATGCACGCTTGGAGGCCGTCGCCAATCATCGCCAAAAATGGACATACTTATAAAACATAAAAATAAAAATGATGAAAAGGAAGCGGAGGAGAGGCTGCCAGACGACAACCTAACGGACATCGAAGGCAGCGGTGGGGAGGTGGCGAGCCCGAGCGAAGGAGAGGAGGAAAGGCTCCCCAAATCGCCAGGCAAGGACCAGGGGGATAAATCCGGTCTTAGGAAGCCACCGAAGAAAACTTCGGAAGGACTGAAGAAGAGAAGGCGGTGCCAAAAGGCACGCCATGTCCTGATGAAGCTGGAGAAGACGGACCCGGCGTCCATCAGCCAAAGGGACAGAAGGGAAATGATGCGGGCGAGAAATCTCCTGGCATCAGATCCATACCATGTTCCCTATACATATAGGAAACCTGGCAAAGGCGACAAACCTCAGGGAAGTGCCTATATCACGGAAAAGGCGTGTAAAAGGGCGCATTCCTTAGATGAGGTGGAAAACTCCGCCAAGAAAACAAAAGAAGTCCGACAGACCCCTGTTCATGGTAATACCAGTAGGACTTCCAGGACACCTGCGAAGGGCGCTGCAAGCTGTTCAGCAGCTACAAAGAGCTCTGTCGCTAACCATCTGAAGAATGCGGTAGCACCTAAGGATGGGGGAGTCGAGAAATCGGCGGCGATGGGAATCAAAAGCCCACCAAGGCCATCAACCTGAGGTATGAGTAACAAAGGTACGACTTTGACGATGGCGGAGGCCGCCCGTAGCTACCTGAAAGTTGCAGTGGTAGACACTGGCAACAAAGAGTGGAAGCTCACGGCGGATCAGATGCTCTTGGTGGAGAGGAAGCTTATGGCGGTCCTAATGGAACACCTAGCGTCAAAGCCGGGATGACCTGTCCCACAATATGACACGGCTGGCTGGCTGAGGGGAATGAAGTTGTTCTGTTGCAAGGATCAGTTTTCACTGGACTTCCTGAGAAGCAGCGTGTCGAAGCTGGGGACAGTATAAGACAAGGCGAAGCTACAGGTCATCCCAAGTACGGATATTCCAGAATATCCGAGGGGGAGGATCTGGTTGCCAGAGCCAGTCTTACCCGCAAAACAGCTTTTGGCGGTTCTGGGATCACAGAACCCCACTATTCCTTGCGGGCACTGGACAGTCCTTCGGATAGACGAGCCGAAGCCGACGGGGAGGAATGTCATCCTGCAGTTGACAGATGAGTCCCTGCTCCTGCTGAAGCGTGCAGAATTTAAGCTGCACTGTGGCTTCAGCTCGGTGACGGTAAACGTCTATCGGGGGACGCAACAGGAACGTCCTGGAAAACCCGAGCCAATGGAGGTGGCAGCAACCGGAGCGGAGGCTGGGAAACCAGCTGTCCAGGAGGTAGCCGGCCAAAAGATAGGCATTGCGGGCGAGGAAGAGATGGAGGTTGAACCTCAGGTGCAGGAACTAGGGGGGCCTGACCGGGAGGAGACGAGCACTGAGGTTGCAGGTGGTGCAAGTCAACCTCCACCACAGTAAGCTAGCATCGGAGAGCTTACTCATCCTCCTAGCGGAGGAGAACATAGATGTTGCTTTTATCCAAGAGCCGTGGGTTAAGGAAGACGCCATACTGGGATTAAAGCAGAAATCATTCACCCTTTTCTATAAAAAGGGTGCAGGTAAGCCGAGAACTTGTATTCTGGCCAAGAAGGGCATTAATTAGGTTCACACACTGGTGAAAGCAGCGAATGAAGGGAGACAAGACCTGTTTTTGGGTTGCGACGCCAACGCACACCATTCGGTTTGTGGAAGCACGGACATCAACGAACGTGGTGAGTCTCTATTTAACTTCATCTTAAATTCTAGACTTAGTATCTGTAACAGGGGCAACAGGCTCACATTTATTACAGCAAATAGGGAAGAGGTTTTAGATATGACACTCGTAACGGAGTCAAATGATCTAAAGGTGGAGGACTGTAGAGTATCGGGAAAGAGGTCGTTTTCGGACCACTGCTGGATACGTTTCAGAATCAACCTCCTACCATAGCCTCGCATCCCCTTCAGAAACCCGATTAGAGCAGACTGGGATAAATTCAAAAGACGAGTAGCGCAAAGCGTTCCAGCGCCAACTTGCGAGATTCTCAAAAACACCCTATCCATTGATGATTCAGTGGAGAAATTATCCAAAGCGTGTACTGACGCCTTCAAGGAAAGCTGTCCGCTAAGCAGATCATCCAAGAAGTCTTATCCTGCTTGGTGGAGCAGGAGCCTGAGTGCGCTAAGACGGGAGGCGCGGAGGCTTTTCAATAGGGCTAAATCAGCAAAAACAGCTGAGGATTCGACCGCCTATAAAAGGGGTCTTAAAGAGTATAAAAACTCCATTAAAAAGGCCAAACGCACATCATGGAGGGCTTTCTGTGAGTCCATTGAGAGTGCAAGCGAATCTGCTAGGCTCAGGAAGGGCCTCGAAAGCAGTCCCAGTATTCCCTCTTTCTTGATGCGGGACGATGGTTCCTTTACAGAGTCGGCGGAGCAGACACTGGAACTGCTTATGAGCACGCATTTTCCCGGAAACTCGGAAGAAAACAGGGCAGCGAGTTATGCTGATAGGCCGGCTAGGTCGGAGCTACCAAGCCTAGACTCCGCCAGCTACATAGTAGCACAAGACAAAGTTGAATGGGCAATTAAAATTTTTGCGCCATAAAAGTCACCAGGAATAGGCGGGATCTGGCCTATCATGCTGCAAAAAGCACAGGCTTCAGTTATTCCATGGCTTAGGGTGATATTTAAAAGTTGCCTCTCCCACTCCTATGTCCCTCTAGCTTGGAGACAAGTCAAGGTGATCTTTATCCCCAAGGCAGGAAAAAGTGGACACATAATCGCTAAGGACTTCAGGCCAATTAGCCTTTCCTCGTTTTTACTCAAAACATTAGAAAGACTTCTCGACGTATACTTGCGGGAGCGTATTTTACCAAGAGGGGTCAGCGGCTCCCAGCACGCATAGGGGAAGTCAGTCGAAACTGCGCTGCATGCAGTAGTAAGGACGGTTGAGCAGTCACTTAGTAACAGGGAATACACGTTGGGGGTGTTTCTTGATATTGAAGGGGCTTTCAACAACGTCAAGGCTGAAGCAATTCTCGATGCCCTTATGTCTCACGGTACAGACCACTCTATCTGCCAGTGGATTGGAGCAATGCTATCAAGCCGCCAGATCCACATGAAACTAGGCAACCACGAGAGAGTCAAATCCGTAGATAGAGGAACACCCCAAGGGGGCGTATTGTCACCATTATTGTGGCTCCTAGTGGTCAACGATATCCTGATCTCACTTGAAAGAGATGGGATAAAGGTGGTGGCTTATGCAGACGACCTGGCCTTACTGGTATCAGGAAAGTTCCTAAGCACCATGAGCGAGTTAATGGAAAGAGCACTAGGTAAACTCCACAGGTGGACGAAGAACTGTGGTTTATCGGTCAATCCTCAGAAGATGGAGACAATCCTATTCACAAAGAGGAGAGTGATCGAAGCCTTCGAACCACCTAAACTAGCGGGCAATACCCTAGCAACGAAGACCCACACTAGGTGTCTAGGGGTCATACTCGACTCCAAACTAAGCTGGGGCATGAAAATAGATGAACGCGTGAAGAAAGCGTCAATAGCGTTCTACGCCTGCAAGAGGATGTTTACCAAGAAATGGGGTATAAGCCCTCGTATTGTCCACTGGATGTATACCTTCATAGCTAGACCTATTCTTACCTATGGCATAATAGTCTGGTGGACCGCTCTAGAGAAGGAGAGCAATCTTAAGAAAACAAACAAGATTCAAAGAGCTGCCTGCTTGGGCATCTCCGGAGCTATAAGCACAAAGCTAACAGCTGCAATGGAGACTATGCTCCATCTCCTACTGCTCGACGTCCACGGCAAAAGTATAGCTGCATGCAGTGCCGTAAGACTGAAAGAGTCTGGAAGAGCTCTGATAACAGCCATATCAGTATACAAAGGACTTATCCGGGAGGCTATCTGCAGGCGAACACCGACTACACCATCCCACTACTTAGTTTTGGGAAGGCCTTCTCCACAAAAATCCCAACTAGAGAAGAATGGGAAGAGTGGGGGGCTGCCACTGGTGCAGAAATGTCAGTCTTCACGGATGGGTCTAAGGCGGAGGACGGAGTGGGAGCGGGGGTCTTCTCGGACTGCCTAGGCATATGCAGTAGGTACCGGCTACCGGACCATTGCAGTGTATTCCAAGCAGAGATCTTGGCCATAGAAAGGGCGGCAGAAATTGACTTTAGGGGCGAGACATAAGGTAACTCTATGCTGGGTCCCTGGGCACAGTGATGTTCAAGGGAATGAGGCAGCTGATGAGCTGGCAAAGGAGGGATCACATTTGGATGATTCCTCTATTGACAGATCGATCGGCTAGCCGCTAGAATCAGTAAAGAGAGAAATTGACCTTAAGGCTGTTCAGCTGGCTAAGCAGAGATGGAGTAATCTAACCACATGCAGCCTATCAAGGCAGCTGTGGCCTGAATGGGATTTGAGGAAAACCGCGTTCCTGCTAAACGGAAGCCGGATAAACCTCCGAAACATTGTGGCAGTTATTACTGGCCACTGTCTTTTCGGTAGACACGCAGAACGTCTGCGCGTTCCCACGAATGACTTCTGCCGGAGCTGTATGGACGAGAAAAGCATTCAGAACTTACTCTGCGAATGCCCGGGCCTAGCAAAAAGAAGGTACAATGCAATGGGCGCGTACTTCTTAGGTGGCATGGGCGATATAGCCGGCATCGGACTGAAGCAGCTCCTAAGGTTTATTAACAGCTGCGGCTGGTTTTAGTTAAACCCGGCAATCAGGCACGGTTCCACGGATGTGGTATCACAACGGACCATTTATAGGTCTATGTGAGGCTGATCGGCTGTAGGGTTGATAGCCGCCACCCTAACCTAACCTAACCTAACCTAACTGGAAATGATGTAAATAATTACTCTATAATACTCTAACATTGATATAATGCTTTCTCCTTAAAATTTTTGTATGAACTCTCTAAAGCCCAATCATTCTATACTTTTTAATTATTTCCTATGAAACAACTTGAAAACTCTTTCAGCAATTTGGAAAGTAAGTATGGTTCTTGGTCTAAGAAGTTTTGTTTAGGAATCACATGGTCATGGTTTGGTACTCGATACGCTTGGGAAAATTTGGTAAGATCGCCATGTATTGTTATGAGAAATCGGATAGAAACTTTCAATTCAACGTTGTTCTAACGAAAACAGGGCCCTTTATCCCATTTAGGCTTTATGCACTTTGAGGTTATATGCCCAAGCTCATTACAATTAAAACATCTCGTTTTTCCTGAGATTCGAGTCGTCTGAACAGGCTTGGTTTCACATCGGGTTGGAAAATTGTCGCTCGTCGATTTGAGATTTTCGCACTTTTCAAAAGCTCCTTTTAAATCGGCTATGTTATTAGCACCATAGAGAAACATTTTGTTAACGGGTGTATCAGATATGCCTCCGACAATATCCATCACCAGATCAATTTCATCGATAGTTGATAACGACGCTAGCTCTTGCACGGCGAATATATATTGCTGCCATGATTCATCCTTTCCCTTTTTCCGACTACGTAGTTGATTGTGTATCTCCGCATTTGAAAGTTTTGCAGAAAACTCTTGCAGTAAGGATTATTTCAAATCAATCCAGGACTTAAATGAGGTTGTACGTAGAAACAGCTTAGCCGTGCCGGTCATTAGCCTCTTTGTATGTATAAAACAGGTTGGGATTCAAGAACGCAACCTAGTGTCTCCTCAAAGTTTTGCATCCATTTCTCTACGCAGTATTTGTTATCGCCACTGAATTGTGTAAAAGACCCTTCCATGTCTCAAAAGCTGAAGTATGGTTGAGAACTCTCACTAACTGCATCGTCACCTGCTGAAAGCTCTACAATTTTTATTTTCAGCTCGGCAATTTTTTGCTTTTTTCGGAGCTTGGTTCTAAGAAGTTCCAATTTAGTAAGAGCTTCCCCGTCATCAATATCGGCAAAACTATAATTTCCAGTATTTGCAGATTCCTCGTTTAAATTTACCATATTTGCACCACCATTTGGCTCGTCATTTGAAGTCGAAGGATTTATTGGAAAATACTCGTTTAATTGGGCATCAGACATCTTTCCAATTTTATAAAAAAACCTTGATTTTAAAGTCGATTTAGGACCTACTTTATTTAAGGCAGTGTCTATTTACCACCCTCAAATTGCTGTGTAATTTCCGTGTACACGGATATACACGCAAAGTACACGGAAAGTACACGGAAACACACATAAATACACGGATAGTACACGGAAATTACACGGAAATTACACGGAAACTACAAGGCAGTACACAGAAAGTACACGGAAAGTACAAGGAAAGTACACGGAAAGTACACGGAAGGAGACGGAAAATTCACGGAGAGTACAAGGAAATACACGGAGAGTACACGTAAAGTACACGGAAAGTACACGGAAAGTACAAGGACAGTACACGGAAAGTATACGGAATGTACACGGTAATAGACGGAAACTACACGGAAAGTACACGGAAGTGCACGGGAAGTACACGGAAGTGCAAGGGAAGTACACGAAAAGTACACGGAAATTACACGGGAAGAACACAGAAAGTACACGGAAGTAGACGGAAAGTACATGAAAGTTGACGGAAAGTGCACGCAAATACACGGAAAGTACACGAAAAGTACACGGAAAGTACACAGAAACACACAGAAATACACGGAAAGTACACGTAAATTACATGGAAACTACACGGAAAGTACACGGCAGTACACAGAAAGTACACGGAAAGTACAAGGAAAATACACGGAAAGTACAAGGAATGTACACGGAAATACACGGAGAGTACAAGTAAAGTACACGGAAACACACAGAAATACACGGAAAGTACACGGAAATTACACGGAAAGTACAACGAAAGTACACGGAAGTAGACGGAAAGTACACGGAAGTAGACGGAAGGTGCATGGAAGTACACGAAAATTACACGGAAGTACACGAAAATTACACGGAAGTGACACGATAAATATCAAAATGTTCACGATATCAAAAAGTACACGGAAATTACATGGGAAGAACACAGAAAGTACACGGAAGTAGACGGAAAGTACACGGAAGTAGACGGAAGGTGCATGGAAGTACACGAAAATTACACGGAAGTACACGAAAATTACACGGAAGTGACACGATAAATATCAAAATGTTCACGATATCAAAATAAAATGAAATGGAAAACTGTGGAAATTCTTGATATCCACCATCCACCCATTTTCCATTTCATTTCATTTTGATATCGTGAACATTTTGATATTTTGTAAATGATAAATACCTAAATACTTAAAACATTTACAAATTCATTCATTAATTAATTAATTATTATCATTTGCGTATTTTATTGCTTTATACATTTTGGTAAAACGATATCAAGAATTTCCACCCATTTTCCATTTCATTTCATTTTGATATCGTGAACATTTTGATATTTGTCGTGAACATTTTGATATTTTGTATATCATTGCAATAAACTCATATAATTTTGTGATTTATATAAAATACAAAGAGAATCAAATTGATTTTGAGCAAGGAAGTTTTATTGACTAAATTAAGTTTAATTGTGTTCAACTTTTTAAGGAAAAATGTATGTTATCATTGCAATAAAATCATTATACTATTTTGTGACTTTTTCTGATCCAACGTTGCTTAAAAGGCCAGAGTTTCTTTTTTTATAAAGCAGCACGAAGAGTTCGGCTTTTTGGTCCGAAGTAGTTTTTCCAGCAATAACATTACACGAATTACTTCTCAATCAATCAACGAATTTCAATTAAAACCTTTCAAAACATGAAAGTTTCGTAAGAAAATTGCGCTGAAAAAATGAATAAAAATTATAAATAATTTTAAGCCGTTAAAAAGTGAAACTGATTCCCTTGAGCTAAAGTTTCGTGTACTTTCCTTGTACTACTGCGTACTTCCCGTCTACTTAGGTGTACTGTCTGTGTTATTTCCGTGTACTTTCCGTGTATTTCTGTGTACTTTCAGCGTATTTCCATATAATTTTCGTGTACTTCCGATGTACTTTCTATGTATTTCTGTGCACTGCTGTGTACTTTCAGTATATTTCCGTGTATTTCTGCGCACTTCCGTGTAATTTTCGTGTACCTCCATGTACTTTCCGTGTACTTTCCGTGTAATTACCGTGTACTTTCCGTGTATTTCTCTCCAGTTCTTGTACTTTCCGAGCTTCTTCAGTATATTTCCATGAATTTTTCGTGTACTGCCGTGTTCTCTCCGTGTACTTTCCGTCTACTTACGTGCACTTTCTTGTAATTATTGTGTGTATTTCTGCGCATTTACGTGTACTGCCGTGTGCTACACGTCTACTTCAGTGTACTTTCTGTGTTCTTCCCGGGTAATCTCCGTGTACTTTTTGTGTATTTCCGTGTACTTTCAGTGTACTACCGTGTGCTTTCCGTGTAATTTTCGTGTACTTCCATGTACTTTTATTTATTTATTTATTTACAATGTTTCATCAAAATGCTGATTACTACAAGAGAAAAAAAGAGAAAAATAAGAACAATACATTAAAGAAACTAAATAAGAACAATAAATAAATTATATAAAATTAAAGATAACGAGAGAATATATGAAAAGAAAATGAAAATACTAAAGTGTATAAAAGATATATAAAAAGCATAAAGTAGATAAATTGAAAAGTAAAAAGTGAAAAGCAAAAACTAACCTCAACAAAGCTGACTCCTCACTTGATTACGCGATAGATGAAAATCAATGCAATTAAATGAAGAATTAAAAAATCGCGACATCGAAGTGATAGGCTCATTTAATCCATAATTCGTGCGATGAAAAGGTAATTGAAGAAAGTCGTGATTCCTCAAGGAGCGAGACGGAACCGACAAGCCCAAACAAGCCAAGAGAACAGAAGAGTCTATAGACCCCGAATGCAGTCGAAAGCAAAAAGGATCCTTGCGTTACGTCGTCTTTTTTCGAGTGTATCCAAGTGCAGGAGTTTAAGTCTATCAACATAAGGAGGCAATATACGGGAGTTATTCCAAGGAAGGCCACGAAGAGCGAACCTAACAAACCTCCGTTGAACACCTTCAATGCGATTGATATGTGTCTCATATAACGGCGACCAGACTGGAGAGGCATATTCCAAAATAGGCCTGACAAAAGTGCAATATATGAACTTTGTAATGTAAGGGTCATCAAATTCCTTTGACCACCTCTTCACGAAACCAAGAGTCATATTAGCCTTGTTGACTATGGCATCAAAATGATCCTCGAAAGAAAAATGGGAATTGAGCCAGACACCTAGGTCCTTCGTCTTAGTAACTCTTGTTAAAGGACAGCCCTCTATGGAAAAGATAAATTGAAAAGGAGACCTTTTCCGTGAGAAAGACATAGATGTACACTTTCCGATGTTTAGGGTTAGGTCATTAATGGAACACCAATTCTGAAAGGCGTCCAAATCAGAATTTAAAAGAAGGCAATCAGCATTGCCAGACACAGTGCGAAATAACTTAGCGTCGTCGGCATAACAAAGAATATTTGAGTGAAACAGAATCGTAGATACGTCATTGATAAAAATTATAAATAACAATGGCCCGAGGTGGGAGCCTCGTTGAAAATAATATCAGACAGAGCTCCACGAAAAGAAACCCGCTGAGTGCGTTCAGATAAGTACGAGTGAATCCAATTTACAAAAACTTGTGGAAACCCGAGAAGGGAGAGTTTGAGAATTAGAATTCTGTGATTAATTCTATCGAAAGCCTTGCTGAAGTCAGTAAAAATACAGTCAACTTGCGTACCATCTTCAATTGCAGAAATACAAAAGTTTGAAAATTCCAATAAATTGGTGGTAGTTGATTTACCTCTAATGAAGCCATGTTGAAACGGTTGCAAAAAAGGCTTGCAGTGGAAGTATAGAACATCACAAAGAAGTGCCTCAAAAATCTTTGAAATACAACTAAGATTAGCAATTGGTCTATAGTTCGAGATTTCACATTTATCACCTTTTTTGTGAAGGGGAATAATTAATGAGGTTTTCCAGGGTTTCGGAAAAATACCGCAAAGAGTTCAGAGATTAAATAAGTAACACAGAATAGGAGCAAGAACTGAACAACATCTTTTCACGAGTGCGGCGGGGATACCGTCAGGACCAATTGAAAAACTATCAGTCAAGGTAGAGATTTTCTTCAAAATCGTAACTTCGTCAAGTAAAAGGTCTTTGGATTCGAGAGAAGTCGGTGGAAACCTCGTCAAATGGGTTAAATCCTTAAAGCTAATATCACAGGTATCGTCCAAAAACGCAGTTTTAAAAAAGTCAGCAAAAAGGTTTGCTATCGTCAGGGGCTGATTGCTTTCACTGTCTCCGAAAGACAAAGAAGATGAATATCCATCAGAATTACGCTTCAATTTCACGAACTTCCAAAAACGCTTAGGATCAACTCGTAAGGACGCTTTCATTCTGTTAATATAATTATTGTAAGAAGACACTAAGTCAGACAAAAATTGGCTGCGTAAATTGGAATAAGCTACATAGTCAGCGTCGCTCCTAGAGGAACAAAATCTCTTCCAGGCTTTACATTTGACATTTTTTAAATGTTTTAAGGAACTATCGAACCAAGGCTGGTTAGATCGTAAGTTATTCGATTTAGAAATAGGGACACAGTAAGTAAAACAGATAGACAGTAAATTATAAAAAGAACTTACAGCCACATTAATATCACTTTCATTGAGGACGCTACTCCAATCACAAGCTAAGAGCCAGTTATTGATTACGGAGAAGTCAGCCTTGCAGAAGTTATAACAAACGTCATCTGGCACACAAGAAGCTATTATAACTGGATCAGTGAAAAAAGTAATATGAAGCGCCGGGTGATGATTCGATTCAAGAACGATAGGCACCAAGCAACGTCTTATCGATGTACTAGCAGGCTCAGTAGAAAAAACGAGGTCGAGGAACGTCCCATGACTGTTGGAAATGCTGCAAGTCTGCGATAAACCAGAAGAAGCAAGGCGATCTACAAAAGAAAGAGCAAACTGATTGGCAGACCGAAAAGAAGGAACCAAGTCATCACTCGAGTGAGAAAGCTCCCAGCCAACATCAGGCAGGTTAAAGTCACCCAAAAGCAACAATTCGTCGGAAGGCATCAAGGCGTGTGAGAGGTCATCCAGGCAGGAGGCAAATCTTTCATAAACATCAGATGGAGAACCTGGAAGAATATAGGCGGTCGAAATGAACAAAGTTTTACCAGGCAGTCCAACAGCGACACATAAAACCTCCAATTCTTCTCCACTTTCCATCTACTTCCGTGTACTTTCCGTCTACTTCCGTGTACTTTCTGTCTTCTTCCCGTGTAATTTCCGTGTACTTTTCGTGTACTTCTGTGTACTTCCACTGCACTTCCGTGTACTTTCCGTGTAGTTTCCGTCTATTTCCAGGTACATTCCGTGTACTTTCCGTGTACTTTCCTTGTACTTTCCGTGAAATTTCCGTGTACTTTCCGTGTAGTTCTGTGTGTTTCCGTGTACTTTACGTGTACTTTCCGTGTATTTATTTGTGTTTCCGTGTACTTTCCATGTATTTCCGTGTACACGGAAATTACACGGCAATTTAAGGGTGGTAAATAGACACTGCCTTTATTTAAATCTAATTCTGCTAGTTTATCTTTTAATTTTAATTTTTTAATTTAATTAATTTTCTGTGGCCTTCTCGGCAAATCTTTCTGATCTTTCCGCCATGGGATTAAAAATTTACGAAATATGCAAGGTATTACCAAAATAATAAAAATCAAAAAGATCACCTATGAATCTTTTGTCTTCTTTAGTACTTTGAATCACCTATAATCCCATCTATTGTTCCCTAATGCTTTACCAGAAACACGTGTTGTCAAACCAATTTATTCTTTCATCGTCACCACGTTGCTGGCCATAATCCGGCAAATTCCCGACGATCATAATATTTTTCTCAAAATTAAAATCACCGATGATTCAATTTCAAAGATTATACAGGAATCAGATCTTCACAATTATGGTCTTCGAAACGTTTGTAATTCACCATACGTTCTTTCATTTTTCAACTTTGCACAAACGCACATAAAATCAAATCAATTTTGTCTTTTCAGTTTTAATTTAAAACCGCGGATAAATACAATTGCTCTCAAAAACTGAACTAAATTTAATATTTATTAGGTCCATATTCCACTTCTGAAAAACTGAAAAAAATTCTGAATATTGTAAGTAATAATTTGTATATAATCCCTCCAAGAAAAAAATCGTCCACTATCATTTTGTGTTAGCTGCTACTCTCTAATAGTATAAGGAAAATCATAATTGTTATTATTAATAACACAGAAATAGCTCAACAAAGTCTGAACCGCCGTTTACTTACATATTTTAAACTCAGATTAATACCCGATCGGTCTATTAAGTGTTAAGTTACTTAAACTGTGAAACTGCCTATTTACTTAAATGAAATCTATAAATCTTTCAATGGAATTCAGGAATGAAAAGTCAAAGCCTTTTATTTTAATATTCAATTCATTTTTTCCACTAACTTATAATTCTAATAACATTTTCAGAAGATATGTAGTTGTTATAACATTTATAAATATACTAAAGAGTTTTATACACTGTTGTAATAAAATAAAAATTTATATATAAACCATTAACAAAAATTAGGAACGAAAAAGAATAATATTATTAGGAAAATAACATAACAATAACAGTTCAGGTTTATAAGCTAGTAAGACGTATATTCGGTAGCTTATCATAATTCAAACAAACATTTAAGTCATTTTTTAATTCATTATAGTTACCATATGCTTTTGGCAGAGTTAAAGTCTCAGTGCAAGTACTAAATGTGGGTCTTTGACTAAGTCCCATAAAATCGTTAAACTTTAAATTAATACTATTTGGCATTGACGTAGAACCGGTGATGATAAATATAAATTTTAGTAATTTTTCTGTATCAAGACAATTGATATACATTGTAAGATAATGTAAAATTTCATTTTCTTCATTTGTTAGGTGAGGATCTGTTACTAAGCAGCTTACAACTTTGGTTGGAGTAGGATTTTGCATATCCAAAAGTACCCCAAAATCGCAATTATTCCAGAAGTTGGAATATTCTTCAGGTGATACATCACTGCGCATTTTCATGATCAGCCTTCTCGGTGTTTCAACAAGAATTTCGGTTGCTATGATACCAATTTGTTCTGAAAATGATTCGGAAATAGCTCTAGCTAAAAACTTATTGGTTTGATAAAAGTCTTGAATTACATCAATTTCTTTTTCAGTGAGAGGAGAAAAATGTTTTCTGTCTAATCTCTGTCCAATTCTCCATCTCCTCTCTGACAACCACTAACCTAAATTCCACCAAAAGATTAGTGTGGCATTATAAAAATGCTGATTGGGCGGGACTTAATAAGTATCTCAGAGAGCTGGATTGGTCCGATTGCTTTTCTGTGAGAGACGTTAACAAATGCACCCATTATATCTTAAACATCCTTTGGTTTGGAATGCATCGCTTTATTCCTCATAGCTTCAAGAACATCAAACCAACTAACACCAATTGGTTCAATAATTACTGTTTCGCAGCCATTAAAAATAAGGAAGCAGCCTTCCAGGCATATAAATTGTGCCCTTCAGAGGAATTGAAACGTATCTATAGAGATGCGCGGAATATTTGCAATTCAGCAATTAGTCGGGCAAAGTTCAATTTCGACCAGAACATCAGACGGAAGGTTTTTTCTACCCAAAAGGGTAGTAAGGGCTTCTGGTCTCTAGTAAAAACCGTAAAGAACAATTTCACCTGTTCGTCAACACCACCACTCATTTATAATGGAAATGTTTTCACTGACTCATTGGACAAGGCCAACCTGTTCGCTGCTAATTACGCTGCTAATTCATATTTACCACCTTCATCGCAGCCACTTCCATCTCCATCACAATGTACTAGTAGTCAAAAGACGCTACACTTTCGCACTCGCGAAGTTTTTAGAGTACTTTCAAAACTCGACGTGTCCAAAGCTATTGGGCCTGATGGTTTCTCGCCCCTTGTTTTAAAATGCTGCGCCTCTGCTTTGGCTAAACCTCTGCGCAAACTTTTTCACCTGTCATATTCAACAGGAATGTTTCCAAGTGTATGGAAACTTGCTCATGTCCAGCCGATACATAAAAAAGGAGAGGCATGCGACCCCTCTAACTACAGACCAATTGCACTAACCTCGATCATATCTAAAGTTTTTGAATCACTCATCAACTCTCAGTTGTTGAAATTACTAGAAAACAACCATCCGTTTCCGCACTGGCCGCTCAACCGGAGACTTACTAACGGCTCTAACGGAACGTTGGAATCATTGTCTTCATAATTTTGGTGAATCTGAAATCGTGGCTCTTGATATTTCAAAGGCTTTTGATAGAGTCTGGCATGCTGCCCTTTTAGCCAAACTTCAAGCATTTGGTCTGCACCCTACCCTCGTTAAATGGATAGAGAGTTTTTTGTCAGGCCGTTCAATTCTTGTAGTAATTGACGGAGTTAAATCTGATTAATACGAAATAAGTGCCGGTGTACCTCAGGGTTCAGTTCTTTCACCAACCTTATTTCTTCTTTTTATTAATGATCTCTTATCCCTTACTCTCAATCCTATTCATAGTTTCGCCGACGACAGCACCCTTGATTTCGCGTACTCATTTGATTCTGTAATGAATTCACGTGGAAATGCTACAGAAGCCAATCGGGAACGCATGTTTAGATCTTTAAACAACGACATTTCTATAGTCCTTGCTTGGGGCAGAGCAAATCGTGTTACGTTTAATGCATTCAAAACTCAATGCTGTTTAATGTCCGTTAAAAAACGCCCGGTTCTCCACCAACCCATTAAAGTCGACGGAGTGAATATACCAAATTCGCCCTCCCTAAATATCTTGGGTATCGCGATATCCAGCAATCTTAGCTGGACTGATCATATATTTGCAATCGCTAAAAGTTCGATGAAATGTTTGGGTTTTCTACAGAGATGTAAGAAATATTTCACCCCACCTGACCTAGCGCTGATCTACAAGTCCCACATTAGGCCTAGACTTGAATATAATTCCCATATTTGGGCAGGGGCTGGACACACCGCACTGTCCGCGTTAGACAAAGTCCAGCGTAAAGCTATTAAACTTATTGGCGATCCCTCAATCTCTGAGGGCCTTGACTCTCTGGAGCATCGACGGAATGTCGGTTGTCTCACACTCTTCTATCGTTATTTCCATGGCCGTTGGTCTAACGAAATTGCTAGCCTGATTCCTTGTAGATACATGGCAACTATTTTTCCCTCGTCTTATCAGCCTGAAACTTTCAAACGGGGCGTACATCGACACCTCTTTCACCCAACCTCCTAACCCATTTCCCTCATCCTTAATTCCTTTCCTGCCAGGGCTGTGCTTAAGCATCATAGGGCATCCCCTGAGCTTTGGCATCATCATATATAAAAAAATTTTCACAAATACGGATTTACGAAATTGAACAATTCGTGTAATAATACACTACTTTCAATTTCTGTATTGGGGTTAGCGATTAACATTAACGTTATTCGCGAAAGCTTTGTCGGAATTGTACTTGTCAAAAGTAGCATATGTTGTAAAATTCGTCCAATTATAATAAATTTGTCTTGAACGTTTTTTTATTTAAGGCCAAATGAGGAACAAAGCAATATTCACCTTGAAAGAAAACTCCTCTACTCTTTTAAAAAAAAACATGAAATAATTCTTTAGTTAGGCCACCACCGTCAATGCCCAATTCACCAAGGAATTTAACATGTAAACTTTTATTTAATAATTCCTGATCTCCGTAAATATTTATAAGATCATAAAGGCAGTCATTCCTTGAAATTTCGACAACCTGTACTTCTGCGTTTCCCGAAAAAGACGGAAATTCTACATTGTTAATCATAGGTGATTCTGGCTACAAGTCTTCTTCTTCACTGTCCGCTATAATTGATGACACCATTCGTATACTGCGAGTTACTGGAGGTCGCTGAACTTTGGGAGTTGATGAAGCTACAGTTTATTCAATAATTGGTAAATCATTTGGAAAATCATTATTCGGTATAATAACAACTTGTCCCTGCTTAATATTCTCTTCGAGGTTTCCTCCGTTCTGAATGTTATCAAGAATATTAAGTCGCCTGGATGTCATCACTTTAGCAATTTTGAATCCACAGATTTGTAATAAATTCTGTATGTGCTGTGGGAAAACTCTAGTGAGCTTATACTTTATTTCCTCCAGAGAGCTATCTCTGTCGGTTAGGATCGATTCCGCAGATTCTCCTATAAGTAAAAGTTGCATTTTATTTTTAACTAAATATTATCATTTGAAATTGCTTTTTGAGTTTTCGACAAAAAAAACCACAAATCAAGTCAATTGAATTAAATTGGTATATATTTCAATAAATTCAATTATATTTCATGTGATCTCAACAGATCTCCCGAAAAAAATTATGAATTTAAATTATAGGAAGTTATTATTTGCACTGGCCCAGTCTCCGTGTACTTTCGTGTATACATACACAACTTCGTAAAACGTTGATCGATTTTGGTGATTCTTTTTTTGTTGCGTAGAATATGTTTACCGATTGGTACCATGTCAAAAAAAATTTAGGTGGGGTGGGGGTGGGGTGAAACCTAACTCTGTAACGCGTGGACCGATTTGGAATGTAATTTTTTTTTTTTGTGCAGAGTATGATCCCCATTGCTACTAATGAATAAAATGTGGTTCTAGGGTGGGGTGGGAAGGGGTAGTCTAACTTCGTAACACGTGAACCGATTTGAATGGTTCTTTTTCCGTTGTACAGAGTAGAAGACACTAAAAAGTGAAAAATAAAATAGTTTTAAAAAAATGTTGACCCGACTCCACAAAAAGCAGTAAAAGGCATAACATAATTTTCAATTTTATATCTATTACGACATTTTGAAGTCGGTGCAAATTAAACAAACAAAGTAACTACCCAACCGCAATTGCAGATAATACATAAAACTACCTAAACGTTTCAGTTTACGGGATCAAAAAGAAGGACGACTAAATACTTTTGTTGTAGTTGTTTGGTTTGTTTGATTTGCTTTGACTTCAAAATGTCGTAATAGATATAAAATTAAAAATTATTTTATGCTTTTTACCGCTTAATTATATTTAATTTAATTGCATCTGAAATATTTTTTATAAAATTTTTTTATTATAATAATACTGAGAATTATATTATAAATAATAGTATGGTGTTTGACACTGAAAATTACTTTCATTAACTAATTGGCTAGAGTCAACAGATATGAAAAAACAATTAGTCGAGCATCCAGCAAGAATTACAGTGACCTCAGAACCTTATAAAAATGACAATTTAGTTATAGCTGAAACCAATGTATTTCATAAGAGAGTTGAAACCTTAATTTTTAAGTCTTGAAATAAAAGTTCTGAGATGGTTTTCCAGCCATAATTCCACTTATAACACGCCACGGCATGCAATATCACGCAACGTGTTACGACGTGGAATCGATGTTTTTTCTGTAAGACGTAGAGTAATTTAATTTTCTTGTTAAGTGACTAAAGTGCAAATATGGAGGAAATACTGATCGAGTGTGTTCGAGATCATGCAAAGTTAATCAACATAAAGCTACCTGCATACCGGGATCAGAAAATTAGGAATGAATCGTGAAAGAGATTTCGGAAGCAATTAATAAATCAGTTATGTGCCAATTTTTATTTTTAAGTAGATATATAAAAAACTAATACATATTTTGATAAATATTAATTTGAGTGCAAATGGAGACATACTACCCCGATGGAGTAATTTTCTTTATAATTATAAAAAAGTTGAACCAGCATTTATGCGATTTGTTTCCAGCGTTCGTGAATTGGTTTTTGCATAAAGATTTGAACTAGCTTTTTCCAAATTACCTCGCAAACTTCGTTTAGAATATTTCAAACGGTAGTAAAACCGAAACGAAACTGAATCTAGTAGTTTTAAATGAGTCACTAGTAGACAAAAATCTGTAAAGAAAATATTTTTTTTCTTTTTAGTTGTGGAAGGTAAGGAAATTTGAACAAAATTGAGTAACTGCTTTCTTAACTTAATAAGAAGGCGCCGTATAAGAATAGTGGTCACGAAGGTGAAAAGGTAGCGGTTTCGAAATATGAAAATCAAATGTAATTTTTATTACAATATTTGGAAAACAGAGAGTGAGTTATATAATTATTTAAAGGTGAAATCGGTAGTAATAGTAAAATAGGAATTCGAACAGAACTAAGAAAAGAATATTATGCGAAAACGGATGCCACAAAACAGGGATTACATGAAGCTGATATGATTTATTTAATCGTGTTAAGCGTTTGCCAAAATAAGATGAAAATCAAACCCGTGGTCTCAGATTTTTATATTTTTTTATGTGATTTATTTGCCATTCTTTTTTTCAACTTTATTGTGTTATCTTGAATACTTTTTGAGATATTAATTTCCAAGAATTTATGAAAAAAAGACGTTTTTGCATTACAGAGAACTGTAACAAAATTTTCGACCCTTTATCTAACAAATTTTGTTTATTTAAAGAATTTTCTACCTAAAGTGCAATAAAATAATTAGCTGGTCAGGGAGGGTCTACTACATTGTCGTGTACCAAAGTGCATAAGGATTTACTACCAATTCTGTTTTCATTCGGCTCTTTCGGGATCGCTGTTGTTGGAGACATTCAGAAGATGTATAGGCAGATCGTGATACATCCCAAGCATAGAAATTTTCAACGCATCGTCTGGAAAGCCAACCCCAATGAAGAAATTCAACATTTCTGGCTGACAACAGTCACATATGGCACTTCCGTTGTACCATTTTTAGCAACCCGATCATTAAAACAAGTTAGCATTGACTACATTGCTTGGTAGCAGAGGATTTTAAATGCATAAATGGGCTTCGAACTGGCAGGATTTCATGAAAAATATTGAAAATGATGATGTAGTAAAATCCGACAAAATTATAAGTGAATATCCAGATTCATTAAAGGTGCTGGGTCTTAAATGGATGCCACTTGAAGACTGTTTTACATTAAAAGTCATACCCTTTTTCAAATCAAAGGCTACAAAGCGAACAAACTTGTCCGAATCAAGTAAAATTGTTGATCCTTTAGGGTTTATTTCGCCGCTAACAATTACATTTAAAATATTGCTACAACAGCTTTGGCTTCAAACCCGTGGAGCAATCTGAACAAATTAGCAAGGAATGGGATAAAATAAGATCGAAATTACCATTCCTTAAAGAATTGAGGATTCCATGACGGCTACACAGCAATTTATCCAGTATTCAATTGCACGCATTCTCTGATGCATCACAATCTGCATATGCCGCGGTTATGTATTTAAGATTGGAGGCGTTTGATGGTTAGGCATACACTAATATAGTCGCATCGAAAGCCAAGGTTGCACCGATTAAAACGTTATCAATTCCAAGGCTCGAATTATGTGAAGCAGTTCTATTAACCGATCTCGTTTCATTTGTTACATCAACATTAAATATTCCCTATAATTCCTGCTTCTGCTGGACTGATTCAAAGGTTGTTTTAACTTGGCTGTCAGATCATCCCAGACGTTGGAAATGTTTTGTCGGAAATCGGATCTCAAATATCCTATCCGTCATGCCTGGATAACAGTGGAATTATGTGAAATCAGCGGAAAGTCCAGCAGACCTTGCTTCGACTTAGATAATCGACAGTAATCTGGCGTTCCTTCGCTTCATTCTACCCAATGCGACGTGGTATTGGACGGAACGTAAAAGTTGCTTCGACAACTAGGCAAACCAAGGACCACAGAAATGCCGATTTTAAGCACCTTTCACGTATTAATTCAAAAAGATTATTTGAACCTACAATATTGCCACATTTTCATTTTTTTGCTGAATTTTTTTTATTTTTGAAGATATTTTCGAAAACTTAGATTTTTTTAGAAGTGTTAAGAAGTTTATTTAGTTATTTTGTGGAAACACTTTTGATTTTTTTTCAGACTTGAATTTACTTGGAGTGAAAATTGAGCCACTTCGATGACCCCGAACAGCGTCGCTAATTTATTTATGTACTTATGTTCTCTCAATAAAACATGCAAAAACATTCACAAATTCAAATATTTTATTAAATGTAATGAAACTTAGCTAATCCCCGTTGTCGTAGAAATTTTAATTCTGCTTGCGATGGGTAGAAATCTGCATGCGCTAGTTTTGCACTTTCTGCAGTTGATGCATTATTTGCTGCTCTGAGCAGTCTATTAACAATTTCATTATCTGAAATCATACTTTAGCTTTTAAAACTCACTTTATTTAAAAAAAGTTAATTTGCACACGGTACAATAGTGCTACAATTGTGAAATGCGGGAAAGCAGTCGCGCCAACTCTACTGGCTCGTGCGAAGAAGAAAGTATTGGAGGGCACCTTTAATAGTTTGTGGCTTAGAACGTTTTCTGTTCTAAGGTGTGTGGTAATCTTTCACACACTACGAAAATGGCATTGCAGGCGGCACAATTTTAATTTATTTAAAGGGGGCCTTGGAGTGTTTTTCAAATTGCAGTCAACATAGACACATTGAATAAAACAATATAGAAAAACCAATTCTACTATATTAATTAAAAGTTCCTACTGCTACTCCAGTATTATTTAAAATAATAATCAGAATAACAATTTTGGAATAACATATCAACATTCTCACTTTAGTTAAAATTGATGGATTTAATTCGGTCAATGCCTCAACAATTACATTTGCTTCACAGAGATTAGATTATCTGAGAGATTTTAATCCTATTCCTTGGCTTCGACATAGCGATTTTCAAACAAAACTAAACTTTTTAGGAAGTTAGAAATGCAGACATGGTAATTTTTATATTTTTAAAATATAGTTTAGAAAGAATACTATCATTTTAGAAAAGACGACAGGCTTACTGTGGAATAGCCCATCTAAAATAAATGTGTAAGGCGCCAAAATGTGTTACCTCAAATGATATTTTTGGCGTATCAAAATGTGATGCTCTTTTAACCATAAATTGCATAGAAATAAGAGAACTTAAAATATGTTGCCATTGCAAATACAATTACAATTAGTGTTGTGGAAAAATACATGGTTTGATTTAAAATCTTCTTTATTCAGTTAAAATATATTTCTGGAAAACCGCTTTATTCCCTTAAAATAATACTGAGCTTAAAAAAGGAACTTTCAATTTTATGCGGTAAAATCTGCCTTTATATATTGTTTAATTGAATTTTGATTAGAATTTTAAAAAACATGCCAACTCCCTTTAACAAAATACAATTTGTACCGCCTGCAATGCCATTTGGCGTAGTGTAAAAAAATTATCGCACACTATTAAAGTTGCAATCCTTCTTCTACTTTCTTTAGGGCATTTTCATAACGATCTGCGCTGGCGGCGCGTAAAAATTTACCCAAATTATAAATTTTAAAGTAAAATAGACGTAAATCAAAATTTAAATAAATTTTTTGATTACCGCTAATCTTTATAGAATTCACACGATTGACATAATATTTCGCCGAGGAGAGCTTTGCTAAAATTGCTATATATTTATATGAGGAGCCGGCGAACAAAATGCTCTAATTTCACTTCTGTACAATTCTTAAGTTTTCTTAATACCGCTGTTCACCTAACTAATCTTATATTTCCGCTTTCGTTTTCAATCAAAACGTCCTAAAGGTATGTTAAAATTAAGTCAGAAGTGATTTCGTTCAAGCCATATGTAAAATGTAAGTAAGCCATTCTGTGTAATTAGACCGTTTTCTTCGCCGGGTGCTCATATATTATATAGATTAGCGCTATATTTAAAAATACGTTCCAAAACCCCCGCAGGTGAAATACTTTTCGAATCGGCTGCATTGCACTTATAAGGCTGTTTATTTATTTATTTATTTATTTACATCAGATTCATCAACAATGATTACTACAGCGCAAAATACTTATAAACTAAACTACAAACTAGAAGCCGAAGATCAAGTTGATCAGCGACTGAAGGACAGCGGTTCACACCATCTACGACCACTCATCAACCAAGACGCTGTCTGAGTATGCCCTTCAATTGCTGCCTGGAGAGGTTCAGGTCAAGATTGGCGAAATGTTGGAAAGTACGATGACCAGAGACGTGCAGGAAGTTGCGATTCCTCAAGGATCGTTGCGGGATAGAGATGTTCACAGCCGCCAGTTAGTCAGAAGAATTTATTGTACCCTGCAATAGATCGAACAAAAACAATAGTTTGGAGATGTTACGCCTCTTTTCGAGGGAGTTAAGAGAAATCAGCCCCAAACGATCAGTATAAGAAGGGAGCAATCAGGGATCAGTCCAGGGAAGTCCACGGAGGGCAGATCTAAGGAATCTGCGCTGCACTGCCTCGACGCGGTTGACGTGAACGGGGAAATAGGGAGACCATACGGGGCTGGCATATTCCAAAAGCGGTCTGACGAAGGTACAGTAAAGAAGCTTAGTTAGGTAGGGGTCGTCGAGTTCCTTAGACCATCTTTTAACGGAACCCAGCATCGAGTTAGCCCTACCAACGATCAGATCCACATGATCATCAAATGAAAGGCGAGAATTGAGGACCACACCTAGGTCCTTCATCTTATCAACCCTACATAAGGTGTAGTCAAAGAGGAAAGGACGTCTCTTACGGGAAAATGTCATAACGGTGCACTTGCCGGCATTTAAAGGTAGGCGATTGCGAACACACCAGTCGCAGAACACGGCTAGGTCAGAGTGCAAGGTACTGCAGTCTGCTTCGTGAGAAGCAATGCGAAAAATCTTAGCATCGTCTGCATAACACAGAATTTTACTGTGGGTCAGCAGAAACGAAACATCATTGACGTACAGAATGAAGAGAAGTGGACCAAGGATACTACCTTGAGGCACCCCCGAAGTGACGAGGATTTGGTCAGTCAGAAAGAGCTCCCCGAAACAAGACACGCTGGGTACGACCAGACAAGTAAGAGGACAACCACTTTATGAAGCAGGAGGGAAACCCAAGAAGAAACAATTTATGAACCAGGATACCATGGTCAATCCTATCGAAAGCCTTACTGAAATCGGTGAATACACAGTCGACCTGTTTGCCCGCTTCGATGGCCGGTAACGAATAATTAATGAATTCGAGGAGATTGGTGGTGATAGACTTCCCCTTGAGGAAGCCATGCTGGAAGGACCCCATGAAAGGCCTACACTGAAATCGAAGAACGTCACTGACGAGGGGCTCAAAAACCTTTGCGGTATGGCATAGGCGGGCGATTGGTCGGTAATTGGAGACGTCTGACCTACTGCCTTTCTTATGGAGGAGAATCAACACGGAAAGCGGCCAGATTGTAGGGACAGATTGAACAAATAACAAAGAACACTGGCAAGAGACAATTGACATTTCTTCAGGAAAGAAGCGGGTAAACCGTCGGGACCACCCGTAAAGCCTTCCGCCAAATTAGATAAATGTTCAGCGATAAATGTTCGTCGAATACTAGATCTTTAGGCTCAAGGGAGGTAGGCGGGAGCCGCTTCAAGTGTGTAAAATCAGAAGGGGAAATATCACAGAGGGAATCACAGAAAGAGGTTCGGAAAAAATCCGCAAAAAAATCCGAAATTACGCTTCGAGTTAATAAATCTCCAGAATAATTTGGGGTCACTGCGCAACGTAGTTCTCATATTAGACAGGTACTCGGCATAAGAGTCCTGCAGGCGAGCAGAGAAACGTTGGCAGAGGTCAGTGTACGCCAGGTAGTCATCATGGCTTTCCGAGATACAAAACCTCCTCCAAGCTTTACCCGTTAGGTTCCTCAGGTGTCGTGAGGCACCATCAACCCAGGGACGAAACAGATAAGGGGATCCAGACCTAGAAATACTAATAGGAACAAATCGGGTAAAACAAGCGTAGAGGACATCATAAAAAGCGCTCGTCACCAGATCAACGTCGCGCTCACCCAACACGCCCGACCAATCACAGGAAAGTAACCAGTCATTCATGCACGAGAAAATTAAAATTGAAGTAGAAGTCACCAACTACGGGAGGAGATGCAGCAGGGGAGTCGAAGCACATGGTGACTAAAAGAGCAGGGTGATGACTCGATTCAGGGACTAGAGGGACCAGGCATCTCCTCACAACTGTGCTATCAGGGTCAGAAGAAAATACGAGGTCAAGAAACCTACCCGAATCATTGGGAACATCATAGCATTGAGCCAATCCGGAAGAAGCTACAGAGCCCAAAAAGGACAAAGCATGGCGGATAGGCAGAAGTAGCTGAAGGTATAAGGCCTTCAGCATCGGGGGAATGTATCCAGACGATGCCGGGAAAATTGAGGTCACCAAGGAGCACGATGTCATCCGAGGGAAGTAAGGAATCGGTCAAACAGTCAATAGACGCAGCGAGCTGTTCGTACACTGCGGAAGGAGAACAAGGGGGAAGATAAGCAGTCAACACGAATAGGCTTCTGGTAGGGAATCTCAAGACGACGCACAAAAGCTCGAGGTCGCGGGAGTCGGAAATGCCGACGACTGAGCACGAGATACCCCCCCCTGATCGCACACAGGACCCCGCCGCCGACAGGAGAATATGGGTCAGAGAGGTAGCGATCCCGACGAAAAACCTGAAACTCGGGACCGAAAAGCTCAGAGTCAAGCCAAGTCTCAGTCAAGCAGATAATATCGGCATCGGACGCACAGGAAGAGGAGAAAAGCAACGCAGTTTTAGACTGCAACCCGGTCACGTTTGCATAGTGGAAAGAGATTCGGCTGGCAAGTTTTTTGGACACGAAGAAGGAGCCGGACGGGCTTTAGGAGTGAACTCACGGACGATAGAACCCGGCGGCCATATGTCCGGAGAGAGCACAGCTGTAAAGGCACCTTCCGGAACAAACACCTTAAATGAGGCGGTAAAAGTGCGGCCAACATGGCCGGGAGAAGAGCCAATTTTCCTAGAGGCAATCATACCGCTAGGAACACCCACAGATGAAGAGATGTTACCAGCTATGTCGGCCTCAGAGGTATCTGGGTGAACCCGAGAAACAAAAATACATCTCGGCCGCTGTGCCGGTCTCAGCATGGTGACACCAGGGCGACGGGGAAAGTCCACAACATCGACCTGCACAGAGCTAGCGCCTGAAACGTGAGAGTCAGCATTTGGAAATATAGCCGGCGGATCCGGGCCGACAGGGATGCGTGAACGGCGGGCACGCCTACGGGCAGCACGGGAACGACGACTCACGCCCGGCCAGCATCAAGGGAGGAAAGCGAACCACCGGTGGGTCCCTCGTGCCGTATAGGCGGACAAATAGCCGAGGGCTCGGAGACAGCCAAGGTCACAGAGGCGGTCGGAACAGCCGGGGGCTCGGAGGCAGCCAGGGGCTCGGAGGCAACCAGTGGTTCGGAGACAACCGGAGGGTCAGAAAGCAGCCCGTGAGATGGGCAATCCATACTCGCAGGGTCGGAGCCAAGGGAAACAGAACAAACGGACACAGGCGGACCAGACACTGACGGACCAGACGCGGATGGAGGCCGATTGGAAGACCCGCAGCAAGCAGAGACAACCTTCACCTCAGCAGCAATAGAGGCTATTAAGTCTCTATTGGCCGAAACTGAAGCAAACCAAGTGGCGACATCGAGCCTAACCTGCTTAACGTTGCGGCGAATGTCCTCAACCAGAGGCAACACCGGTGAGGAGCCTAGAGATGAAACCAGGCCGGGATCAAGGCCAGTAAGTGAAGTCTGAACATCAACAAGCGAGTCGGAAATCACCGAAGCCCTCGAGGACAACTCATTTGAGCGCTTCAAGAGCGCGCAAGAATTTGTTTCCAGGACAATGGCAATGTTCAGCAACTTATCCATTTTAGACACAATGGTGCCGGTGTCCTCGGACAAAAGCTGTAGATCAGCCCAACGGGAGGAGAAAGAGCCAACCTTATCGGCAACCAAAGCAAGGTCACTAGATAAGGCCTCCATCATGCCCCTCACCAACCTAAGGACATGGCAGGGCCTGATGTCGGAACATTCAGCGCAGGTAGAACCAGATGAATTAGTTCCTCGCCTCAGACATGTGGCATGGAAAATGTGGCCACAAACGCCGTCGCAGACCAACCCATCACGAGCAATCCGCTCCGCACAAGCCCCATACTCCGCCATAGTAAGAGAGAAAAAAAAAATAAATTTTAAATAAATAAATGAGTAAACAAAAGAGAAAAGAAAAATTAGCTAAAAAATAACAAAAGAAGAAACAAATATGATACAAGGATAGGCGAACGGATAAGAAACAAGGAACAGGTCAGGCGGTGTTCAAATTACGAAGGTTAAGCAAATTTTCTGATTAGATCTGGTTTTATTTCAAAAGAATTGCAGTTAAAAATGAAACACACTTGTTTGGCTTAAATAATTCGAAGAACTTTATTTCTGATCTAATTCAAAGACACAAACCGTGAGAACAATAAAATTTGATTTCAAAAATACGACCGATTTCTTTGTAATTAACGAAGCGAAGGTTTTATGTGTTCTGTTCTAATTTCATGGGAAAGCAAAATTTTCAATACCGTATTTTCTGTATTTTTTCAAACCCGTTTTATTTTTTCTGTTAACTCCACCCAAATTCTAGAGAAATCCTTATTTACTTTGCAAACTCTCTAGAATAGTAGTTCTTCTTAAACCTTTCTAATGACCAACAGATGTCGTTAATTTGTTATGTTGTAGACAAAACAAAAAGGGAAAGGCAAAGTCTAATTGTCAAAATTTGTGCGATATGTAAACACGATGTGCAGTGCTCAGTGCTAATTTCATAACTTAATTGAAATGGTAAGTACAAACTTCTTTTACCTTTTATAGTAATGATTATTTTGGTTCTCGAGTAAAATAATATTAAGATTTTGTTCGCGCTTGTTTGAAATCAGTCGTTTACAATTTGTGTATATGAGGTTATGTTTTTATAAATAATATTAATTCTCAATCATTTTATTCAATTTCAGATGATGATTTACAGATTATAGGATCTGGTGGACACATTTCTTGAGACGGACGGATAATCGGACAGTACAATTTAGATAAGTATAATATATTTTTGAGACTTATTCTTTGTGAATGTTTTGCATTTTCTTTCAGGTGTCATGTGGAACAGGCGGTAAAAAGAACATCAAGAAAACGAAAAATAAAACAGAATAATAGTCGTGTCAAAATGAAAGAAGTGAGTCAGTAAAATAAAATAAAATAAAATAAGAGAATAATAATAGGGTAAAAACAGGGAACAGAGTCAGGCTGAAAAAAGAAAAGTCAAGTCAAAGCACAAAAAACAGAAGAAAACAAACAGAAAGACAGGCCAAATAAAACTAAAAACAAGGAATAAGGTCAAGAGGTAAAAAGAAGGTCAAGTCGAAATAAAAGAAATAAAAACAAAAAATAAAATAGAAATAATAAAAAATAGTAATAGAACTAAGAACAAGGAATAAGGTCAAGAGGTAAAAATAAAGTCAAGTCGGAATAAAAAGTTAATAAAATAGAAAAAATAAAAATAAAGTAAAAACAGGGAACAAAGAGTCAGGCAGTTAAAAGATTGTCAAGTAAAAATAGAAGAAGTGAGTCAGTAAATAAAATAAATAGAAAAACAATAGAGCGAAACACAGGGAACAAATTCGCGTCACGTCAACGGCACACCCGGTCGGAGAAAGCAGCGCAGACAGCGAAAGCGGAACGGGGACAAAAACGACAGGAAACAAAGATCGGGAAAAACAATCACAACTGCAATCCGAAAAAAAAACCAGCAAACTACGCTGACGAACAACGAACAAAGAAAACAAAACAAGCAAAAACGAGAACGAAAAACTCTGGATTGTAGGAAAACAATAACAATAAAGGAAATCCGAGCACTGCCACTTTGTGATTTGTGACTGCGATAACACTAGATAAAAATTAGATCAACCAACTGTATCCAAATGACCAACAAAAAATTAACACTGCAACAAGTAGGCAAAACTGATAAAGCTGCCGAATCAAATAAACAAAGCAAGTACAATGGTATGATAAAGCCACATGCACATGGGATAGAATTTGTACGAGAGTTTGCTCGTTTGCTGTACTGAATTCTTTCGCATTTGCGGGGTTGCCGAATTTGCAATATGAATTAAAATTCTTGCTGTATTTCCATTATGTACATAATGTTAATTCTTAAATTAACATTATGTACATAATGAAAATTCGAAAATTTAAATTTAAATTTTGTACATAATTTCAATTCAATAATGTTAATTCGAAAATGTTAGATCTTGAATTAAAATTATGTACTTAATAATATTTCATGAATAAAAATTACGTTCCCACATAATTTTAATTTAAAAAATTTGATTGTTAAATTTAAATTATGTACATAATATTAATTCTAGTCTTACAATTATGCATACAATAAAAATTCTTGAATTAAAATTATGTACATAATAATAATTCGTGAATAAAAATTATGTTTAAATGAAAAGTAAAAGCACTTGTTTTACCCTTCCACAAATAGAAGTTAGTTTTTCTTTGGGATGGTGATCGCTCAAAAATTTTTGAGCGCTCAAAGAAAAATGATGATGGATGTTTCGACTGAAAGTGCAAGCTAGTCATCATCAGCGTGGTATGCTTGCACTTTCCACCACGGACATCCATGACGGAAGGTCAAAAACCTCAACTCCTATATGTACTCAGTTTGAAAACTAAGTACGAATTTTATGAAGAGGATTTTTAGTCCATCAATTTCATAAAATACCAATACTGGTTAAATATTGTTTAGTCGGAAAGTTTCCTTTCAATAAACACTTGGTGGAAGTCATTTGTTTAAATGAAAAGTAAAAGCACTTGTTTTACCCTTCCACAAATAGAAGTTAGTTTTTCTTTGGGATGGTGATCGCTCAAAAATTTTTGAGCGCTCAAAGAAAAATGATGATGGATGTTTCGACTGAAAGTGCAAGCTAGTCATCATCAGCGTGGTATGCTTGCACTTTCCACCACGGACATCCATGACGGAAGGTCAAAACCTCAACTCCTATATGTACTCAGTTTGAAAACTAAGTACGAATTTTATGAAGAGGATTTTTAGTCCATCAATTTCATAAAATACCAATACTGGTTAAATATTGTTTAGTCGGAAAGTTTCCTTTCAATAAACATGAATTATTGTGATGCAAATATATTCGAATATCAAATCAAATTGTGGAATTATAATTATAACATCCCATAAATTTTAAAGACCGGTACGAATTATCATTGTTCCCTAAACAAATTTCAATTAAGATTTTCAAGTATATATGTTAGAATGAAAATTCAATCAACTGTTATTATGTACATAATTTTAATTGGTTCGAATTAACATTATGTACATAATTTAAATTCACGAATAATTAAATAATAATAAATTCTTGTATTAAAATTGCGTACATACATACTTACGTTTTACTTTTTAATAGCACGCATTTCATATCTTAAATTAAAATTATGTACATAATGTAAATTCGAGCTAATTCACATTTGGATATCATTTTCATTCGAGTCCATTAAAATTTGGACATCATTTTTATTCGAGTCCATTAAAATTTGGACTTCATTTTCATTCAATTCAATTAAAATTCGGACTTCGGCGCACGCCGTTTAGCTATTTAATAACTTCCATTTCATTTTTTGAATTTAAAGTCTTCTTCTTGTTACATAATTTTAATTGAATCGAATGAAAATGATGTCCAAATTTTAATGGACTCGAATTAAAATGATATCCAAATGTGAATTGCCTCGAATTAACATGTACATAATTTTAATTGTCTCGAATTAACATTATGTACATAATTAAGGATTAAAATTATGTACATAATATTAATTGGGAACTTTAAATTATGTACATAATTTTAAATAGGAATATTTTTTTAACATTGTCATAATTAGAATGCCATGAATTTTAATTGTACCTTGAAATAAATTTAATATAACAGTTTTATTATGTTAAAGTAAAAAATTAATTAAAATTTAATCTCAGCGTAATAAAAATTGAACATTTGAATTTTATCTATTTATAATTTTAATTCATTGAGTTAAAATTATGCGTGACATGATTGTAATTTATTTTTATAAACTTTAAATGTCCTGTGAACAATTATTATTTGAAATTTCTTCTTTCGAAAAATTTTTTTTATGTTGATAAATAGCAAAACGGCGTGCCATAAATCTCTGATTTTGTTTCGAAAATTAAAAACTAAAAAAATTTGTGTGGCAAATAATCTAGTGAGAGAAATGTCAGCCCTTTATAATTTTTTGTTTTCTTTTCTGGCCAAAAATTTTTTTTTTCTTTGCCAACACAGGCTGAAGTGATTAAATAGTAGTAGCCTACAAAAGAAATTAGAAAACACGTGGGTTCAAGATTTGTACGTCTACGTGTTTCTCTTATTTCTTGGAGATTTCCTCCTACTTGAATGAGGCAATAATTGCAATGCCCTTTAATTAGTTTCTCAAAAAAACCATTAATATTTTATGCTATATATGTAAAGTTAATTCAAATGACTATATGTAGTAATAATATAAAAAAAGGAGGTAGAATTTATAATTATACTTCTTTAGGTATGTTACCTGAATAAATTCTGCATTTTCAAAAAGAAAGGATTTCCTTGCAAATAAAAATGTGAAACAAATGAAATAAAAACTTACAATTTCATAATGATTGTACTTAGCCAAAAGTTCGTGCCGATATTGGCACATGGTGGGCGTCTTTCCATATTTTCCTTGCTCGTCCAAAAATCCCAATATAATCTTCAGGAATTTACTTTTTTCGTTTTCGTTCACTTAATATAAAAATTCACTTAATATTCAAATTCACTTAGATAGAAGAATTTATATCTTAATTTCTCTGAACTATGCAGCCCAGTCGCAAACGTCTTTTCAATCTCTAGGTTCTAGGCCAACTCTCCTCTTTTTTTCTTTTCCCGCGTTTTTTCTCTATCGGATTTCATTCCCCTCCGGACATTCCCATAAATGTGGCGTGTGTGGCCGCCATACTCATCGGACCCGTCATATTTCGGAGTGTCTCCGAAATATGGGTGCTAAAATTTTTAAATTTAAAATTTAAAAAAAAATAATTTTTGGAGGTATGCGTATATTTACCTCATCCAGTAGCCTGCAGCTGGTTTGTTTTCGGCTTTCTTTTGGACTTGGTGGTGGCGAGTTGCTGGGCCGATAGTGCGTAGCATTCAAATTAATTTGGGCTTTGGATGCATTAAATAGTGACGACGTTATAATAGGCATCACTGAGTTGGGATTTACACAAGCCCCAACATCGGCGTATAAATCGCTTGTGGCAGATCACTTTGGCCCTCCCAACCAAGAAATATTACCATCATTTGAATTCGATTCTATATCTTATGATGGGAGATCATTCATAAGCGATGTAAGCTCGTTGGTGCCTCCTACTACAGTTCCAACGTCGGTACGAATGTCAATGTCATGATTTGCATGTAATCCGATATATAAAGATCCATTATTGGGCCCGATGTATCCGCATATTTGCTCAAGAACATGTCATGAAAACCACTGCTATCTTCGAATTCAAACATATTATATTTCTATTGTAGAAAAAAAATTCCATTAACACTTTTTGTTAAACATGTCCCAAACTTCATGCACAAAACTCGACTTCTCTTTTCCATTCCTATTCTAAACAACAGCCACAGAGAATGTATGTGTGCTTCAGTTTATAACTAGAGAAAAGAGATCATATTGTATAAGCACAACTACTTTCAAAAGTGGCCGGTTTCATTCGAAATAACAGCCATTATTGGCTGAATGACATTCCACGTGACTGTTATATATCGAGACTGTGTTTATTTTTATCCACACATATCCCCAAAATCTTTTTCGGATTATGAATAGGGGAAACGAACAAAGGCAATAAAATGTTTTCAAGTTCCAAAATGTAAAAAACACTGAATTAACCAAATATTTTATTAACAAAACCAATTTATAAAAACAAATTGCCCTCAAAACAAAAATTATACTTTCTACATGTGAAAGCACTGTCACGATTTACCGGGAAAGTCTTTCAAAGCGGCAGCAACTTTTGCCTGCAATCACCGGCAGAGACCAACTTATGCTTTACAATAAAATATTGTAAATTTCTCATCACTTAACCGAAATCAACGATTTTATAAAAATTCGGAATGTTTATCAAATTTTTCCGCCAAAATTGCATTTAAAGGATTCCCACCACTGACAGGCATAACCTCTCCTTTTGAGCTGTGTCTTATCGGCCCCCTGATCGCTATGTTCGTGATCTAAAAACTAACTAACTAACTTTGTGCTCACAGAACAATCTTAAATTAGTAAACATCTTAAACATCTTTTAAAAACTGGATGTAATCGACCGGAGATTGTTTAAATTTAGGTTCTGAAAGAATATCACTGGGTAATCTTAATCATTGACCGAAAACCAGTTCTGCAGGTGAACCAGAAAATGATTCCCTAAAAACAGAACGAAGGCCTAAAAGAATGGAAGGTAGAGTCTTAACCCAGTTTCGCTCTTTGTTAGCCATGAGCGCTGCTTTAAAGGTGCGACGCCAACGTTCAAGGAAACCGTTGGATTGAGGATGATAATCAGTAGTTCTATTCCTCTTGAAGCCCAATAATTTAGAAAGGTTGGTAAAAAGTAAGGATTGACTGCCCTGATCTGTAATTATAGTTTTGGGGACACCGAATCTGGCTATGCAGTGACGAAAAAGTGCTTCCGCAACTGTTTCAGCGTTAATGTCCGATTAAGATATTGCTTCTGGCCATCGGGTAAATCTATCAATGATAGTAAGACAGCATCGGAAGCTGTTAAAGACGGGAAGAGGACCAACGAGGTCAATGTGGGTGGTTTCGAAGCGTTCCGAAGAAATTGGAAAAGTTCCGAAATCTTTAACCACATGACGAGAAACTTTGCTTTTCTGACATCAAAGACAAGCACGAGACCAGTTATTGATGTCTCTGTTAATAGATGATTAAGTTTTCTGTGGACCTAATGCCAGGATGAGCTAAATTATGTAGAGCCTCGAAAACTTTTCTACGAAAACTTGAGGGAACAAATGGACGAGAACCTTTTGGAGAGACTTCGCAAAAAATATTTTTATTTGTGCCAAAGGTAGGAAGCTTTTCGAATTTATGTTGGGAATTTTGACGGAGGTGGTGAAGTTCGGAATCTGAATCCTGAAGTTCGGCTATAGCCTCAAAGTCAATGGTACCAGGGATTCGAATTTCCTCAACACGAAATAGAGTATCCGCCGCCATATTGAAAGCACCAGGAATGTGTCGAATATCGATGGTGAATTGACTAATGAAGTCTGAGTTTACGAGGAGAAGCTTTATTTGGATTTTGATTAAATGCGAAAGTTAAAGGTTTATGGTCCGTGTATAAGACGAAAGAGCGACCTTCTAAAAGAAAACGAAAATATTTGATAGACTTGTATGCCGGTAAAAGTTCCCTGTCGTAAGCACTGTATTTGCATTGTGCACTGTTAAATCTGGAAGAGTAGAATCCTAAAGGTTGCCAAACATCATCAATTTTTTGTTGAAGTGCAGCTCCTACAGCGAAGTCAGAAGCATCAACCCAGAGGCCTAGCTCGGCTGCAGGGTTAGGGAATGCCAGCTCCGACACGCTCACAATTGAGCTCTTAGTTCTTAAGCTCTCTCTTATTAAGATGAACTTGTTCCTGCTTTGTTGTTATGTTCCTAAAAATTTGACAAACTACGTTGATGCAGTCGGTCGAAGTCTCTTCGACATTTGAATTCTTAGCTTAGATTTTATTAATAATATGACGAACCCAGAGGACGAAATCATCCTTCTTGATGACTTTAATTTACCCAACGTTCAATGGGTATTGAACGCTGATGACGATGAATACCTTCCCTTCAATTGTCTTACTGCTAGAGACTCCCACTTTCTTGACGCCATCTCCTCCTCTGGTTTACACCAAGTGAGTGAAGTAAAGAACTCTATGGGAAGACAGTTAGATCTTATATTTATTTCTGATTCGAGTAACACTATAGTCGAATCGGCTTCTCGTAACTTATCAACTATCAACAGTCTACATCCGCCCATTCTGATTTCCTTCTGCTACAATGGTTCTAATATTGCTGACCCCAACGTAGATCAGTACGTACTTGATTTGAAAAGGACGGACTTCTCTGATCTTTCAAACAGAATTCTTTTAATCGACTTCCCATCTCTTTTTTATGGTAGAGATATCGACGAATGCGTCTCCGTGTTTTATGATAGGATTTATGATCTGTTTAATACGTGTGTACCACTCAAACGGTCGAGATTATCCTATCACTCTGCCCCATAGAGAGCTACGGAGCCTTAAAAATAAATAAAAAATGACTATGGAAAACTTTCTTACACTGTAGAAACACGTCAGTTTATTGTGATTTCGTTGATTGCTATGACAGCTTTTTAGCGTTATCGTCATCTTTATACAGGGAATAACTTGAATATGTTTGCGATAACTTGCATAATGATCCTCGTACTTTTTTAAGTTTGTTAATATGAAGAAGAGGACTGATATGTATCCATCTACAATGTGGTGCAATGGAACCTCTAACTACAGCGCACCCGATATAGCTGACAACTTCGCATTATTTTTTGACGGGGCCTTTTTATCTGGCAACTTTGTGCCTTCTCTGGATGAGGTTGGTCATATCCAAGTCCACCCCCCTGCCTCAATTGCTTTGCCCATTATATCTTGTGATATTATCATGGATGGTATCAAGGAGCTTAAAATGGATTTTTCTTTTGGCCCTGATGGTGTTTCACCTACGTTCTTGAAATCTTGTTCTGACGCCTTACTGACTCCACTAGAACTGATCTTCAACAAATCTCTTCAGGCCGGTAGATTTCCTACGTTATGGAAGAGCTCCTTTATCATTCCTGTTTATAAAATGGGGCATAAAAACTTAATAACCAATTATAGGCCAATCGCAAAGCTTTCTTGCATGCCCAAGTTGTTCGAATTTGTTATATATTCACAGCTTGTTGTGCAGTGTAAGGGGTTAATCTCATCTAATCAACATGGCTTTCTGCCTGGTAGATCGACGACAACTAACCTGCTTGAATTTACATCCCACATAATCTCTTCCTTCCGGCAAGGTCTCCAGACAGACTGTGTCTACACCGACTTTAGCAATGCATTTGATAAACTCCCTCACTCTGTTATTAGCCTCTTTCGCTCGCCTGGACTCGCTCTTATTTAAAAAATAAGTCATACCGGGTATCTTTCCGTAACACTTTATCTAAACTTGTTAGGGATTCTTCTGGCATACCGCAGGGTAGCCATCTGGGGCCGATGCTGTTTATTCTTGCCATTGACGACATTGTTTCTCTGATTGGGCGCTCCAAAGTCTTAATCTACGCAGACGATATGAAGATTTTCTCATGCGTTAGAAACAGCTATGACTCTTTCTGCATTCAGGATGATTTGAATACCTTCAGGGTTTGGTGTACCTCAAGAGGACTGCAACTTAACCTGGATAAATGTGAAGTTATGTCATTTTCTAGGAACATCAATTAGCTCGTCTTTGATTATACCTTTGCGGAAACTACTATCCGTCGTGTTGAGTCCGTTACTGCTATGTTATTGCTATGCTGTTCATTCTAGAGGCATTGAATCGGTGCAGCAGAACTTTGTTAGGTTTGCACTAAGGGACCTCCCCTCCACTCAGGCTTCCTCCTTATGCGGATCGCCTCCAGTTGCTTAATATGCACTCGTTGGAGGAACGACGTAGAGTTGCTGACTGAGGTAAGTCAGGATGTCTGGAATTATAAGTTGACGTGGGGGGCGTAGTCCCTTTATTTTGAGCCTCCAAAATCCTAAGTCCTCTTTGTATCTAATGGGTAAGATACATTTTATTTTATAATAAGATAAAAAATTTAAATATTTTAGTTTTAATTTTTTATTTAATTTCAATACTACCAGTCCGGTTGTTCTGGCTAGACTAAAAATTATTTACAATATTTTTGTATCCTACTTTACGTTATATACAAAGATAGTTTGTTAAAATTTTCTTTGTATTGAGTACAGTATTTTATTGTCAATGAATAAATGATTACGATAATTTTTAAAGTGTTTGTGTTTCACACTATTCAAATTTTATCGAAGTGTACAGGTTGATTAAAATATTTTTGACAGTACAGTCTAATTGGATATTATTGAAGTAGATTTTTAATACTAATATTTTATTAATAATATAATCAAAATAATAAACTTTTACTTAAAATATAATATATTAAATTTGTAGCTACTGCTACACTGACCTAGTCTTCATTCACCAGCTTTTGAACTTGAACATAGATTCTCGCACTCTCGTAAGTTTGGTTTCTTATAGGCATACCACGTATAGCTTAAGGAGATTGCCTTTACTGAATGTTGTTCATTCTCGGTCTAACTGTGCATGAGCCTATAAATCACATGTGTAGAGCCGTGAATATGTGTCCTATTTTTGACTTGGCTCTTACTAAGGATTTGTTTAAACGATCTCTGTTGTCTTTGCACCCCTGATTGTAGTTTGTGGGTTAATTCTACATAGATAAAAAAAATCGTGGATCAGCGGTATTGGATAGCGATCAGGAACCGTACGGGAATTTAGTCTGCGATAGTCGCCGCATGGTTTCCATTCACCATTCTTTTTGCGAACCATGTGCAAAGGAGAGGACCAGCAACTGCTAGCAGAACGGCAGATTCCTTGATTGAGTAAGAAATCGAATTCTTTTTTAGCCGCTTGTAGCATTTCAGGAGATATTCTGCCAACTTTTTACATAAAAGTAATAATATGATGAGTCACGCCATGAGACACAGATTTGACAAAGCCTGAATCAATAGCGATTGATTTGAAATTACGTAACAGCTCGGAAATGATGTGGTCATCAAAAGATCCAACTAAAACGGAAAGATTTTATGAGGTGCCCCTGAGAATGCGAGCTGAGGAATTTAGATTTGTCCAAGGGTCTAAGAGAATTTTCTTTCTAATGTCTACCAGTAACCCATAGTGGCAGAGGAAGTATGCGCCTATTATAGGTTTGGAGACAGCGTCAATGATGAATCTCCATTGAAAAGTGCAGCGAAGGCCAAGATCCAGAGTTAAAAGTTTTCTATCAAAAGTTTTGATGAAAGAAGAATTTTCAGCAGTTAACTGTAAATTTCAAGGATAAAGTTTATCCAGAGAGTTGGCAGGAATCACAGAAACATCTGCACCAGTATCGATTAAGAAATGTTTCTGAGTGAATTTGTCGACAATGTAGAGACGACTATTATTTAAGCCCGTTACCCCTGTCGTCAAAGGAGGAAGGCTGATTAGTTTGTTGAAAATGTTTCGGATTTGGTAAAGTTGCAAGGAGCTATACACTTGTGAGCCTTGGTACCGTAGCAGTGTGGTACCAACAGGATTTGGATTGAGAATGTTGAGGAGATTTAGAATTTCCATGAGATTTGGAATTTGATCTATTACTAGAAAAACTCATAGAGCGTGAAGAGCTTCGGTAGAATCTCGAGGAATTTTCAACCAATTTTGTAAGCCTGGCAACTTGTTGTGTGTTGTGTGTGTTTTGCCTTCGGATACGGAATTAATTTCTAATTTGAAATTAACTTCCGCAATTTTGTCGGCACATGCGGCCAAGTTCTCCAGTGGTCCTGGATTGCTCGAGAGAATGGCTTGCATGTGGGACCTTCCGTCCCCTTTGCATCCACAACGATTGTCGGACGCTGTCACTTAATTTGTTGCGCGCGAGGGAACGCATTTCCCGAAGAAGCTGAGAAGGTTGCGAGTCACCCAAAATCAACTCATTTAAAAGCTGTCTAAGTTTTTGACTCTCAGATCCAGCTAGACGATTATTCAACACTTCTTTAATTTTTAAATACTTTTCACTTGCGGGATGGCTTGAAACACGTCACTAACAAGCCGAACAATGCTTTCGTCAACCGCACTGATAACCGTAAAATACTTTGTTTTGTCCTGACTAATTCCAGCCAGTTCGAACTGGGCCTCGAGGCGATTGAATCATAAATCTGGGTTATCGAATTAATCCTTCTAACTCAGAAGGCGCACTTCTTAAGCAGAAGCCTAGAATCATTTGACCTATTCGCCAAAAAAGAGGACACATATTCACGATTCTATACATGCGTTCTATAATAATAATTTTTTTATGTATAATGGCGCTTTATTTCATTCATCGTTATAAAAACGTAAAAATCCTACAAAAACTAGCTACTCTAACAATTGTACAAACATTAAAAGACAGTAATAAGGATCAAAAAAAACATAACAAAAAATTACTCAATATACTAAGTTACTGTAAATTGGTTTAATTAATAGGACTCTAAAACTTGAAGGCAAAAACCTGTAAAAAAGAAAATACAAGAAAATTTTGAAATGCCTCCAAGCGAGTGCCAGCTCTAAGAAAGTTCCGAAAAATTTTGAAAAAAATAATAATTAAACATTAAAAGACATAGTAATAAAGATCAAAAAGAACATAACAAAAAATTACTCAATATACTAAGTTACTGTAAATTGGTTTAATTAAAAAGACTCTAAAACTTGAAGGCAAAAACCTGTAAAAAGAAAATACAAGAAAATTTTGAAATGCCTCCAAGCGAGTGCCAGCTCTAAGAAAAGTTCCGAAAAATTTTGAAAAAAAAAATAATTTTTTTTATGTAGATATGGTACTATATTGGCACAAACGTTATAAATGTAAATGTAAAAATTCTATAAAAAGATACAAAAAATAAACTACTTAACCTATAAATTGTAACCTATATAATAATTAATAATAATATAACCATATATAAACAGAAAAAAAAATGGTTAAATATAAATAAGAAGAACAATAAAGAGCAAGAGTAATAAATTTAACAAGAATAATATAAGAACAAGAACAATATAAGAGCAAGAACAAGAAACTAACTTAGAAGAACAATAGACTAATCAGCAAAAAATCGCGTAGTATTAAAATGACTGAAAAAGTATAAAAAAAATCAACAAAAAATTTTAAAAGGGAAGAGTTCCTTTGAATTTTGAAAAATTTTAAATTAAATCTAAACTGACGAAAAAATAGCCGGGGGAAGTCACTGCATCAAGAACTACTTCTTGCTTGCAAGGAGAAATGCTCTCCGCAGGGACGTTCGCCACTTTTCTACTCCCCCGGAACACTCATCATCAAGTGTTCTAGACGAACGTACGAGAAATTATGAACGCGATAGAGTCCCGCAGGACCAGTCTGCAGAGTCGTAGACATCTGCAAACTGATCCCATCATCCTCTCAGTTCTTCTATCCCAACGAGAGGATCACCTATCCCGCAGCACTTGCAGCAAATCCAAAGCGGAGAGAAGCTCCGTGGACAAGATGCTACAAGGCTGCGCCCTATTGTCACCAGTGAAAAGTGAGACTACCATTCTGCACCGACGCTAGCGGCTGCCAGGTACAGTTGAATGTGTCGGCGTTCGTTGCCAGAAACTCGAGACGGACTCTTTTACTCAGCTTAACAACGAAGTGTCTCTTACGTGCACGTGTATGTAACTGTGTGTCAGTGGCCTATTGCCCAGGCTCGATCCGCATGCAATACAAATGAACTGTTGATTTAGCTAGTGTAAGAACAAAGCTAATTAAACAATTCACCTGGCTGCATGTCCTTGGCCCCAGTAAAAACGATGTTCTAGTAATGCCGAAACGCGGGCAGATTACCTGGCACAAGTGACGGACCAGTAGCATCAATTCGCACAAGGCCGGGCATGTGAAGTATCGGTGGAACAAAGTTCCTTCACCCCCACAGACCGTGCAGACTCTGTGAACGCTCTGGTCAATGTGCGACAGGCGATTTGGATGCACAAGGCTATGATGAAGCAGTTTAAATGCTATATCAGAGTCTCTATAATTTGACGGATAACTGTAGACCACTCTGCTAGTCACCCCTCCAATTACTCCAAATTCTACCCCGAGATGTGCGCTCCATCTATTAACACCCAAGTGTTCTGCAGGCAACGCATCTGCAAATAGATCGCGCAGCCGACGTGTTGAAAGTGTACTGAATGGCGTGTGCGGCGGTTGATTCACCACAAAAGCGTTCATCACCTCTGTGCCAGGCGACCGCGCTGTATCAACCAATTCGTTTAATTGTGTTGTGTTTGGGTGTATTAGTATGTTCCCAGAGCATCAATCTCCGAGAACTGTAAGCTGTCCTGTATCGGCTGTTACACCTCGAGCATTACTGAGCACCGAATTCACTTATTCAGGATTTAACTTGATCGGTATAGCTGAAAAATCCCCGTACACAATTTCATCCCATTGCAAATGGAATGCCGGTCTTATTCTGCCCCAGGTCGTGACCGCAGAGATCATTTCCTGAGACCAGTCGTGCGGATAGAATGGGCGGACTGAAAGCAGATAGTAATGTACCAGAATATTTGGTAAGGTTGTTGAAATTGCATGTGAAGAGGGCTGGCCTATACTGAAAATAAAGCAGCAACTTAAGACTTGGAGCGTAATTCCCGCGTATATAAACTGTAGTTCATGGGACCTGGATTTTGATAAGTTTGTGGATATTGTTAGGTCTTGTAGTGATTCGAGTACGGTATTTCTTGGTAATATCAATGTGAGAATTGGAGAGATGCAGGAAGTGTCTGAAGAAATACTTGTTGGGCAACGTGTAAATCACCAGAGAAAATCCAAGGATCTGACAGTAAATACTAGAGGTAGGAAGTTTATTGATTTCTGTGACGATTTTGGACTTATAATACTGAATGGGTGCACTGAAGGGGATTACGATGGCGAATTCACATTTGTGGGAGCAGTTGGTGCTTCTGTAAATGATATTGTCGGTCTGACTTATGACCTGTGTGTGTTTGTTCGTAAGCTTCAAATTTTGCCCCAGGTGTTCTCAGATCACCTTCCTGTTGTATTGGAGATGGTCTTAACGGATTTGCATGAAACAGACACTAGACCACTAGTTCTGCTTCCCAAATTAAACTGGAGGATTCAGAATGTTCAGAAATTTAAAAATAAAAGCCTTTGTGAGGACATGAATAGAAGTATAGCATTTAATACTTTAAACGATTTGAAAGAGGCTATAATTAATGCTTCAGTTGCTAGTCCAATGAATAGGCCACAGTTAGCTGCAAAGTGGTTTGATAAAGATTGTTATCAAGCTCGAAAGACATCCTTCAAATGGCTTAACATATACCAGCGATGTGGTACTACAGCTGCAAGGCAATATTACTTATATGCTAATAGGAGCTTTAAGACATTGTGTAAAGAGAAGAAAAAAGAATATTACAGAGACTTATCTACAAAATTTAAACTAGTAACGGATTCTAAGACCTGGTGGAATCTGGCAAGAGAACTATCAGGGAAAACACATATGATTAGTTCTTGTATAGATATCGGTAAGTTGAGGGAATATTTTGAACTTTTACTGAATCCAGGATCGGAATATAATTCTGTTCTATATGCTTCTCCCTTGACATGTGATAGTCTTCTAGATATGCAGTTCGAACTAAGTGAACTTTATGTCGTGCTAGGTAAGGCTAAGGACAATAAAGCACCAGGAGTAGATAGGATTCCTTATGAATTTTATAAGAACGCTCCGGAATGTTTCTTAGTGAAGATAGTCGAATATTTAAATTATATCTATGATAATTCGGCGGTACCGTATTCGTTCACGAGGTCAATAATTTATCCACTTCATAAAAAGGGAGACATACACAGAGCGGAGAATTATCGTGGACTTTCCTTTATTGACACCATAGCCAAGCTTTTTACCGGAATGCTATATAATAGATTGGCCTTTTGGGAAAAGGGTCACCATATCTTAAAAGAAAGCCAAGCAGGTTTCCGCGGCGGTTACTCTACGATGGATAACGTTTTCAGCTTGTTGAATGCAATAAAACTTAGTCAATCAAATAAAATTAAAAAAGTATATGCCTTTTTCGTTGATTTCAAAGCTGCGTTTGATACTATTCAAAGGGGTGCACTTTTTTACAAGTTGTATAACTTGGGAATATCCAGTAAACTGGTACGAGTTCTGCAGAAACTTTATGAAAGGACTTCTGTTCAGTTATGGAATGGAGAGCACTTATCTGGTAGTTTTCGGACGGAATCGGGGGTCAGGCAGGGTTGTAATTTAAGTCCGTTGCTGTTCTCGTTATATATCAATGACTTAGAGGACTCCATGGATGTAGGTATTACAATCGAAGACGTAGAGCTGAAAGTCCTGAAATACGCTGACGATGTCGTTATTCTCGCTGATGAATCTGAAAAAATGCAGAGAATGATTGTTAACCTTCAGGAATACTGCTGCTTATGGGGTTTGGTGGTTAATCTGGAGAAGTCTAAAATAATGATTTTCCAGCGAGGGGGTGGTCCAAGAAGAGGTAATGAAAACTGGTTATATAACGGTGAACAAATTGAGATCGTTAAAGAGTACACTTACCTGGGAATATGCTAAACCCCAAAACTTTCATTCACCCGGCACCTTACAAAGCGGCTACAAGCGGCAAAAACGGCTATTAATGTAACTTGGAAAGACTTTATTCAGAAGAAGGAAATCAAACATTCAAGTAAATTTACACTATTTAACTCCGTTTCAAGGTCAGTTCTCTGTTACGGTGCGCAGATATGGGGATTTGAGCAGCATGAGTCAGTTGAAAAGTTGTTGCGTTTTTTCATCAAAAGGTTATTTCACCTACCACAGAATGCACCTAATTATATGTTGGACTTAGAGTTCAATTTAACTCACATTTATATTTTTACGATGAAATGCCACTTTAAATTCATGTTAGAGGTATAAGTATAAGTATCCCCCACACAGACTCCCTCATCAGTTAGCCTGGAAAGCTATACGTAAGGTTGTGAATTGGTACGGGGACTGGCAAGAAATGGCTGAGTCACACAGCCTTCAATTAAGTTTGACACAACAGGCGTGTGCTGATGTAAGAGAGATTCTGCAAGACCTAGTTGAAAAGGAGAGTGTGAGACTCAGGCAGATAGCTGTGGAGAGGGCCAGAGGATCACTTAGACATGACTTACTTATCTTCGAGATGAATGCTCCCTAGACAAAACTAGCCTTATCTATAAGTATAGAGGAGGACTTTTAAGTTTAAATGCCAATCCATTTAGACATGTAGGTCGATCTGTATGCTCGTTGTGTAACCTGGACGAGGATGAAAATACAGTGCACTTTGTAGGGGTGTGTCCCATTCTGTCAGAGATCCGTTTAGGGGCATTTGGGAAAAATAATTTGGAGGAGGAAGTAATAGATGTGTTAAACGGAAAAAACAATTTTAAAGATTTGATTATTTATGCTGGAAAGGCCTGGAAATATCGAGATTTTCTAGTAAAGGAATTTAATTATTAATGTGTATTGAATAATTTCGCTCTTGATTTAATGCAAAACCAACAGAAAGACCCAAGGAATGTTGTATTTTGAATAAGCATATGATACATAATATAGATACTTTTGAAGACTGTTTTTTTTATTTTGATTGTGTTGCTAATCTCGGCAGACGGCCTCGGTAGCCATTGTCGTTGTTTATTTGCTTATATATAGGTATAGGAAAAGTGTAGTTATCAACGTAAATATAAGAATAGCTTTAATATATACTATGGATTTTTTGTTTGTTTTTTTTTAACATTACTTAACTTCCTTTTTTTTTGTTTTTTTGTTAGCTAGTTTAACGTATTTTCTTAAGGGATTGAATTGTTGGAAAACCTAGAGAAAATTATCATAGTATTACACTGTAAAATTATCTGTTAATGTTAATGTTATGCCGGCACCCCCCAAGAAACTTACCCACAGCTGAGAAATCAAGCTGTCTTCAAACCGGAACACTCGTTGGAATGCTCTGATCTGAAGGCAACGAGTTTTAACGGCCATTCCCGTAAGACCCAATCCACCCTCCGCTACTGGTCGACAGAGCGTGCTTTCAGCGACCCATCTTCTTCCCCCCCAAAATGCGTCAATTATTTTTGCCTGCAAAAGTTTAACGAAGCCTTCCTCGAAGCACTCCGACTTAAGCAGGTGAACGATGGACGAGGTAATCAGGTAATTGACAACGACTGCACGTCCTTTCAGCGAAAGGGGGAACAATCTAGTCCGCCACGAATTCACTGCTCCGGAAAGTTTCTCCAGAGCCACGCGGCGATTACGTGTTTTACCATCGAGACCGATATACACACCTAAATACTTCAAGCAAGTATTGGTCCATTGTATGCCGAGGGGAGAATCTGAACGATTCCGCCACCCCCCACACCATAGGCCTTGGCTTTTGCTTAGGTTAACCCTAGCGCCCGCTAATCGCTCATATTGTTCGAAAACCCTACGAGCAACTGGAAATGCATCTTCTTTCGAAACGAAAATAGGCAGGTCGTCAGCATAAGCTAGAATAAGTGGCCTTATAGTAGTGTATGGTAAGCGGACTGAATATTGTCTCAACGATTGACGAAGATTTACTAGCAGCGGCTCCAGAGAAAAGTCATAAAGCATTCCTGACAACGGGCATCCCTGCCTGATACCCCGACGAAACGGAATAGGAGACAATATGTGCCCATTATGCTTTATGAGAATCACTGAATCTCTATACAGACCACTGATGATTTCAATCCATCTGGACGGAAGCCCAAATTTATCGAGCACTCTCAGTAGATACTCATGCGAGACGCTATCAAGTGCCTTTTCTTGATCTAACGAGATCATGGCCATCTGCGAACCAGTCTTTTCGTGGTAGGCGAAAAGATGTTTTGCTACGGCGATTTTGTCGTCAATAGTACGACCTGGAATGCAGTAGGACTGTTCCGGGTGTATAACCGATGCTATCACTGAGCTTAATATAGTTCCGAGTGCTTTGCAAACTATCTTGTAGTCGACATTGCACAGCGTAACTGGCCTCCAGTTTCCCAGCCTCTGAAGATCTCCCTTCTTGGGTATTAGACGCAATAACGGATCTCCGCCAACTTGAGGGAAATTCGGTATGTCCAACCACTGCAGAACTGAAGACCTCCAATAGGTCTGGAATCAAAAGATTCCGGCGATTACGTGTTTTATCATCGAGCCCGATATACACACCTAAATACTTCAAGCAAGAATTGGTCCATTGTATGCCGAGGGGAGAAACTGAACGATTCCGAAACCTCCCACACCATAGGCCTTGGCTTTTGCTTAGGTTATCCCTAGCTGACTGAATATTGTCTCAACGATTGACGAAGATTTACTAGCAGCGGCTCCAGTGAAAAGTCTTAAAGCATTCCTGACAAGGGGCATCCCTGCCTGATACCCCGAGGAAACGGAATAGGAGACAATATATGCCCATTATGCTTTATGAGAATAACTGAATCTCTATACAGACCACTGTGTTACGTTCCCAATTTTTGTTGTTGTACCGAACTAAAAGAGATTTAATTAGAAAAGAAAATCAAATAAAACAAAAAGTTTACCTATCTGTGTTCTGTCCTATCCTAAATATAGAAGTGGTGCTGCAAAAGATCTCATTTATTTACAGATATGCACAAAAATACTTACTAAGGAAGAACAGCATAAACATTAAAGTTATTTTTGGGACGCTTCCAATTTCTTACGGCCGTCCTTTACATATCTACCAGGTTCACACGTATATGAACCTTGAAGATTACTGCGAATCGCAGGCATTCCATCAAGAGATAACTTCTTAAGGCGACAAGACATACACGGTAACGACGATAACGACGAAACACGGGAACCACCCACTTAATCAATTATGCACCCTGGAGTTACAACTCGATGATCTGTGGATCAACTGCTAACTACCCGGACTAGCAGACAAAAGGAAAGTAGGTAAAATTCTCACCTACTAGTTATAACTGTCGGAATTTTTGGATGGGGACTGGATACCGGAAAAGATAGAATAGTGTAAGGTAATCTTGGATAAAGTTTAGGGAACGTTACAATAAATTTTGATTTAAAATTTCGCTAATAATTAAAATAACGTTGTAATATTTTGATTTTGAATAATTTAAAATTTTGCTAATAATTAAAGTAACGTTGGAATATTTAATAATTTTGGGCTAAAACATGATAAGTGAGGAAAAAAGTATAGGGAGGATAATTAGAAGTTACAAAAAAAAGGAGATGAATTAATTACATATTGTTGTATAGGTATAAAAATAAGGACAGGTAATTAACTGGAAGTTTTGTTATATAAAATTTTGGGAAAAGAAAATTAGTAAAGGGGAACATGTTAGCTCTAAGGATATTTAAAATAATTGGATTTTATTTGATTAGGGATTTAGGAATAAGAAAATAAAAGCAATACCTGTAGAATTGATATAAAAAATTGATATATATATAAAGGTACATATATGTACATATTTCATTCCAAAATTTGTAAATAAATTGTGAGTCGCGGAGCGGAGAATACGACCGTCGTGTGTCGACATTTTTCGTCATCGGAGTTTTCTTTTGTTTGAAATTGTTTTTGCTAAATATTAGTTTTGAGTGAAAATAAAAATTAGTTGGAATTTTGTTTTATCTTAAGTAAAATATTTTGTTTTATTTGAGTTCGTGGACTCTAAAACGACGTGGCGCCCAATCTTTTAAAGTTAAAGTGAATTTATTTTGAAATTTTTTTGTAACCCACCCCTCACCTGAGCGAGCCAGTTAAACCATTTGGGGATGTAACAAGAATTTTAGCGCCCAACGTGGGGTCAGAATATTATTTTAAATTATTAGGGGTTGAGAGAAATACGACTCATAAGTAAACGCAGAAGTGGAAAAAATAGAAAGTGTCAAATTGTCTCGTTCGAGTGGAGTGAAAAGTTGTTCGGATGAGTGATTTTAAATTCAGCAAATTCTTTTGCAAGTGCGTGTGTTAAGAGAGAAAAGTGGTGAAAAGTTGGATGATCACATTGATCAGAAGCAGTAGCAACATTGTTTCGCAACTTTGTAAAATCTTAGCAACAATAGAATTTTTTTGCAACAGACGCTAAAGGTTATTTTTTTTGCAACAGACGCTAAAGGTTGCATAGCAACAGACGCTAATCGAAAACGTGTACTCACCAATTAAAGAAAATGCTTTATATCCATTTTTAATTTTAGTTCATCGATACCATATTATATCCACATTCCACTCGATACGATATCCATACCTTGGAAATATTTTACACTTGAACACTTTCACTAGAATATTTTACATATTTTTGGAATTTTTTTAAATAAATTTAACACTGCAATCTAAAAACAAATTCTTTCATTATTTCTTTAAAAAACACAAGCACATTATTTCTATTTTATTTATTTTATTTGCTTTAAATATTGACACTGATTTATACTTAGTAACACACGATAATTACACCGACCAAATGCAACTAAATTTCGCAGCCACTCACAATCGGATGTTACTTAATAACTGGTGAGCAAACGAAGCCAAGAGAATTTAAGAGCGTCATTTTTCGGTTTATAATAGCTGAATCTGCGAAACAACTAATGACTGACTTACATTAATTGAAAACAAATTTTATTCTCAGCTGTGAGTTCAGTTTCACGTTATTTCTTTGCCACATATTTTGTTAACAAAATACGTAAATCCTCCAAAAATTTATTTTGTTTATGATTGAAAACTTGTCATAAAGTGACTTCGTAGAATTGCTTTTAGAGATTTTCTTGCTCACATGAAAATGATATAATCAGTAATCATAAGTTCTTGCTCTTTCGGATTGTCTTTTAAACAGAAATTTATTTAGTTGTTTTGATTTCAGTATTTTGGAATTTTTTTTTATGTTTTAAGGAGTTGCGTATTATTATACATTTTTTTTATTATAGGTATTTGGGATTACAAAAAAAAACTAGTGGGGTAGGTCCAGATTCTGGGTGTCGCATCATTGGTGCGACCCTTGAGGTCCACACGAACAACTTCCCAGTTAATAACAATTTTCAATTATTATTAACAATATTCAATTATAATTAACAATATTTAATTGTTAATACCGATAAATTTCATGATTATAGTACAAACGAGTAAGTGAAAACTCAATAAAATTCATACTATTCGATTTATCGTTTTATTTATCATTAATATCAACTATTTAAACCATTTATCATTTTTTTAATGTTACAAAAAACTATAAAAGTTCTGGATTTTTTTTTAAGTATCGAGTTGCATCAGAACCAATTAGATCAGAAGAATCTTTTTCAAAAAAAAACTTTCGCCCACTTGTATCTCATTTAAAAATACTTCAAAAATTGATATTTTAAATTTATAAATAAATAAATTAATGAATTTAATTTATCATGATAATTTCGTTGTAATTAGATGCAAAAAAACTTTTAAAAAATTATTCCGTTATAGCACTATTTTTTAATGAAAAGCAAATAAATGCACTCTGTTTGGAACTCATTTGTTATTAATAATTTTGAATGGTTTTAAACAATTAATAATTGATATAAACAATTCTTAATTGTTATAGACCATTTTTAATTGATATAAACAAAGTTTATTCATAAAAGAAATTTTTTGTGGTAACAAAAATTTCAATTGTTTATAAGAATTTTCAATTGCTATGAACAATCTGCAATTTTGTATTCAATTTCCAATTTTCATAATCAATTTTCAACCAGGTAAAACCATTTTTTATAATTATAAATTTATTATTGTTATAAACAATCATTTATTGTTATAAACAATTTTTCATCATTATAAACAATTTCTGTTCATAATAAATTGTTATTATCCGACTTTTTGATGTCCCGATCGTAATCAGAACAAATAACATCGAAGAAATCCTTTTCAAGAAAGTCTAAAATCAACTTTTTTTCAGTTTTTTTGTTAAAACAAAAAAACGGCTGAACCGAAATTGATTAAATTTCTTTCAGCTCTTATTTACAATAATACGCTTCGAATGGCACCATAGCGAAGTCGTTATCATTTTTTGTTCGCGAGATTTCGTTGTCGAAAAAAGTGGGTCCGAACGTACGTACGTACGTACGTAAACACACACACACACACACACACATACATGTGTTCAAAAACATGCGTAAAACACTATGGTGACTTTGAAATGTAAAAAAAAATTAAAACTAAAAATTTTGAAAATCGGGCCCATTACAATAACTTCCTATATGTGGGAAGTTAACAATTCCATAGACCAGACCTACGTCGATAATTCAGAAATAATATTAACCTCTTAGAAGTTTGTTTGCTAGGTTAAACGTTCTTGTCTGCTAATTATTCACTTGCACAGAATATCTTTTCGTTTGCCAAGTCTTGCGTATTAACGCTGGTATACTCTCAAGCTTTATAAAGTTGGATACAACTAGAAACAAGATGGAAATAAATCGACTGTGTCAGGACGAACTTGCCTATGAGTTGGAGATAAGGGGTATGCCCTTAGGGAAAGTTGAAGAAATGAGGTCGTCTCTTCGATCAGCCCTAAGATTAGAGAGATCAGGAAAGAAGTTAATTTTAGATCCCTACCCAATTTCTTTTGAAAAAGACTCAGAGGTTCTTAAAAAGAAAGTAGAAGAAATCCAGGGATTATTGGCGGAATTAACTAACGGTATCGGCTCAAATGAATATAAGAAATTAGTAACAAAAATTGAGTGGGCCTTGGGTAGAGTTAATAGAGCGGTAGCAACAGATGAAGAGCAGAAGAAAGAAAAATCTAAAATTCGGGCAGAATTAATAACGGCTATGGGCTCCATGTCAGAAGGATCAGAAAACGAAGAGGGTGAGGAATCTGACGCTAGTGATGAGACTTATAGGTCAACAACTATAGCTAGGAGTCCTCGTCCTAGAGTTGCGTTATATAAATGGGACATTAAGTTTTCTGGGGAACATGGGCAGTCCTTGAATTCGTTCTTAGAGAGGGTGACAGAAATTGCCGAAGCCAGAGGCGTAAGCATGACCCAATTGTTTCGGTCGGCTCTGGACTTCTTTACTGGCCGCGCCTTAATTTGGTACAGGGCAAACAAAGCTTTGGTTCACTCCTGGTCTGATCTTGTGATAGAATTAAGGAAGGAACTTTTGCCGTCAGACTACGACGAAAAGCTTTTAGAAGAAATAAAACGAAGAACTCAAGGGAGACTATCGGCACTTACGCGGCTATAATGTTAAACATGTTTTCCCGTTTGACTTCACCACTATCAGAGGAGCAAAAATTAAAGGTTCTTAAACGCAATATAAGTCCTTTTTATCAGACGCAGTTGGGTCTTACAGTAATTAAAACTATAACAGAACTAGTAGATCTAGGCAGAAGACTAGAGTCAGTGCGTACTTCTGTAGAGTCATTTGCTCCTCCCCCATCTAGGCGAAATACCAGTCTTCTCGAACCAGATCTTGCATATGTCGCCACCGAGCGGACAGAAGTCGCAATAGTGAACAATTCGGCGCCCTCTCATAATCCTCTACCCACTCCAAAGTGTTTTAAATGTGAAAGAAGGGGACACTTTGGGCGATTCTGTAGACAAAATGTACGATGCTTTGGTTGTGGAAATTTGGGGGTTATACGCCCCAATTGTAGAAATTGTACAAGGGAAGCAGTTGATCAATCCAGGCAGGGTAGCGTAGGCACTTCTCAGCACTCGCAGAATTCGGGAAACGAACACAGAGCTCGACAGTAGGCGGATTTTCGAGCTCACCTTATCCCAGACAAGCCGCTTTGAATAAGAATGCTATGTATGATAATCTTGAAACAGCTTTAAGTTGTGGAGACGCCTTTAACACATTGGTAGACTATATCTTCACGAAAGTTAACGGAGATGGGCGTCCACACCTTGAAGTATTGATATTTGTGTTAAGACTTAGTGGATTACTGGATTCGGGAGCTTCTCGAACGATTTTAGGAGGTCCTGGTTGGAAATTATTTGAGAAAATGACATTAAATATGCGAATGACGAATGCTCACAATGTTGTCTTGGCTGATGGTAAAAATATAAGTGTTCTGGGAGAAATTAGCCTGCCAATACAATTAGAAGGTCGTGTTAAAATTATTGAGGATCTAGTTATTCCTACACTTACTCAAACTTTTATTTTTGGAATCGATTTTTGGCAAAAGTTCGGTATATTAGCAGATCTTAAAGAAAACTCCTGGAGATTTAGCTTAAAAAGTGAAGAGTATCATCTGAGCGCACTCGAAAGTCACTCCAAACTAACGTCTGAGCAGCACAAGGAACTCAACGAACTTATTCAAAGCGCGGAAATAAAAATGGGAAAAGGCATCGGTTGCACAGATCGGGTTGAACATGTAATTCGCACAGAGTCGCCTCCAATAAAACAGAGGTATTACCCTGTCTCGCCCGCGATTTAAAAGGTGATAAATGCAGAGCTAAATAAAATGTTGGAAGAAGGTATCGTTGAGCCGTCGGAAAGTTCTTGGGCCTCGCCAGTGGTGATGGTGAGAAAGAAAGACGGATCCTATCGTTTCTGTGTGGATTTCCGCAAATTGAACAAAGTAACCGTTAAGGACGCATATCCATTACCATACGTGTCAGCTACACTTGATAAACTACGAGATGCAAAATATATGTCGTCGCTTGACGTTAAATCTGCTTTTTGGCAACTACCGATGGAAGAAAATTCTAAAAAGTATACGGCTTTCACAGTGCCTAATAGAGGCTTATTTCAGTTTAAAAGGATGCCATTCGGGTTAAGTAACTCACCTGCTACCTTGCAACGACTTATAGATAAAGTTCTTTCTGGAAGCCTCGATAGTCATGTATTTGTATACCTGGATGACGTTATTGTCATCACGAAAACGTTCGAACAGCACTTCAAGGTCCTAGCTGAAGTATTGGAAAAACTGCATAAAGCGTGCTTAGTCATCAATTACGAGAAATGCGAGTTCTGCCGGTCAGAATTAAAATATTTAGGATATGTTGTCGGCGAACACGGTCAGCAAGTTGATCCGGAAAAAGTAAATTGTATTCTGGGAATATCGAGTCCGAAAACTGTTCCCGAAATTCGTCGATTTGTTGGTATCGTATCTTGGTACCGTAGATTCATACCGAATTTCTCATCATTGTTAGCTCCCCTTACCGATCTCCTTAAAAAGAAAAGTAAGTTTATTTGGTCAGATGAATGCGAAAGAGCATTCGAGGAAATCAAGGAAAGATTAGTTAGTGCCCCAATTCTTACGTGTCCTAATTTTGATCATGAGTTCGTCATTCATACAGATGCATCAGGGTATGGCCTAGGGGCCGTTTTAACACAACATATGAATAGAGAAGATAAGTTTGTTGCATATTTGAGTAGATCCTTGAAAAAATGCGAACGCAATTATTCAACCACTGAGAGAGAATGTCTCACTGTTTTATGGGCTGTCGAAAAATTGCGACCGTATATAGAGGGAACCAAGTTTAAAGTAATTACTGATCACGCATCTCTTGTGTGGCTTCATAATTTAAAGGATCCAACGGGTAGATTGGCAAGATGGGCAATGCGACTTCAGCAGTATGAATTTGAAATTGTGCACCGAAAGGACAAGGAGCATCTTTTGCCAGACTGGTTGTCGCGTTCGGTACTTATTGTCAGTTGTGCAGGAGAAGTACATATCCCCGAAGACAAGTGGTATAAAAAGATGGTAAATTGGGTCACAATGTCCCCTTCAAAATTTCCGGATTGAAAAGTTGAAGGTGTTATCTTGTGCAAATACAAGCGTCCTAAGTACCCTTCTCTAATCACGCAGACAAATTCTTGGAAACAAGTAGTCCCCAAACAAGGGAGATCCGATCTTTTATCTCGTGCGCACGATATTCCGACCTCAGGGCATTCAGGCGTGCAACGAACCTACTCTCGACTGTGTGAGAACTATTATTGGCCGAAAATGAAAGCTGACGTAGCAGCATATGTGGGAAAGTGTAAAGTCTGCCAGTCGATCAAGCCTTGCCTAAAGAAACCAGCGGGACCAAAACCACCGTAAACTACAAGCCATGAACTGGACTTTTACATGTGGTCGTAAATGGTCTGACTGAATGGTCATATTTACATTGATTCTTATGGTAGCCAGGGGGACATTTTTCCTTAAACTCGCCCTAGCGCCAAAACTATTAGTTATATGAAAAAATTAGTCTTATATTAACTTAAAGCAGACTAAATGATCTTTCTAATAAAGTAAAAACATGTACACCTTATTAAGCAAAATAACAAGAAATCTTTGATTAAACGTGAAATTTTAGTCACAAACCAAATTTTCATCCTAAACGCAAGCAGTAAGTCATGGTCCGACCATGCTCTGTCGCTTGTATTTTGTTTAAATTTCCACTTCCGCACTTTTAGGCTTAAAAATGTTTATTATTTTCTTAAGTAGGGTATGAATATTTTTACTTCATTCGAAAGATTGTTTTGTTTACTTCAAGTAGAACAAAACAATTTTTTCATAGAAGTTATAGTTTAGGCATTAGGATGAGTTTAAAGAAAAATCACCCCCCGGCTGCCATAAGAAGCATTGTAAACTTATCGGAAAACCAGACCATTTTGGCCCTAATGTGTGTGCGTGAAATTCGTCAGTTCATGGCTTGTAGTTTACGGAGGTTTTGGCGGGACTCATGGCCTGTCGCAGTATAGCTAGTAAACCTTGGGAGTGTGTAAGTATAGATTTAATTGGACCCTTGCCTCGGTAAACGCGTGGCTTCGTCTATATATTAACTATTGTAGATCAACTCACTAAATTTCCTCTACTCTTCCCACTGCGGGCCGGAACTGCCGCCCCCATATGCCGAATATTAGAAGATCACGTATTTTTAGTCTTTGGGGAACCGAGAGTACTAATCAGTGATAACGAGCTAAAGAAACTTTGTTTAGAATTTGGCGTTGAGATGAGATATACTGCATTATACTACCCGCAAGCAAACCCAGCAGAGAGAACGAATCAGACGGTAAAGACAATGCTTCGAGCGTACTTATCTGATAACCACCGAGTGTGGGATTTATATTTGGCAAAAATTGCTTGTGCCATATGGACGTCCACTCAAGAGGCTACAAAGTTCACGCCGTACTATATGAATTTAAGGTATGACACGGTTACCAATGGTAAATCACATAAAAGACTAAATGATGATGATGTGTTCGATCCGGAAGCAAGGTCGCTGGCATTCGAAGAAATGAGACAAGATATCAGGAAAAGATTATTAAATGCTGCACAATTGTCAAGGCATAGCTACAACCTTCGTAGAAGGGATCAAAAGTTGTATGTCAATGATTTGGTATGGAGAAGAAGTTATTTCCTGAGCGACGCTGCGAAATATTTTAGTGCTAAACTAGCACCAAAATATAATGGTCCATTTAAAATATTAAGGATAGTATCACCTTGGACGTACGAGCTTGTTGATGGTACTGGCAAAGCCGCAGGAACTTGGCATACAAAAGATTTAAAACCCTATTGTTCAATGATATATTAGATTAGACTTTATCGTAGCCCAAAAGGGGATCCACTTAGACTCACGGGGAAGGCACAAAGTAATAATGCATCGCTTAAGATGTTTTCCGCCAGTCGATTACTCTTTTATCACACTAATAAATTATTAGAAATCTCATTCAACCAGGGAGAAAAACACTTATAATACAGAATTACATATATTTATTAAAGAAAGGTTAAATAATAGCGTGTTTAGTTTAAGTGAATATAGTTTATAGTTTAAGGATTTTCATTAATTTCACGAAACGAAGTCCAATGAACACAAGTATGTGTAAGAGATTAGCGATTAAGATAAATGAACTCAAATATAGATGACTTAGGCGTAAATATATTTCCTTATTTATATCTTAAACAAAAAAAAAAATATAAAAAAAATAAAAATTGGAAGAATTTTAGTTAACATGGATTACTAGGGAAAAAGGTTAAAAGAGAGAAAAGTTATTATTAAGGTTATAAGTGAGATCTCCTCGAGATCTCTTGGAGGAAGAGGAGGTGTGTTACGTTCCCAATTTTTGTTGTTGTACCGAACTAAAAGAGATTTAATTAGAAAAGAAAATCAAATAAAACAAAAAATTTACCTATCTGTTGGTGTTCTGTTCTATCGTAAATATAGAAGTGGTGCTGCAAAAGATCTCATTTATTTACAGATATGCACAAAAATACTTACTAAGGAAGAACAGCATAAACATGAAAGTTATTTTTGGGACGCTTCCAATTTCTTACGGCCGTCCTTTACATATCTACCAAGTTCACACGTATATGAACATTGAAGATTACTGCGAATCGCAGGCATTCCATCAAGAGATAACTTCTTAAGGCGACAAGACATACACGGTAACGACGATAACGACGAAACACGGGAACCACCCACTTGATCAATTATGCACCCTGGAGTTACAACTCGGTGATCTGTGGATCAACTGCAAACTACCCGGACTAGCAGACAAAAGGAAAGTAGGTAAAATTCTCACCTACTAGTTATATCTGTCGGAATTTTTGGATGGGGACTGGGTACCGGAAAAGATAGAATAGTGTAAGGTAATCTTGGATAAAGTTTAGGGAACGTTACATTTAACGTTTGATTTAAAATTGCGCTAATAATTAAAATAACGTTGTAATATTTTGATTTTGAATAATTTAAAATTTTGCTAATAATTAAAGTAACGTTGGAATATTTAATAATTTTGGGCTAAAACATAATAAGTGAGGAAAAAAGTATAGGGAGGATAATTAGAAGTTACAAAAAAAAGGAGATGAATTAATTACATATTGTTGTATAGGTATAAAAATAAGGACAGGTAATTAACTGGAAGTATTTTTGTTATATAAAATTTTGGGAAAAGAAAATTAGTAAAGGGGAACATGTTAGCTCTAAGGATATTTAAAATAATTGGATTTTAGTTTATTAGGGATTTAGGAATAAGACGCCGGCGAATTTTGACAATCTACAAAAAGTGGAATTTTATTTAAAATATTTACATTGGAATATAGAAATAGGAAAATTAAAATCGTTAGGGAATACTTACCTGCCTCAACTCCTTCCGTTTTCAGCGAAAAACAACATTAAAAACCACCACTTAACCTCACTACGAAAATATCCGACTTTTGTGTGGAACTTTAATTTAAAAAAAAATAAAACCGGATATTTTTAGACTGATCGTAACCCAAAGGATAAGGTGGTTAATATATTAATGTGAAAAATTAAGGAAGACAAATTTTATTTGCACGTGGAGGCAGATGTCAACTTCAGACAAAATTCGTTAATTATAATGAATTTCGACCAAGACGGATTTTTCTGAATACAGCAAATGAAATAGAAATTCTCAGCGTCAAATTTAATAGAATTATTTGTAAAATAAGTTTACAAAATTAAAGGAATTTCCCAGTATTAGAAAATATTCCGCAGAAAATGGCATAATAGGGGCAGATTGGTTATATAACCACCCACTTTGGTATGCGAAGCGATCAGTCTCGTGTCATCGACCCGAAAGTAAAAGGAAGCTAAAAGGTTAGAAGTGCAGATTACGTAGAAAACCGGCGGCAAAGCCAAACCATCAAAAGTTATTATCCAGTGAAAGTTAAAAGTGCAAAGGAAAAGATCGCAAGGAAATTGGAAAAGGAAAGGAGGTGAAAAGTATTTATTTAAGCTTAATGCAAGCTATTACATAAAAAAAAATATATACAAAATAACAAAATAAATACTACAAACTAAAATAAACAATAATTCATAACAGATAATGTAAGCTACAAGATAGGCTATGATTATGATAACTTTAGACTGGGAGGAAGGAGAATTAGGAAAGGCGATCAAGATGGGCGGGATAAAGATATAAGGCTTTGTGAAGGGATGATTTACTCAGATGGAAGTCAAAGGAGGGAAGGTCGTTGACTTTTCGAAGCATCCTGGTAATTGGTTCGCGTTGACCGTAGTTCGTGCGATGGCGGTCGAGTCGGAAAAGGGGAGTGGACCTAAGGTTGCGAGGATTGGTATAGATGGGTAAAGACTGCAGGATTGAAGGGCAGTCTATGGCACCAGCTAGTAGCTGATGAATGAAGAGAACGCCGGAAAAATCACGACGTTTACTTAGGGGTTGTAAGTCGATCAGTTTCAGACGGTTTTCATAAGGTGGAAGGTTGAATCTATCTACCAATGGAAGATCACGAAGAGCAAAGCGAATGAACCTACGCTGGACAGATTCAATTCGGTTAATGTGGGTGGCTGGCATATTCAAGGAGAGGTCTAACGAAGGAAATATAGAGAGATTTGGAAACATAAGGATTGGAGAACTCTCTAGACCAGCGCTTCACAAACCCTAGCGCGGAGTTAGCTCTGTTAATTATGCTATCAATATGGGAACGGAAATTTAGTTCACTATCACAGATTATTCCTAGGTCACACAAAGAGGTAACTATAGGGACTGGTACGTTGGTTAACATGTATGTTCTCGGGGTGTTGGTAAGACGCTTGCGGGAATAAGAGATGGACTGGCATTTAGAGACATTGAGCTCTAGAAAGTTTTTCATGCACCATGTGGTGAACGAATCGAGGTCCTTTTGGAGAAGAAGAGAGTCGGTTGTGGAGGAGATATGTTTAATTATTTTCATGTCATCAGCATAAATGGACAGCTCTGAGTATTTTATGACACATTCAACATCATTAATTGTAAGGATGAAAATTAAAGGACCGAGGTGGCTACCCTGAGGGACGCCGGAACGAGCGAAAATGGGGTTAGAAATGGATGAGCTGAAAAGAACATTGTATTGACGGTTGTTGAGGTAGGATTGAATCCAGAAGATGAATCTGGGGGGGAAGCCTAGGCGATCAAGTTTAAACAGGATAACGCTATGGGAGATCTTGTCGAAGGCTATACTAAAATCGGAGACGATAACATCAACATCTTTACCGTTTTCCATGGCACATAGTGTTTTGGAGACGAATTCGGTAAGGTTGGTGGTTGTAGATCTACCTCTGAGGAAGCCATGATGGGAGAGGGAGAAAATAGACTTACAGTGGAAGAACATGGAATCACAGACCAATTTTTCGAATAGTTTAGGTATGGATGATAATTTAGCAATGGGTCTGTAGTTGGATACATCGTTCTTGCAGCCTTTTTTTTGAATATGGGAATAATATAAGAGTTTTTCCATAATTGAGGGAAAACCCCTTGAGTGACCGAGAGGCGGAAAAGCAAAGTAAGGGGTTGAACTAGATGCATGGCACACTTTTCAGAACTATGGCCGGAATGCCGTCAGGACCGGGGTGAAAATCATCCGCGAGCCCGTTAATACTGGCAGGGATTTGTTCGGGGTCAGGGTCAAAAGATGTAAACGACGTTTGAGTGCATTTGTTCAAGAATGAAAAGTAGCTAAGGTCAGGTTGGAGCGAATTGTCGCTGAAAGATTTACTGAAGAAGTGTGCAAAGAGGTTGGCGATAACTTGAGGATCTGATGAAGAGGTATTCTCGAGCTTTAGGGTGGAAGGGTAACCATTGGATTTCTTCTTAGAATTAATAAAGCTATAAAAGCACTTGGGGTCGGATATGAGGCTAGTTTCCATCCGTTGGAGGTACTCATAGTAGAGGGTATAACAACGTTCAGAAAAGGAGGTGTAAGCAGACAAGTAGGAAGAATAGTCAGACTCATTTTGGGTCAGAAGAAAAGTTTGCCAACGTTTATTTCTTCTGTTGCGGAGAGAGCGTAATTCTTTGTCGTACCAAACGGGGGATGAGGAGCAGTTTTTACGAGGAAGAAGAGGGATTGATTGTGTAAGGCAAGCGTGTATTTCCGAATAAAACGCCTCTACAGCAACGTCTATTGGAAGATGTTGAGGGATATTGCCAATGTTGGAGTTGAGGAGCAAGTGATTTAATTTTTCAAAGTCGCCTTTACGAAAATTGAAGGAAAGAGAAGACTCGGAGCCTGAAAGGGCGTGAGGGTGTTCATAGGAGAAAACGAGGAACAAGGGAGGATGGTGGCGATCGAGGGAGGAGAGGAGATGTTCGCTTTCCGCGACAGCCGAGTTAACTGGGTCTGAGGAAAAGATTAAGTCTAATTGTCTGTTCAGAAAGTTTCTGATTCCACTAACTTGAAAGAGACCAGAAACAGAGAGCTGAACGGTAAAAAAGGCTTCTTTGGCTGAAGAGGCGTTTAGGGGGACAAAGTGTGAACAGTCCTCAGACAATGACCATTGAATACGGGGGAGGTTAAAGTCACCCAGTACAATGAATTCATCGGAGGCGTTAGCGTTCTCAAGCATGGTGTCTAACGTTTCAATTTCGGGCTCGTAGGCTTCTATAGTTTGAGAGGGACGAATATAACAACAAAGAATATACAGAATACACTTATTCAGTGTTAATTTGATACATACAAATTCAGATATTGAAGAGTCGGAGGTCTTAAACAGGGTGGCATCATAACGGTTGTGAGCAGCTATGAGAACCCCACGGCCTGGTGGGTCATTGTTGCCTACACAACCGTCAACACGGAAAATGGTATAGTTAGGAGGGAATAGTTCGCTGTCGAGAATTCCTGGTATTAGATTGGTTTCGGTTAAGGCAAAGATATCGTGCGGGAATTTGTGGGAGTTTAGGAAAACATTGGATGTTTTAGTGCGAAGTCCTCTGACGTTCTGGTAATAGACTGACAAGCTGCTGGGGGGAGGTACTTCATCGGAGACCGCAGGTGCATAAGGGGGGAGGGCAGAAATAGAGAAAGTGGAGGGATGGGGGGGGGGGTTAGGAACGAAAGAAGCTTAGGGAGTCGTTGCGCCTTTTTTGGAGATGGGAAATGCGGCGGTCCCGAAAACGGGACAAGAGGTATCGACCATCGTTGGAATCCGCAGAGCGCAAAGTCAATTTAACTGTAGGTGGGAATTAGGGATCGATAAATGAGTTATGTTCGGATGTAGGAGTTTTGGTTAGCTGAAGGGGCGGGTTAGTGGAGGTAGAAGAAGTTTGAGAAGGGGCGATAGTGAAAGAAGATGATGACTTGCAATTAGGTGGGCATGCGGAGGAAGTAACGGGTGCGTGGTTAGGTGTATGCAGAGGAGGGGTGGGACAGACGGAAATCGAAGTAGAGGTGGTGGGGTGGTCGGAAGATGATGGCTTGTGGCTAGATGGGCACTCGGAAGAAGTTGGGAGTGCGTGGTTGGGTGGATGCGCTGGATATACAGAATTCGAGACAGTGGTGATAGGGTTGTCGGCTGGGATAGATGTGTTCAAGGGCTTTGCTGTAAGTGGATCTGAGGGGTTAAGGGTGTGAGAATAAATAAAGTTAGGATAATTGATTCGCGTACTTAGTTTAAAGTCTGAAAATGCACCCATTTTGAATTGCCAATTGGAGTTTGGATCACTAGGTGCGGAAGAGTGATGAGAGATTATGTTGCTACTAGTGCTAATGTTCTTACGATTAGGCTGAATACTAAATTTAGGTATGGGAGAAGGACGTTTGGAATTACCTTTTGGATAGTTAGTAGGATTTGGTCTATTAGAATTTAATTTAGGGTTAGATGCAGAGGGCTTAGGGTTAAACTTAACATACTTCCTGGACCACTTGGATATTTCGATAGTCCCGAGAGTGAAGATTTTGCTGGTGGGGTTACTGATGAGCCACACATACTTGTTCGGGATGGAGATCTTGAAGTTGCTGAATTTCCTTGCGTCCAAGGGTAACTTCAGGCAGCTAACGGGGATGAATGCAAACTTCCGGGAAAAAAAAGCTATGTACCCAGGAAACGGTGGCGTTGTGAGGGGCACCCTTAAGGAGAAATGAAGTGTGGTCGTTTGATGAAGATGAGTATTTGCTGCCTAGTTTCTTTAATCTCTGTTCCAATTCCAATACCGACCAGGTGGTGCTGAATTTGTTAATCGTAGGTGCGGTGGAAGTGGATTGGGATGACACTAGCGGTGCGACATTGATGACGACACCAGTATCCGTCGCCATCTGGGGCACGATCGAACCAACAGTAGCATCAATATCTGGAGCAGGCTGCGCCGAGGAGGAAAGCGAGTTTGTGGGAACCACTTTCTCGGTTGATTGAGGTGGAGCTGCGGGAACCACATTCTCGGTTGATTGAGGTGGAGCTGCAGGAACCACTTTCTCGGTTGATTGAGGGGGAGCTGCAGGAACCACTTTCTCGGTTGATTTAGGTGGAGCTGCGGATGTTGAATCCCGGCGAGTGGGGCAGTTCCTGTTCGGTGATGAAGTTCCTGAAGAAGCAGAATCCGAACCAGATGCAGCAATGGCGTCGGACGGATGAAAAGAAGAGCCGAGAGAGCCTTTTGACGTTAAACACCTAAGATCAGAGGAAACTGAGCCAATGAGTTTAAAATTTCTATCAATGGCTGTAGAGCACGAATTTAGATCCTGCTTGACGTGCCGGACACCGCGCCGAATGTCGTCTATGAGTGGCATAATTGACCCAGCAGGCTGGCCGATGGAGGGCGATGGTGAGCCAGACGTAGATTGTGTTACGCAAAGGTCATCCAAGGAAGCCACCAGCGCACTTAACTTCGAAGATATCACATAACACTTATTAGAAAGCAGCGACGAATCACTGCTCCAAGCCTCTGCGATTTGAATCACCTTGTCCAGTTTTGAATTTAAACTGGCGCAGTCATCGGACAGAATCTGCAATCCGGCCACGTTAGAGGATATCTCATTGACCTTATCCCCTATAAACGTTTGGTCGGTGGAAAGCGTGGCAACGACTCCTTTCATAAGACGTAAAACATGGCAGGGCTTTATATTGGAGCAATTCTTGCATGTAGCAAGACCGCCAGTAGAGGGCTCCAGACATGTACCGTGGAAACTATCACCACAAATGCCATCAGAGACCACACCATTGGTAAGTAATTCAATAGAGCACGCTTTGCAGATTGCCATTATGTTTATAAAGATTGTCACAAAAAAATTTTAATAATAAAAAAAGTTAAATAGTTGAGTTTACACCAGATTATAGTAATTTCCAATACGAAGCAAAAAATACTTCACGAATACGTAAATAAACAACTGAGTCACGCAAATAAAGGTCACTGAGAAAATAGTAAACACGCAGAAACTCTGTCAATGTAAATAAACAACCGTGTCACGCAAAAAAAAAGGTCACTGAGCAATACGAAAACACGCAGAAACTGTGTCACGAAAGTTTATGATTGGGAAAGGGTGGCACTCACTTTGCTGACACAAGCGCAAAACACACGAACCGAAAATATTAGAGTAAGACTTGGGCAAATTATAGAGCGATCACGCAACGCGTCCGATCGATTAGGCAGCAGACTATAGACTGACTAAGTGGACTGACTAAGTGGAAGGACAAAACCCAGAAAGGCCGAGTGACAGGACAAACGGAACGGAGGAGTGGTTGGCAAGATAAGTAGACGCCCTATTTTGTTATTGTTTTTTAAATAGTTGCATTATAAAATTTGATTTTCTTTTCGGAAAAGAAAAAAATTGATATATATAAAGGTACATATACATATTTCATTCCAAAATTTGTAAATAAATTGTGAGTCGCGGAGCGGAGAATACGACCGTCGTGTGTCGACATTTTTCGTCATCGGAGTTTTCTTTTGTTTGAAATTGTTTTTTCGAAATATTAGTTTTGAGTGAAAATAAAAATTAGTTGGAATTTTGTTTTATCTTAAGTAAAATATTTTGTTTTATTTGCGTTCGTGGACGCTAAAGCCACGTGGCGCCCAATCTTTCAAAGTTAAAGTGAATTTATTTTGAAATTTTTTTGTAACCCACCCCTCACCTGAGCGAGCCAGTTACACCATTTGGGGATGTAACAACTGATGATCTTAATCCATCTGGACGGAAGCCCAAATTTATCGAGCACTCTCAGTAGATACTCATGCGAGACGCTATCAAACGCCTTTTCTTGATCCAAAGAGATCATGGCCATTTGCGAACCAGTTTTTTCATGGTAGGCGAAAAGATGCTTTGCTACGGCGATGTTGTTGTAGATACTAACGAATACAGAAAATAAGAAAATTTACACAGCTTAGTAAACTCAAATATTTCCATTACCCTTGGAAACATCTGATCATAAAATCGAGCAAAAAACTGTTAATGTGTTTGTGCTTTTCTGAATCACTAATTAGAGTGAAAGAGATAGTATAATTACATAAAACGCCATCTATTATAAAAGTCGATAGCTGCAATTTTACTCGCAACAAGTAGAAGAGTAAGAGAAACAAAAGTAAAGTGTCAAACTTCAAAATTTCAGATTTCGTGTTCCCTGGACGCTGGTTGTCATGTTGGGGGAAAATGAAGAAAATTCTTTCAAAATTCTTTCATAATTTAGTGAACAGTTGCGAAAAAGATTGTCTTAATTGTATAAATTGAGAATAATTAAATCTGGCTCTAACAGGAAATGGGATATTTGTTGTGCGAGGTGAAATGTTGATGACGGCAATGAGAAAAAGAGCACGATGGATTAAATAAAAATATTGAACAAGATGCTTTTATGAAACAATTTATTGAATTGAAGCAAATTCTTAATCAAATAGAAGAACTTATTAATCCGAATGTATTCCTTGGACAATTTCTCGAGGTCATACGTACGGAGGAAACAACAGGTGCTGTAAGAAGCCTGGCATTATCTGCTGGTAAAAAATTCTTGTTATATGGATTAATTGGTATGATGTGATTTCAATTACTATTGGGCTGAATATGAATGTCAGTTAACTTTGTTGCTAACCGATAATTCCTCGGGCTGTCCCATTCATAAAATCTTCGAATATCTTCCCACTTTGCGATTTTATTTTCACCAAATCGAATGTCTTTTGTAAGTAAGTTGTTTCTCAAAGATTTTAGCAAATGCGGAGGATCAAAGAAGAAAACCATTTCGGTTCCATCATTTGCCTTGAATGTGGGCTTTGAAGCTGTCACACCAAGTAATTTTGCCAAACCAACAAAATTGGAACCTTGATCACACACAGTGGCTTGTGGCTGTATGCCTACCTTTTGCAATTTATCTATTGCCTCTAATACTAATGTCTTTACTTTAGCGGCAGGACATGTAGATTGAAGGAAGATGTAACCTAAAAAGTGCTTGTAATTATGGGTTATGCCTTTTGCTAACAAAGCGAAAGCATATTTGGCAATTAAATTTGTCTTTTCGCTTCCATCGTCTTCTAAGCCAATTATTTCTTGCTCAGATTTCTCATAAAACAGATTTTTTTTTACAGACATTTCATCAAACATTATAATGCATTTTTTTGCATTTTCTGGCAACTGCTCAACTTTAAGCTGCAGAGATCTAAAATAGGCATCATGTAGCCCTGGACCAGCAGGCCCAGTTCGCACATATTTCTGCAATGTGCTTTTTGATGGCAGTATAATTGTCTTTGACAAAAAATTATACGCAGTTGGCGCTAAGAAGAATAAACTTAGAGCATACTGTTTCAGTTCATCGCTATAACGATGTCCTTTGTCCTTCTTTTCAACATTTTGCATTTGGCACTCCACTAGATGTGCCAATTCTTGTGGGAGAAAACCATATGCATGTTTTATAAATTTGTCTTTACAAGCACTTTCTTGCGTCAGCTTTTTGATTGCTTTCTTTTGTTGGTGAAGCTGCTTCTTTAACTGCTTAATTTGCAGTTGCAATTTTACCTTTCTAGGGATATTTTTGGTTAACGATTTTTCAGTTTGCGTACTTGTAATCGTTAAATTTCGTTTCTTAGGAGGGATATTCTCCTGTTCAAACGAATCCCATTGTAAATCCCATTGTAATTGTTGGTGAAAATCAGCTACATTTGAAGAATTTGTTGTGATCGAATTAACTTCGTTTCTTGCGTCCACAACGTCGCCGGAATCTTCATCAGAATTAGCGTGTTCCTAATTTAATGTAACCAAAGATTAAATAAAATAAAAAAGCGAATGAAACATAAGAATGATATGGAAATGAAGGGGAAAAATTATAAGAAACATTAAAAGAGAAAGAAAAAGAAAAAGAAAAATTAGCACTTATTCAGATCTGAAGAGATAAATTAGTACATTAGCTTTTGTAACGAAATACCAGAAAAGTTCCAAATCTGAGGAAACGTTTTCCATTGGAAGAGCAGTTTCCTTCAGATACCGTCCGCCTTTTGAAAACATGTTCTAAAATGTTTTCTGCAGATACGAACATCCTTTCCACTTTTTATGTCGTTTGCAGCATCCCATCTGTTGATCGAATGAAGCCACACTTTAAGCCTGACAATTAAAACATTTATTTATACAAAAAATATATTATTATTAATATAAAATATACTTATATAAATAATATATATTTTTATAAACCCCTAATAATTAATTGAAAGTTATTTATTATAAGTATATAATAATTTAATTTAAATATATTAATTTATTTAATCAATTATTTGCACTACTTTTAGTTTTCAATAATCTCAAAAAAATTATCTATTTCATTTCAGATAATCGAGTGACTTCTGACAGGACAAAAGATGATTACTGCAGAAACGTACTCTTGCCCCGAACTGCTAAAACGGACATGGCCAAAATAATAATTTTTTTTTTATATATGTATGTCGCTTTATTGGCACAAACGTTATAAATTTAAAAGTGTAAAAATACTATAAAAAAGAACACAAGAAAACCTGACTAACCTAAAAAATTTATACAAAAAAAAAAAGGTTTAAAAAGTCAGTTATGGAACAATAAAATACTTAAAAACGAACAATAACATATTTAAAACGAAGAACGAATAACTAGGAACGAATAAAATGAGAACTAAGAACTATTTTAAACGAAGAATGAATAACTAAGAACAAGCAGAATAAGTACTAAGAACAAATGTAAAGAAAAAAGGACAAAACGCGTAGTATCAAAAGGAATAAAGGGAAATGAAGATCAACAAGAAATTTATAAAGCCACCCGGTAAGTGGCAGCTCCAAGAAGAGTTCCCTAAAATTTTGAATATTTTTTTGTAATTGAACCTAAACTAGCGAAAAACTGAACCGAAAATGAAACAGAAAATTTTGGATAACTAGAACACTGTACACTGAGTGTTCCCGGGGATAGACGCAGCACCGGGCGAAGTCACTGCATCGAGAACCCCTGCTTGCGTGCAAACATAAAACGCTCTCCGCAGGGACGTCGCCACTTTTCTACTCCCCCGGAACACTCAGCATCAAGTGTTCTAGACGAACGTACGAAAAATTTTGACCGCGATAGAGTCCCGCGGGACCAGTCTGCAGAGTCGTAGACATCTGCAAACTGATCCCATCATCCTCTCAGTTCTTCTATCCCAACGGGAGAATCACTTTCCCCGCAGCACTTGCAGCAAATCCAAAGCGGAGAGAAGCTCCATGGACAAGATGCTACAAGGCTGCGGCCTATTGTCACCAGTGAAAAGTGAGACTGCCATTCTGCACCGACGCTAGCGGCTGCCAGGTACAGTTGAATGTGTCGGCGTTCGTTGCCAGAAACTCGAGACGGAGTCGTTTACTCAGCCTAACAACGAAGTGTCTCTTAAGTGCACGTGTATGTAACTGTGTGTCAGTGGCCTGTTGCCCAGGCTCGATCCGCATGCAATACAAATGAATTGTTGATTTAGCTAGTGTAAGAACAAAGCTAATTAAACAATTCACCTGGCTGCATGTCCTTGGTCCCCGTAAAAACGATGTTCTAGTGATGCCGAAACGCGGGCAGATTACCTGGCACAAGTGACGGACCAGTAGCATCAATTCGCACAAGGCCGGGCATGTGAAGTATCGGTGGAACAAAGTTCCTTCACCCCCACAGACCGCGCAGACTCTTTGAACGCTCTGGTCAATGTGCGACAGCTGATTTGGATGAACGAGGCTATGATGTAACAGTTTGAATGCCACATCAGAGTCTCTATAATTGGATGGATAACTGTAGATCACTCTGCAAGTCACCCCTCCGATTACTCCCAATTCTACCCCGAGATGGGCGCTCCATCTATTAACACCTAAGTGTTCTGCAGGAAACGCATCTGCAAATAGATCGCGCAGCCGACGTGATGTCAGTGTACTGAATGGCGTGTGCGGCGGTTGATTCACCACGAAAGCGTTCACCACCTCTGTGCCATTCGACCTGGTACTGAGTTGGCTGAAACGCTCTCGTGCTGTATCAACCAATTGGTTTTATTGTGTTGTATGTGGGTGTATTAGTATGTTCCCAGAGGCATCAATGATATCTCCGAGAACTGTAAGCTGTCCTGTATCGGCTGTTACACCACGAGCATTACTGAACACCGAATCCACTAATTCAGGATTTAACCTGATCGGTATAGCTGAAAAATCCCCGTACCCAATTTCATCCCATTGCAAATGGAATGCTGGTCTTATTCTGCCCCAGGTCGTGATCGTAGAGATCATTTCCTGAGACCAGTCGTGCGGATAGGGTGGGCGGACTGAAAGCAGATAGTAATGCTTTCCTACTCCGGCACCCCCCAAGGCGCTTACCCACAGCTGAAAAATCAAGCTGTCTTCAAACCGGAACACTCGTTGGAATGCTCTGATCTGAAGACAACGAGTTTTAACGACCATGTCCGTAAGACCCAATCCACCCATCGCTACTGGTCGACAGAGCGTGCTTTCAGCGACCCATCTTCTTCCCCCCAAAATGCGTCAATTATTTTTGCCTGTAAAAGTTTAACGAAGCCTTCCTCGAAGCACTCCGACTTAAGCAGGTGAACGATGGACGAGGTAATCAGGTAATTGACAACGACTGCACGTCCTTTCAACGAAAGGGGGACAATCTAGTCCGCCACGAATTCACTGCTCCGGAAAGTTTTTCCAGAGCCATGCTGCGATTACGTGTTTTACCTTCGAGCCCGATATACACACCTAAATACTTCAAGCAAGTATTGGTCCATTGTATGCCGAGAAGAGAATCTGAACGATTCCGCCACCTCCCACACCATAGGCCTTGGCTTTTGCTTAGGTTAACCCTAGCGCCCGCTAATCGCTCATATTTTTCGAAAACCCTACGAGCGACTGGAAATGCATCTTCTTTTGTAACGAAAATAGACAGGTCATCAGCATACGCTAGAATAAGTGGCCTTATAGTAGTGTATGGTAGATGAACTGAATATTGTCTCAACGACAGACGAAGATTTACTAGCAGCGGCTCCAGTGAAAAGTCATAAAGCATTCCTGACAACGGGCATCCCTGCCTGATACCCCGACGAAACGGAATAGGAGACAATATATGCCAATTATGCTTTATGAGAATAACTGAATCTCTATACAGACCACTGATGATCTCAATCCATCTGGACGGAATCCCAAATTTATCGAGCACTCTCAGTAGATACTCATGCGAGACGCTATCAAACGCCTTTTCTTGATCTAACGAGATCATGGCCATCTGCGAACCAGTCTTTTCGTGGTAGGCGAAAAGATGTTTTGCTACGGCGATGTTGTCGTAAATAGTACGACCTGGTATGCAGTAGGACTGTTCCGGGTGTATAACCGATGCTATCACTGAGCCTAATATCGTTCCGAGTGCTTTGCAAACTATCTTGTAGTCGACATTGCACAACGTAACTGGCCTCCAGTTTCCCAGCCTCTAAAGATCTCCCTTCTTGGGTATTAGACGCATAACGGATCTCCGCCAACTTGAGGGAAATTCGGTATGTCCAACCACTGCAGAACTGAAGACCTCCAATAGGTCTGGAATCAAAAGATTCCTGAAGCGTAGAAAAAATTCTGGAGTTAGACCATCATAACCAGGAGAGGTATGACGGCGAAGATCCTTCGTTGCGGTAAGCATATCGTCGAGGGTTAATGCTCTGTCCAGGAATTCTCTACTTTCGTTGGAGAAAGCAGGAACGTACTGGAAGAATTCATCAGTGGACGTAGATGTTGGCAACGTCGGTGCAGCATATAGCTGTGTGTAATAGTTTCGGATATAATCCGCAAGCTCGTCTCCGTGTAGGAGTTGCCCAGATTCGGCAAGAATCGAATCTACTTCACAAGAAGCGGTACGTCGTCGTGTTGTCTGGAAGAAGTACTCGGTCGGAGACTCGCCCTCTCGCAACCAGCGCGACTGATTCCGGAGTACAAAATCCAAACTATGTTTGTAATTTTGCACTCTTAGCCGTTCTTTTAATCTCTCGTATTGCGAGAGCAATTCTGGTTGAGCGGGCAGAAGCGTACCAATTCGAGTGACTTCGGCCGTCAAAGTCGATGCTATATACCTGCTTCGATTGAATCTCGTGTCGATAAATGAGCGAATCTGAAGCTTTCCAACATCCCACCAATGACTAAGGTTCGCGTAGTCATTTTTCCTTTCTCGCCATTGATGCCAAACTGTATGAATTCTTCAATGAACTGCTCTGAATTCAACAAGTTATTGTTGAAAATCCAGTAAGCAGTTCGCTTTTCGACCAAAGTGCTAGTCGCCACAACAAGAAGGTGATCACTAAGTGAGCACACTTCATGAGTGACACTAACGAAAAAGTTCAGAAGGCTAGACGGGACGTAAAGTCTGTCTATCCTCGAACCCGAAAAGCTACCCCGGACATTTCGGGAAACCCTTGTGTATGACCTAGTCGTTGGATTAAGCCAACGGTAGACATCGACAAGGTTGAGCTGTCTGACTAGGTTCCGCAATCGTCCCGCGTTCACTGAGTTGAATTCAACTCCGGAATGGCGGTCGAGTGCAGAATCCAGTGTGCAGTTGAAGTCACCCCCAAGGATAACTTCACCAACGAAGTTCGCAAGATGCGACAGGACAGAGTCCATTACCTGTCTTGCGATATCCTGGTCATGTGGTAGGTACACGTTTACTATCCTTAGTGTTTTGTCTCGCAAGACGAATTCTAAGGAAGACGCGAACTCTGAGCAGATGTCTGTGTATACAGGAGACGGTAGTGTAAAACTGTTCGACACAGCAATTGCCACACCTTTGTGTAAAATAGTGTTTCGTTCGAGTTGTGTGAATGTGTCGAGTGTGAAATTTGTCTCCTGTAAGAGTGCAATGTCAGTATTCCAATGTTTTATGTCTTCAAAAATGGCGTGTAGACGTGTAGATGCACTTAAGCCCCCAGTATTCAGAGAGACTATCCTACACATTCAAGGGGAAAGCTGAACTCAGATTATGAGTGTACGACTCTATTGAAGAAGCGCCCTGTCCAGGCGCTGCTCTTCGAGGGCATCCACTACTTTGTTGTAGAGGCGCTCGAGCCTCGATACCTCATTATAGCGAGCCCGCTTCCTTGCCTCTGGCTTTAAGAGCAGTAACTGTGGCAGGATCCTGGCTGGCTCACCAAGCTCTCGCTTGAGGATACTCAAGATCATGTCCCCGCTCTTTTTGTAATGGAGGCTATCGAGGATCGTGCGAAGCTTCGCCCTCGGCACCTCCACCAAATCGGGGTCCACTTCGAAGCGGCTATTCATCGACGCGGTACTGCCGCACGATTCGTAGCCGCTCTGAGTTGGACCGGCCGTCTCGGTAGCGGAGAGAACCTCGACGTCTGAGAGGACATCAGTGACATCTTCTGATGCCACCGACGACGCACTCGGAGCGACAGGTTTTGTCTCCTCTGCCGAAACCCCCCTCTTGCTCAGCACCTTCTTTGGTGGAGGTGCAGGCATAACGTCCTGGTCAGGTTTGCGCTTTATGCGCCTCTTCCTCTTCTTCTTCTCCTGACCTGATTTTGTGAGCTCCTCATCCGAGCTCACTGCCTCTACTCGTGTTGAGGTGGCACCGTTTATAGCCAGGACCGGATGGGTCTCTGGAGAAATTTCCTCGGGCACATTGGTAACGGCTTGTTCTAAGAGAGGAGGCGCAGTCATGGGCGAAGGAACTACTTTGGTTGCAGCTGCAGATGCAGGAGCATTCTCCACAGTTCCTTGAGCCACTTTCCTCTCTCTCTTCGGACACTCCGCTGCAAAATGCCCTACCTGATGGCAGGCGAAACATTTTGCCTCGGTGGTCACCTCAATCCAATGACGCGACCCGAGCATGCTCCAGAAAAAGCCCTCTGGAAGCACACATCCCTGGTTTAGGGAGACGTATGCTTCCCGGCTAGAGCTGAGGATGCCCCGACCGAGCCCTTGGTCACCAAGTTTTAGGGGTACAGCCCGAACTTTGCCGTGGACCTTTCCGAATCTTCTTAAGAAGCCTTCAAGGTCCTTAGGCTTAGCTCGGAGTGGGACCCGGGAGAAGCAGACTCTCGTCGGCTTCACTGTCACCGGGTACGGTTGGAGGTGTCTACCACCCACATCGATACTTTCGAGCATCAGCTTCGTAGATGCTTCGATAGTGGTGGTATACACCTCCACCATACCGCGTCCGACCAGACCAAAGGAGAAAATCCTCTCCAATGGGACGACCTGTGACACAGCTCGCAGGTACATACTTTGAGTAACTCCGCGAAGGTGCTCAAAGTACATCCCGTACCTGTCATCCTGCCACTGGGCGTCAGAAAGCCCCTGAAGGTCCCCGCCTGATTGGGGCCGAGACTTGCTCAAATCAGCCGGAGGCTGACGAGGAGTCACGTAGCTGCCTGCAATCGTAATGAAAGAACTCTTAACTGAGCTACCACTTACCTGCTGGGCGTAACTGGTCCCTGTTACTAGCCCTGCAGAAATCGGTGCTGCTGTTGACGCTGGTTTACTGGCTCCAGTATTCTTGGACCCAGAAAGACTCGGTCGCATTATTACAGCGGACGGAGTTGGAGCATCCTTCGATGCAGCTCTCACGACGTCGGCTAATTTCGGGGCAGCGGCCGGTGACTTCTTTGCAGCGGATGCTGCAGGCACATTTGCAGCAATTACTGCTGCATTGCTTGTGGCAGCTGCCACGGGAACAGTTGCAGCTGTTGCTGCTGCTTTCTTCGCGGCGGATGCCGCCGATGGTGATACGATGGGCTTTGGTTTGACATTAGCGGCGGATGCCGCTGATGTCACGCCAGTGGATGTCACTGCAGCTGAAGCTGTTGTTGTTGCAGTCTTGGTGACTATTCTCCTTCCTCCATCTTCTACTTTGGCCTTTTCAGTGGGCCCTGATACAGCCTTTTCGGTGGGCTCTTTGCATTTAAGGAAGGAGCCGAGGTCCACCTTTGTACCTCTCTCCTTCTTCTTCTTCCTGGTGTTGGGGGGCTTTTTACTTCCCCCTGTATCACTACTACTGCTACTGCCACTCATTTTGAGAACAGCAGCAGCATAAATTTAATTTTAATAGTTCGTTGACTACTTTTCAGAACGCAATTAGTAGCGTTACTATGGCAACTATAAAAAAACTTTAAAATGCACCAAATGTCAATTTTTCGGTAATTTTTCTAAATTAATTTTCAATAGTTTTTCCACTTATTTTCACTAACTTGAAATGTTTCTTATCATTTATCGATAGTCCGTATATATCTTATTAACTTTTCGCACTTTCTTACTAAAAATTCTCGTTTTTTAAGGCACTTTTTGTCACTTTAGTTGGTCACTTGAAAAAACACGTCTGCACACTTTAGATTATTCAATAATATTTTTTTTTTTTTATGTATATATGGCTCTTTATTTGGCACAATCGTTATAAACCGAAAAAATCCTACAAAAACTAGCTACCCTAAAAATCACATAAACATTAAAAAGACACAGTAATAAGGACAAAAAGAACATAACAAAAATGACTCAATATACTACGTTACTGTAAATAGGTTAAATAAAAAAGACTCTAAAACTTGAAGGCAAAAACCTGTAAAAAAGAAAATACAAAGAAATTTTGAAATGCCTCCAAGCGAGTGCCAGCTCTAAGAAAAGTTCAAGAAAATTTTGAAAAGAATCCGAAACAAAACCTAGAGCTTAACCTAAAACGAACGAACAAAATGAACCGAAACCGAAAAAACAAACTAGAACATGGTTGTCTGAGTGTTCCCAGAGGGTAGATGCAGCACCGGGCGAAGTTCCTACTTCGGGAACCACTGCTCCCAAGCAAATGCCCTCTCCGTAGAGCCGTTCGCCACTTTTCTAGTCCTCCGGGAGCACTCATCCAAACATGTTCTAAACGAACGCACAAAGATTTCGAACCGATTAGAGTCCCGCGGGACCAGTCTGCAGAGTCATTGACGTCTGCAAACTGCTCCCATCATCCTCCCAGTTCTACGATTCCAACGTGAGACTTGTCCTTCCCGCAGCACTTGCAGCAATACCAAAGCGAAGAGAAGCTTCGTGGACAAGCTGCTGCAATTCTGCGGCCTGTTATTCCCAGTGAAAGACGAGGTTTCCGTTCCGCACTGACGATAAAGGTTGCCAGGTGCAGTTGAATGTGTCGGCCTTCGTTGCCATGAACTCTAGGCGTAATCGCCTCTTCAATCTGGCAACGAAGTGGTTCTTAAGTGCGTGTGTGTGAAACTGTGGGTTAGTGGGCTGTTGCCCAGGCTCGATCCGCATGCAGTACAGATGAATTGTCGATTTAGCAAGTGTTAAGATAAAGCTTATCAAGCAATTTACCTGGTTACATGTCCTTGGCCCCAGTAAAAACGACGTTCTTGTAATGCTGAATGTCGGGCAGATATGCTGGCACATATCGCGAACAAGATTATTAATGTCGCACAAGGTCGGGCATGTGAAGTATCTGTGGAACAGGGTTCCTTCACCACCACAGACCGTGCAGACTCTTTGAATTCTTCGATCGATATGTGACAGCTGGTTTGGATGCACGAGGCTGTGATGGAGCAGTTTGAATGCCACATCAGAGTCTCTGTAATTGGACGGATAACTATAGATGACTCTGCTAGTTATGGTCCCCATTACTCCCAAGTCCACCCCAAGATGTGCGCGCCATCTATTAACCCCTAAGGTATCCGTAGGATTTACTCCTACGAAGAGCTCGCGCAGCCTACGTGAAGTGAGTGTACTGAATGTCGTGTGCGGTGGTCGATTCGTTACAAATGAGTTTATCACCTCAGTGCTAGGTTCCCTAGTAGAGAGACGACTAAAACGCTCTCGGGCTGTATCCACCAATTCGTGTAATTGTGTTGTGTGGGGGTGTATAAGTGTGTTCCCAGAAGCATCAATGATGTCTCCAAGAACTGTGAGTTGTCCTGTATCGGCCGTTACACCTCGAGCATTACTAAACACCGAATCTACTAACTCAGGGTTCAACCTGATCGGAATTGCTGAGAAATCCCCGTACCCAAGTTCATTCCATCGCAAATGAAATGTTGGTCTTATTCTGCCCCAGGTTGTAATCGTGGAGATCATATCCTGGGACCAGTCATGCGGATATGGTGGGCGAACCGAGATCAGATAGTAGTGCTCCCCTGCGCCGCTACCCCCCATAGAACTTACCCACAGCTGCGAAATTAAGTTATCTCTTTGACAGAACACTCGTTGGAATGCCCGTACCTGAAGACAACGAAATTTCACGACCATGTCTGTAAGACCCAAACCACCCTCCGCTACTGGTCGGCAGAGCGTGCTTTCAGCGACCCATCGTCTTCCTCCCCAGAAGGCGTCAACGACTTTCGCCTGTAAAAGTTTTACGAAGCCTTCTTCGAAGCACTCTGATTTTAACAGATGCACGATGGACGAGGTAATCAAATAATTGACAACGACTGCACGTCCTTTCAGCGAAAGTGGATGCAGTCTAGTCCGCCACGAATTCACAGCTCCGGAGAGTTTCTTCAGAGCCATGCGGCTATTATATGTTTTACCATCGAGCCCCACATATTCACCTAAATATTTCAGGCAAGTATTCGTCCATTGTATGCCGAGGGGAGAATCTGAACGATTCCGCCACCTCCCACACCATAGGCCTTGGCTTTTGCTTAGGTTAACCCTAGCGCCCGCTAATCGCTCATATTGTTCGAAAACCCTACGAGCGACTGGAAATGCATCATCTTTCGTTACAAATATAGACAGGTCGTCCGCATACGCTAGAATAAGTGGCCTTATAGTAGTGTATGGTAAGTGAATTGAATATTGTCTCAACGATTGACGAAGATTTACTAGCAGCGGCTCCAGTGAAAAGTCATAAAGCATTCCTGACAACGGGCATCCCTGCCTGATACCCCGACGAAACGGAATAGGAGACAATATATGCCCATTATGCTTTATGAGAATCACTGAATCTCTATACAGACCACTGATGATCTCAATCCATCTGGACGGAAGCCCAAATTTATCGAGCACTCTCAGTAGATACTCATGCGAGACGCTATCAAATGCCTTTTCTTGATCCAAAGAGATCATGGCCATTTGCGAACCAGTTTTTTCATGGTAGGCGAAAAGATGCTTTGCTACGGCGATGTTGTCGTAGATACTACGACCTGGAATGCAGTAGGACTGTGACGGGTGTATTACTGAGGCAATCACTGAGCGAAGTTGAGTTCCCAGTGTTTTGCAAACTATTTTGTAGTCGACATTACACAGAGTAACTGGCCTCCAGTTTCCCATCCTCTGAAGATCCCCCTTCTTAGGTATTAGACGCATTACGGATCTCCGCCAACTTGAGGGAAATTCGGTATGTCCAACCACTGCAGAATTAGAGACATCCAAAAGGTCCGGAATCAAAAGATTCCTAAAACGAACAAAGAATTCTGGAGTTAGACCATCATAACCAGGAGAAGTATGACGTCGAAGATCCTTCGTTGCGGTAAGCATATCATCGAGAGTAAGCGTTCTGTCCAGGAATTCTCTACTATCATCAGAGAAAGTAGGAACATGATGAAAGAATTCATCGTTGGACGAGAATGTTGGCAACGTCGATGCAGCATAAAGCCGCGTGTAGTAGTTGCGAATATAATTCGCAAGTTCCTCTCCGTATAGGATCTGGCCCGATTCGGCAAGAATCGAGTCTACTTCACAAGAAGCGGTACGACGTCGAGTTGTCTGGAAGAAGTACTCGGTCGGAGACTCGCCCTCTCGCAACCAGCGCGACTGGTTTCGGAGCACAAACTCCAAGCTATGCTTGTAGTTTTGTGCTGTCAGTCGTTCTTTAAGTCTCTCGTATTGTGCGAGTAACTCTGGTTGCGCGGGCAGAAGCGTACCAATCCGGGTGACTTCGGCCGTCAAACTCGATGCATGATATCTGCTCCGATTGAATCTCGTCTCGATAAATGAGCGAATCTGAAGCTTTCCAACATCCCACCAATGACTAAGGTTTGAATAAATATTCTTGTTATCACGCCATTGGTGCCAAAACTGAATGAATTCTTCGATGAACTGCTCTGAATTCAACAAGTTATTGTTGAAAATCCAGTAAGCAGTTCGCTTTTCGACCAAAGTGCTAGTTACCACAACAAGAAGGTGATCACTTAATGAACACACTTCATGAGTGACACTAACGAAAAAGTTAAGAAGGCTAGACGAGACGTAAAGTCTGTCTATCCTCGAACCCGAAAAGCTACCCTGGACATTTCGGGAAACCCTTGTGTATGACCTAGTCGTTGGATTAAGCCAACGGTAGACATCCACAAGGTTGCTATGTCTGACTAGGTTCGATAATCGCGCGGCGTTCACCGAGTTGAATTCAACTCTAGAATGACGATCAATTGAAGAATCTAGTGTGCAGTTGAAGTCACCACCAAGGATAACCTCACCACCGAAGTTCGTAATATGCGACAGGATCGAGTCCAACACCTGTCTTGCAGTATCCTGGTCATGCGGCAGGTACACGTTTACTACCTTTAGCGTTTTGTCCCCTAAGACAAAATCCAAGGAAGATGCGAAACCTGGGAAGATGTCTGTGTATACAGGAGACATCAGTGTAAAGCTGTGGGACACAGCAAAGACTGTGTAACCCTTGTGTAGATTTGAATTTCGTTCTAGACGTGTAAAATTGTTTTGTGTAAAATTCGTCTCCTGTATAAGTGCAATGTCCGTATTCCATTGTCTTATGTCTTCAAAAATACTGTGTAGTCTAGTGGGTGCACTCAAGCCCCCTGCATTGATTGATGTTATTCTACACATTCAAGAAACCGCAAGAACTCAGACAATGACTGTACGACTCTAATGATGAAGAGCCCTGTCCATTTGGAGATCCTCAAGGATTCCCGAGACTTTATTGAAGAGGCGCTCGCACCTCGACACCTCATTGTACTTGGCCTTCTTTTTGGCCTCTGCCATGAGGAGTTTCAGTTGGGGCAGGATCCTGGCTGGGTCTCCAAGCTCACGCCTGAGAATGGTCAGGATCCTGTCCGAACTCTTCTTGTAGTGAAGGCTGTCGAGGAGCAAGCGCAGCTTCTCCCTCGGAACCTCCACTAAAGTAGGATCCACTTCAAAGCGGCTATTAATCGATATGGAACTTCCACACGATTCATAGCCGCTTTGGGTTGGACCGGCCGTCTCGAAAGCAGAGACAACCTCTACGTCCGAGAGAACTTCAGTGACATCCATTGGAGTCACTGAAGGTACACTCGGAGCGCAAGGTGTAGCCTCTTCCCCCGAGACCCTCCCAGCGCTCACTGCCTTCTTCGGTGGTGGCATCACCTCCTGGTCAGGCTTTCCCTTCGTCTTCCTCTTCATCCTCCTCTTTTTCTTCTTTTGGCTACCACTTGTAACCTCCTCGTCCGAAGAGTCTACTTTTTCCCGTGTTGGAGTGGCACTGTTTACAGCCGGCGTCGGATTTGCCTCAGGGAGTGGCTCCTCAGACACCTTAGTGGCAGGTTGCTCCAAGAGGACAGGCGCAGCACTGGGCGAAGTCACCGGTTTGGAAACCTCTGCTGGGGCAGATGTTTCCTCCACAGTGACCTCAGCCACTTTCCTGAGCCTCTTAGGACACTCCGCAATAAAGTGCCCTGCCTGATGGCAAGCATGGCATTTCGCTTCAGTGCTCACCTCAATCCAGGTCATCGATCCCGCAACACTCCAGTAGAAGCCATCTGGAAGCACACACCCCTGGTTCAAAGTGATGTGTGCTTCACGGCTTAAACTTAAGATGCCACGGCCGAGTCCCTCGTCCCCAATTCTGAGTGGTACTGCCCGGACCTTGCCGTGGATCTTTCCGAACCTTCCTAAGAAGGCCTCAAGATCCTCTGACCTGGCCCGGAGGGGGACCCGAGAAAAGCAGACTCTCGTCGGCTTCACTGAGACCGGGTAAGGCTGGAGGTGCCTACCACCCACGTCGATGCCCTCAAGCATCAGCTTAGTGGCTGCGTCGATTGTGGTGGTATAGACCTCCACCATTCCGCGGCCAACCAGTCCGAAGGAGAAAATATTCTCCAACGGGACCACCAGTGACAAGGCCTTCAGGTATGCACTCTGTGTGCACCCTCGAAGATGCTCAAAGTGCATACCATACCGTTCGTCCTGCCACTGACAGTCAAAAAGACCTTGAAGCCCCTCGACTGTCTTCGGACGAGACTTTCCCAAGTCAGCCGGAGGCTGACGTGGAGTCACATAGCTTCCCTGAATTATAATATTTGAAGAACTTTTTTTAGAGCTACCACTCACCTGTTGGGCGTAGCTTGTCCCTGCTACTACCTCTACACTAACAGGTGTTGGTCCTTTTGGCACTTGCTTAATTGGTCCAATCTTCTTGGCCCCAGTGAGGCTCGGGCGCATGATAACTGGATTAGGAGGCGGGGCTGCCTTTGAGGCAGCTTGTACCACATCCTTCAATTTGGGAGCTGGAAAATATTTAATTTTTGCGGCAGATGCCACAGGCACTTTAGCTGCTGATGCTGCTGGATTATTTACGGCTTGCGCCGCTACAATTTCTGCGGTTGATACCCCGGACGTTGTGGCGCAGTTCGTCAATTGCGCACTAGTGGCGGGTGCCACAGAGGAAATCGCAACTGCTGCTGTTCTACTTGATGCGGTGCTAAAAGTTTTCTTCGCTGCTTCAACAACTTTGGCCTCTTCTTTTGGGCCCTTACAAGCCTCTTCAGAGGGCTCTTTAGTTTTGAGGAAGGTCGTCAAATTAATTTCTTGGCCACGATCTTTCTTTTTTCGTGAATTGGGGGGTTTCTTCTTTCCCCCAGAACTACTTTCACTACTACTGCCACTCATTTTGTGGCAGTAGCCAATTTATTATTCAAAAGTCTCTGCCGACTAGTATAATAAGTTTGACACTTCAAAAATTAATTAATTTATTGCAAAAAATGTCAAAAAATTTCCGAAAATTTTTATAAACAATTAAATACTTGTAAAAGTTTTTAAAAAAAAAAAATAATAATAACTCGGAATAAACATACAATCGGAACTGGAAAACAAAAAACAACACAATAAAATATTAACCGTTTTACGCGTTCGCTTTAAATTATTTTTTCGGCACAAATTGGCACGTCCGCTCTCTACTACTGACACAACCTTGACAACCCCGCGAACCCCAGTTAAATCCAGGGAGAGTCTGTTCCCATATTGGGCGGCTCCCTGGTCGGCGTCTGTTCTCCATGTTAGGGGCGGCCGTTTTACTAAACCTGGTAGTAGGTATAAAATGCAACCCATTTTTCTATGGAGAATAATGAAAGAATTGCCTCGGATCGGGGTGCGCTGAGGAGTCGGACTGGACTCAGACGCACCGAAACTCAGTCCTCCGTGTTAGACAGTGGAGCGAGTGGCACTGGCTCACGGGTTGGTAGGCCGTCCACAAGAACGTCCCCGGACCCTGCTCAAAGTGTTTCGCAGACAGCAAATCCATTGTTGCCAGCGACCACCAGAGCGGGAATCTCTCGTGTGCGCATGAAATGGACACCTGAAGTGAATACCTTCATCATGCGCACATACTACAGGATAACGAATTTGGAAGCGAACGTGACTGCATATCGACAGGAATTACATAGGGCATTCATGACGGAATACCCTAATACAAACGTAACAGAGCAGAGAATTGCCGACCAAAGACGAGTAGTAGTTAGGAACAACCTACTTGCACCAAATATTCTGCAAGAGATTAAGGACCAAGTGTCTAGAGATCTGCAGAATAACAACACATTACACATAGCACCAAACACCAACATAACCCCGTATCATAACACATCGCAAAACCACACCGCGTCACCACACAATACCACACTCCCACGCAATATCTCACCGCCACATCACGTCACACCTTCACACCAAACTGTACACATATCTTCTCCAAACAACAATAATACTGGGGAAATTTTGCATCCAGCCCATATCCACACAATCACACAAACCCAACACCCAAACACCCCACCCATACTCAATAGCTCTGATCTCGTTCTTAGGAATAAGGTCAAACAAGCGTTTGAGGATGCACTCACAGAGTTTGCACACTTAAACGCAACACAACGACACATAATACCAAAACAGGGCACATCTAAACAATTATCCAGCATTCTTGACATCTTGAATACGGACGTTCTGCCAGAGTATTTAACACACGACAGAACGTTTACTGAAGTGCATACAGTGATATATTGTGCTGCTGTTGCGGCTATCAGATGCAATGGTTCAAAGACGCGCAATCCAACTAATATCAACAACGCGACGCTGAAAAAACCGGCTTGGGAAAAACGACTGGAGAGGCGAATCGATGGGATCCGTTGTGATCTCGGCCGACTTATCCAGTATAAACAGGGCAACAGAAGTAAGAGGGTAGTTAAAAAAGTTCACAACATTTTAGAAAAACAAAAATTACACACAAACAGAGACACAATTAATACAAACATTACAATGCACATAGATACACTAGTTCAAAAACTTTCGGCACTTTCCACTAGATTAAAACGATACAGAAAGTGTACGGATAGAAAAACGCAGAACACACAATTCATTCGCAATGAAAAAAACTTTTATAGATCACTTACACACAATCAAAACAATAGCCCGGCAAGTGAACTACCCTCAGAAAGAGATATGGTCGACTTTTGGTCATCTATTTGGTCAAAAGAAGTCCATCATAACCCCAATGCTGAGTGGATTGAAGCAGAAATGCAACGCGTTCAAGACATACCCAACATGCCAGAACCACAGATATCGATGGAGATACTAAGGGATGTCATACAAAATACCCATAATTGGAAAGCACCAGGCACAGACAATATTCAAAATTACTGGTTCAAGAGGTTTACATCTATACATATACACCTCTTACACCACATTAATAATTTTTTCAATAACCCGGCAACAATCCCGAAGTTTCTAACGGAAGGAATCACATACATGCTACCAAAAGGCAATAATAACACCACAGATCCATCCAAATATAGACCGATCACTTGCCTACAGACATTTTATAAGATTATGACTTCTTGCACCAGTAAACTAATCCAAAAACACACAGAACAAAATAACATATTGTCTGAGCAGCAAAAGGTATGCCGACAAGGGTCATTGGGCATATATCGATTATAAGAAGGCGTATGACTCTGTCCCGCACTCTTGGCTGGTCGATATACTGAATGTATACAAAAGACATCCAACACTCATCCACTTTCTGCAACACTCAATGAAATACTGGAACACAAAAATAAACATAAAAACACCAAACCAACAGATTACAACACCCCCGATACCAATCAGGCGAGGTATATTCCAGGGAGACTCTTTGAGTCCGCTATGGTTTTGTCTCGCTCTGAATCCACTATCACGTGCCTTGGATGCCACCGGTTATGGGTATAATATACGACACGACAGGGAAAATATTCATAAAATCACGCACCTCATGTATATGGACGACATCAAATTATACGCTTCCTCGAAACCTCATCTGCAACAGCTGCTGCAGACTACTCTGGATTTTTCCAATGACATCCGGATGGAGTTCGGAGTTGACAAATGTAGGACGCTTCATGTGACGAGGGGAAAACATGAACTTGTGGGATTCGATCTCCCATCCGGAGACACTATTGAACCAATGGGGGAGGGCGAACTCTACAAGTATCTTGGATTCAAACAATCACGTGATATACCTCACACGGACATAAAGCGAGTGCTAGAGACCAAATATACAGGCCGCTTGAACAGTCTTCTAAAAACTAGCCTTAATGGGAAAAATCTCATTAAGGCTATAAACACGTATGCAACACCAGTCCTTACTTATTCCTTTGGGGTAATTAAATGGACACAGACGGACTTAGAAGCACTAGACAGAAGAACGCGAACGATGTTGACAAGGTACAGGGCACACCATCCTAACTCCTGTATAGAACGACTAACGTTACAGAGGTGCGAGGGCGGTCGCGGCCTGATAGACATAAAGTCACTGCATTATAAACAAGTGAAGTCTATCAGAGAATACTTTTATAGAAAAGAAGATAGATCTCCATTGCATGCAGCAGTGATCAAAGCCGACAACAAACAAACACCACTTGATTTGCACAACAGAATGCTGGATAATACACTAAACATAGCCACACACACAGATAAACAGCAAGCATGGTCACAGAAGTCTCTCCACGGAAGACATTACGCTGACTAGAACCAAAATCATGTCGACAAAGACGCGTCGAACGCTTGGCTCAGTCGCGGTGATTTATTCCCTGAGACGGAGGGATTCATGCTTGCTATACAAGACAAAGTCATTAACACGAAGAATTATAGGAAACACATCCTTAAGGATGCGGCAGTTCAGGACGACACGTGTAGACTTTGTCATTTAGCTTCTGAAACAATAGAACATATAACGGCTGGATGCAAACTCCTTACTCAAACAGATTACTTGCACAGGCACAACCAGGTCTGCAATGTCATACACCAACAGTTAGCCCTAAAATACAACCTTATTACACCCGCCACATACACACCATATTACAAATATACACCAGACAGTGTTCTTGAAAACTCCACACATAAAATATATTACGATCGGTCAATAATAACTGATCGGACAATACACCACAATAGACCGGATATTACTCTCATAGATAAACCCAGCAAAACAACATACCTAATTGACATTGCAGTACCCAACACCAACAATGTGCAGAACACTTTTAGAGAGAAGATTACGAAATATACAGATTTGGCACACGAGGTACAGCGGATGTGGAAAGTGGACAAAGTGACTATCGTTCCAATCATCTTGTCTTCCACAGCCGTTGTACCAAAAACACTAATCACAAATATACAAGCACTAAATTTACATAAAAACACTACACACACACTACAGAAAGCGGTTGTTCTTAACACTTGCCGAACGGTTCGCAAATTCCTGAACTACGGACATGACGCTACAGACAATACATAAGGACATAACGAACGAATGACAAATCCCCGAAGTCTTGGCATTACGCCCGATGTAGGGGAAAACTACCGCCGCGCCGGCCACAGGCCGAGATGACACGCGTCAAAACCGAATATATTAGAACTTTATTAGTATTAAATTATATAATAATATATATATATATATATATATATATATATATATATATATATATATATATATATATATATATATATATATAAAAAATTAAAATTAAACATTTCATTTTTTTTGCTTTTTGCAATTTTGTGTATATAGACATTCCTTTCTTGCACCGTTGGGCTCTTTCTACTAGCAAAAATGAAATAAGTCTTGCTTCTTATTGTCTGTATTCGTTGGTAGATACTACGACCTGGAATGCAGTAGGACTGTGACGGGTGTATTACTGAGGCATTCACTGACCGAAGTTGAATATATATATATACTTCACTTTAACAACATTCAAAATTTGGTAATCTATAACTTAAGATTAATTTTATAATTATACAAACATTAAATTTCTTGATTTACAAATTCAGTAAATTTTCTTTTATAAAAATTTCATCTACATTTACTTTTGACATCATTAGGTAGTTCATTGAATAGTTGAAAACCTCTATATATTAGGGAATTCTGCCCGGCACTGCTATAACACCTCGGTAGTACTAAATGGTGATTACTTAGGTGATATAGTTGAACATCTCCAACATACCGCACATATTTACTTAAGTATTCCGCAAGTTTTTTATTTCTGACTTTGTATATAAATAAAACCATATTCAGATCCAGTCTCTGTTTCATATTTAACCACTTCAACGTATGAAGCATTTATTGAATTCGTGTATATCTATTGCACTTTAAAATTATCCTCATTTGCCTTGTTCTGTAAATTTTGTAACCGGTCGATCATTACTTGGGTAACTAAAAACAATATTGTTGAACAATATTCAAAATGTGGCTTTATAATCACATTATAAATATCAATTGCACTTTTCATTGATCGACATTTTCTGATTCTTCTGAAGAAACTCACTTTTTTACCAATATTTTTACATATGTAGTCTATATGATTTTTAAAGTTTAAGTCTCTATCCACTATAACACCTAAATATTTAACTTCACTGACGTTTTTTATTATTTCATTGTCGTGACTGTAGTTGATAGTCACAAACTTAGTTTTAGTCACATTATTAGTTTCAAACCTTACACTTAGTTGCTTGAAATTAAATTCCAGTTTAATTTAGCACTCTTTTACATCTTTTCCCACAATATATAAAAGCGCAAAGTCCCTGTTCAATACAGCATCAAAACAGCAACGCTACAAAACTAATTTTAGCTCGGTCCAAATTTAAGCTATGATCGTTTTTGGTTGGTTTCAGCAAATTATCCTTGTTCAAATTGAAATTTGTTGTAAAAACCGATAACGGAGCTAAAAAATTATCTTGATACCAGCCCACCATAATCGGCATAATCGGATCTATTCATAATAATTCAATAATCCCGATCAATTAATATAATAATTATGACAAGAAAAATTGCTTGCCCGCGCACACTTTCTGCAGCACTGAATTATGTAATCCAATTGGAATCCAAAAACAAAATCCATACTAGAATTTCTAACTTATTCAGCTTTATATCTTTTAAAAAATTATACCTGCGGGCTTTTTCTGCAATTAAAGTCCGAAAACGAAATTGCTTATGGATATTTCGTCAAAGCTGGATAAGTTTTAAATTCTAATTAGAATTTCAGCATTAACTTCGCTGTAAGTAGTTTCGAATTAGAATTACAGAATAGGATTCACCAGTTCCTATGCTAGCCAATGAACACATCTTATTGTCTGTATTCGCTGATGCTAGCTAGCGTAATTAGTTAGTTATTATCGAATAGAGAAAACTTTCTGTACTGCACTCAAGACAGAAAACTGAAGGAGGTATACTTGAGAAAATCAGCCCTCCCCAACCAATTGTTGCACTGCGATCATAGCAAAAAAGTTTTGTAAATTGTTCCCCGAACTTTATAGTTCTTAAAAAGTTTCACAGGAATATAATAAAAACTTAAAGAGAACAAATGGGCGAGTTACTGTGCGGGTTTTGATATATTTGGAAAAGGAAACTCCAATTATCATATTCTATATCGCTTAATGTGAAGAAACTAAGGAAAACTGGCGAATGCAAATTGACTATTGAACGAGATTACAATTTGTTGAACTTAATTAGAGCATACTTTAACGGTGTTTTCTTTGCGTCTCTCTAGAACAAAAACAGCTTTCACTTAAAATTTCCGAAGTGTTCCCTTCAGAAAATCTCCAAGTGTTCTTTGAGAAACTTAGTTAATTACGTTTGCAAAATTAAACGACAAGTCATTTCAAGGATACCGAGTGCTACTGTAAAATTCGTCAAAGGAAGGCTGGACAAATATCAAAGGCGGATGAGTTTAAATTAATTATAAATTTTCCGTTGACTACCACACAATTATTCCCACATTAAAGAGTTGCGAAGAAACTTCTTAAAGTAAAATTAATGAGAGAATTTAAACTTTTTATCACTAAAAATGTTATCTACCAACTATAAATGGTTTGCCTTTACTTTCAATCATTTAATTAAAACTTAAAACTATTTTTCGAAATATGCTACCAAACAAATGCTAAAACACTTACCTGGCTTCATCTTTTGGAAAACGGAATAAAGATTCCCCTTTTTCCACACTGCATCCTGCTACTGCACATTTATACTTATTTAACATTGCACTAAACACTTTTTTAAAACACGAAACAGATAATAATTGTTTGAATTTAAAAACTTCACGTAAACGTTAAAACCGTTTTATATTCATCTTTAAAAAGACGAATAAAACTCTAAATAATCTAAATAATAATACTCTGTTAATATTAATTTGAATTAATATTCTGCTAACAACTTTTTCTGATTTTACTATTTAAACTTTAACCGTCTTGCAACTGAAATGTAACTTAAAATTTACGCAAATTCAATCAGTATGGGTTCGTTGATTTCAATCAAAGAATATCAAAGCTTTCATTGTGTGGAAAATAACAGCTGAGATTTACAAACTTCGTCCGAATTGGTTCCACCTCGCTTTTAGCGACTCTGATTGGTTCCACCTCACTTATGTTTAATCAACTGATTTCTAGGTCATAGCTTTTTAACACAAATTCCAAACACATGTATCTGAAAGTTTTACTACTTTCGAGCAGTTGTGCTTTGACAGCTCTGTTAAAATATGTCAATGTGTTCGTTTTTATTTCTACACATATTTCGCTTAAAAGCTTTTCATTGGTTCCACCTCGCTTAATTCTCGCATGTGTGGAAGACAATTTTTGTGTGGGTAGGACAAGATTTCTATAGCTATCTCCTTTGCGTCAGTGGAGATTTGCAATAGAAATCTTTATGTCTTTCTCTAAAATTAAACATTTCATTTTTTTTGCTTTTTGCAATTTTGTGTATATAGACATTCCTTTCTTGCACCGTTGGGCTCTTTCTACTAGCAAAAATGAAATAAGTCTTGCTTCTTATTGTCTGTATTCGTTGGTAGATACTACGACCTGGAATGCAGTAGGACTGTGACGGGTGTATTACTGAGGCATTCACTGACCGAAGTTGAATTCCCAGTGTTTTGCAAACTATTTTGACGTCGACATTACACAGAGTAACTGGCCTCCAGTTTCCCATCCTTTGAAGATCCCCCTTCTTAGGTATTAGACGCATCTCGGATCTCCGCCAACTTGAGGGAAATTCGGTACGTCCAACCACTACAGAATTAGAGACATCCAAAAGGTCCGGAATCAAATGATTCCCAAAACGAACAAAGAATTCTGGAGTTAGACCATCATAACCAGGAGAAGTATGGCGTCGAAGATCCTTCATTGCGGTAAGCATATCATCGAGAGTAAGAATATAATTCGCAAGTTCCTCTCCGAGTCGAGTCTACTTGACAAGACGCGGTACGACATCGAGTTGTCTGGAAGAAGTACTCGGTCGGAGACTCGCCCTCTCGCAACCAGCGCGACTGGTTTCGGAGCTCAAACTCCAAGCTATGCTTGTAGTTTTGTGCTGTCAGTCGTACTTTAAGTCTCTCGTATTGTGAGTAACTCTGGTTGCGCGGGCAGAAGCGTACTAATCCGGGTGACTTCGGCCGTCAAAGTCGATGCATGATATCTGCTCCGATTGAATCTTGTCTCGATAATTGAGCGAATCTGAAACTTTCCAACATCCCACCAATAGCTAAGGTTTGAATAAATATCCTTGTTATCAGGGCATTGGTGCCAAAACTGAATGAATTTTTCAATGAACTGCTCCGAGTTCAACAAGTTATTGTTGAAAATCCAGTAAGCAGTTCGCTTTTCGACCAAAGTGCTAATCGCCAGAACAAGAAGGTTATCACTTAATGAACACACTTCATGAGTGACATTAACGAAAAAGTTAAGAAGGCTAGACGAGGCGTAAAGTCTGTCTATCCTCGAACCAGAAAAGCTACCCTGGACATTTCGGGAAACCCTTGTGTATGACCTAGTCGTTGGATTAAGCCAACCGTAGACATCCACAAGGTTGCTATGTTTGACTAGGCTCGATAATCGCGCGGCGTTCACCGAGTTGAATTCAACTCTAGAATGCCGATCGATTGAAGAATCTAGTGTGCAGTTGAAGTCACCACCAAGGATAACCTCACCACCGAAGTTCGTTGTCTTGCAGTATCGTGGTTAAGCCGCAGGTACACGTTTACTACCCTTAGCGTTTTGTCCCCTAAGACGAAATCCAAGGAAGATGCGAAACCTGGAAAGATGTCTGTGTATACAGGAGACATCAGTGTAAAGCTGTGGGACACAGCAATTGCCACACCGGAACCTCTACGGGGTGTTTCTGTGGCAAAGACTGTGTAACCCTTGTGTAGATTTGAATTTCGTTCTAGACGTGTAAAATTGTTTTGTGTAAAATTCGTCTCCTGTATAAGTGCAATGTCCGTATTCCATTGTCTTATGTCTTCAAAAATACTGTGTAGTCTAGTGGGTGCACTCAAGCCCCCTGCATTGATTGATGTTATCCTACACATTCAAGAGATCGCAAGAACTCAGACAATGACTGTACGACTCTAATGATGAAGAGCCCTGTCCAGTTGGAGATCCTCAAGTATTTCCGAGACCTTGTGAAGAGGCGCTCGCACTCGATACCTCATTATGCTTGGCATTCTTTCTGGCCTCTGCCATAAGCAGTTTCAGTTGGGGCAGGATCCTGCCTGGATCTCCAAGCTCACGCCTGAGAATGGTCAGGATTCTGTCCGAACTCTTCTTGTAGTGAAGGCTATCGAGGAGCGAGCGCAGCTTCTCCCTCGGGACCTCCACCAAAGCAGGATCCACTTCAAAGCGGCTACTAATCGAAATGGAACTTCCACACGATTCATAGCAGCTTTGGGTTGGACCGGCCGTCTTGAGAGCAGAGACAACCTCTACGTCCGAGAGGACTTCAGTGACATCCATTGGAGTCACTTATGGTACACTTGGAGCGCAAGGTGTAGTCTCTTCCCCCAAGACCCTCCCAGCGCTCACTGCCTTCTTCGCTGGTGGCATCACCTCCTGGTCAGGCTTGCCTTTAGTTTTTCTCTTCATCCTCTTCTTCTTCTTCTTCTTCTTCTTCTTTTGACTACCGCTTGTAGCCTCCTCGTCCGAAGTGTCTGCCTTTTCCTGTGTTGGATTTGCGTCGGATTTGCCTCCGGGAGTGGTTCCTCGGACACCTTAATTGTAGGTTGCTCCAAGAGAGGAGGCGCAGAACCGGGCGAGGTCATTGTTTTGGGAACTTCTGCTAGAACAGGCGTTTCCTCCACAGTGGCCTCAGCCACTTTCCTGAGGCTGACGCGGAGTCACGTGTGGCGACGTCCACACTACCCTGTTCAGTGGAGATGCAACTAGTGAAGTTAGCAGCAATTTCATTTCCACTGGATTTCTCTAACGTCTACACAAATTGTAGCAATCCAGTTAAAATATATTCTTTTGTTTTTTTATATATAAACAGAAGAATATTGTAAATAGTTCAGTTTTATTTTTGGACTCAAGTTGAGACATTCAGCTTGATGTTTCTTTATTGTAAATAATTAAATTAAATTAATATAAAATAATCAATGTTCAAAATTTAAAATAAAATAAATAAATAATTCACCGAAGATCGAGTTATCTAAAATGACATAGAAGGTCTTCATTTTTGTCTTAACAAGCAAGAAGATTTTAAAGAACATGGTATATAGTAAAGTAAGTCAACAAGACATCTCTGGAGACATCATTGAAGAATAACAGGTTATACGATAACCTCATGAAATAATTCTTCAACCAATTCTACAACGACAATCAATAACCCAGCCTAGACCTGAGTAATAAGAACAGCAACCTTCATGACTTGACCTTTAATTCATTAAGGGACGTCATGAGGGGATAATAACTTCTCTATGCAGGTATCAACAATAAACAAAAATGGTACAACAAGTATACAACATTACACCCCAAACACGTATCTACCCTGTATCACGATATTGGAACTTTTCTGAGAACTACCACTCACCTGCTGGGCGTAGCTAGTCCCTACTACTGTCCCTGCGCTAAGCTGTTCCCTTGCTGGTATTACTAGCACTGGTACACTTCCTTTCTTTGCCCCAGTAAGATTAGGGCGCATAATCACAATATTAGGTGGCGGTGCCGCTTTCGAGGCTGCTTTCACCACATCTAACAACTTTGATGCTCGAGCGATATTTGATGTAGTGCATGCGGTGGTTGTCGCAGCGGGTACTGCTAAAACTTTACTGGTTGTAGCAGTTTTCGCTGGTGCTTTAGCAGCGGGTACTGCCGAAAGTTTGCTGGTTGCAGCAGTAGTTACAGGCGTTTTAGCAGCGGATGCTGATGTATCTTCAACACACGCAGACGTTTCAGATGCCGCCTTCTGATTAGCGACAGATGCTGTGGAGAACTTCTTGATCGACATCATATTCTTCTTTAGTTTGGACTCTTCTATTGGGCTCTTTCTAGCCTCTTCTGTGGGCTCTTTTGCTGGTGGTAATGTTGGCAGGAAAGAGGCAAGATCTATTTTTTGCCGTCGATCCCTCTTCTTACGAATATTTGAGGGTTTCTTCTTCCCCCGGAAGCACTATCACTACTACTGTCGCTCATTTGAGGACAGTAGTCACCGTTAACTTGATTCGAAATTGCTTTGGGCTACTTGATTTGATTTGAGAGCAGAGACAACCTCTACGTCCTAGAGAACATCAGTCACATCCATTGGTGTCACCGATGATGCATTTGGAGCGCAAGGTATGGTCTCTTCACCCGAGACCCTCCCAGTGGTCACTGCCTTCTTCGGTGGTGGCATCACCTCTTGGTCAGGCTTGCCCTTACTTTTTCTCTCATCCTCTCCTGAGCCTCTTAGGACACTCCACAATAAAGTGCCCTGACTGATCGCAAGCATGGCATTTCCCTTCGGTAGTTACCTCAATCCAGGTCATTGATCCAGCAACACTCCAGTAAAAGCCGTCTGGAAGCACACACCCCTGGTTCAATGTGATGTGTGCTTCACGGCTTAAATTCAAGATGCCGCGGCCGAGTCCCTCGTCCCCAATTCGTATTTTCACGGCCCGGACCTTACCGGGGATCTTTCCGAACCTTCCTAAGAAGGCCTCAGGATCCTCAGCCCTGGCCCGCAGGGGGACCCGAGAAAACCAGACTCTCGTCGGCTTCACTGAAACCGGGTAAGGCTGGAGGCGTCTACCACCCACGTCGATGCCCTCAAGCATAAGCTAAGTGACTGCGTCGATGGTAGTGGTATAATCGTCCACCATACCGCGGCCAAAAAGTCCGAAAGAGAAAATGTTCTCTATCGGGACCACCAGTGACAAGGCTTTTAGGTATGCACTTTGTGTGCATCTACGAAGGTGCTCAAAGTGCATTCCATAACGGTCATCCTGCCACTGAAAAAGTCCTTGAAGCCCCGCGAACGTCTTGGGACGAGTATTTCCCAAGTCTGTCGGAGGCTGACGTGGAGTCACGTTGGAACTTTTCTTAGAGCTACCACTCACCTGTTGGGAGTAGCTTGTCCCTGCTACTACCAGTACGCTAGATGATGGTGTTGCTCCTTCTGTGGCTGGTTGGGTCGCTCTGGCTTTCTTCTCACTGGTTAGATTGGGTCGCATTATTACGGGTCTTGGGGTTGGTGCTACTTTTGAAGCAGCTTGCACTACGTCCCTTAGTTTTGGGACGTTCTTGATAACATTCAGCTTCACAGGCACATTATCAGCGGATGTGTTTTTACCGGTGGATGCAGAGACCGCGGACTTCGAGGCTAGTCCCACCTGCTTTTCAACAGTGGATACCACTGGAGTAATGGAGTTTTTTGACACCATTGTCACTGCACTGTTGGTCACTGCTGCTGCTGTCGCATCTTTCCTTGATAAAGAATTACCCTCTTCATTTGGGCTCTTTAAAGCCTTTTCTGTGGGCTCTTTGTTTCTTAAAAAGAACGCGAGGTCTACCTTTCGGCCTCGTTCACGTTTTTTCGTATTATTCGGGGTTTTTTTCTTTTCCCCAGATTCACTTTCGCTACTGCCACTCATACTGAGGGCAGTAGCAAATCTAGTGCCGTTTGACAAAAACTAGGACGACTTGATAAAAACACTGACAGTTCAAAAATTAATTAATAAAAATGCACAAAATGTCAAAACTGTCAAAATACTCAAAAAGAGTTAGAAAAATGTTTTTTTTAAATGCAAATGAAACACGAAAACACAAAACAATTGAATGGAGCGCAATGAAATGGAAACGATGGATGTCGCAGTTCTCTGTAGGAGCCACTTATGACATTTACTTGTAAAATTTAAGTATTTTAAGTTTTTCTTTGTCCCTGTTGTGCAATTAATGAACTATAAAATGTCAGAACAACTAAATTACACAACTCAATTTCATGAATCACTTTGCAGATAAAGTAAATAAAAAGTCAGAGCAATTAAATCACACAAGTTTTAACTTTATTGAATTAACAGAACAACAAAAAGGACATAGGTTTATTAATACAAATATTTACGAAATTGGTAAAAACTTTCTTTAATGTTGAACGTTTTAAAGGGTGACTGCCAACTGACTCTTTAATCCTCCGGTCTTCTGCAGCAAGCTTCGAATTCCATGATGACCCAGAATATAAATCGATTGCTCATCATGATTTACCCTTAGCAATCGATCACGTTGATGCGTTGCGGCAATTGTATGCACCGCAATGACCTGGTTGGTACCCTGAGGAATTGCTGAAGTCCGCTATTGGTTGCATGCATAAATTCTTGAGTTCAGGTTGCGACAGATTGATACAGGTCATTGCTTTGAGGAATTGTGCTGATGTCCGTGGTTAGTAACATGCGTGGTTAATAAAGTTGCGGTTGCAACATTCTGCCCCCTTTGAACCAATAAGGGTTCAATCTAATAGTTGAAATAAATAGTTAAGAATCATCAGTGGCATTTCCTCCATATCTGATTATTGATTAACTCTCGATCAAGAGGTTTTAAGGCGCCTCGGCTCGCCTGAATTTGGAATTTAGGGTTGGGCTGAAAGGAGTAAGGTTAGAGGAAAGCAAGGTTGATCTAATTAGGCAATGCTGGATACAAGGAAGACACTCTTCGTTGAATGTCCTTAAATTCTTCTGGTTTCGTATCTTTACACGTCCGAGCATGTTCTTGATCAGTGACTGGCGATGTAATGGTGATCACTTGTTGCAGAGTCTCATTGTCGTGATGGTGTTTATGCAATATGTGATGGGTGGTTGAGTTCCAAACGGCCGCTATAAGTTTCCAGCTCCAACCGTAAAGAGCTTTCAATGTTCGTGCATTTAATATAATGTCAATAAGGTATTTTATTAATTATACTGACGCATATATTACGAGAAGAACAGCGCATATATGTCCAATCTCCTCAAAGATACCATATTTTGGTTTTCATCGCCTTTTCTAATGTTTTTAAACCGGATGAGGACAAAATATTAGACGTTTCTAAACCTTGTTGATCTATTTCATGGCCTAGTACGTTATGCATTACGATGTTCGAAATTGCTTGTCGTTCAGACGGATACATGATTTGATGCCGCAGATCATTAACCGATGCAGTTGAGTATAGTCCTGCGTTGATGAGTTGCCCTGGATCTTCATAGGTCCAATCCGCCTTTAATTGAGGTTGTAGTTCCAATGGATTTTTCATACGATGAAGTGTTGGGTTGAGTCCATACCACTCTCCGTTGATATGATATCCCGGATTGAGAAACTCTGAACATGAAATTTCGGTGCCGTGTTGTATCAATAGATGCGTTGTTGGTGTCATGAAGTAATTCTGATTACTGTAGGTTACTGGCAGTTCTATATAGCATCGACTTGTCTTCCTTATTTTTACGTCTACTGCTTGACATTTTATGAGGTATATAATTTTACCTCGGGGAACAGCGATATAGCCCTTTTGTTGTGTTTGCATTACTGCGAATTCCGCTGGATGATGTGGTGCTATAGCCATTTGCGTTTGAAGAGTTTCTCTGGCTAATTCACATTTTTTCATCAGTAAATCAAGATTTCGTGGATCAATGGCCTTTTTTGTGAACCAGTATTCTGAGGATGTTTTCGGTACAATAACTAATCGTGGATGCTCGGTTTGATAGCCATTAATTCTACAAACGGAAATGTTCTTCTTAATTTCTAGAGCAAAGAGAATCTCTCCACTGGTTACCGTATACAGAATGCTCAAGTCATGTTGACTGCTATAACTATCATTTTTGTGCATTTTCGTTGCTAATCCTTCCCATAATACGTCGTATTTCAAGTTTTCGCAAGAAGTATCTGGTATTAGATTCCAGAATGATATGCCGTAATCCGGATCTGTGCACTCTCCCGGCAAATATGAGCAAAGAATATTATTTCGCAGTAGCACCATATTGTCTTCCAGGCGAACAGAGCTTTGATAATCAATAATCGTAAACTCTAGTGCTTGGATCACGACTACTTTGTCCCATGAATGACTTCCGGAAGTATAGGGCGCTCCATTACAATTTCCCTCTTCATCTACTGATCCCGCTATTGCTCCGCTATGTGTAGTTGAGGCGTTCAGATTAATATCTGCTATAATCCGTCCATTTTGCAATTTGTACGTCCTATGGTGGTGTATCTTCATGCAATCTTCGTGATTTATTTCAAGTAGGAAGGTGCTCAATCCTCCTGGTACTAAAGAAAAGTGGCTAAACATTCCGCAGCGGTAGACAGATTGAATGACATTGATCTCGCATTGAAAGATATGCAAGGTCGCGACCTCACTGATTTGAAGTAGTTGCATGTCTTCCTTTTTGCGGATAATTTGTTCTTTGGGGTTTATGCATGGACCAACTGATAATAATGACACTGCGGTGACGCATGTGAACATTGACAATTGTAGGATACTCTGGGCAATTTGCATCGTGTTGTTCGATGTACTTGACGCTGAAAGGTAGTCTGATGTAAAATATATGTGAATTAGATAACTGCGGCTTAGATACTAAATAAAATAGAATAATAGATCGCAAAAAAATATGTTATGTTAGTTTTGTAATAGATCATTATCAGTAATGGGTATTATCCTTAGTTCTGAGTGTAACAACTCTTACTAGGTTATCCTTTCCTGGTTGCACTTCGATAACACGAGCGAGTAGCCATTTTAATGGTGGTAAACGTTCATCTTTAATTAGAACTAATTGTCCAGTTTTAATATTTGGACTTGCTTGTGCCCATTTCGGTCGGTTTTGCAGGCGGGGGAGATATTCCGATATCCAACGTTTCCAGAAATCTTGTACCATTCTTTGGACGAGCTGCCACCGGTTAAGAAGAGGTGTTCTGCAATCGAGAATGCTAGGCTCTGGTGGCGCGATTAATGCATCTCCAATTAAGAAATGTCCTGGGGTTAATGCATTGTAGTCATCGGAGTCATTTGTTAATGGACACAATGGTCGAGAATTCAGACAAGCTTCAACTTGAGTTAGTAAAGTAGCCATTTCTTCATACGTTAACAAGGACTCGCCGAGTATTCGCTTGGGATGATATTTCACAGATTTTACTCCTGCTTCCCACAGGCCACCAAAGTGCGGAGAAGCAGGGGGGATGAAATGCCATTGGGTAGCGTCTTTACATAGTACATTTATTATTTCTGATTAAATCCCATACTGGCTTTTCAATTTGGCCTTAGCCAATTCATGGCTAGCTCCTACAAAATTGGTTCCACAATCACTATAAATATCGCTGCACAGTCCACGTCGACTGGTAAATCTGCGAAAGGCTGCTAAAAACGCATCTGCGGAGAGATCGCTTACAAACTCCAGGTGTAAAGCCTTGGTGACAAGACAAACGAATACCGCAATATATCCTTTACTCGTTTTGGGACGTCCTCTGCTCTTGAACTCCTTGATTGTAATGTAACCACTAAAGTCAACTCCAGTGTGCAGAAAGGGGCGACTTGGTTCGACTCTTGGCTTCGGTAAATTGCCCATTAATTGTTGCTGCACACTAGCTTTATATCGGAAACACTTGACACATTTATGAATTGTATATCTAACAACATTGCGGGCATTAAGAATCCAATATCTTTTTCTAATAAGGTTTAATGTTAACTGAGTTCCACCATGGAGCGTTCGAATATGACAGTCGTTAATTATTAATTAGGATAAGTGGTGCTTCTCTGGTAAGATGATCGGAAATTTTTGATTAAATAGTACCTTTGAATTTCCGATGCGTCCACCTACTCTGAGTAAACCTTCCTTATCAATGAAAGGATTGAGCTGATATAATTTGCTAGTTTTTATTAGTGGCTGTCTCTTCTTTAATAGATTCATCTCTTCTCCGAAACATATATTTTGTATGACACGTTCAATTACTTTTCGGCACTCGTTAAGCTCAGCAATGGTTAACTCTTCTGTTCTTCGTTTGTCCTTATGAGCTTTAATATTTGTATAAAATCGGAGGCAGTAACTTAATACTCGAAAAAGCTTATATAGTTTTGAAAATCGTTCTATGATTTCTGAAACATTTTCATTGATATGCATTGCTATCAGTGTTATTTGTACCTTCTCAAGTTCAGTATCGAAGGGTAGATTACTGCGTGGCCAATCTGTCTTTGCCTTTTTTAACCATGATGGACCCGTCCACCATAGAGGATGATTCTTTAAGTCTCTTGGTGATACTCCTCGCGATGCACAATCTGCGGGGTTTTCAGCGGATCTAACATAATTCCATTGATTTATCGGCATATTTTCTTGAATTTGACTTACCCTATTGGCAACAAATGTATGCCATTGACGAGGGTATCCACGTAGCCATGCTAACACATTAAGAGAGTCTATCCAACCATACACTGTGAGATCAGGAATTTGCATGGCGTCCTTGATTTTGGTAACTAATTTAGAGAGTAAATGAGCTGCACATAATTCCAAGCGTGGTATGCTAACCTGTTTAATGGGGACTACCTTTGTTTTTGCAGTGAGTAAGGTAATAAATACTTTTCCATCATCAAGAACGCATCTAGAATATATTACAGCTGCATAGGCTAGAGAAGATGAATCACAAAATGCATGTAACTCGATGGATGGACGATTGCTAGTAAATTGGATCCATCTTGGGATAGTTATCGCTTCGAGTTCATATAATTCGTTCCTATATTTCATCCATTTACTATTCAGCGGTTCTGGTAATTGATCGTCCCAATTGAGACCGTCAATCCATAAACCTTGAAACATTAATTTTGCAATAATTTTTGTAGGAGCGAGGTAGCCGGACGGGTCAAATAGTTTAGACGCGTCAGACAATAAACTGCGTTTTGTTACTGGCGTTTTTATTGCACCTAGCGATACCTTAAATTCGAACGTGTCTTCCTTTGGGTTCCATTGTAATCCAAGAGCCTTGATCGTCTGATCGAAGTCGATTGAAAATGGTTTTGCCACTTCGCGGTCCATAGATGGTATATTGTATTGTATAAAAGTTCTAAGTTTGACACCCATTTTGTGAGATTAAATCCTCTGGTTTGTAACAATTCGCGTAACTGATTTTGTAATTTGATGGCTTCGTCAAGTGTATCAATCCCAGTTAAGAGGTCATCTACATAGAAGTCCGATAATAATTTCTGAGCTGCTAACGGATACGTATGTTTTTCGTCTTGGGCAAGCTGCATGATGGTTCGGATAGCGAGATACGGAGCGCAAGAGGTCCCATAAGTGATCGTTAACAACTGGTACACATCAATTGGTTTATTAAAATGTTCTCGCCATAATATCTTCTGATATGAGCGATGAGACGGTTCTACTGGAACCTGACGGTACATTTTTTCGATATCTGCAGTTAACGCAATTCGATATTTTCGCCATCTCGTTAAGATAGTTTTGTTGCATAGATAAGTCTTGTTGCAGACTTGGTCCGGTTAACAATGTATCATTTAAGGAAAGTTTATTAGTGGTTTTACTAGATGCATCGAATACAACACGCAGTTTAGTGGTTGCGCTCGATTCTTTAATAACTGCATGATGTGGTAGGAAGTATTCGCCATACGTATTATTTTTACCTTGAAAAGGACTGGGAATGATCTTCTCCATATGTCCAAGTGAGAGATATTCTTGCATGAATGATTTATATTCTTCATATAGGATTGGGTTGGTAGTAAACTTTCTTTCCATTTGAAGTAATCTTCGTTTGGCTTTTTCTCTAGATGCACCTAAATGTGGAGGTTTTTCATTCTTAAAGGTTAGTGGCACTACATAACGGCCATCAGCATGCCTATAATGTGCCTTGGCGAATAATTTCTCACTGATTTCTTCTTCAGGAGTTAACGTTCTTTTAGTAGTGACTTCTTCGACTTCCCAAAATCTTCGCAATAACGATTCCAATTCATTTAATTCAAGTGCATTACAACTCACTGACATTGTTGGGCTAGTATAATGAGACTTGGCAATACTTGTTGGAACTCGGCCACTTATAATCCATCCTAATGTGGTGTTTTGGGCTATTGGATATCCATGTGGTCCTTTCAGAATTCCTTCTAGTAATATGTCAGCCAAGATGTCTGCGCTCAGAAGCATTTCAATGTGTTAGGGATTCATGAATTGGGGATCAGCGAGCTGAAGTCCAGAGAGATAATTCAAAAGATTAATGTCTATAGATTGTGTAGGCAGGCTTCCAGTGATCTTTGGCAAGACGTATGCCTCAACAACTTTTGTGAAAATTGAGGTATAGTATGGTTGACTAACACAAGACACAATACCATGAGAGATTCTTCCCTGAGAGTCACAGATTCCAGACACGGTAGCCCGTACTGCATGTTTAGGTAGTCTTAATCGCTGTACAGCTTACTCAGTTATAAACGAGGCTCGCGAGCCTTAGTCAAGTAAGACTCTTACATGGTGAGTTCCGACTCTAGCTGACTGAATGCCGACAACAGCTGTTGCTAATAATACGATTGTGCGTTTATTTGGATTAGAAAGATAACTTTGAATAGTGGTAACTTGATTAGAGTGAGGTGACGTCGGTTGATTTGTTAAGTGGTTATTTTGGTCTGTGTTAAAGGTTCTTGGTTGAGGACTGGCACTTGGATAATTAACGATGGTTTAGTACGAATTATCTTCATTTATAGAAGGTGATACGTTAGGTTTTTTTATATTGGTTTTGTCTCCATTGGTTTAAAGGCTGAGTTTTATTTCGAACTCCGCCTTTGCTGTGTTGCGCTTGCTGGTGAATTACTTGTCGTGACGATTCCGATGTTGGCACATTAAAATGTAATAAAGCGTTATGTCGCTTTTTAAAATGCTGGCAGGCCATGGTGTTTGGACAATTCTTAAAGGAGTGAGATTTAGATAGACAATTGATGCATCGTCCGTCATTTCGAATGAAGTCAAATCGAGTTCTAGGTGACATGCGTAAAAGCTCTCTGCATTGTTTTAAACGGTGATCCTGATTACATAGTGGACATAAAGTATAGGTATTGGTAGTAAACGCTTGTGTAGTTCGGTAATAAGGGAGTAATTAACTTTAGACAGGTTTTCTTTGTTTGATGGCTGACCTTTAAATCGGTTTATAGCATCTAACGTTCTGAATCGGTTCTCTAAAAATTCAGTAAACTCGTTGATAGTTGGCAAGTCAGTGGGATTGATTCGATTACTTAGAGCTAATTCCCACTGAGCAACGGTATCTCGGTTCAATTTTTGAGTGAGCAGAAAAAGTAAAATAGGATTCCAAGAATCATTATCGATTTTCAAACCTTTCAATCCTTCCAAACGGAGACGGAGTTGGATCAATGCGTTGAGCGGCAAGACCAACATGCCGTGGGTCCCGGGTTCGAGCCCCGATGACCGTGAGCTTTTATTAAGAAATTAAAATAATCCATCCGTCTCTGGGCTGTTGTCTAGCTCGCAGCAATGCAAACAAGACTCAAGTTTCCTCACTTCCCTTACCCCAATTCCCTTCCGGCCAAAACCATGCTAACGCATCAAAGGGTTGTCCCCTAGGATTTGGCCACATCGTATAAAAAAAAAACATTCTTTAAGATTATCTAGAAATTTTTTAAGACCGGATGTTGTTTCAACGGCTTGAGTTGGCAAGGATGTTAATACGTGAAGCTGAGCGTTTTTCAGAGCCCGTTCATTCTGATATCTTTTGCGTAACAGCTCCCAAACTGGGTCGTAATTTATTTCCGCTATCTGTAGATGTTTTATAAGCTGTTTAGCTTCTCCGCATAATGATGATTGAAGATAATGTAACTTTTGGACCTTGGAAAGGCTTCTATTATTATGTATCAGCCCTTCAAACAAATCACGCAACGATGGCCAGTTATTGTATCCACCAGAGAATGTTGGGATATTAATTCTTGGCAAGGGTATATTATGATTATCTTTCTGATGAATAATGATTGGACTCGACAACTGTGTGAACACTTTCCTTTTAACTTTCCAGCATTTTCCGGTGAGTTGTCTTGACTGCTGCCCATAATTCTTCAAGTAGTTCTTGCCGTTTTCGAAGGTGGCCTTCATTTCGACGTTCTCTCGGTGTTTTTTTAGATTTTTTATGAACGTTTCTAGTTCTAATTAATTAATTCGTTGCTGTTCAAGTAAAAGTTCCATATTTAATGGCTTTAGAGTCGTATATAACCTTTTTTCTTTTTAATTTTAATTAATGGATCACGTTACTTGTTCTGAAGATACAGAGTACAAGTTTTACTTCTACTTGCGTTTCCCGGGTGTTTTTAATTCAACATGCAGTACATGTAACAATTGTGGTCAAATGCTTAGATTTGTAAAAGTTTTTAATGGTGTAAAGTTTCAAGACGAATAAATGCCACGGACGAATAAAGATGTAAATAATTAAGACTGGGAAGTAGAATGTTTAGGTAGGTCGGGAATGTGATATGGTTTTCACGGTTTAATGAACTTAAAATGAGTGGCTAGTCTAACAAGCAATTGGGTAGGTACATATCTGGTTACAGCGGTAAGCTTTCTCAATTATATACTCTTTTATTGGTTGTATATGTTATTGATTATATTGATTATCAACTCTTATTACTTACTTGGTTCTCAATTAATGTTCACTACGTAGAAAAATGTATAATACTGGACACTGTAACGTTCAGTTTAATCGAATTAATGTCACTTTTCACTGTTAATTTTTCTGTTTTAAAGACTAAATCTTTGTCACCTTTCTTTCAGTAACTTTATTATTTGTTCACTGCGCCCAATTCAAAGGATCCTACTGCACAAAACTTCACAGGATCCGGCTCGAGGGACCAAAAATGTTGTGCAATTAATGAACCATAAAATGTCAGTACAACTAAATTACACAACTCAATTTCATGAATCACTTTGCAGATAAAGTAAATAAAAAGTCAGAGCAATTAAATCACACAAGTTTTAACTTTATTGAATTAACAGAACAACAAAAAGGACATAGGTTTATTAATACAAATATTTACGAAATTGGTAAAAACTTTCTTTAATGTTGAACGGTTTAAAGGGTGACTGCCAACTGACTCTTCAATCCTCCAGTCTTCTGCAGCAAGCTTCGAATTCCATGATAAATCGATTGCTCATCATGATTTACCCTTAGCAATCGATCACGTTGATGCGTTGCGACAATTGTATGCAATGGAGTGACCTGGTTGGTACTGGTCATTACCCTGAGGAATTGCTGAAGTCCGCTATTGGTTGCATGCATAAATTCTTGAGTTCAGGTTGCGACAGATTGATACAGGTCATTGCTTTGAGGAATTGTGCTGATGTCCGTGGTTAGTAACACGCGTGGTAAATTAAGTTGCGGTTGCAACAGTCCCCTTCAATAATTTTCAAAAATTCCACAAAATTTCACTATTAGTTATAGTCCCAGCGCAATACTTATTTTTTCGGTTTTTTTCTGACTTACAATCGCACTTTTTATTACTTTTTTCGGCACTTATCAAAATTCACGTCCACGACACTCTGACACTGAATAATGTCACAATGAAAATTCAAATAATAGCCCGGCAAATGAACTACCCTCCGAAAGAGATATGGTCGACTTTTGGTCATCTATTTGATCAAAAAAAGTCCATCATAACCCCAATGCTGAGTGGATTGAAGCAGAAATGCAACGCGTTCAAGACATACCCAACATGCCAGAACCACAGATATCGATGGAGATACTAAGGGATGTCATACAGAATAAACATAATTGGAAAGCACCAGGCACAGACAATATTCAAAATTACGGGTTCAAGAAGTTTACATCTATACATATACACCTCTTACACCACATTAATAATTTTTTCAATAACCCGGAAACAATTCCGAAGTTTTTAACGGAGGGAATCACGTACATGCTACCAAAAGGCATTAATAACACCACAGATCCATCTAAATATACACCGATCACTTGCCTACAGACATTTTATAAGATTATGACTTCTTAAAAACACCAAACCAACAGATTACAACACCCCCGATAACAATCAGCCGAGGTATATTCCAGGGAGACTCTTTGAGTCCGCTATGGTTTTGTCTCGCTCTGAATCCACTTTCAGGTGCCTTGGATGCCACCGGTTATGGGTATAATATACGACACGAAAGGGAAAATATTCATAAAATCACGCACCTCATGTATATGGACGACATCAAATTATACGCTTCCTCGAAACCTCATCGGCAACAGCTGCTGCAGACTACTCTTGATTTTTCCAATGACATCCGGATGGAGTTCGGAGTTGACAAATGTAGGACGCTTCATGTAACAAGGGGAAAACATGAACTTGTGGGATTCGATCTCCCATACGCGGACACTATTGAGTCCATGGAGGAGGACGAACGCTACAAGTATCTTGGATTCGAACAATCACGTGATATACCTCGCACGGACATAAAGCATGCGCTAGAGACCAAATATACAGGCCTTAATGGGAAAAATCTCATAAGGGCTATAAACACGTATGCAACACCAGTCCTTACTTATTCCTTTGGGGTAATTAAATGGACACAGACGGACTTAGAAGCACTAGACAGGAGAACGCGAACGATGTTGACAAGGTACAAGGCACACCATCCTAACTCCTGTATAGAACGACTAACGCTACAGAGCTGCGAGGTCGGCGCGGCCTAATAGACATAAAGTCACTGCATTATAAACAAGTGAAGTCTATCAGAGAATACTTTTATAGAAAAGAAGATAGTTCTCCATTGCATGCAGCAGTGGTCAAAGCCGACAACAAACAAACACCACTTGATTTGCACAACAGAATGCTGGATAATACACTAAACATAGCCACACACACAGATAAACAGCAAGCATGGTCACAGAAGTCTCTCCACGGAAGACATTACGCTGACTTGAACCAAAATTACGTCGACAAAGATGCGTCGAACGAGGGAGGGATTCATGCTTGCTATACAAGACCAAGTCATTAACACGAAGAATTATTGGAAACACATCCTTAAGGATGCGGCAGTTCAGGACGACACGTGTAGACTTTGTCATTTAGCTTCTGAAACAATAGAACATGTAACGGCTGGATGCAAACTCCTTACTCAAACAGATTACTTGCATAGGCACAACCAGGTCTGCAATGTCATACACCAACAGTTAGCCCTAAAACACAACCTTATTACTCCCGCCACATACACACCATATTACAAATATGCACCAGACAGTGTTCTTGAAAACTCCACACCTAAAATATATTATGATCGGTCAATAATAACTGATCGGACAATACACCACAATACATAGACCGGATATTACTCTCATAGATAAACACAGCAAAACAACATACCTCATTGACATTGCAGTACCCAACACCAACAATGTGCAGAAAACTTTTAGTGAGAATATTACGAAATACACAGATTTGGCATATGAGGTTCAGCGGATGTAGAAAGTGGACAAAGTGCCTATCGTGCCAATCGTCTTGTCTTCCACAGCCGTTGTACCGAAAACACTAATCACAAATATACATGCACTAACACAGGACGCTACAGACAATACATAAGGACATAACGAACGAATGACAAATCCCCGAAGTCTTGGCATTACGACCGATGTAGGGGAAAACTACCGCCGCGCCTGCCAGAGGCCAAGATGACACGCGTCAAAACCGGAAAATAATAATAATAATTTTTTTTTTTATATATATATGTCGCTTTTTTGGCACGAACGTTATAATTTTAAAAGTGTAAAAATGCTATAAAAAAGAACACAAGAAAACCTGACTAACCTAAAACATTCATACAAAAAAGTTTTAAAAAGTCAGTTAATACTGAAAAACGAACGATAACATATTTTAAACGAAGAACTAGGAACGAATAAAATAAGAACTAAGCACTATTTCTAACGAAGAATGAAAAACTAAGCACAAGCAGAATAAGAACTAAGAACAAATGTAAAGAAAAAAGGGCAAAACGCGTAGTATCAAAAGGAATAAAGGGAAATGAAGATCAACAAAAAATTTAGAAAGCCACCCGGTAAGTGGTAGCTCCAAGAAGAGTTCCTTAAAATTTTGAAAATATTTTTTTTTATAATTGAACCTAAACTAGCGAAAAAATAAACCGATACCGAAAATTTTGAATAACTAGAACACAGAACACTGAGGGTTCCTGGAGATAGACGCAGCACCGGGCGAAGTCGCTAAATCAAGAACCCCTGCTTGCGTGCAAGCAAAAACGCTCTCAGCAGGGACGTTCACCACTTTTCAACTCCCCCGGAACACTCAGCATCAAGTGTTCTAGACGAACGTACGATAAATTTTGAACGCGATAGAATCCCGCGGGACCAGTCTTGCAGCAAATCCAAAGCGGAGAGAAGCTCCGTGGATAATATGCTACAAAGCTGCGGCCTATTGTCACCAGTGAAAAGTAAGACTACCATCCTCGCCTACACTAACGGCTGCCAGGTACAGTTGAATGTGTCGGCGTTCGTTGCGAGGACTCGAGACGGAGTCGTTTACTCAGCCTAACAACGAAGTGTCTCTTAAGTGCACGTGTATGTGACTGTGTGTCAGTGGCCTGTTGCCCAGGCTCGATCCGCATGCAATACAAATGAACTGTTGATTTAACTAGTGTAAGAACAAAGCTAATTAAACAATTCACCTGGTTGCATGCCCTTGGTCCCAGAAAAAACGATGTTCTAGTAATGCCGAAATGCGGGCAGATTTTCTGGCACAAGTGGCGTACTAGTAGCATCAATTCGCACAAGGCCTTCACCCCAACAAACCGTGCAGACTCTTTGAACGCTCTGGTCAATCTGCGACAGCTCATTTGGATGCACGAGGCTATGATCCAGCAGTTTGAATGCTATATCAGAGTCTTTATAATTGGACGGATAACTGTAGACCACTCTGCTAGTCACCCCTCCGATTACTCCCAATTCTACCCCGAGATGTGCGCTCCATCTATTAACACCCAAGTGTTCTGCAGGAAACGCATCTGCAAATAGATCGCGCAGCCGACGTGTTGAAAGTGTACTGAATGGCGTGTGCGGCGGTTGATTCACCACGAAAGCGTTCACCACCTCTGTGCCAGGCGACCTGGTACTCAGTTGGCTGAAACGCTCTCGTGCTGTATCAACTAATTCGTTTAATTGTGTTGTATGTGGATGTATTAGTATATTCCCAGAAGCATCAATAATATCTCCGAGAACTGTAAGCTGTCCTGTATCGGCTGTTACACCTCGAGCATTACTGAACACCGAATCCACTAATTCTGGATCCAACCTGATCGGTATAGCTGAAAAATCCCCGTATCCAATTTCATCCCATTGCAAATGGAATGCCGGTCTTATTCTGCCCCAGGTCGTGATCGTAGAGATCATTTCCTGAGACCAGTAGTGCGGATAACGTGGGCGGACTAAAAGCAGATAGTAATGCTTTCCTACGCCGGCACCACTCAAGAAACTTACCCACAGCTGAGAAATCAAGCTGTCTTCAAACCGGAACACTCGTTGGAATGCTCTGATCTGAAGACAACGAGCTTAACGACCATGTCCGTAAGACCCAGTCCACCCTCCGCTACTGGTGGACAGAGCGTGCTTTCAGTGACCCATCTTCTTCCCCCCCAAAATGCGTCAATGATTTTTGCCTGCAAAAGTTTAACGAAACCTTCCTCGAAGCACTCCGACTTAAGCAGGTGAACGATGGACGAGGTAATCAGGTAATTGACAACGACTGCACGTCCTTTCAGAGAAAGGGGGAACAATCTAGTCTGCCACGAATTCTCTGCTCCGGAAAGTCTAAAAATCTATCCCTCTTCTTCCTCGTAAAAACTGCTCCTCATCCCCCGTTTGGTACGACAAAGAATTACGCTCTCTCCGCAACAGGAGAAATAAACGTTGGCAAACTATTCTTCTGACCCAGACTGAGTCTGACTATTCTTCCTATCTATCTGCTTATACCTCTTTTTCTGAACGTTGTGATACCCTCTACCATGAGTACCTCCAACGGATGGAAACAAGCCTTATATCCGACCCCAAGTGATTTATAGCTTTATTAATTCTAAGAAGAAATCCAATGGTTACCCTTCCACCCTAAAGGTCGAGAATTTCTCTTCATCAGATCCTCAGGTTATCGCCAACCTCTTTGCACACTTCTTCAGTAAATCTTTCAGCGACAATTCGCTCCAACCTGATCTTAGCTACTTTTCATTCTTGGACAAATGCACTCAAACGTCGTTTACATCTTTTGCGGGCTTGCGGATGACTTTCACTTTTATTTATTTATTTATTTAATTAAGCTTAATACAAGCTATAACATAATAATAATACTAATACTACAAGCTATATAATAATAAATAAATTGAAAAAGCTACAATATGAGCTCTCATTAAGGAACAAACTGGCTGGAAGGAAAACGAATTAAGAAATGCGATCAGGATGGACGGGGTCAAGATATAAAGATTTGTGAAGGGATGATTTACTCAGATGGAAGTCAAAGGAGGAAAGGTCGTTGACTTTTCGAAGCATCCTGGTAATTGGTTCGCTTTGACCGTAGTTTGTGCGATGGCGGTCGAGACGGAAAAGGGGAGTGGACCTAAGGTTGCGGGGATTAGTATAGATGGGTAAAGATTGCAGGATTGAAGGGCAGTCTATGGCTCCACTTAATAGCTGATGAATGAAGAGAATGTCAGAAACATCACGACGTTTACTTAAGGGTTGTAAGTCAATCAGTTTGAGACGGTTTTCATAGGGTGGAAGGTTGAATCTGTCTGCCCACGGGAGATAACGTAGAGCGAAGCGAACGAACCTACGCTGAACGGATTCAATTGTATTGATATGGGTTGTTTGTGTAGGTGACCATACCTGGCTGGCATATTCAAGGAGAGGTCTAACGAAGGAGATATAGAGAGATTTGGAAACATATGGATTGGAAAACTCTCTAGACCAGCGCATCACAAACCCTAGCGCGGAGTTAGCTCTGTTAATTATGCTGTCAATATGAGAACGGAAGTTGAATTCGCTATCACAGATTATTCCAAGGTCACACAAAGAGGTAACAATAGGGACCGGTACATGGGTTAGCATGTACAATCTCGAGGTGGAGGTAAGACGCTTGCGGGAATAAGATATGGACTGGCATTTGGAGACATTGAGTTCAAGAAAGTTTTTCATGCACCACGTGGTGAAGGAATCGAGATCTTTTTGCAGGAGAAGAGAGTCGGTTGTGAAGAAGATATGTTTAATTATTTTCATGTCATCAGCATAAATGGACAGCTCTGAGTGATTGATGACGCATTCAACATCATTTATTGTAAGCATGAAGATCAGTGGACCGAGGTGGCTGCCCTGGGAGACGCCGGAACGAGCGACAATAGGGTTAGAAATGGATAAGCTGAAAACAACATTGTACTGATGGTTGTTGAGGTAGGATTGAATCCAGGAGATGAATCGGGAGGGGAAGCCTAGGCGATCAAGTTTGAACAAGATAATATTATGGGAGAACTTGTCGAAGGCTTTACTAAAATCGGTGGCAATAACATCAACATCTTTACCGTTTTCCAGAGCACAAAGTGTCTTGGAGACGAAGTCAGTAAGATTGGTGGTGGTAGATCTTCCTTTGAGAAAGCCATGCTGGGAGAGGGAGAAGATAGACTTACAGTGGAAGAGCATGGAGTCATAGACCAATTTTTCGAATAGTTTAGGTATGGATGACAATTTAGCGATGGGTCTGTAGTTGGACACATCGTTTTTGCAACCTTTTTTTGAAGATGGGAATAATATACGAGTTTTTCCATAATTGAGGGAAAACCCCTTGAGTGACCGAGAGGCGGAATGGCAAGGTAAGGGGTTGAATTAGATGCGTGGCACACTTTTTTAGAACGATGGCCACAATGCCGTCAGGACCTGGGTTGAAGTCGTCCTCAAGCCCGTTGATACTTGCGGCGATTAGTTCGGGATCAGGGTCGAAAGACGTAAACGACGTTTGAGTGCATTTGTCCAAGAATGAGAAGTAGTTAAGGTCGAGTTGTCGGGAATTGTCGCTGAGAGATTTACTGAAGAAGAAGTTTGAGGTTGGCGATAACCTGAGGATCAGATGAAGAGGTATTCTCAGGCTTTAGGGTAGAGGGGTAACCATTGGATTTCTTCTTGGAATTAATAAAGTGATAAAAACGTTTGGGGTCGGATATGAAGCTAGTTTCCATCCGTTGGAGATACTCATGGTAGAGGGTATCACACCGTTCGGAAAAAGAGATATAAGCAGATAGGTAGGAAGAATAGTCAGACTCGGTTTGGGATAGAAGAAAAGTTTGCCAACGTTTATTCCTCCTGTTGCGGAGAGAGCGTAATTCTTTGTCGTACCATACGGGGGATGAGGAGTAGTTTTTACGAGGAAAAGGTGGAATAAATTGTGCAAGACAAGCGTATATTTCCGAATAGAACGCTTCTATAGCAACGTCGACTGGAAGATGTTGAGGGATAGTGCCAATGTTAGAGTTGAGGAGTAAGTGATTTAATTTTTCAAAGTCGCCCTTGCGAAAATTGATGAAAAGAGAAGACTCGGAGCTTGAAAGGGTATGAGGGTGTTCGTAGGAGAATACGAGGAAGAGGGGAGGATGGTGACGATCGAGAGAGGAGAGGAGATGGTTGATTTCCACGACAACCGAGTTAACTGGTTCTGAAGGAAAGATTAAGTCTAATTGTTTGTCCAGAAAGTTCCTGACACCACTTACTTGAAAGAGACCAGAAACGGAGAGCTGATCAGTAAAATAGGTTTCTTTGGCCGAAGAGGCGTTAAGGGGTACAAAGTGAGAACAGTCCTCAGACAATGACCATTGAATACGGGGGAGGTTAAAGTCACCCAATAAAATAATTTCATCAGAGGCGTTAGCGTTCTCAAGCAGGGTGTCGATCGCTTCAATTAGGGGCTCGTAGGCTTCTAGAGGTTGAGAGGGACGAATGTAACAGAAAAGAATGTACAGAAGACACTTATTTAGGGCTAATTTGATACATACAAATTCTGATATTGTAGTGTCGTAGGTCTTTAGCAGGGTAGCGTCATAACGGTTGTGAGCAGCTATGAGAACCCCGCGACCTGGTGGATCATTGGTGCCTAAACAACCGTCGACACGGAAAATAGTATAGTTCGAAGGGAACAGTTCGTTGTCCAGAATTCCTGGTGTTGAATTGGTTTCAGTTAAGGCAAAGATATCGTACGGGAATTTGTGAGAGTTCAGAAAAATGTTATATGTTTTAGTGCGAAGTCCTCTGACGTTCTGTTAATAGAGGGGAGGGTTAATAGGGGGGAGGTCAGAAATTGGGAAAGCGGGGGGGTTAGGAGCGAAAGTATACCATTTTCGGATAAATTGCAACCTTTTCCGGATTAAATGCAACTTTGTCCGATTTGAATGCACCTTTGTTAGGATTGACTGCACCTTTGTCCGGATTAAATGCAACTTTGTCCGAATTGAATGCACCTTTGTCCGGATTGACTGCACCCTTGTCCGGATTAAATGCAACTTTTTCCGGATTGAATGCACCTGAATACTGAAATGTGATTTTTAATTTCCTGAACTTATTACAAATAAACGACTACGGTATTTGCAACTAAAAAATAAATTTATTTCTTTTGAAAAAGTACAAATAATATTATAAGAAATAGCCGAACTAAACTAAAACTTATGAATTGGTTCACCTCTGGAAGCTGGTCCGATTTTCATCATCATATCCATAATGAAATTTACACAGTCTGAAGTTGTCACACTTTCAGCACATCGTTCAATTATTTCTGGCAAACGTTGCTGTTGAGACATATCGCTTAGCATAGATCGAACAGAATTTTTTATTTTTGAAAATGCCTTGCGACTTTTTTGGAGATGGGAAATGCGGCGTGAACTGACGTACGCAGCATAGGTGGATAGATCTTCTGTAACCTTATGGGAAGGAATATTGAAGGATTCATGGAACTTAGTGAAAAGTTGGTGTAAGACGGTTGGGTCTGTGGGCAGGCCTTCCAGGTGTATACTTAGCATGACGTTGGTACTGGTTTTACCGTCGATGCTGACGGAATTCGGTTTGTCGTGCAGATAGGCTAGAAATAGACGAACGTTTTCATAAATGCGGTGGTCCCGTACACGCGACAAGAGATATCGTCCATCGTTGGAATCCGCAGAGCGCAAAGTCAATTTAACTGTAGGTGGGATTAGCGGATCGATAAATGAGTGATGTTGGGATGAAATAGTTTTGGTTAGCGGAAGGGGCGAAGTAGTGGAGGTAGAAGTAGTTTGAGATGGAGCGATAGTGAGGAAAGATGGTGGCTTATAATTAGGTGGGCATGCGGAGGAAGTAGCTGGTGCAGGGTTTGGTGTATAAAGTGGAGCGGTGGGGCAGGCGGAAATCGTAGCAGAGATGGTGGGGTGGTCGGAAAATGATGGCTTATGGTAAGGTGGACACACGGAGGAAGTTGGGAGTGCATGGTCAGGCGGATGTACAGAACTCAAAACAGTGGTGGTGGAGTTGTCGGCTGGGATGGACGTGTTCGATGGCTTCGGTGTAAGTGGAACCGAGGGGTTAAGGGTGTGAGAATATATAAAGTTAGGATACTTGACTGGGGTACTTAGATTGAAGTTTGGAAATACTCCCATTTTGAACTGCCAATTGGAGTTAGGATTACTAGGTTTATGGCTAAAGGTGAGAGGTGCGGAAGAGTGATGAGATTCTGTGTTATTACTAGTACTAATGTTCTTACAATTAGGCTGAATGCTAAATTTAGGTATGGGAGAAGGACGTTTGGAATTACCTTTGGGATAGTCAGTCGGATTTGGTTTATTAATATTTAATTTAGACTATATATTTAATTTAGACTTAGATGCAGAGGGCTTAGGGTTAAACTTAACATACTTCGTAGTCCACTTGGAAATTTCGATCGTCCCGAGAGTGAAGATTTTGCTGGAGGGGTTAGTGATGAGCCACACGTACTTATTCGGGATGGAGATCTTGAAGTTGCTGAATTTCTCTGTGTCCGAGAGTAACTTCATGCAGCTAACTGGGATGAATGCAAAATTCCGAGTAAAAAAGCTATGTACCCAGGAAACGTTGGCGTTGTGAGGGGCACCCTTAAGAGGGAATGGAGTATGGTCACTTGATGAAGATGTGTATTTGCTTCAAAGTCTTTGTAGTCTTTGTCCCCAATCCGTTATAGTCCAGGTGGTGCCAAATTTGTTAACCATGGATGCGGTAGATGTGAACTGAGATGATACTGGCGGAGAGTTTATCATAACACCAGCTTGACCAGAGTTGATTATAACACCAGAACCCGTCGCCATATCGGCCTCGACCGGACTAACAGTAGCATCAACAACTGGAGTAGGCTGCACCAAGGAGGAATGCGGGTCTGTAGGAACCAGTTTCTCGGTTGATTGAGGAGGAGCTGCTTGACCAGAGTTGATTATAACACCAGAACCCGTCGCCATGTCGGCCTCGACCGGACTAACAGTAGCATCAACAACTGGAGTAGGCTGCACCAAGGAGGAATGCGGGTCTGTAGGAACCAGTTTCTCGGTTAATTGAGGAGCAGCTGCAGATGATGAATCCTGTAGAGTGAGACATTTCCTATTTGGAGATGTAGTTTCTGAAGAAGCAGCATCTAAACTAGAAGTAGCTATGTCGTCATACAGATGAGAAGATGAAGAGCCTTTTGAAGTTAGGCTCCTGACATCAGAGGCAACTGAGTCAATGAGTTGAAAGTTTCTCCCAATGGCTGTAACGCATGAATCTAGGTCCCGCTTGACGTGCCGGACACCACGCCTAATATCGTCTATGACCGTCATTATAGATTCAGTAGATTGTCCGTTGGAGGAAGATGGTGAACCAGTCGCAGTTTGCATTGTCCGACAATCATCCAGGGAAGCTACTAGCCCGCTAAACTTCGATGAAACCTCGCAAATCTTGTTGGACAGCATCGACGAATCACTATCACTATCATAGTCTGCTGCCTAATCGATCGGACGCGTTGCGTGATCGCTCTATAATTTGCCCAAGTCTTACTCTAATATTTTCGGTTCGTGTGTTTTGCGCTTGTGTCAGCAAAGTGAGTGCCACCCTTTCCCAATCATTAAACTTTCGTGACACAGTTTCTGCGTGTTTTGGTATTGCTCAGTGACCTTTTTTTTGCGTGACACGGTTGTTTATTTACATTGACACAGTTTCTGCGTGTTAACTTTTTTCTCAGTGACCTTTTTTTGCGTGACTCAGTTGTTTATTTACGTATTCGTGAAGTATTTTTTGCTTCGCATTGGAAATTACTATAATCTGGTTTAAATTCAACTATTTAACTTTTCTCATTACTAAAATTTTTTTTTGTGACAATCTTTCTAAACATAATGGCAATCTGCAAAGCGTGTTCTATTGAATTACTTACCAATGTTGTGGCCTGTGATGGCATTTGTGGTGATAGTTTCCACGGTACATGTCTGGAGCCCTCTACTGGTGGTCTTGCTACATGCAAGGATTGCTCCAATATAAAGCCCTGCCATGTTTTACGTCTTATGAAAGGAGTTATTGCTACGCTTTCCACCGACCAAACGTTTATAGGGGATAAGGTCAATGAGATATCCTCTAACTTGGCCGGATTGCAGATCCTGTCCGATGACTGCGCCAGTTTAAATTCAAAACTGGACAAGGTTATTCAAATCGCAGAGGCTTTGAGCAGTGATTCGTCGCTGCTTTCTAATAAGATTCATGTGATTTCTTCGAAGTTAAGTGCGCTGGTGGCTTCCTTGGATGACCTTTGCTTAACACAATCTACGTCTGGCTCACCATCTCCCTCCATCGGCCAGCCTGCTGGGTCAATTATGCCACTCATAGACGACATTCGGCGCGGTGTCCGGCACGTCAAGCAGGATCTAAATTCGTGCTCTACAGCCATTGATAGAAACTTTAAACTCATTGGCTCAGTTTCCTCTGATCTTAGGTGTTTAACGTCAAAAGGCTCTCTCGGCTCTTCTTTTCATCCGTCCGACGCCATTGCTGCATCTGGCTCGGCTTCTGCTTCTTCAGGAACTTCATCACCGAACAGCAACTGCCCCACTCGCCGGGATTCAACATCCGCTGCTCCACCCCAATCAACCGAGAAAGTGGTTCCTGCAACTCCCCCTCAATCAACCGAGAAAGTGGTTCCTGCAGCTCCACCTCAATCAACCGAGAATGTGGTTCCTGCAGCTCCACCTCAATCAACTGAGAAAGTGGTTCCCACAAACTCGCTTTCCGCCTCGGCGCAGCCTGCTCCAGATGTTGATGCTACTGTTGGTTCGATCGTGCCCCAGATGGCGACGGATACTGGTGTCGTCATCAATGTCTCACCGCTAGTGTCATCACAATCCACTTCCACCGCACCTACGATAAACAAATTCGGCACCACCTGGTCGGTATTGGAATGGGAACAGAGATTAAAGAAACTAAGCAGCAAATACTCATCTTCATCTAACGACCATACTTCATTTCTCCTTAAGGGTGCGCCTCACAACGCCACCGTTTCCTGGGTACATAGCTTTTTTTCCCGGAATTTTGCATTCATCCCCGTTAGCTGCCTGAAGTTACCCTTGGACGCAAGGAAATTCAGCAACTTCAAAATCTCCATCCCGAACAAGTATGTGTGGCTCATCAGTAACCCCACCTGCAAAATCTTCACTCTCGGGACTATCGAAATATCCAAGTGGTCCAGGAAGTATGTTAAGTTTAACCCTAAGCCCTCTGCATCTAACCCTAAATTAAATTCTAATAGACCAAATCCTACTAACTATCCTAAAGGTAATTCCAAACGTCCTTCTCCCATACCTAAATTTAGTATTCAGCCTAATCGTAAGAACATTAGCACTAGTAACAACATAATCTCTCATCACTCTTCCGCACCTAGTGATCCAAACTCCAATTGGCAATTCAAAATGGGTGTATTTCCAGACTTTAAACTAAGTACCCGAATCAATTATCCTAACTTTACTTATTCTCACACCCTTAACCCCTCAGATCCACTTACAGTAAAGCCCTCGAAAACATCCATCCCAGCCGACAACCCTATCACTACTGTCTCGAATTCTGTATATCCAGCGCATCCACCCAACCACGCACTCCCAACTTCTTCCGAGTGCCCACCTAGCCACAAGCCATCAGCTTCCGACCACCCCACCACCTCTACTTCGATTTCCGTCTGTCCCACCCCTCCTCTGCATACACCTAACCTCGCACCCGCTACTTCCTCCGCATGCCCACCTAATTGCAAGTCATCATCTTCTTTCACTATCGCCCCTTCTCAAACTTCTTCTACCTCCGCTAACCCGCCCCTTCAACTAACCAAAACTCCTACATCCGAACACCTACAGTTAAATTGACTTTGCGCTCTGCGGATTCCTACGATGGATGATACCTCTTGTCCCGTTTTCGGGACCGTCGCATTTACGAAAACGTACGTCTATTTCTTGCCTATCTGCACGACAAACCGAATTCCGTCTGCATTGATGGTAAAACCAGCACCAACGTCATGTTAAGCATACATCAAGAAGGCCTGCCCACAGATACAACAGTCTTACATAAACTTTTCACTAAGTACCATGAATCATTTAATATCCCTTCCCATAAGGTTTCAGAAGATCTATCCACCTATGCTGCGTACGTCAGTTCTCGCCGCATTTCCCATCTCCAAAAAAGTCGCAACGACTCCTTAAACTACTTTCGTTCCTAACCCCCCCGCCTTCTCTATTTCTGACCTCCCCCCTTATGCACCTGCGGTCTCCGATCAAGCACCTCTCCCCAGCAGCTTGTCAGTCTATTACCAGAACGTCAGAGGACTTCGCACAAAAACATCCAACGTTTTCCTAAACTCCCACAAATTCCCGCACGATATCTTTGCCTTAACTGAAACCAATCTAATACCAGGAATTCTCGACAGCGAACTATTCCCTCCTAACTATACCATTTTCCGTGTTGACGGTTGTGTAGGCAACAATGACCCACCAAGCCGTGGGGTTCTCATAGCTGCTCACAACCGTTATGATGCCACCCTGTTTAAGACCTCCGACTCTTCAATATCTGAATTTGTATGTATCAAATTAACACTGAATAAGTGTATTCTGTATATTCTCTGTTGTTATATTCGTCCCTCTCAACCTATAGAAGCCTACAAGCCCGTAATTGAAACGTTAGACACCATGCTTGAGAACGCTAACGCCTCCGATGAATTCATTGTACTGGGTGACTTTAACCTCCCCCGTATACAATGGTCATTGTCTGAGGACTGTTCACACTTTGTCCCCCTAAACGCCTCTTCCGCCAAAGAAGCCTTTTTTACCGATCAGCTCTCTGTTTCTGGTCTCTTTCAAGTTAGTGGAATCAGAAACTTTCTGAACAGACAATTAGACTTAATCTTTTCCTCAGACCCAGTTAACTCGGCTGTCGCGGAAAGCGAACATCTCCTCTCCTCCCTCTATCGTCACCATCCTCCCTTGTTCCTCGTTTTCTCCTATGAACACCCTCACGCCCTTTCAGGCTCCGAGTCGTCTCTTTCCTTCAATTTTCGTAAAGGCGACTTTGAAAAATTAAATCACTTGCTCCTCAACTCCAACATTGGCAATATCCCTCAAAATCTTCCAATAGACATTGCTGTAGAGGCGTTTTATTCGGAAATACACGCTTGCCTTACACAATCTATCCCTCTTCTTCCTCGTAAAAACTGCTCCTCATCCCCCGTTTGGTACGACAAAGAATTACGCTCTCTCCGCAACAGGAGAAATAAACGTTGGCAAACTTTTCTTCTCACCCAAAATGAGTCCGACTATTCTTCCTACTTGTCTGCTTACACCTCTTTTTCTGAACGTTGTGATACCCTCTACCATGAGTACCTCCTACGGATGGAAACTAGCCTCATATCCAACCCCAAGTGCTTTTATAGCTTTATTAATTCTAAGAAGAAATCCAATGGTTATCCTTCCACCCTAAAGCTCGAAAATACCTCTTCATCAGATCCTCAGGTTATCTCCAACCTCTTTGCACACTTCTTCAGTAAATCTTTCAGCGACAATTCGCTCCAACCTGACCTTAGCTACTTTTCATTCTTGGACAAATGCACTCAAACGTCGTTTACATCTTTTGACCCTGACCCCGAACAAATCGCTGCCAGTATTAACGGGCTTGTGGATGACTTTCACCCCGGTCCTGACGGCATTCCAGCCATAGTTCTGAAAAAGTGTGCCGTGCATCTAGTTCAACCCCTTACTTTGCTTTTCCGCCTCTCGGTCACTCAAGGGGTTTTCCCTCAATTATGGAAAAACTCTTATATTATTCCCATATTCAAAAAAGACTGCAAGAACGATGTATCCAACTACAGACCCATTGCTAAATTATCATCCATACCTAAACTATTCGAAAAATTGGTCTATGATTCCATGTTCTTCCACTGTAAGTCTATTTTCTCCCTCTCCCAGCATGGCTTCCTCAGAGGTAGATCTACAACCACCAACCTTACCGAATTCGTCTCCAAAACACTATGTGCCCTGGAAAACGGTAAAGATGTTGATGTTATCGCCACCGATTTTAGTAAAGCCTTTGACAAGATCTCCCATAGCGTTATCCTGTTTAAACTTGATCGCCTAGGCTTCCCCCCCCCCCCCCCAGATTCATCTCCTGGATTCAATCCTACCTCAACAACCGTCAATACAATGTTCTTTTCAGCTCATTCATTTCTAACCCCATTGTCGCTCGTTCCGGCGTCCCTCAGGGCAGCCACCTCGGTCCATTAATTTTCATCCTTACAATTAATGATGTTGAATGTATCATAAAATACTCAGAGCTGTCCATTTATGCTGATGACATGAAAATAATTAAACATATCTCCTCCACAACCGACTCTCTTCTTCTCCAAAAGGACCTCGATTCGTTCACCACATGGTGCATGAAAAACTTTCTTGAGCTCAATGTCTCTAAATGTCAGTCCATCTCTTATTCCCGCAAGCGTCTTACCAACACCCCGAGAACATACATGTTAACCAACGTACCAGTCCCTATCGTTACCTCTTTGTGTGACCTAGGAATAATCTGTGATAGTGAACTCAATTTCCGTTCCCATATTGATAGCATAATTAACAGAGCTAACTCCGCGCTAGGATTTGTGAAGCGCTGGTCTAGAGAGTTCTCCAATCCTTATGTTTCCAAATCTCTCTATATTTCCTTCGTGAGACCTCTCCTTGAATATGCCAGCCAGGTTTGGTCACCCACGCAAACAACCCACATTAACAGAATTGAATCTGTCCAGCGTAGGTTCATTCGCTTTGCTCTACGTGATCTTCCATGGGTAGATAGATTCAACCTTCCACCTTATGAAAACCGTCTAAAACTGATCGACTTACAACCCCTAAGTAAACGTCGTGATGTTTCCGACGTTCTCTTCATTCATCAGCTACTAGCTGGCGCCATAGACTGCCCTTCAATCCTGCAGTCTTTACCCATCTATACCAATCCTCGCAACCTTAGGTTCACTCCCCTTTTCCGACTCGACCGCCATCGCACGAACTACGGTCAACGCGAACCAATTACCAGGATGCTTCGAAAAGTCAACGACCTTCACAAACTACGGTCAACGCGAACCAATTACCAGGTTGCTTCCCTCCTTTGGCTTCCATCTGAGTAAATCATCCCTTCACAAAGCCTTATATCTTTATCCTGCCCATCTTGATCGCCTTTTTTAATTCTCCTTCCTCCCAGTTTATAGTTATCATAATCATAGCTTATATTGTAGCTTACATTATCTGTTATGAATTATTGTTTATTTTAGTTTGTAGTATTTATTTTGTTATTTTGTATTTTTTATGTAATAGCTTGTATTAAGCTTAAAGAAATAAATAAATATATATATATATATAGAATTAACCCTTCTAACTCAGAAGGCGCACTTCACATGCAGAAGCCTGGAATTAATTGACCTATTCACCAGAATATAGCATATATTGAGGTGAATGAGGCTCCCATAACCCATGCAATAAAATATTAGTAAAAATCCAAAACACTCCCAAACACTACAATCAGAGACAACAGAGAACGTTTAAGCACATCCTTAGTAAGAGCCAGGTCAAAAATAGGACACATATTCACGGCCCTACACATGCGGTTAATAGGCTCGTTCATACCATAGTTAGATCGAGAGTGGATAACATGTAGTAAAGGCAATCTCCTTAAGCTGTACGGGGTATGCCTATAAGTAACCAAACTTGCGAGAGTACGAGAATCTATATTCGAGTTCAAAAGCTGGTGAATAAATACTAGGTCAGCAATACTACGGCGTTCACCCAGCGAATGCATATTAAACAATCGGAGGCGATCCTCATAAGGAGGAAGCCTTAATGGATCATTCCACGGGAGGTCCCATAGTGCGAACCTAACAAAGTTCCGCTGCACCGACTCAATGCGTCTAGAATGAACAGCATAGCAGGGAGACCAAACCTGAGATGCATTCTCGAGAATTGGTCTAACTAAAGAACAAAATAAGTGGATTAGGGTCTGTCGATCAGAAAACTCCCTTGACCACCGCTTAACAAAACCCAGGACTGAATTACTCCGAGATACGATATGATTTATGTGACGAGTGAAATCGAGTTTTTTCTCTAGCTTAACTCCAAGGTCAGTAACGCATTCCACACGACGGATAGTAGTTTCCGCAAAGGTATAATCAAAGACGAGCTGATTGATGCTCCTAGAAAATGACATAACTTGATATTTATCCAGGTTAAGTTGCAGTCCATTTGAGGCACACCAACCCCTGAAGGTATTCAAATCATCCTGAATGCAGGAAGAATCATAATTGTTTCTAACGCATGAGAAAATCTTCATGTCGGCTGCGTAGATTAAAACTTTGGAGTGCTTAATCAGAGTGACGATGTCGTCAATGGCAAGAATAAACAACAACGGCCCCAGATGGCTACCTTGCGGCACACCAGATGAAGCCCTAACGACTCTGGATAAAGTATTACGGAAAGAGACACGGTAAGTCCTATTTTTTAAGTAAGAGCAGATCCAGTCGAGCAATAAAGGCGGAAAACCCAACCTTTCAAGCTTAAGCATAATCACGGAGTGAGGGAGCATATCAAATGCCTTGTTGAAGTCGGTGTAGACACAATCAGTCTGGAGACCTTGTTGGAAGTATGGGGCAATGTGGCTGCACTGCTGGCGTACTGGTGGTACAGCTACGTCATCCGTCGATATACCAATGGGGTCGTATCGATGAGTATTTCGTATACTGTTCCGGTCTGGATTACGAAATGCTAGCTTTACATACGGGGTCGTCTAACGATGTACTGGTTCTCGTCTGCGGATTCCAACAGCTAGACTCCAGACCTGTGGGATCTAGAATCGCCTCAAGAGCATATAGCTCTGAGGACTTTAAAATTGTGCCTTTTATTTCAAGTACTTATTAATGATTAGCAACCAAAGGGTTACCAAGAAGAATGACTATTAATAAAACTTTGGAAATAATTTAATTAAAATATATTTATTTTACTTTAGGTAGGAAAAACATTTAATGCGGTTGAAGACCTGAATTCAACTGAACTTTTTTACAAATTATTTGACAACATTCAAAATAAAATAATCCCAAGCTACTTGGGTAACCTTTTGCAACAAGTAAATACAGAACGTAATTGAATCGAACGGAACCTAATTTAAAACGTTATAAATGTTACTTTTGGTAAATTAAGAGCATCACCACATTACTCCCCCGCCAGCGAATCCTAAGGATTCCGCGAAACGTTCCGGAGGTTTCGTAGTTCGTCCTTCTCTGGTTTTTTTAGCTGGAAATAGGGTATTTCCGTCTTTTGAAAATGTAATTTTTGGTATGTTATTTTGAATTGGATGATTTTGGTCTGAATTGTTTGTGTCTGCCATTAAATCTGGGTTCTCCGACGCTGGTTGAAAAGACACCCTTTTATTTGCTCGGCTTGTTTGTGGTGGATCGTTGATCACTGGCTCTAACGTTCTTTGATTTCTATTGCACTGTTGGGAAATGTCGGTTGGTGAAATAAAATTTGACTTCGACCTGTGAAAATGTTGAGTGTTCTCCAGCGCTGGCTGAACAGACACACTTTTGTTTGTAACACGGTCGTTTGACACTGGCAAATCTGACCTGTATGTGGCGTTAGGCCCTTGTTCATGTGCCTTGGATGAAGTGCGTTGCAAATTATCGTCCTTTGAGTTATTAAAAGAAGGTTTAAGTCTGTTGAGAGAAACATTAATCTCTTTTCCTTTAACTAAGATTTTATAAAATTTTTTGTTTCTGTCCAATACCCGGTATGGTCCCTCGTATGGAGGTTTTAAACTTGGTCGCGCACCGTCTACACGAATGAAAACAAACGGGCAATTTTTCAAATCTTTAAATATGACATTTTTCTGTAAAATATGCCGAGATGCCGGTGATGGTCGAATATTCTCAAACTGTTGTTCGAGATTTTTTATGAACTCAGTTTGGTTATTCAAAAATAATGGTTGGTTAAAAAAATCACCGGGTAGACGTATGTTTTCTCCATAGACTAATTTAGCTGGGGAGTATTGAAATTCATCGCATCGTTGTGCGACAACGTTTGATACCTAGTAAGTTTGTAAGTTCTTTAAACAAATATGACTCGAATTGTGATCCTTGGTCTGTGATGATTTTTGAAGGTATACCGAACCTTGAAATCCAGTTTTTTATTAATGCAGATGCTACCGTTTCTGCACATATGTTTTCAATTAGAATTGCTTCTGGCCACCGAGTGTATCTATTTATAATAATCGAAAAATTTTTAAACCTTCCGAGTCTGGCAATGGACCTATCAAATCTAAATGTATTGTATTGAAACGTTCAGTTTCATGTTGGAAGTCGGCAAGTGGAGGATTAACGTGTCTTGATATTTTCGCTTTTTGACATGCTAAACAATTTCTACTCCATTCTTTTACATCTTTTTTTATTGACGGCCAGATTACTCTATTGACTAGTAGTTTAACTGAAGATTTGATTCCTGGATGGCTTAAATTATGAATTGCCGAAAACATTTCTTTACGAAAATTTGCAGGAATGTATGGGCGGATTCTATTAATAGAAACGTCACAATAAATTTCTTTCTCCGAATCAACTAATTTCACTTTAATTATCTTTAGTGAAGAATTTTTAATCAAAAATTGAAGTTCAAGATCATCGATTTGTGCATCGGCGATTGCTTCCAGTAATGCCAATTTCGTTAAGCCTTGATAATGTATCGGCTACGATATTGTCTTTACCTGAAATGTGCTTGATATCGGTTGAAAATTGGCCGATGTAGTCGAGATGTCTTACCTGCCTAGGTGACGCTTTTTCAGGATTTTGTTTGAAAGCAAACACCAATGGCTTATGATCTGTATATATAGTGAAATTTCTTCCTTCTAAAAGAAATCTAAAATGTTTTATACTGTAGTAAATTGCAAGGAGTTCGCGGTCGTACGTACTATACTTTGTTTGAGCTATAGTTAATTTGGAAGAGAAAAAACCTAACGGTTGCCAAATGTTATTACAATTCTGTTGTACTACTGCTCCGATGCCGACTTCTGAAGCGTCAACTACTAATGCCAATGCAGCATTACTTGATTGAAATGATAATAAAGTTAATTCGCATAATTGTGTTTTGGTTGCTTCGAAAGCTTCGATTGCTTCTTTTGTCCAAATTATTTTCTTTTTGCCGTCTTTTTTGTCGCCTATTAAAAATTTATTTAATGGGAGTTGGGTTATTGCAGCATTTTTTAAAAATTTACGATAGAAGTTTATCATTCCTAAAAAACGTCTTAATTCTTTTACCGTTTCAGGAAGTTTCATTGAATTGATTGCCTCAACGCGTTCTGGTAATGGTTTGATACCGTCAGTTGAAACTAAATGCCCCAAGAATTTAACCGCCTGTTCCATAAACTTGCACTTTTCTAAATTTATGGATAGCCCGTTTTCTTCAAATTTTGAAAAAAATTGTTTAAGATGGTTGAGGTGTTCTTTTTCTGATTTCGAGGCTATTAATACGTCGTCTAGATAAACGAAACAGAATGGCAAATTGCGTAAAATAGAATGGATAAACCTTTGAAACGTTTGAGCTGCATTGCATAGGCCGAAAGTCATTCGTGTAAATTCGAAAAGGCCGAAAGGTATGCAAATTGCAGTTTTAGGAATGTCTGAAGTTGCTACTGGAATTTGGTGGTATGCTTTAATCAAATCGATTGTTGAAAATATTTTACTTCCTTCCAATTGATTTGCAAAGTCTTGGATGTGTGGTATAGGATATCTGTCCGGAATGGTTTTTGCGTTGACCCGTCTGTAATCCCCACATGGTCTCCATTCGCCACTCTTTTTCTTAACGAGATGCAGCGGGGATGACCAAGGACTGTTAGAAGGACGACAGATTCCTTGTTCCAGTAGAAATTTAAATTCCGTTTTTGCGGCCGAAAGCTTTTCTCCGGTCAATCGACGAACTTTCGAAGCAATGGGTTGTCCTTCGATATTAATGTAGTGTAAGACATCATGCTTAGTTTGTTTTGTGAAATTGCTATCCGTTGTAATTGACTTAAAATTTTGAAGTAATGTGTATACTTTATGATTGAGTAATGGGTCAATGTAAATGGCTAAAGTTTCTGAAAAACCTTTGACTGATTTGGCAGTTGACCTTAGAGAAGTTAGGGGATCGACAAGTACCCTATTCTTCAAATCAACTAGTAACCCGAACTTGCGTAAAAAATCGGCACCAATTATAGGTTTTGAAACATCGGCGATGATAAACTCCCACTGAAAATTTCGACGAAGTCCCAAGTTTAGTGTTAGCAATTTTGTTCCATATGTATTAATTATTGTAGAATTAGCTGCCAAAAGTTTGAGACTGTTAGAGTTATACAATTTTGGTTGAAAATTAGGTATAACTGAAACATCTGAGCCGGTATCGATTAAAAATTGTATGTTGGTTGATTTTTCAAGAATGTGTAGACGACTTTTGAATAGGTCAGTATCTCCCGTCGTCAATGGAGTCTGACCAATTAGTTTGTTGACTTGTTAACAACAAATTTACACGGTTGAGTGCATTTATTGGTTTTAATGCCGAATTTAAAGTGATACCAACAAAACTCTTTGCCTTTTGACTGACTACGATTTCTTGAGTTATTTCGAGATTTTGATCTTGAATTTGTATGTTTAAATGTAGGTCTAAATGTTGAGCGAGAAAATTGTCTGAATTGTTCTGTAAGTTCGCTGACTTGATCTTGTAGTGCCGTAACAACAGAAACACTTGGTTCTAAATCAGCTTTTAAAGTATAAACTTCAGTTCGACCTGTAACTTCAAGAATTTTGTCAGCCATCGCTGATAACTCATCCGTTATTCCTAGACTACAAGCCAAAATAGCTTGTACGTTCGGAGGTAATCGTTGTAGCCAGAGGGATTTTAAAATTTCATCTGATAACTTTCCCGAATTTAATGTTTTCATTTCTCGTAAAAGTTGAGATGGTCGAGCATTGCCTAATCTTAACTCATTCAACAGTTGTTTGAGTTTGAAATTATCAGATGACGAAAGACGTGAGATTAACGTTTCTTTAAACTTAAGATATTTGTCCACCGTTGGTGGATTCGAGATAATATCACTAATGTCCCTAAACACACTTTCATCCAACGCACTTAACAAGTGGTTGAATTTCGTCTGATCCTGGTTTATTCCTGCCAGGTCGAATTGAGATTCGAGCTGGAGGAACCATGCCTGCGGATTTGCTCGCCAAAAAGGAATGGTTTTGACAGCGACTGCATTTACGGACAACGAAACAAGTGGAATAAGTGGTGCAGCCAATTGACCCGGGTCAGAAACGCATGGCTTGGTAGTACCTTCACCGAACAAATCACTCAATTCGTTCATCTTATTTAAATGTTGCAATGATTTTACAATAAGAGGTTCAGTAATTTTGACAAAAATAAAATTTTTTAAACTAATGTATATTAATAAACAAAAAAACCAAAAAAAAACCAATGTTTTTGATTAAAACTTATCTGTTGTTGCTGATGTTCTAGTTGTTTGATGTTGATGCTCCTTCGTTGGTGTTCTTAATTCCTTAATTTCAGCTCTTCACCGCAGGTGGTTGTCTACCTGCTATTGTACGTGGTGCTCGTCTTTCTGCTATTGACCGCAGGTGGTTGTCTATCTACTGTTGTACGTCGTCTTCATGCTATTGACCGCAGGTGGTTGACACACTGCTGTTGGCTTCTGGAGCCAATAAATCGTCCTTGTTACTTTTTAGAGGATGCCTTACCACTGGTGGGGGGCACCTCTTGCGATCGTGATTTGTGCTTCTTGAAAGAGCGTACCTTACCACTGGTGGGGGCACCTCTTTCAATCTTGATTTTGTGTTTTTCTTTATAATAAATTGGTAAGAGCGTGCCTTACCACTGGTGGGGGGCACGTCTACCGAAGTATGTTTTTGACACGTTTTCTAGATTAACATTAACTTCTCGCGTTCGTTGTCGGGGGTCACCAATTTGGGGGTTGTGGCCTCACTGCTGGCGTACTGGTGGTACAGCTACGTCATCCGTCGATATACCAATGGGGTCGTATCGATGAGTATTTCGTATACTGTTCCCGTCCGGATTACGAAATGCTAGCTTTACATACGGGGTCGTCTAACGATGTACTGGTTCTCGTCTGCGGATTCCAACAGCTAGACTCCAGACCTGTGGGATCTAGAATCGCCTCAAGAGCATATAGCTCTGAGGACTTTAAAATTGTGCCTTTTATTTCAAGGACTTATTAATGATTGGCAACCAAAGGGTTACCAAGAAGAATGACTATTAATAAAACTTTGAAAATAATTTAATTAAAATATATTTATTTTACTTTAGGTAGGAAGAACATTTTATGCGGTTGAAGACCTGATTCAACTGAACTTTTTTACAAATAATTTGACAACATTCAAAATAAAATAATCCCAAGCTACTTGGGTAACCTTTTGCAACAAGTAAATACAGAACGTAATTAAATCGAACGGAACCTAATTTAAAACGTTATAAATGTTACTTTTGGTAAACTAAGAGCATCACCACAGAAGGCAGAGATAATGTGGGATGTAAATTCTAGCAGGTTAGTTGTCGTCGATCTACCAGGAAGAAAGCCATGTTGATTAGAAGAGATTAACCCCTTACATTGCCCAACAAGCTGTGAATATATAACAGATTCAAACAATTTGGGTATGCAGGAAAGCTTCGCGATTGGCCTATAATTTATTATAAGGTTTTTATGCCCCTTTTTATAAATAGGAATTACAAAAACGCTCTTCCATAACGTAGAAAATCTACCGGCATGAAGAGATTTATTGAAGATGAGTTCCAATGGAGTGAGTAAGGCATCAGAACAGGATCTCAAGAATGCAAGTGGAACACCATCAGGACGAGAGGAAAAGTCCAGTTGAAGCTCCTTGATACCATTCAAGATAATATCACGAGATATAATGAGCAAAGCAATGCAGGTAGCGGGACGGTCCCGGATATAGCCAAAATCTTCCACGGAAGGGACAAAGTTGCCTGGTGAAAAGGCGCCTTCAAAAAACAATGTAAATTTATCGGCAATATCGGGCGCGCTACAACTAGAGGATCCATTATACCACATTGTAGATGGATAATTATCAGTTTTCTTCTTCAAATTTACAAATTTAAAAAAGGTACGAGGATCATTATGCAAGTTACTGCGAGTATTATCAAGGTATTCCCTATATAAGGATGAAGATAACGCTAAAAAGCAGTCATGACAGTATACGAATTCAGAATAAGCTGACGTGCTTCTACAGCGCAAGGAGGTTTTCCATAACTTATTTTTTTTATTCTTAAGACTCCGTAGTTCCCTAGTATACAACGGGGGAGAATGAGAGGATGATCTCGACCGCTTGAATGGTACACACGAATTAAAGAGATCATAAATCCTTTCATAAAACACGGAAACACAATCATCGACATCACAATCATAAAAAGGGATGGGAAATCGATTGAGAGGATCCTATTTGAAAGATCAGAGAAGTCCACCCTTTTGAAATCAATAATGTACTGATCTATGTGGGGGTGAACGATATTAGAACCATCGTAACAAAAATAGATGGAAATGGGCGGATGTAAACTGTCGATAGCGGATAAATTGCGAGAAGTTGGCTCGATTATAGTGTTACTCGAGTCGGAAGAAAAGATAAGATCTAACTGCCTTCCCATAGAGTTCTTTACATCACTCATTTGGTGTAAACCAGAGTAGGAGATGGCGTCAAGAAAATGGGAGTCTTTAGCAGTAAGAGAATTTGAAGGAAGGTAGTCATCGTCATCAGCGTTGTATACCCATTGAACGCTGGGTAAGTTGAAGTCACCAAGAAGGATAATTTCGTCCTCTGGGTTTGTCATATTATTAATAAAATCTAAGCTAAGAGTTAAAATATCGTAGAGATTTCGATCATTTTCATCAGCATAGTTTGTCAAGTTTGGAGGGATATAACAACACGGCAGGAAAATGTGCATCTTCCCCAGAGATATCTTAAGAGCTAAGAGCTCGATACAGAGCGTGTCGGAAAAAGCAGGCATATCAACAACTCCACAATCCAAATGCGATTTACATGCTACAAGCACACCGCCACCACGAGCCATAGAGTCAGAGTATCTATCCTAATGAAAAATCTGATAGGCCTCGTCAAGAATTTCTGCATCTTTAAAACCACTATGAAGCCAGGTCTCGGTCAGAGCGATGACGTCGTAACAACAAGCAAGAGAAGCCTGAAATAACTGGCTTGTTCTTGTTCTTAATCCCCTTACATTTTGGTAGTAAAGGGATAGCGTACGTAGTTTTTTTGGGTGTTAGAAGAGCTTCCGTTTTGAGTGCTTCCCGCGACCCTACGACGGGGCACAAACTCGTGTGCAATGATATTTTCGGGCCAGAAATCGGGGGCAGACATAATCTCAAATAGCTCTGGCGACGAAATAAATTTAAAAGACGACATGAGTCCTTGAGAATGACGAGATCCTAGAAGTTGACAACGGAGGAGTACAGAGTCTTCAGCACCACTCCTCTCCCTAACGTAGCCAATAACGTCGTCAACAGAGGTTGAAGGATCAAGTCGGGAAATAAAAAAGGACCTCGGTGGTTGCGCAATCCTCAGAGTGAAACCCTCATTTCGAGACACATTAACAGATCTCAACGGAAATGTGTCTTGCGGTGGCTGAGGATCATGCTAAGAGGCGCCGGAAGATGTGTTAACACCAGGGTCCGATGCTGGGGGCGATGGGGGAGTAGAATTACCTGTGACTAAAGTAGATGCAACAGGAACACGCGGACGGCGGGTACGCCGACGGGCAGTGCGAGAACGTTTAAGTGTAACGTCGCGAGCTTCATGAGGGCCAGTCGAGTCACCTTCACCGCTCGCATGGGTTGTATATGGGCGACCACGCTCCGCCAGGACCAGGCGAGCCAGGGGCACAGAAAAAGCCACGGAAGGTGGGCAGTCGTGCTGCTCGCTAACTGAAACAGGTGCGTCAGAAAGAGCAAGGACGTTAGAAAGAGATACCAGGGCCGTCAGAAAGACCAGAGTCAAGGGGGCACGCGGACCAGGACCCAGAGCAGGCAGAGAGAGCCTTCACATCAGCAGCAATAGATTCAACAAGAATACCATTGTTCGAAATCACCTCAGACCAAGAAGCAATGTCAAGTTTAACCTGCCGGACATTGCGGCGAATATCATCAACAATCGGCAGTACGGGTGAAGAGCCTAATGAAGTGACCAAACCGAGATCGAGGCCGGAAACCGCAGCCTCAACGTCGGTTAATGAATCAGTCATTACCATTACTTTAGAGGACAGTTCGTGAGATCTCTCCAATAGGGCTTTGGAGTTCGACGCCAACGCACCAGCAATATCTAGGAGCTTGTCCACCTTTGCTGTAGTGTCTTCGGACACGAACCGAAGATCATTCCAGCGAGTAGAAAAGGAACCGACCCTGTCCGCAACAAGCGACAGGTCGCCGGAAAGGGATTCTATTAAACCTCTCACCAGTCTGAGGACGTGGCACGGTTTTATGGCCGAGCACTCGGCGCAAGTAAAAGAAGCAGAAGATTTAGTAACCTTTCTGAGACACGCAGCATGAAATAAATGGCCACATACCCCATCGCAAACAACACCATCTCGGGTAATTTCACCTTCGCAGGTTCCACACCTTGACATGGTGCCGGAATCACACAGAAAATAAAGCCCAATTTACTCAAAATAAATCAAAGACAGAAAATATAAAGCGCCACAACAATGATGCAAACAGAAAAATAGCAGACAACGGACAGTAACATAAGTACAACGACCGACACAAAAAAATATATAAAGCGCCACAACAATGATGCAAACAGAAAAATAGCAAACAACGGACAGTTACGAAAGAGCAACGACCGACACAGATCCAAAAAAAGCGCCACACCGACAACCAAAACAAAGACGCAAACAGCAAACGAGAACACAAAAAGAACCCGCAAGCTCACAATAAAACGGATCACAAACCAAAACACGAAATCACAGCACATCAAAATCAATAATAACTTATCAAAAACAAAAATTAGAATTAAATAAGATTTGAACTTCCCAGATGGACTTGCACAAGAGTTAACTCAAAACGAAAACATCCAGCAGCGCACAATCACAACACGTCTGCACAGCACGACAATCAGTAACTCACTTCTCCAGAGCCATGCGGCGATTTCTTGTTTTACCTTCGAGCCCGATATACATACCTAAATACTTCAAGCAAGTATTGGTCCATTGTATGCCGAGGGGATAATGTGAACGATTCCGCCACCTCCCACACCATAGGCCTTTGCTTTTGCTAGGTTAATCCTAGCGCCCGCTAATCGGTCATATTGTTCGAAAACCCTACGCTAGAATAAGTGGCCTTATAGAATAGTATGGTAAGTAGACTGAATATTGTCTCAACGATTGACGAAGATTCACTTACAGGGGCTCCAGTGAAAAGTCATAAAGCATTCCTGACAACGGGCATCCCTGCTTGATACCCCAACGAAACGGAATAGGAGACAATATATGCCCATTATGCTTTATGAGAATCACTGAATCTCTATACAGACCACTGATGATCTCTATCCATCTGGAGGGAAGCCCAAATTTATCGATCACTCTCAGTAGATACTCATGCGAGACGCTATTAAACGCCTTTTCTTGATCTAACGAGATCATGGCCATCTGCGAACCATTCTTTTCGTGGTAGGCGAAAAGATCTTTTGCTACGGCGATATTGTAGTAAATAGTACGACCTAGAATGCAGTAGCACTGTTCCGGGTGTATAACCGAGCTTAGTATAGTTCCGAGTGCTTTGCAAATTATCTCGTAGTCGACATTGCACAACGTAACTGGCCTCCAGTTTCCCAGCCTCTGAAGATCTCCCTTCTTGGGTATTAGACGCGTAACGGATCTCCGCCAACTTGAGGGAAATTCGGTATGTCCAACCACTGCTGAACTGAAGACCTCCAAATGGTATGGAATCAAAAGACTCCTGAAGCGTAGAAAAAATTCTGGAGTTAGATCATCATAACCAGGAGAGGTATGACGGCGAAGATCCTTCGTAGCGGTGAGCATATCGTCGAGGGTTAATGCTCTGTCCAGGAATTCTCTACTTTCATTAGAGAAAGCAGGAACGTACTGGAAGAATTCATCCGTGGAAGTAGATGTTGGCAACGTCGGTGCAGCATATAGCTGTGTGTAGTAGTTTCGGAGAAAATAATCGGAGATTGTGCTCCAACATTAGGCCCTGTCACGTCTTACGGCTCATGAAGGAAGTCGTTTCTACGCTCTCCACGGATCAATCCTACATCGCTGATAAGGTCAACGAGATCTTCACAAATTTTGCTGGACTTCAAATTTTGTCCGATGACTGCGCTAGTCTAAACTTAAAACTGGACAAGCTGCTTAAGATCGCTGAGGGTTTGACCAACGACTCATCGCTTCTTTCAAGCAGGATTTGCGAGCTTTCCTTAAAGCTGAGCGGCCTGGTCGCTTCCTTGGATGACCTCCGCGCTGGATCACCATCACCTTCCATCGGCCAACCTGCGGAACCTATCATGCCAATCTTAGACGACATTCGGCGCGGTGACCGGCACGTCAAGCGGGATCTGGATTCGTGCTCAACAGCCATTGTGAAGAACTCTGAATTAATTGGCCCAGTCTGCTCTGATATTAAGAGTTTAACCAGAAAAAGCTATCTCGGCCCCTCTTCTCCTCGGTCTGACACCACAGATGCTTCTGGTTTGAATTCTTCATCTTCTGATGGGGACTGCTCCACTCTCCGTGATGCAACCTCCGCAGTTCCGCCTCAATCCACCGTGAATGTGATTCCTCCGCATTTCTCCTCGGTGCAGCCTGCCTCAGATGGTGATGCTCCTGTTGGTTTGGTCAAGCTTGTTATAGAGAATTCTTCTTCTTCTGGACCTACATCTTCTGATGGGGACTGCTCCACTCTCCGGGATGCAACCTCCGCAGTTCCGCCTCAATCCACCGTGAATGTGATTCCTCCGCATTCCTCCTTGGTGCAGCCTGCCTCAGATGTTGATGCTCTGGCTGGTTTGGTCAAGCCCGTTATAGAGAAGGTTGCTGATGTTGCCATCAATGTCTCTCCGCCAGTGTCATCCCAACCAACTTCCACCACATTTACGATCAACAAACTTGGCACCACCTGGACAGTACCGGAATGGGAGCAGAGACTAAAAAGGCTAGGCAGTAAACATTCATCTTTATCAAGTACAACTCCATTCCTTCTAAAGGGTGCACCTCATAACGCCAACGATTCCTGGGCCCACAGTTTTTTTTCCCGAAATTTTGGATTCACCCCCGTTAGCTGCCTGAAGTAACTCTCGTCAGACGCAGAGAAATCCAGCAACTTCAAAATCTCCATCCCAAACAAATATCTCTGGCTCATCAGTAACCCCTCCAGCAAATTCTTCACTCTCGGGAACATCACAATTTCTAAGTGGACTAGGAAGTACGTTAAGTTTAACCCTAAGCCCTCTGCACCTAACCCTAAATTAAACACTAAAAACCTAACCTCACTAACTACCCCAAACGACCTTCTCCCATACCTAAATTTAGCATTCACCCTTACCATAAGAATCTTAGAACTAGTAACAACATAATCACTCCTCACTCTTCCGCACATCTCACCATTAATCCTAAAGCTAGTGATCCTAACTCCAATTGGCAGCTCAAAATGGGAGTATTTCCAAATTTTAATCTAAGTACTCCAGTCAAGTATCCCAACTTTATATATTCTCACACCCTTAACCCCCCTGTTCCAGTTACACCGAAGCCCTCGAACACGCCCATTCCAACCGTCAACCCAAGCAATACTGTTTTGAGTTCCGTATGTCCAGCGACCACTCCACCACCTCTGCTCCGATTTCCGTCTGTCCCACCTCTCCTCTATGTACGCCAAACCTTGCACCCGCTACTTCCTCCGCATGCCCACCTAATTCCATGCCGTCATCCTCCTACACTGTCGCCCCGTCTCAATCAACTTCTACCTCCTTTAACCCGCCCATTCCGCTAGCCAAAACTCCTTTATCCGAACATCATTCATTTAATGATCCCCTTCTCCCACCGACAGTTAAATTGACTTTGCGTTCTGCTGATTCTTGCGATGGACGATACCTCTTGTCCCGTTTACGGGACCGTCGCATTTATGACAACGTACGTCTATTTCTAGCCTATCTCCACGACAAACCGAACTCCGTCTGTGTTGAAGGTAAAACCAGCACCAACGTCATGTTAAGTATACAACAAGAAGGCCTGCCCACAGACCCATCAGTCTTACTCCAACTTTTCACTAAATACCATGAATCTTTCAATATACCTTCCCATAAGTTTTCAGAAGATCTTTCTACATATGCTGCGTACGTCAGTTCTCGCCGTATTTCCCATCTTCAAAAAAGTCGTAACGACTCCTTAAACTACTTTCGTTCCTAACCCCCTTGATTTCCCTATTTCTGACTTCCCCTTTATTGCACCCGCGGTTTCCGATCAAGATCCTCTCCCCAACAGCTTGTCGGTCTATTACCAGAATGTAAGAGGACTTCGTACAAAAACAACAAATATTTTCCTTAACTCTCACAAATTCCCGCATGATATCTTTGCCTTAACTGAAACCAATCTAACACCCGGAATTCTCGACAACGAACTATTCCCTCCAAACTATACCATTTTCCGTGTTGACGGTTGTATAGGCACCAATGAGCCACCAGGTCGCGGGGTTCTCATAGCTGCTCACAACCGTTATGATGCCACCCTGCTAAAGACCTCCGACTCTACAATATCAGAATTTGTATGTATAAAAATAGCACTAAATAAGTGCCTTCTGTACATCCTCTGTTGTTACATTCGTCCCTCTAAACCACTTGACGCCTACGAGCCCGTAATCGAAACGATCGATACCCTGCTTGAGAACGCTAACGCGTCCGATGAATTTATTTTATTGGGTGACTTTAACCTCCCCGTATCCAATGGTCATTGTCCGAGGACTGTTCTCACTTTGTCCCCCTTAACGCATCTTCGGCCAAAGAAGCCTTCTTTACCGATCAGCTCTCCGTTTCAGGTCTCTTTCAAGTAAGCGGTGTCAGGAACTTCCTGGACAGACAATTAGACTTAATCTTTTCTTCAGACCCAGTTAACTCGGCTGTCGCAGAAAGCAACCATCTTCTCTCCTCCCTCGACCGTCACCTCCTCCTTTCTTCCTCGTGTTCTTCTACGAGCACCCTCATGCCGTTTCAGGCTCCGAGTCTTCTTTATCCTTCAATTTTCGTAAAGGCGACTTTGACAAATTAAATCACTTGCTCCTCAACTCTAATATTGGGGATATCCCTCAACATCTCCCAGTTGACGTTGCTTTAGAGGCGTTCTATTCGGAAATACACGCTTGTCTTACACAATCTATCCCTCTTCTTCCTCGTAAAAACTACTCCTCATCCCCCGTATGGTACGACAAAGAATTGCGCTCTCTTCGCAACAGGAGAAATAAACGTTGGCAAACTTTTCTTCTAACCCAGACTGAGTCTGACTATTCTTCCTATCTATCTGCTTATACCTCTTTTTCTGAACGTTGTGATACCCTCTACCATGAGTACCTCCAACGGATGGAAACGAGCCTCATATCCGACCCCAAGCGTTTTTATAGCTTTATTAATTCTAAGAAGAAATCCAATGGTTACCCTTCCACCCTAAAGCTCGAGAATACCTCTTCATCTGATCCTAAGGTTATCGCTAACCTCTTTGCACACTTCTTCAGTATATCTTTCAGCGACGATTCTCTACAACCCGACCTCAACTATTTTGCATTCATGGACAAATGCACTCAAACGTCGTTTCCATCTTTTGACCCTGATCCTGAACTAATCGCCGCCAGTATTAATAGGCTTGAGGACGACTTTCACCCAGGTCCTGATGGCATTCCGGCCATCGTTCTGAAAAAGTGTGCCATGCATCTAGTCCAACCCCTTACTTTGCTTTTTCGTCTCTCGGTCACTGAAGGGGTTTTCCCTCAATTATGGAAAAATTCGCATATTATTCCCATCTTCAAAAAAGGTTGCAAGAACGATGTGTCCAACTACAGACCCATTGCTAAATTATCATCCATACCTAAACTATTCGAAAAATTGGTCTATGATTCCATGTTCTTCCACTATAAGTCTACCTTTTCACTCTCCCAGCATGGCTTCCTCAAAGGTAGATCTACAACCACCAACCTTACTGACTTCGTCTCTAAAACCCTATGTGCCCTGGAAAACGGTAAAGATGTTGATGTTATAGCCGCCGATTTTAGTAAAGCCTTCGACAAGATCTCCCATAACGTTATCTTGTTCAAACTTGATCGCCTAGGCTTCCCCCCCCAGATTCATCTCCTGGATTCAATCCTACTTCAACAACCGTCGGTACAATATTCTTTTCAGTTCATCCATTTCTAACCCTATTGTCGCTCGTTCCGGCGTCCCTCAGGGCAGCCACCTTGGTCCATTGATTTTTATCCTCACAATAAATGATGTTGAATGTGTCATCAAACACTCAGAGTTGTCCATTTATGCCGATGACATGAAAATAATCAAACATATCTCCTCCACTACCGACTCTCTTCTCCTGCAAGAAGACCTCGATTCATTCATCACATGGTGCATGAAAAACATTCTAGAGCTCAATGTCTCCAAATGCCAGTCCATCTCTTATTCCCGCAAGCGTCTTACCACCACCCCGAGAGTCTATATGTTAACCGACGTACCAGCCCCTATCGTTACCTCTTTGTGTAACTTAGGAATAATCTGTGATAGTGAACTCAATTTCCGTTCCCACATTGACAGCATAGTTAACAGAGCTAACTCCGCGCTAGGGTTTGTGAAGCGCTGGTCTAGAGAGTTCTCCAATCCTTATGTTTCCAAATCTCTCTACGTCTCCTTCGTTAGACCTCTCCTTGACTCTGCCAGCCAGGTATGGTCCCCTACACAAACAACTCACATTAATAGGATTGAATCTGTCCAGCGTAGGTTTATTCGCTTCGCTCTACGTGATCTTCCGTGGGTTGACAGATTCAACCTTCCTCCCTATGAAAACCGTCTGAAACTGATCGACTTACAACCTCTAAGCAAACGTCGTGATGTTTCCGACATTCTTTTCATTTACCAATTATTAACTGGTGCCATAGACTGCCCCTCAATCCTGCAATCTTTACCCATCTATACGAATCCCCGTAACCTTAGGTCCACTCCCCTTTTCCGACTCGACCGCCATCGCACAAACTACGGTCAAAGCGAACCAATTACCAGGATGTTACGAAAAGTCAACGACCTTTCCTCTCTTGACTTCCATCTAAGTAAATCATCACTCCACAATTCATTTATTATAGTCTGTTGAATTAGTATTAAGTTATAGCTTGTATTTTATTTTTTTATTTTTTTACGCAATAGCTTGTATTAAGCTTAAATAAATAAATAAATAAATCCGCAAGCTCGTCTCCATGTAGCAGTTGCCCAGATTCGGCAAGAATCGAATCTACTTCACAAGAAGCGGTACGTCGTCGTGTTGTCTGGAAGAAGTACTCGGTCGGAGACTCGCCCTCTCGCAACCAGCGTGACTGATTTCGGAGTACAAAATCCAAACCATGTTTGTAGTTTTGTACTCTCAGCCGTTTTTTTAATCTCTCGTGTTGCGAGAGCAATTCTGGTTGCGCGGGCAGAAGCGTACCAATCCGGGTGACTTCGGCCGTCAAACTCGATGCTATATACCTGCTTCGATTGAATCTCGTCTCGATAAATTAGCGAATCTGAAGCTTTCCAACATCCCAACAATGACTGAGGTTCACGTAGTCATTTTTCCTTTCTCGCCATTGATGCCAAAACTGAATAAATTCTTCAATGAACTGCTCTGAATTCAACAAGTTATTGTTGAAATTCCAGTAAGCAGTTCGCTTTTCCACCAAAGTGCTAGTCGCCACAACAACGAAGGCTAGACGAGACGTAAACTCTGTCTATACTCGAACCCGAAAAGCTACCCCGGACATTTCGGGAAACCCTTGTGTATGACCTAGTCGTTGGATTAAGCCAGCGGTAGACATCGAAAAGGTTGAGCTGTCTGACTAGGTTCCGGAATCGTCTCGTGTTCACTGAGTTGAATTCATCTCCGGAATGGCGAAATGGGAAGATGCGACAGGACAGAGTGCATTACCTCTATTGCGATATCCTGGTCATGCGGTAGGTACACGTTTACTATCCTTAGTGTTTTGTATCGCAAGATGAATTCTAAGGAAGACGCGAAACCTGAGCAGATGTCTGTGTATACAAGAGACGGTAGTGTAAAACTGTTCGATACAGCAAATACCACACCAGATCCTCTACGAGAAGCTGGTGTGGCAAAAACTGTGTAACCTTTGTGGAAAATAATGTTTCGTTCAAGTTGTGTAAATATTTCGAGTGTGAAATTTGCCTCCTGTAAAAGTGCAATGTCAGTATTCCAATGTTTTGTCTTCGAAAATTGCGTGTAGGCGTGTAGGTGCACTTAAGCTCCCAGTATTCAGAGAGACTATCCTACACATTCAAGGGGAAAGCTGAACTGCGATTATGAGTGTACGACTCTATTGAAGAAGCGCCCTCTCCAGGCGCTGCTCTTCGAGGGCATCCGGGTAGCGGAGAGAACCTCGACGTCTGAGAGGGCATCAGTGACATCTTCTGATGCCACTGACGACGCACTCGGAGCGACAGGTTTTGTCTCCTCTGCCGAAACCCCCTTCTTGCTCAGTACCTTCTTTGGCGGAGGTGCAAGCATAACCTCCTGGCCAGGTTTGCGCTTTGCGCGCCTCTTTCTTTTCGTCTTCTTCTGACCTGAGCTCCTCATCCGACCTCACTGCTTCTACCCGTGTTGAGGTGGCACCGTTAATAGCCAGGACCGGATGGGTCTCTGGAATAATTTCCTCAGGCACTTTTTCTGCAGTTTGCTCCAAGAGAGCAGGCGCAGCACTAGGCGAAGACAATACTGCGGGCACAACTGCAGGTGCAGGAGCACGCTCCACAGCGTCTTCAGCCACTTTCCTTTCACTCTTGGGACACTCTGCAGCAAAATGCTCTACCTGATGGCAGGCGAAACATCTTGCCTCGGTGCTCACCTCAATCCAATTTCTGGACCCGAGCATGCTCCAGAAGAAGCCCTCTGGAAGCGCACATCCCTGGTTTAGGGAGACGTATGCTTCCCAGCTAGAACTGAGGATGCCCTTGCCCAGACCTTGGTCCCCGATTTTCAATGGAACCGCTCGAGCTTTGCCGTGAACCTTGCCAAACCTTTGCAAGAAGGCTTCGAGGTCCTCTGGGTTAGTTCGAAGTGGGACCCTGGAAAAGCAAACTCTCGTCGGCAGTTTTTGCCACACCAGCTCCTCGAAGAGGATCTGGTGTGGCAATTGCTGTGTCCAACAGTTTCACATTAACGTCTCCTGTATTCACAGACATCTGCTCAGGTTTCGCGTCTTCCTTAGAATTCGTCTTGCGAGACAAAACACTAAGGATAGTAAACATGTACTTGCCGCATGACCAGGATATTGCAAGACAAGTAATGTACTCTGTCCTGTCGCATCTTGCGAACTTCGGTGGTAAAGTTATCCTTGGGGGTGACTTCAACTGCACACTGGATTCTGCGCTCGACCGCCATTCCGGAGTTTAATTCAACTCAGTAAACGCGGGACGATTGCGGAAACTAGTCAGACAGCTCAACCTTGTCGATGTCTACCGTTGGTTCAACCCAACGACTAGGTCATACACAAGGGTTTCTCGAAATGTCCATGGTAGCTTTTCGGGCTCGAGGATAGACAGACTGTACGTCTCGTCTAGTCTTCTTAGTTTTTTCGATAGTGTCACTCATGAAGTGTGCTCACTTAGTGATCACCTTCTTGTTGTGGCGACTAGCACTTTGGTCGAAAAGCGAACTGAATACTGGATTTTCAACAATAACTTGTTAAATTCAGAGCAGTTCATTGAAGAATTTATTCAGTTTTGGCATAAATGGCGAGAAAGGAAAAATGACTACGCGAACCTTAGTCATTGGTGGAATGTTGGAAAGCTTCAGATTCGCTCATTTATTGAGACGAGATTCAATCGAAGTAGGTATATATAGCATCGATTGTCCAGATGGATTGAGATCATCAGTGGTCTGTATAGAGATTCAGTGATTCTTATAAAGCATAATGGGCATATATTGTCTCCTATTCCGTTTCGTCGGGGTATCAGGCAGGGATGCCCGTTGTCAGGAATGCTTTATGACTTTTCACTGGAGCCGCTGCTAGTAAATCTTCGTTAATCGTTGAGACAATATTCAGTTCACCTACCATACACTTCTATAAGGCCACTTATTCTAGCGTATGCTGATGACCTGTCTATTTTCGTGACGAAAGAAGATGCATTTCCAGTCGCTCGTAGGGTTTTCGAACAATATGAGCGATTAGCGGGCGCTAGGGTTAACCTAAGCAAAAGCCAAGGCCTGTGGTGTGGGAGGTGGCGGAATCGTTCAGATTCTCCCCTCGGCATACAATGGACCAATACTTGCTTGAAGTATTTAGGTGTGTATATCGGGCTCGAAGGTAAAACACGTAATCGCCGCATGGCTCTGGAGAAACTTTCCGGAGCAGTGAATTCGTGGCGGACTAGATTGTTCCCCCTTTCGCTGAAAGGACGTGCAGTCGTTGTCAATTACTTGATTACCTCGTCCATCGTTCACCTGCTTAAGTCGGAGTGCTTCGAGGAAGGCTTCGTTAAACTTTTGCAGGCAAAAATTATTGACGCATTTTAGGGGGGAAGAAGATGGATCGCTGAAAGCACGCTCTGCCGACCAGTAGCGATGGGTGGATTGGGTCTTACGGACATTGATTGATTGATTGATTGATTAAATTTGGAGGTGCGAGGTTCTCAAGCGCCGCGGCCACTAGGGCCTATTGTGCTAACCCTCTCAACTCCTTATAGTAAGCCGGTCCTTCCGAAGAAGTTCAACAGCTCTCGCAGTTGGCAGTCCTTCAGCCCGCTCGGAACCAGGGTTGGTTTCCCGAATAGGCTAAATCTGCTCCTGGCTACTGCAGGGCATTCACATAGCACATGTAATGGGGTCTCATCCTCCTCCAGACAGAGTCTGCAGGTGGGGTCGATGGCTCTGCCTATCCTCACCAGGTGCTTTCTTAGCTGACAGTGGCCGGTAAGTAGGCCTGCCAGGGTTCTAACAGCCGACCTGCTCAGCTTGAGGAGCTCCCTGGATCTACCCGGCGACGGTGAGGGCATAAGGCTTCTTGAGTGAGCGTGCCCCTCAATACTGTTCCAATACAGCCTATGTCCCTCATTTGCGCGGTTTGCTATTAGCCTTTTGGCCGTGCAGAGAGGTATTCCACAGACCGGCTCCGGCCCTATAAAAGGGGTGTTAGACCCCTTCCTAGCAAGTTCGTCTGCTTTCTCATTTCCTGTGTAGCCCTGATGTCCCGGTATCCAGATCAAGCTTACTTGATTAGTTCTACACAGTGCGTCTAGGCTCCTTTGGCATTCCCACACCAGATTTGATCTGGTGGTAGATGAAGCAATTGCTTTGATTGCAGCTTGACTATCCGAGAAGGTTGAGATCCTTTTGTTTTTATAGGCTCTTCTTAGGTTCTCGTAGGTGCATGCCAGTATGGCGAAGATCTCAGCCTGGAATACCGTGGTATACATTCCCAGGGCCAGTGATAAACTGAATCGAGGAGAGTCGCTCCAGACCCCTGCCCCAACACCTGATTCAGTCTTGGTTCAATCCGTATACCATACTAGCTCCCCTGGACGGACAGCTGGAAGCGTCCAGGTCTCACGCTTTTCCACCCGTATTAGGGGTGGTTGAAATGGTGAGAGTCTTGCCGGCATCTGATCAGTTAGCGTGGCCAACTCAGGTGTGGCTTCAAGAATCTCCCTTATTGTCGTGTGGCCCTTACCTATATTTTCCCCAAGGAGACCGGCTCCCTCTAGTTTGTAGGCCGCACACATAGCCAGGCTTTCAACCTCTATATGTAGAGGTTTAATTGTTAGCATGGTTTCGAGTGCAGCCGTCGGCGAGGTGCGCATGGCTCCAGTGATGCATAGGCAGGCCATACGTTGCAGTCTGCTAAGCTTAGTCCTTATCACAATAAGTTTTGCTCTGTGCCACCATGTAATTGCTCCATAAGTTATCATGGGCCTTATTACCGATGTGTAGATCCAGAGCATTGTTCTGGGTTTAAGTCCCCAGGTGGTCCCACAGGCTCTACGGCATGCCCAAAAGGACTTCCGAGCTTTTTCCACAGTTATATCAAGGTGCAGGTTCCAGTATAACTTGGAATCCAGGATCACCCCTAAGTACTTCACCTGATCCTTGAATGGTAGCGCAGTGCCCAAGAAGGTCGGTTCAGTAAGACTCGTCGTGTTCCTCTTCCTAGTGAACGGAACGACGACTGTTTTGTCAGGGTTGACTTTGAGGTCAACCTCATTTCACCAGGTTGCAACTACATCTAGAGCCCCCTGGAGTTGTGTCGTAATGTTGTTTCCCATATCGCTGGATGCCACAACAACAATATCATCTGCATAGCCCTGCGCGAAGAAACCTCGCTCATCAAGGCGTACAAGTAGCTCATCGATCACAAGGCACCATAGGAGGGGTGACAGCACCCCACCCTGCGGACACCCTCTTGTGACGCAGCCCCTTATCGTCCTATCGAGGAGACTCAAGGTAAGATCTCGAGACCTGAGCAGCACATCTATCCATCGACAGAAGGTCGTCCCAAGGCCTCTCCTTCTTAGGGCCCGAGTGATCACATCGAATGATGTGTTATCAAAAGCGCCTTCTATATCCAAGAAGGCTGCAATCGCAGTTCCCTTGCTATAAACCGCTCCCTCCAGCTTGAGTGTTAAGTCATGGAGTGCCGTTGTAGTAGATTTTCCGGTTTGGTAGGCGTGCTGCCGGGCATGAAGTGGTGAGTGTAGAAGATACCTCTCCCTGATCGCCCGATCAGCAACTTTTTCCATCGTCTTTAACATGAACGATGTTAGACTAATAGGCCTGTACGCTTTAGCGAGTGTGTAATCTACACGGCCTTGCTTTGGAATAAAGGCTATTTTCACAGTCCTCCAGATAGATGGTATGTATCCTAGTGCAAAGGACGCCCTGTATATTATGCACAGCACCGGCGCAAGAACATCACAGCCCTCCTGTAGGAGCACCGGGTACACACCATCCGTACCAGGGGACTTGAATGGTTCAAAGGATGAAATAGCATCCTTGATGGCTTTACATGTAAAAACCGAGCTGGCAACCCTCCAGTCCGCCTTGGTCGCCCTCCTTTCTAGGTGGTCAGTTAGGCTGGGCCTGTCTGCCTCGTTCGGTTCCTCCACCCTTGAACCAGGAAAGTGAGACTGCAGTAGAATCTCTAGTGTCTCTTCCCTGGTTTGGCTGTATGTTCCGTCCGGTTGCTGGAGTGTGCCCAGGTCGCCCGACGTAGTTTTCATAAGGGCTTTATGCAGTCTCGCAGACTCGCGAGCGCCCTCAACGTTTTGGCAGAACTTTTGCCAGCTGCATCTTTTGAATCGGCGCAGTTCTCGGTTGTAGGCAGTTAGGGATTGTCTATATTCTTCCCAGCACCCACCTCTTTTCGCCCTATTGAACAGCCTCCTGGTAATAGCCCTTAGTCTCACAAGTTCTCTTGTCCACCAAGGGACGTTCCTGTTCTGGGACCTTACTGACACCGGACAACTTCCCCTGAAGGCCGCCTGTATGGCATCGTTAACGAGGTCTGCCGCAAGTTCGACGTCTTGCGTAGACTTGATCGAGCCCATGAACCCATAAAGTCTACCAACCAGTTCCTCTTTATAGGTAACCCAGTTTGTGTTCCTTGGGTTCAGGTATTCCTTTATTTCATTGACACATTCTCCAACTCTGAATAGAATGTGTTTGTGGTCGGAGCATGATGGCTCGTCAGATACTCTCCAGTCACTAACCAGTTCTGATATGTAGCTACTGGAGAGAGTGATGTCAATTACCTCCCTCCGACGGCCATTGTCAAAGGTAGGGTTAGATCCACGGTTTAGTATAACTAGGTTAGTAGTTAGCAAATAATCAATAAGGTACTCACCTCTTCTGTTATTGCCGCTGCTCCCCCAGTTAATGTGGTGTGAGTTCGCGTCGCATCCAATTAGCATGTGCGCCGCGTTTGCCGACCCGATGAGTTCCCTTAGTTCTCTCGTCGGTGGTGGTTCAGTGGAGTCGTATGGGAAGTTCGCAGAGCAGATTAGCACCCAGCATCTACGTCCCCCCGCACATACCTCCACTCTGGCAGCTGTAAGGTCCCTTGTACATAAGTCTGTGGACGGCAAACAGTTAGTTTTTTCTTTATTATATACAATACAGGTCCGCGGCCTGCTGTCCTTGGTATCATAAATGATTCCAAAACCAGCCTGTCGCAGTCCCGAAATCTGGCCGAAACTTACCCAAGGTTCCTGGATGAGGGCCAGATCTACAGCTTGAGTGGCCAGCAGCCTACAGAGAACTGCCGAGGCAGCCCTACTGTGTTGTAGGTTTGCTTGGACCACCTTCATCTGGTTGTTTTGGAGCAACAGTGTCCTCCTCTTTCGCTCCCCCACCGGCCGCCTTAAACAGCACAGAGGTGATGCTAAAGAAGAGTCGCATCTGCCGCTCTTTTAATATCCGCATGGACCCTTCGTCAATGGAGAGTGCCAGCGTCTGTCCGCCTTGTTCCGCTTTACGGCCCAATACTCTCCAAGAGGTTGCTGGAATCGGCTGGTTCTGCTTCTCGAGCTTTCCCAGGACCGCTGCCGGATCCCCGTTGTTCTTGGGTATCCACACTACTACCCTGTACAACTTGGGTAGGTCCTTCTCCTCAATAGCCTTAAGGGAGGCCCCTTCCCAAGGTGTCAGTTTGGGTATCACTCGCACCAACCAGCCTCTGGTGTCCGCCGTAGCACAGGTTAGCCTCAATGTGCCCCCTGTTACTCGGGATCCCCAGAATTGTGGGGCAGTCTCCTCGGCCGTAGTGTCATCTATGGTCTGGTCGAGTGCTTCCCTCAGAGCCTCTATCTGCTCATCCGTTAGCCTGTTCTTTGGATACTCAGCAGGTATCACAACCATAGGTATCCCTGCAAGCAGGTCCCTGTAGAGTGGCTGTGTCCCTGCTCTGCCCGTCTTCTTTTTCTTCGTGGCCTGTACCCCCGGAGAGTCCCCATCAGAACGGTTGCGTTTTACCACCGCCGTCCTCGATGGTCCAGCTCCAGCGTCGTTGGTCTCCCGTACCTTGCCAGGAAACCCAGTGCCCAAGAGAGAGCCGAATGTATTCGCCAGCTTAGGGCGGAAGCGTGTATTGTCGCCACTCCCACCGGCCACTGGTTTCTTCTCCGCCTGCCCACCGGCGGATTTAGGCTGCTGAGGAGGGGCAGGTGTACCGCCCGCAACCTCTGCTGCCTTTCTCTCCCGCGCTAGCCTCCTGCGCGTCGCACCTGAAGGTCGTACGCGTCTGACGTTGAGCTTAGCAACGCCCTCCGCGACAGCCTTCACCGCTTCTTCCTCGCCAGACTTGGCTGGTTTCGGTAACTGACGTGCAGCGTCAGAGTGGGTGTCACTTGCGCGTCCCCCCTCCTCTGCTGACTCGTTGTTATTTTGTTTTTGTTTTGTGTTATTATTTGTTTTTGTGTCCATATTTTGGTCCCACGAGTATGGCGGGAAAGGGTGATCGACCTCTGACAGAGCCCCCTTGTCAGCGGCAGGGCTAAATACAATGGGGTGCGCCTGGTGCCCCAAGGAGATCGTTTGCGACAGCGCTTTTTACTACCCGCTGCCATGCAGCCCTCGGCACGATGACATTTCCACCTTAGCTTGGTAGGTTTGAGAGGTTTTCTCCCCGGATCAGGGATGGGATAGATGGGAAAAGGGAACAGGACGGCGACTGTCTGCTATGCAACGCACATTGCCCGGATGAGCCGGCATGATGGGAGCGTCATGCACGCTTGGAGGCCGTCGCCAATCATCCCTTACGGACATGGTCGTTAAAATTCGTTGCCTTCAGATCAGAGCATTCCAACGAGTGTTCCGGTTTGAAGACAGCTTGATTTCTCAGCTGTGGGTAAGCGCCTTGGGGGGTGCCGGAGTAGGAAAGCATTACTATCTGCTTTCAGTCCGCCCACCCTATCCGCACGACTGGTCTCTGGAAATGATCTCTACGATCACGACCTGGGGCAGAATAAGACCGGCATTCCATTTGCAATGGGATGAAATTGGGTACGGGGATTTTTCAGCTATACCGAACAGGTTAAATCCTGAATTAGTGGATTCGGTGTTTAGTAATGCTCGAAATGTAACAGCCGATACAGGACAGCTTACAGTTCTTGGAGATATCATTGATGCCTCTGGGAACATACTAAACCACCCACATACAACACAATTAAACGAATTGGTTGATACAGCACGAGAGCGTTTCAGCCAACTCAGTACCAGGTCGCCTGGCACAGAGGTGGTGAACGCTTTCGTGGTGAATCAACCGCCGCACACGCCATTCAGTACACTGACATCACGTCGGCTGCGCGATGTATTTGCAGATGCGTTTCCTGCAGAACACTTAGGTGTTAATAGATGGAGCGCACATCTCGGGGTAGAATTGGGAGTAATCGGAGGGGTGACTAGCAGAGTTGTCTACAGTTATCCGTCCAAGTATAGAGACTCTGATGTAGCATTCAACCTGTTACATCATAGCCTTTTGCATCCAAATCAGCTGTCGCAGATTGACCAGAGCGTTCAAAGAGTCTGCACGGTTTGTGGGGGTGAAGGAACTTTGTTCCACCGATACTTCACATGCCCGGCCTTGTGCGAATTGATGCTACTGGTCCGTCACTTGTGCCAGGTAATCTGCCCGCGTTTCGGCATTACTAGAACATCGTTTTTACTGGGGCCAAGGACATGCAGCCAGGTGAAGTGTTTAATAAGCTTTGTTCTTACACTAGCTAAATCAACAGTTCATTTGTATTGCATGCGGATCGAGGCTGGGTAACAGGCCACTGACACACAGTTACATACACGTGCACTTAAGAGACACTTCGTTGTTAGACTGAGTAAACGACTCCGTCTCGAGTTTCTGGCAACGAACGCCCACACATTCAACTGTACCTGGCAGCCGCTGGCGTCGGTGCAGAATGGCAATCTCACTTTTCACTGGTGACAATAGGCCGCAGCCTGGTAGCATCTTGTCCACGGAGCTTCTCTCCGCTTTGGATTTGCTGCAAGTGCTGCGGGGAAAGTGATTCTCCCGTTGGGAGAGAAGAACTGAGAGGATGATGGGATCAGTTTGCAGATGTCCACGACTCTGCAGACTGGTCCCGCGGGACTCTATCGCGTTCAAAATTTATCGTACGTTCGTCTAGAACACTTGCTGCTGAGTGTTCCGGGGGAGTAGAAAAGTGGCGAACGTCCCTGCGGAGAGCGTTTCTCCTTGCAAGCAAGAAGTAGTTCTTGATGCAGTGACTTCGCCCGGTGCTGCGTCTATCCCCGGGAACACTCAGTGTTCAGTGTTATAGTTATTGAAAATTTTCAGTTTCATTTTCGGCTCGTTTTTCATTAGTTTAGGATAAATTTAAAAAAAAAATTTTTTAATTCAAAGGAACTCTTCCTGGAGCTGCCGCTTGCCTGGTGGCTTAAAAATTTTTTTTGTTGATAGTTTGTGTTTGTTTTTTACAGTTCTACTAATTTCGATACAACGCATTTTATTGTCGTCCCTTATTTTTATCGTTTGTTTCTAGCTATTGTTCTTATATTGTTCTTGTTCTTATATTGTTTTTGTTCATTTTATTACTCTTGTTCTTTATTGTTCTTATTATTCTATTGTTCTTGTTAGTTCATTGTTGCTTAACCATTATTTGTTTCTGTTTGTTTACAATTTATAGGTTAAGTAGATTCTTTTTTGTCTCTTTTTTTAGTATTTTTACATTTCCATTTATAACGTTTGTGCCAAAATAAAGTGCCATAATTACATAAAAAAAAAAAATTATTATTATTATATTATTTCTATAAAAAATAAAAAAGATAAACAATTTGAAAATTTTTGAAAAATGTGACATTTATAGCGATTTTGCACAAGAAAGTTGTTTGTGTTTTTCTTTGTGTTCCTTGTGTTATCCATTCTTTCGTTTTTGTTAGTGGCGCATTATACAAAAACTTTTAGTCCTTTTGACATTTTTTTTTTTCATTTTTACTGACATGAACAATTAATTAATTAATTAATGACAGTGATTCTGGGGGGAAAAAGAAACCCCCGAATTCAAGAAAGAAAAAAGATAGGGGCCAGAAGGTAGACCTCGGGTCCCTCTTAAAAAATACAGAGCCCACTGAAGAGGCTCTAAAGAGCCCAAATGAAGAGGCTAAATCCGGAAGTGAAGGAAGAAGAACGAAGACCCAGGCAAAGACCCAACCAATAACTTCGCCTGCATCTAGTGGATCAAGATCTACTGCGATATTTGCAGCGACAACCGCCACCGCAGTACAATCTGCAACTTCTGCAGCGGTGGCAGCTGTAAAGTACTCGGCAGCAATTGCTGTAATTGTGGTACCAAAATTGAAGGACGTAGTGAAGGCTACCTCAAAAGCAGCACCTCCCCCAAATCCAATCATCATGCGCCCAAGCCTAAATGGGATCAAGATTACTGAACCACCTTAACCAGTACCAAAAGGACCAGCACCTGTTAATGTAGGGATAGTAGCAGGGACTAGCTACGCCCAACAGTACCACTCAGAATTGGGGACGAGGGACTCGGCCGTGACATCTTGAGTTTAAGCCGTGAAGCACACATCACTCTGAACCAGGGGTGTGTGCTTCCAGATGGCTTCTACTGGAGTGTTGCCATCAGGCAGGGCACTTTATTGCGGAGTGTCCTAAGAGGCTCAGGAAAGTGGCTGAGGTCACTGTGGAGGAAACATCTGCCCCAGCAGAGGTTTCCAAACCAGTGACTTCGCCCAGTGCTGCGCCTGTCCTCTTGGAGCAACCTGCCACTAAGGTGTCTGAGGAGCCACTCCCTGAGGCAAATCCGACGCCGGCTGCAAACAGTGCCACTCCAACACGGGAAAAAGCAGACAGTTCGGACGAGGAGGTTACAAGTGGTAGCTAAAAGAAGAAAAGGAGGAGGATGAAGAGGAAGACGAAAGGAAAGCCTGACCAGGAGGAAATGCCACCACCGAAGAAGGCAGTGAGCGCTGGGCGGTTCTCGGGGGAAGAGGCTACACCTTGCACTCCGAGTGTACCTTCAGTAACTCCAATGGATGTCACTGAAGTTCTCTCGGACGAAGAGGTTGTCTCTGCTCTCGAGACGGCCGGTCCAACTCAAAGCGGCTATGAATCGTGTGGAAGTTCCATTTCGATTAGTAGCCGCTTTGAAGTGGATCCTGCTTTGGTGGAGGTCCCGAGGGAGAAGCTGCGCTCGCTCCTCGATAGCCTTCACTATAAGAAGAGTTCGGACAGGATCCTGACCATTCTCAGGCGTGAGCTTGGAGATCCAGCCAGGATCCTGCCCCAACTGAAACTCCTCATGGCAGAGGCCAGAAAGAAGGCCAAGTATAATGAGGTGTCGAGGTGTGAGCGCCTCTTCAATAAAGTCTCGGGGATCCTTGAGGATCTCCAACTGGACAGGAATCTTCATCATTAGAGTCGTACAGTCATTGTCTGAGTTCTTGCGATTTCTTGAATGTGTAGGATAACATCGATAAATGCAGGGGGCTTTAGTGCACCCACTAGACTACACAGTATTTTTGAAGACATAAAACAATGGAACACGGACATTGCACTTATACAGGAGACAAATTTTACACATGACACATTTACACGTCTTGAACAAAATTCCAATTTACACAAGGGTTACACAGTTTTTGCCACAGAAACACCCCGTAGAGGTTGCGGTGTGGCAATTGCTGTGTCCCACAGCTTTACACTGATGTCTCCTGTATACACAGACATATTCCCAGGTTTCGCGTCTTCCTTGGATTTCGTCTTAGGGGACAAAACGCTAAAGGTAGTAAACGGGTACCTGCCGCATGACCAGGATACAGCAAGACAGGTGTTGGACTCAATCTTGTCGCATATTACGAACTTCGGTGGTGAGGTTATCCTTGGTGGTGACTTCAACTGAACACTAGATTCTTCAATCGGTGAATTCCGCGCGATTGTCGAGCCTAGTCAGACATAGCAACCTTGTGGATGTCTACCGTTGGCTTAATCCAACGACTAGGTCATACACAAGGGTTTCCCGAAATGTTCAGGGTAGCTTTTCGGGTTCGAGGATAGACAGACTTTACGTCTCGTCTAGCCTTCTTAACTTTTTCGTTAGTGTCACTCATGAAGTGTGTTCATTAAGTGATCACCTTCTTGTTGTGGCGACTAGCACTTTGGTCGAAAAGCGAACTGCTTATTGGATTTTCAACAATAACTTGTTGAATTCAGAGCAGTTCATCGAAGAATTCATTTAGTTTTGGCACCAATGGCGTGATAACAAGAATATTTATTCAAACCTTAGCCATTGGTGGGATGTTGGAAAGCTTCAGATTCGCTCATTTATCGAGACGAGATTCAATCGGAGCAGATATCATGCATCGAGTTTGCCGGCCGAAGTCACCCGGATTGGTACGCTTCTGCCCGCGCAACCAGAGTTACTCGCACAATAGGAGAGACTTAAAGAACGACTGACAGCACAAAACTACAAGCATAGCTTGGAGTTTGTGCTCCGAAACCAGTCGCGCTGGTTGCGAGAGGGCGAGTCTCCGACCGAGTACTTCTTTCAGACAACTCGACGTCGTACCGCTTCTTGTGAAGTACTCGATTCTTGCCGAATCGGGCCTGATCCTATACGGAGAGGAACTTACGAATCATATTCGCAACTACTACACGCGGCTTTATGCTGCATCGACGTTGCCAACATTCTCGTCCAACGATGAATTCTTTCATCATGTTCCTACTTTCTCTGATGATAGTAGAGACTTTCTGGACAGAACGCTTACTCTCGATGATATGCTTACCGCAACGAAGGATCTTCGACGTCATACTTCTCCTGGTTATGATGGTCTAACTCCAGAATTCTTTGTTCATTTTAGGAATCTTTTGATTCCGGACCTTTTGGATGTCTCTAATTCTGCAGTGGTTGGACATACCGAATTTCCCTCAAGTTGGCGGAGATCCGTTATGCGTCTAATACCTAAGAAGGGGGATCTTCAGAGGATGGGAAACTGGAGGCCAGTTACTCTGTGTAATGTCGACTACAAAATAGTTTGCAAAATAGTGGGAACTCAACTTCGCTCAGTGATTGCCTCAGTAATACACCCGGAACAGTCCTACTGCATTCCAGGTCGTAGTATCTACGACAACATCGCTGTAGCAAAGCATCTTTTCGCCTACCACGAAAAAACTGGTTCGCAAATGGCCATGATCTCTTTGGATCAAGAAAAGGCGTTTGATAGCGTCTCGCTTGAGTATCTACTGAGAGTGCTCGATAAATTTGGGCTTCCGTCCAGATGGATTGAGATCATCAGTGGTCTGTATAGAGATTCAGTGATTCTCATAAAGCATAATGGGTATATATTGTCTCCTATTCCGTTTCGTCGGGGTATCAGGCAGGGATGCCCGTTATCAGGAATGCTTTATGACTTTTCACTGGAGCCGCTGCTAGTAAATCTTCGTCAATCGTTGAGACAATATTCAGTTCAACCATACACTACTATAAGGCCACTTATTCTAGCGTATGCTGATGACCTGTCTATTTTCGTTACGAAAAAAGATGCATTTCTAGTCGCTCGTAGAGTTTTCGAACAATATGAGCGAATAGCGGGCGCCCTAACCTAAGCAAAAGCCAAGGAATATAGTGTGGGAGGTGGCGGAATCGTTCAGATTCTCCCCTCGGCATACAATGGACCAATACTTGCTTGAAGTATTTAGGTGTGTATATCGGGCTCGAAGGTAAAACTACTAGATTGTTCCTACCAGATTGTTCCCCCTTACGCTGAAAGGACGTCGTTGTCAATTACCTGATTACCTCGTCCATCGTCGACCTGCTTAAGTCGGAGTGCTTCGAGGAAGGCTTCGTTAAACTTTTGCAGGCAAAAATTATTGACGCATTTTGGGGGGGGAAGAAGATGGGTCGCTGAAATCACGCTCTGTCGACCAGTAGCGATGGGTGGATTGGGTCTTACGGACATGGTCGTTAAAACTCGTTGCCTTCAGATCAGAGCATTCCAACGAGTGTTCCGGTTTGAAGACAGCTTGATTTCTCAGCTATGGGTAAGCGCCTTGGGGGGTGCCGGCGTAGGAAAGCATTACTATCTGCTTTCAGTCCGCCCACCCTATCCGCACGACTGGTCTCAGGAAATGATCTCTACGATCACGACCTGGGGCAGAATAAGACCGGCATTCCATTTGCAATGGGATGAAATTGGGTACGTGGATTTTTCAGCTATACCGATCAGGTTAAATCCTGAATTAGTGGATTCGGTGTTTAGTAATGCTCGAGGTGTAACAGCCGATACAGGACAGCTTACAGTTCTTGGAGATATCATTGATGCCTCTGGGAACATACTAATAAACCCACATACAACACAATTAAGCCAATTGGTTGATACAGCACGAGAGCGTTTCAGCTAACTCAGTACCAGGTCGCCTGGCACAGAGGTGGTGAACGCTTTCGTGGTGAATCAACCGCCGCACACGCCATTCAGTACACTGACATCACGTCGGCTGCGCGATCTATTTGCAGATGCGTTTCCTGCAGAACACTTAGGTGTTAATAGATGGAGCGCACATCTCGGGGTAGAATTGGGAGTAATCGGAGGGGTGACTAGCAGAGTGGTCTACAGTTATCCGTCCAATTATAGAGACTCTGATGTAGCATTCAACCTGTTACATCATAGCCTCGTGCATCCAAATCAGCTGTCGCAGATTGACCAGAGCGTTCAAAGAGTCTGCACGGTTTGTGGGGGTGAAGGAACTTTGTTCCACCGATACTTCGCATGCCCGGCCTTGTGCGAATTGATGCTACTGGTCCGTCACTTGTGCCAGGTAATCTGCCCGCGTTTCGGCATTACTCGAACATCGTTTTTACTGGGGCCAAGGACATGCAGCCAGGTAAATTGTTTAATAAGCTTTGTTCTTACACTATCTAAATCAACAGTTCATTTGTATTGCATGCGGATCGAGGCTGGGCAACAGGCCACTGACACACAGTTACATACACGTGCACTTAAGAGACACTTCGTTGTTAGGCTGAGTAAACGACTCCGTCTCGAGTTTCTGGCAACGAACGCCGACATATTCAACTGTACCTGGCAGCCGCTAGCCTCGGTGCAGAATGGCAGTCTCACTTTTCACTGGTGACAATAGGCCGCAGCCTGGTAGCATCTTGTCCACGGAGCTTCTCTCCGCTTTGGATTTGTTGCAAGTGCTGCGGGGAAAGTGATTCTCCCGTTGGGAGAGAAGAACTGAGAGGATGATGGGATCAGTTTGCAGATGTCTACGACTCTGCAGACTGGTCCCGCGGGACTCTATCGCGGTCAAAATTTTTCGTGTGTACGTCTAAAACACTTGATGCTGAGTGTTCCGGGGGAGTAGAAAAGTGGCGAACGTCCCTGTGGAGAGCGTTTTTGCTTGCACGCAAGCAGGGGTTCTTGATTTAGCGACTTCGCCCGGTGCTGCGTCTATCCCCGGGAACACTTAGTGTTCAGTGTTCTAGTTAATCAAAATTTTCGGTTTCATTTTCGGCTCTTTTTTCTTTAATTTAGGTTAAATCTAAAATATTTTTCAAAATTCAAAAGAACTCTTCCTGGAGCTGCCGCTTGCCTGGTGGCTTTTAAAATTTTTTGTTGATTTCTTCTTATACTTTTTCAGTCATTTTGATATTACGCGGTTTTTTGCTGATTAGTCTATTGTTGTTCTAAGTTAGTTTCTTGTTCTTGTTCTTATATTGTACTTTTTCTTATATTATTCTTGTTCTTATATTATTTTTGTGCATTTTATTACTCTTGTTCTTTATTGTTCTTCTTGTGTATAAGTACTTAACCATTTTTTGTTTCTGTTTATATATGGTTATATTATTATTAATTATTATATAGGTTACAATTTATAGGTTAAGTAGTTTATTTTTTGTATCTTCTTTTTATAGAATTTTCACATTTACATTTATAACGTTTGCGCCAATATAGTGACATAATTACATTAAACAAAAAAAATTATTATTATTTGTGTCAAAGTGTCAACACTGTGTCCAAATAAGCTCTGCCTAAAAGTATTAAAATCGAGTGAAATAAGCAACGGATTTTTATAAAAAAAATTTGTGCATTATACAGTTAAGAGACAAGTCTTCAAGTGAAGTTAATAAAAAGTGAAAGTGCTGTGAAGAAAGAACATAAAATCTAAACAATATTTATTAAAAAATTGAGATAAATCTTCAAATTAATAACAGTTGCTAAGCAACCGGCATAGTTGTTGATTTCAACTAAATAAGAAATTACGTAGCCTAGCAACTGTTACGTGAATTTTGGTTGCTGGCTTCTAGTAGCCAGGAAAATTATTATTTTCAAATTTGATTTTTCAATTTGAAAAAAAAAGTAAATTTAAAACTTATATTTGCTGCTGGGGGAAAAAGAAACCCCCCAACATGAAGAAAAAGAGGATACGAGAGCTGGAAGTTTCCCTCGTAGATTTTTTGACATCCATAGAGCCCACTGAAAAGGCTATAACAGGGCCCACTGAAGAGGCCAAAGCGAAGGATGTGCCAACTGCAGCCACCGATGTACTCGTGACAGGCGTCACGCAACGAAAAGTGACATCCGTTGCTTCGGCTTCTGCAGCACTAGCTGCTCCTGTGCCAACGACTGCCGTCGCTTCAATAACAGCGGCAACTATCAGCAGCTATCGCTGCAAAGCCATCAGCGGCATCCGCCGCCAAAGTGCCAGCAGCAACCGCTGCTAAAAACCCTGTGGCAATAGCCACAAAATCTGTGTCACCAGCAGCCCCACGACTTAGTGAAGTTGTGAAGGCATCTCCGAAAGCAGCACCACCGCCGAACCCGACACCTCCTTTACGCCCGATTCTTTCGGGTGCCAAGAAACCTGGGACCAGCAAACCAGCGCCACATCAAGGAACCCCAGCTAATACAGGCAGGGTAGTAGCAGGATTCAGCTACGCCCAGCAGGTGAGTGGAAGTTCCTATAATAAGAGCTTATTTATTACTGTAGAGGGTAGTTACGTAACTCCTCGTCAGCCTCCAGCGGATTTGGGGAAGTCTCGACCCAAGTCTGTTGCGGGGCTGCAAGGGCTTTTCGACGTCCAGTGGCAAGACGATCGATACGGTATGTACTTTGAACATCTCCGCGTAGTCACACAAAGTGCGTACCTTCGAACCATGTCACTGGTCGTCCCATTGGAGAAAATATTCTCCTTTGGTCTTGTTGGACGCGGTATGGTAGAGGTGTATACCACCACCATTGATGCTGCCACCAAGCTTATTCTTGAAGGCATTGATGTGGGTGGTAGACACCTCCAACCGTACCCAGTAATGGTGAAGCCGACGAGAGTCGTCTTCTCACGAGTTCCGCTCCGGGCTAAGCCAGAGGACCTCGAAGCCTTCTTACGAAGGTTCGGTAAGGTTCAAGGCAAAGTCCGTGCTGTTCCGTTAAGATTTGGTGACGAAGGTCTTGGCCGGGGCATTCTCAGCTCCAGTCGGGAAGCATACGTCACTCTAAACCAGGGGTGTGTGCTTCCGGACGGGTTCTCTTGGAGTATGTCTGGGTCGAAATCCCTCCAAGAGATCCGTAAGTGCGGCTGAGGTTACTGTGCCTACGCCCAGTGCAGCGCCCGTTCTCTTGGTGCAAACCGCAGCAAAAACGCCTGAGGAAACTGCGGAGATAACGCCGAACCTGGCTGTAAACGGTGTTTCGCCTACGCGAAGAGAAGTCGTGAGCTCGGACGAGGAGTTCACCAAAGTTTCGGATAGGAAGAAGAGGATGAAGAGAAAGTCGAAACAAAGGCCCGATCGAGAGGCAATGCCGCCTCCACCCAAAAAGGTGCAGGGAAAGAGGACTGTCTTCGCAGAGGAGGCCAATATTTCCTCTCCGATTGTAGTACCAGTGGAATCTGTGGATACCACTGATATATTATCGGAGAGCGAGGTGGTATCCGCTATGGAGACGGCTGGTCCTCTTCAGAGCGGTTACGAATCGTGCGGTAGTACCGCTTCGATGAGTAGCCGCTTCGAGTTCGACCCCGATTTAGAAGAAATGCCTAGACAGAAATTGCGCTCGCTCCTCGACAGTCTTCATTATAAAAATAGCGGCGAGAAGATCCTCAACATCCTCAAGCGAGAGCTTGAGGTACACCGGCATTTATTTCGTGGGATGCAGATGTAACGCCGTCAATAACTACACGGATTGAACGGCCTGACAAAAAGCTCTCTATCCATTTAACGAGGGTAGGATGCAGACCAAATGTTTGAAGTTTGGCTAAAAGGGCAGCATGCCAGACTCTATCAAAAGCCTTTGAAATATCAAGAGCGACGATTTCGGACTCACCGAAATTATGGAGACAATGATTCCAACGCTCCGTTAGAGCCGTTAGTAAGTCTCCGGTTGAGCGGCCAGCGCGGAAACCGTACTGGCAATCGTTGATAAGATGGTTATTTTCTAGATATTTCAACAACTGAGAGTTGATGAGTGATTCAAAAACTTTGGATATGATCGAGGTTAGTGCAATTGGTCTGTAGTTAGAGGGGTCGCATGCCTCTCCTTTTTTAAGTATCGGCTGGACATGAGCAAGTTTCCATACACTTGGAAATATTCCTGTTGAATATGACAGGTGAAAAAGTTTGCGCAGAGGTTTAGCCAAAGCAGAGGCGCAGCATTTTAAAACAAGGGGCGAGAAACCATCAGGCCCAGTAGCTTTGGACACGTCGAGTTTCGAAAGTACTCTAAAAACTTCCCGAGTGCGAAAGTGTAGCGGCTTTTGCCTACTAATGCAGTGTGATAGAGATGGAAGTGGCTGCGATGATGGTGGCAAGTACGAGTTAGCAGCAAAATTAGCAGCAAACAGGTTGGCCTTGTCCAATGAGTCAGTAAAAACATTCCCATTATAAATGAGTGGTGGTGTTGACGAACAGGTGAAATTGTTCTTTACGGTTTTTACTAGAGACCAGAAGCCCTTACTACCCTTCTGAGTAGAAAATACCTTCCGTCTGATGCTCTGGTCGAAATTGAACTTAGCCCGGCTAATTGCTGAATTGCAAATATTCCGCGCATCTCTATAGATACGTCTCAATTCCTCTGAAGGGCACAATTTATATGCCTGGAAGGCTGCTTCCTTCTTTTTAATGGCTGCGAAACAGTCATTATTGAACCAATTGGTGTTAGTTGGTTTGATGTTCTTGAAGCTATGAGGAATAAAGCGATGCATTCCAAACCATAGGATGTTCAAGATATAATCGGTGCTTCTGTTAACGTCCTTCATAGAAAAGCAATCAGACCAGTCCAGCTCTCTGAGATATTTATTAAGTCCCGCCCAATCAGCATTTTTATAATGCCACACTAATCTTTTGGTGGAGTTTAGATTAGTGGTTGTCAGAGAGGAGATGGAGAATTGGGCGGAGATTAGACAATGGTCCGAATTACCCAAGGGAGACGTCACCGAAACCGAGTATTTTTCTGGATGTGATGTTAGAAATAGATCTAAAAGGTGCGCGTTGTGCCCCGAAGTATCAGGAACACGAGTCGGACACTCAACCAGTTGCTGTAAATTAAAAGACTCACTAAATAACTCGACGTGTCTTCCAGACGGGCTTGTGGTAGAAGAATGCCTGAGCCACTGTGTGTTGTGAACGTTGAAATCTCCAGCAAGAACGATTTCAGAAGAGGGGGATAATTCCAAAATCTTATCGATATCGGAAGACAGTTTATCGAAGGAGCACACAGTGTCAGTGTCAGACATATTCGGGCTGCGGTATAAAAAGCAGAAGTGAATAATGTGCCGATAGAGTTTAAATCTAATCCAGACATAATTAAATTCTGGATTAGTAGAAGAGAATTGAGGGAGATGGGAGAATGGCACATCATTTCTAATATAAACCGCGATTCCCCTCTGAGGAGAGAAGAGCGGCACTAAGTGATAACTAGGGATGTGATACTGATTAATATCAGAATCGGAAACAACCTTGGTTTCGCTTAGTGCAAAAACTGCCGGATTTTCCGCGATCAAGTGGCAGTAAACCGAAAAATGGTTACTTTTTAAGCCACGAATGTTGCAAAAATTAAATAAAAATTTTTGCATAGTCCCGGTCTTAATTTGCCCAAAACAAAACAAACGAAAACGTACACAAACACAAGGACTGACGAACGGGATCCACAGATGCAAAGCAAAGCCGCCTCTGTGAAAACAAAGCCAGCAGCAGTGTTATGCCTGCTGTGCTGAACTTTGATCTCGACGAAGGCAGCTAAATGCTCAGCAGTGGAGACCCGTTAAACGCATTCAATGCAGCACGATTGTACTACATTGAATGTTGGATGGAAGAAAATAAAAAATAGATAGGAACGGACTCACCAGACTGTGCTTTCAAATAGAGCATAAAAGCCCTTCACTCCGGCAAGATGGCACTAGCACTTTGAAATTTTTTAATTCGATTCGCTTTAGCTTGTGTGGTACCAAGAACCGCACATCAAAATCTGCAACAGGAGCGGATAACAAAAAAGTTATTCGCTATACAAACATTTTGGTGACCCCGACGTGATAGTGACTAGTTTTTTTTGTATGTTTATTCTCCAAAGGAACCATTAGGCAGCGTGAAGGATAATAGGCTCCTGATAAATTACAAGAAGGATCCCCAAGCCAGGAAGGATACCAATTACTTCAAGACCAGGATTGCCAAACTTGAAGGCTACTGGAGTATTTTCGAGGACCAGGATAACCAAATCCGCATTGACCATCCAGAAGCGAAACACCATGCCTACTTTACTGAAGACTATTACAATAAGATCAAGGATCTGTATGAGAAGTACCAGGAAGATTCCCCGACAAGCTTAGCAGTCTCCAGATATCAGATTACCATTTCATTGCACCAGAAATCCAAGTGACGGATGAGCCAAAACCCACAAATCCGGAACGAGCGGAAAAAGGAATACCAGCAACATCACCATCTATCCCAAATATTAAGCCCCAAGGCGCGAAACCTAAGTACCACAAGTCAGCACCAGACAACGATGCCACCAACCCAGAAAGGGTAGAGAAAAAACCAGCAACACCAGTGTCAACCATTCACCAGCCAGCAGAATGATGAAGCAATTCACCAAAGATGAAGAAGATCCCTTGGAGATAAATCCAACCTCTGCCCAAATACCCAGATTGCTTTGACGAGGAAAAGAAGCCATGGATTCCGTTCAGCGTTGTTTGGGAAGAATTGCCGCCTTGCCATGGCATTCTCAAGGAAAAACAGGAGTCACTTGCGAATTATATGCCAAGGACCTAACCACTATCTGGGAAAGAGTGTTGAAACACCATCAAGAGATTTATGAGGCGATAGAAAATCCTACAGAAATGGGATATCAGGAAGACAGATTCCTTCAATTAGAAAGCACGGTCCATGACGCGTTACTCGACCTTAATCAGGTTGCAAGCGAGTCCTCCACGATAACTTCACCATCTCCCATGTCAACCACCATGAAACTACCAAAAATAACACTTCCAAGTTTTGATGCCGACTACCTTAAATGGCGTCAGTTTCATGACTTATTCAGCCAAATGATCCACAACCAGCCAATGAGTTCCTGCCAGAAAATGTGGTACTTGAAAACCAATCTAACTGGCGAGGCTAAGCGACTGATTCGGCATCTTCCATTGTCGGACGGAAATTACTCGACAGCGTGGAAGGTGCTCGTGGATAGATACGAGAATAGTCGACTCCTTGTAAACACCTTGCTAAACAAATTGCTGTACCAGTCATCATTGTCTGTGGAAAGTGCTAATGGCATCAAGGCTCTGCATGACACCACCCAGGAGTGTATGATGAGCCTCCAAAATCTCAGTGTCGACACCACCAGTTGGGGACCACTTATTCTGCACATATTATTGAAGAAAGTGGACAGGAATACCCATGCCTTGTATGAGCAATCATTGGCTCGCCCAAAGGAGTTGCAAACATTAGGAGACTTCCTTCATTTTTTGGAGACACGATTCCATGCATTAGAGGCACTTGGCACCACCAAGGGAAAACCATATGAAGACTACCAAAGGAATAAGTTTATGAAATCATCTTCGCTCGCATCAACCACCATGCAAAACCAATGCATCATTTGCAAGCAGCCTCACCAATTATATTCATGCAGAGAGTTTATCGCCAAATCACCAACAGCAAGACTGCAATTGTTAAAATCCCATAGATTATGTTTCAATTGCATGCGATCTGGCCATACAGCTGTTAAGTGCACCTTGCGAGGTTGTCCAAAGTGTCCACATAAACATAATTCACTGGTGCACACAAACTGTACCCCAGGCAATCAACCAAAAAACCAACTGTCAAAATTGCACAGTGAAGCCTGTGGCGATGCGTCACAATACACAGGTAATATACCATTATCACCACATTTCAAAGGATCCCATTTGACCACATTGATAACTCAAGTCAACCAACCAGATGTATATGTTCTGCTGAGCACGGTCCTACTCAACGTACTCGACAACAATGGAAGGGAAATTCCTTGCAGAGCGGTACTGGATTCTGGCTCTCAACTGAATTTCATTACTGAAAGCTTAGTTAAAAGACTTAAAATACAACCAATCTCAAAACCGATTTCCGTACAAGGTATTGGGAAGGCAATGCAGAAGTCCCAGCATCGCCTTAATGTCGCCATTAAATCTCGAACATCAGTATTCACCACCAGATTGGAAGCTTACAGCATACCACAGATCGCCAACGATCAACCATCGTGTCGGCTGAATATTGCATCATGGCCAATTCCCAAAAATATTCAATTAGCAGACCCATCGTTCAACCATCCTGACAAGATTGACATGCTAATTGGAGCTGAGTTATACTTTCAGCTGCTCACCATTGGACAGATTAGGCTAGGAAACAAACTCCCAACGCTTCAGAATACAAGGATATTGCTTTAATGAGATTTCATTCCTTGGAACGAAAATTGGCAAGGAACCCTGAGCTAAAGGTGCAATACCAACAGTTTATGCGAGAGTACATCCAACTCGGTCACATACAACCAGTAGATCTGGAGATCACTAAGCAAAATTATTTCATACCACACCATAGCGTGATTAAAATGGACAGTACGACAACAAAACTCAGAGTAGTATTCGACGCATCGGCCAAGACGTCTACTAATGTATCTTTAAATGATATTCTGTACACTGGCCCTTCGATCCAAGAAGACTTATTCTCAGTTTTGATACGATTTAGAACCCCACGATTTGTATTCACGGCCGATGTGGAAAAAATGTATCGCCAAATACTGGTGACCGAAAGGGATAGAAAATACCAAATTATTTTGTGGAGAGAAGAGCCAACGCAACCAATACAGCAGTATCAGTTAAGCACAGTGACTTATGGTGTGAAAACTGCACCATATTTAGCCATAAAATGCCTTCACCAGCTAGCAGCACAGGCAAACCAACATCCGCTGGCTGTTCAAACCATAAGACGCAATTGTTACGTCGATGACGTGATGATAGGAGCGGATACCTTGAGAGCAGCCCTAGACACGCAACACCAGCTTAAGTCAGTTTTCCAGTCAGCCGGCTTCAATCTAAGAAAATGGTGTTCCAATCACCCCTCGTTAGGAAATCAATTCAGTCCTGAAGACAGGGCTGTCCAGTTTGAAATAAATGACCAAAATGAATGCGAGGTCAGGACATTGGGAGTAACTTGGTTACCAAGAACAGACGAATTTGCCATTAAAACGAATTGGGAAGACGGCCTAATGGGCCCTGTAGTTGTGAAGGCCACGATATTCCTTCAAGAATTGTGGAGTTTAAAGTTGGATTGGGGCGCTGCGGTGCTGATGGAGCTCCACACCCAGTGGATGACTTTCAGAAAATCCTTGCAGATGTTGAATGAAATCAAGGTGCCCAGACACATTATTTCAAGCTCCAGACCAAAAACAATCCAGATACACACCTTTTCAGACGCCTCAGAGAAGGCATACGGCGCTGCCCTGTATGTGCGAACAATATATCAAAAAGGTGTTATACGCGTACGCTTGCTGTGTGCCAAATCCAGAGTGGCTCCAGTAAAGCAAACCACATTACCACGATTAGAGCTATGCGCAGCCATAGCGTCAGAGCTACGGCACCGAATAAAGGGCGATCTGCAATGGAACCACATTCCAAACACCATGTGGACTGATTCAGAGATAGTTTTGGCGTGGCTAAATTCAGAATCAGCTTCATATCACACATTTGTAGCAAACAGAGCATCCGCCATCCAGGAACTCACGCCAGCGAATCATTGGAGACATGTTCCATCCAAGGAAAATCCAGCGGATTTAGTGTCTAGAGGAGTGCATCCAGAAAGATTGAGGACCTCCACCATGTGGTTCTATAGACCACTGTTCTTACATGGACCAGAAGAAGCTTGGCCAATCAAGAGCATTGATAAAGAGATCGAGTTAGCAAACGGCACCCACGAGCAACCACGCTAACAACTTCTCGCATTCCAATTCACCCAATCGATCTGATCGACACCAGGAATTCGTTCAGCCACCTTCAGCGAGTAATGGCGTACGTTCTTCGATTTACGAAAAACATTCGCCAAAAAACCAAGGGTAATAGGCAGAGATCCCAGCTATCAGTTACTGAATTAGACGATGCATTGAGGGTGATAATTATTGAAGTCCAAAGGCAAGGTTTTCCAGAAGAGATAAGATCGCTCCAGCGAACTCATCAAGTACACAACCAAAGTGTACTTAAGACTTTATCTCCATTCTTGGATAATGATAGCATCATTCGAGTGGGAGGTCGACTAGAAGCATCCACGTTACCGTATGACGCCAAACATCCAATACTGTTACCTCATTTGCACCCCATAACCAAATTATTGATGACTCATATCCATACCAAGCATGCCCACGCAGGACCTCAAGCCTTGTTGTCTATCGTTAGGCAAAGATTTTGGCCAATCCAAGGCAAAACACTTGCAAGAAACATAGTCCATAAATGTGTAAGATGTTGCAAATCCAGACTCCAGTTATTAAACCAGTTTATGGGGAATCTTCCACCAAGCAGAGTTCAACCAGCGCGACCATTTATCAACGCAGGAGTCGATTTTTGTGGTCCATTCGGGATACATTACACGATCAGAGGAAAGCAACCCAAGAAGTGCTATCTCGCGATATTTTGCTGTTTCGCCACGAAGGCAATACATATAGAAGTAGTCAGCGACTTAACCACGGAGGCCTTTATAGCTGCTCTTAAACGTTTCGTTGGTCGACGGGGCAACTGCCGACACTTGCATTGTGATAATGCCACCAATTTTGTCGGAGCTTGGAATCAGTTGCGAGAGTTACAAGAGACCATTTACTCAAAGAGCTCAGAGCAACAAATTAGTAAGTTCTGCACGTCCAGAGGAATCGATTTCCACTTTATACCACCCCGTGCGCCGCACTTCGGTGGATTGTGGGAAGCTGAGGTTAAGTCGGCGAAACATTTATTGCAGCGAAATATAGGAAAGGCTCCCACTACCTATGAGGAACTAGAAACCATCATGGTCGAAATTGAGGCGATATTAAACTCCAGGCCATTGACGCCAATGTCATCCGATCCAAATGATCTCTCTGCCTTAACATCAGGACACTTCCTAATCGGCGAGCCTTTAACAGGAGTAATCGACCAAAGAGCTGAGCCATTGTCAGTGAAATTACTACAAAGATGGAAAATGATTTCCCAATTAAAGAATGATTTCTGGATTCGTTGGACTCGTGAATATCTCAACGAGTTACAGCATCGCTACAAATGGAATCGCCCAATCCAGAATGTTTAACCAGGCACCATGGTCCTCCTAAAAGACGAGAATCTGTCAGTCCTAAAATGGCCCCTCGCGAGAATAATCAAATGCATCAAGGGAGATGATGGTCGTGTCCGTGTAGCCGACGTCAAAACCAGTAACGGAGTTCTGAGACGACCGATACACAAAATGACACCACTGCCCGTAGAGCAGGACAATTCAGAAGGGATTACACGAGATGATTCCATGTGCGACAAAGAGCCTCCAAGCCCTTCCAGAGAGCCAGATCGAAACAAACCCGGACCATCCGGCATCCAAAGCCCTCAACCACCATCCAAGCGAAAGAGGAGAAGCGCAAGTAGAGACACAGGACGCCCAGGACCTTCTGACTACACCAGACGCCGTGGTCTGAACCCAATCAGTTTAGCTCTGCTGGTATGCGCTGTTCTGCCAACGTTTGCAATCAACATCACTATACAACCGTTTGCTACACATCCTGGGTTGTATTTCGAAGGTATGGGCCCAGCTCACCTCTTCACGAACGAGTGGAGTCTTGTTGTGTTTTACAACATGACCCCGTTCTGGCAAGAATTTGACAACATAGAAAACCAGATCAGCCATCTGAACCACATATGCAGTTTATTGGAAAACAAATCCTGGTGCGTGCAGACTATTGAAGACTTTCAACACACAGCACCAACCGCCTCATGAACCGACGACTGCAAACACCAATACCAGCACCACGCAAGTCTTTAGACTTCCAACTGGACCCGACCTTTGAAGTTGAGCTGCAGACTCAACGGGGGGAGGATGTTTAATCATGTCAATAATGCTGATCACCGCAATTCAGATCTGGGAAAATAATTCAATGCCCAGAACAACTTCTCGGGTTCCTCTTGATAACCGAAAGCACCATTGCTGACATAACCATTCTTATGTTCCCATGCACATAATTTTATTGTCAAATTATCAGCATATTCACAGGCTGCTCTGCATACGCAGCAATTTTTAACTCAAGTCAAGTGTTATCGCCTGTGAACGGGTTATGCTGTGAAAGAGGAACCTGAGAAGTTGTTTATGATTTTCTCGTAAAGTAAAGTAAAGATAAAGTTCAGTTCATTTTCTTTTGGTTATTTAATTTGTTTATAATTTGCTCGCCTTAAGCTAAGATAGAGTTTATTTCGTTTTCTTTTCGATATGTAATTTTTGCTTATTCACATTTTTTGGAGTGTTGTACTTCACCGTGTTATATGTAAGATTCTCAGCTAACGAAAGTGAGTTCAAATCCAGAACCCAAAGTAGTCGGTCGTGTTTTAATTTTCATCCAATCGTTCAAGAAGGAATTAGTGAAAGTGTAGAAACCCATTACCTGTATTTAGGTTCCAAGCACCTAAATACCTCTCAGCAATTGTGTGGTACCAAGAACCGCACGTCAAAATCTGCAACAGGAGCGGAGATTATTCGCTATACAAACAGACATAAAACACTGGAACACAGACATCGCACTAATACAGGAGACAAATTTTACTCAAGACACCTTTACACATTTAGAACGCAACACTATCTTACACAAAGGTTACACAGTTTTTGCCACACCAGCTCCTCGTAGAGGATCTGGTGTGGCAATTGCTGTGTCCAACAGTTTCACACTAACGTCTCCTGTATTCACAGACATTTGCTCAGGTTTTGCGTCTTCCTTAGAATTCGTCTTGCGAGACAAAACACTAAGGATAGTAAACATGTTCCTGCCGCATGACCAGGATATTGCAAGACAGGTAATGGACTCTGTCCTGTCGCATCTTGCGAACTTCGGTGGTGAAGTTATCCTTGGGGGTGACTTCAACTGTACACTGGATTCTGCACTCGACCGCCATTCCGGAGTTGAATTCAACTCAGTAAACGCGGGACGATTGCGGAACCTAGTCAGACAGCTCAACCTTGTCGATGTCTACCGTTGGCTCAACCCAACGACTAGGTCATACACAAGGGTTTCTCGAAATGTCCATGGTAGCTTTTCGGGCTCGAGGATAGACAGACTTTACGTCTCGTCTAGTCTTCTTAGTTTTTTCGATAGTGTCACTCATGAAGTGTGCTCACTTAGTGATCACCTTCTTGTTGTGGCGACTAGCACTTTGGTCGAAAAGCGAACTGCCTACTGGATTTTCAACAATAACTTGTTGAATTCAGAGCAGTTCATTGAAGAATTTATTCAGTTTTGGCATCAATGGCGAGAAAGGAAAAATGACTACGCGAACCTTAGTCATTAGTAGGATGTTGGCAAGCTTCAGATTCGCTCATTTATTGAGACGAGATTCAATCGAAGCAGGTATAAAGCATCGAGTTTGAAGGCCGAAGTAACAAGGATTGGTACGCTTCTGCCCGCGCAACCAGAGTTGCTCTCGCAATACGAGAGATTAAAAGAACGGCTGAGAGCACAAAACTACAAGCAGAGCTTGGAGTTTGTTCTCCGAAATCAGTCGCGCTGGTTGCGAGAGGGCGAGTCTCCGACCGAGTACTTCTTCCAGGCAACACGACGAGGTACCGCTTCTTGTGAAGTAGATTCGATTCTTGCCGAATCTGGGCAACTCCTACACGGAGACGAGCTTGCGGATTATATCCGAAACTACTATACACAGCTATATGCTGTGCCGACGTTGCCAACATCTACGTCCACGGATGAATTCTTCCAGTACGTTCCTGCTTTCTCTAATAAAAGTAGAAAATTCCTGGACAGAGCATTAACCCTCGACGATATGCTTACCGCTACGAAGGATCTTCGCCGTCATACCTCTCCTGGTTATGATGGTCTAACTCCAGAATTTTTTCTACGCTTCAGGAATCTTTTGATTCCAGACCTATTGGAGGTATTCAGTTCTGCAGTGGTTGGACATACCGAATTTCCCTCAAGTGAGCGGAGATCCGTTATGCGTCTAATACCCAAGAAGGGAGATCTTCAGAGGCTGGGAAACTGGAGGCCAGTTACGTTGTGCAATGTCGACTACAAGATAATTTTCAAAGCACTCGGAACGATATTAAGCTCAGTGATAGCATCGGTTATACACCCGGAACAGTCCTACTGCATTCCAGGTCGTACTATTTACGACAACGTCGCCGTAGCAAAACATCTTTTCGCCTACCACGAAAAGACTGGTTCGCAGATGGCCATGATCTCGTAAGATCAAGAAAAGGCGTTTGATAGCGTCTCACATGAGTATCTACTGAGAGTGCTCGATAAATTTAGGCTTCCGTCCAGATGGATTGAGATCATCAGTGGTCTGTATAGAGATTCAGTGATTCTCATAAAGCATAATGGGCATATATTGTCTCCTATTCCGTTTCGTCGGGGTATCAGGCAGGGATGCCCGTTGTCAGGAATGCTTTATGACTTTTCACTGGAACCGCTGCTAGTAAATCTTCGTCAATCGTTGAGACAATATTCAGTTCATCTACCATACACTACTATAAGGCCACTTATTCTAGCGTATGCTGATGACCTGTCTATTTTCGTGACGAAAGAAGATGCATTTCCAGTCGCTCGTAGGATTTTCAAACAATATGAGCGATTAGCGGGCGCTAGGGTTAACCTAAGCAAAAGCCAAGGCCTATGGTGTGGGAGGTGGCGGAATCGTTCAGATTCTCCCCTCGGCATACAATGGACCAATACTTGCTTGAAGTATTTAGATGTGTATATCGGTCTAGAAGGTAAAACATGTAATCGCCGCATGGCTCTGGAAAAACTTTCCGGAGCAGTGAATTCGTGGCGGACTAGATTGTTCCCCTTTCGCTAAAAGGACGTGCAGCCGTTGTCAATTACCTGATTACCTCGTCCATCGTTCACCTGCTTAAGTCGGAGTGCTTCGAGGAAGGCTTCGTTAAACTTTTGCAGGCAAAAATTATTGACGCATTTTGGGGGGGAAGAAGATGAGTCGCTGAAAGCACGCTCTGTCGACCAGTAGCGATGGGTGGATTGGGTCTTACGGACATGGTCGTTAAAACTCGTTGCCTTCAGATCAGAGCATTCCAACGAGTGTTCCGGTTTGAAGACAGCTTGATTTCTCAGCTGTGGGTAAGCGCCTTGGGGGTGCCGGAGTAGGAAAGCATTACTATCTGCTTTCAGTCCGCCCACCCTATCCGCACGACTGGTCTCAGGAAATGATCTCTACGATCACGACCTGGGGCAGAATAAGACCGGCATTCCATTTGCAATGGGATGAAATTGGGTACGGGGATTTTTCAGCTATACCGATCAGGTTAAATCCTGAATTAGTGGATTCGGTGTTCAGTAATGCTCGAGGTGTAACAGCCGATACAGGACAGCTTACAGTTCTCGGAGATATCATTGATGCCTCTGGGAACATACAAATACACCCACATACAACACAATTAAACCAATTGGTTGATACAGCACGAGAGCGTTGCAGCCAACTTAGTACCAGGTCGCCTGGCACAGAGGTGGTGAACGCTTTCGTGGTGAATAAACCGCCGCACACGCCATTCAGTACACTGACATCACGTCGGCTGCGCGATCTATTTGCAGATGCGTTTCCTGCAGAACACTTAGGTGTTAATAGATGGAACGCACATATCGGGGTAGAATTGGGAGTAATCGGAGGGGTGACTTGTAGAGTGGTCTACAGTTATCCGTCCAATTATAGAGACTCTGATGTGGCATTCAAACTGTTACATCATAGCCTCGTGCATCCAAATCAGCTGTCGCACATTGACCAGAGCGTTCAAAGAGTCTGCACGGTTTGTGGGGGTGAAGAAACTTTGTTCCACCGATACTTCACATGCCCGGCCTTGTGCGAATTGATGCTACTGGTCCGTCACTTGTGCCAGGTAATCTGCCCGCGTTTCGGCATTACTCGAAGAGCGTTTTTACTGGGGCCAAGGACATGCAGCCAGGTGAATTGTTTAATAAGCTTTGTTCTTACACTAGCTAAATCAACAGTTCATTTGTATTGCATGCGGATCGAGCCTGGGCAACAGGCCACTGACACACAGATACACACACGTGCACTTAGGAGCCACTTTGTTGCCAGATTGAGAAGGCGTTTACGTCTTGAATACCTGGTAACGGAGCCAGACACATTCAACTGTACCTGGCAGCCGCTAGCGTCGGTACAGAATGGTAGCCTTGTCTTTCACTGGTGTCAATAGGCCGCAGCCTTGTAGCACCTTATTTACGGAGCTTCTCTCCAAGTGCTGCGGGAAAGATGAGTCCTACGTTGGAAAAATTGAACTGAGGCGATGATGGAAGCAGTTTTCGGACGTCCATGACTCTGAAGACTGCTCTCGCGGGACTCTATCGTCAAAATTTTTAGTACGCTCACCTGGGACTCTTGAAGCGGGGTGCTCCAAGGGGACTAGAAAAGTGGCGAAGACTTCTGCGGAGAGCGCCGCTGCTTGCATGCAAGTAGGTATTCTCGATGTAGCGTCTTCGCCCGGTGCTGCATCTACCTCCGGGGATCATTCAAGCTCAGTAACCAGGTGACTTAAATTCATTTAAACATATTTCGGCAACATAATTCAAAATTATAGAGGACTTTTCGGAACTTCCACTAACCGGGTGGCTCTCAAATTTTTATTTAAATTTTCTTAACATTTCTTTACTTTTCTTTTTTCACATTTTGGCAGGTTTTATATATAATTTAACAAATTTGAGTCTTTTTTCGTCCTTCTGACATGTTTCAAGTATATTTTACACTTTTTTATATGTTCCTGAGCCTGTTGCGATTTTCTGATATGTTTTTCAGCCTTTTTGCTATTTTTTGAGTCTTTTACAGGGATATTTAGTAGTTTTAGTAGTTTTACAGAGTAGTTAGGGAGTTTTTTAGTTTTTATACAATATACGAATTATAACGTTGAGCCAATTAAAGTACCATATAAACATAAAAAAAAATTATTATTATTTGTGTCAAAGTGTCAACACCGTGTCCAAATAAGCTCTGCATAAAAGTATTAAAATCGAGTGAAATAAGCGACGGATTTTTATAAAAATTTGTGCATTATACAGTTAAGAGACAAGTCTTCAAGTGAAGTTAATAAAAAGTGAAAGTGCTGTGAAGAAAGAACATAAAATCTAAACAATATTTATAAAAAAATTGAGATAAATCTTCAAATTAATAACAGTTGCTAAGCAACCGGCATAGTTGTTGATTTCAACTAAATGAGAAATTACGTTGCCTAGCAACTGTTACGTGAATTTTGGTTGCTGGCATCTAGTAGCCAGGAAAATTATTATTTTCAAATTTGATTTTTCAATTTGAAAAAAAAGTAAATTTTAAACTTATATTTGCTGCTGCCCTCAAAAATGAGCGGCAGTAGCAGCAACTCCGGGGGGAAAAAGAAACCCCCCAACATGAAGAAAAAGAGGATACGAGAGCTGAAAGTTTCCCTCGTAGATTTTTTGACATCCGTAGAGCCCACTGAAAAGGCTATAACAGGGCCCACTGAAGAAGCCAAAGCGAAGGATGTGCCAACTGCAGCCACCGATGTACTCGTGACAGGCGTCACGCAACTAAAAGCGACATCCGTTGCTTCGACTTCTGCAGCATTAGCTGCTCCTGTGCCAACGACTGCCGTCGCTTCAATAACAGCGGCAACCGCCACCCCAGTTCTAGCGACAACCGTCGCTAAAACTTCTGCAGCTACCGCTGCAAAGCCATCAGCGGCATCCGCCGCCAAAGTGCCAGCAGCAACCGCTGCTAAAATCCCTGTGGCAATAGCCACAAAATCTGTGTCACCAGCAGCCCCACGACTTAGTGAAGTTGTGAAGGCAGCTTCGAAAGCAGCACCACCGCCGAACCCGACACCTCCTTTACGCCCGATTCTTTCGGGTGCCAAGAAAGCCGGGACCAGCAAACCAGCGCCACATCAGGGAACCCCAGCTTATACAGGCAGGGTAGTAGCAGGACCCAGCTACGCCCAGCAGGTGAGTGGAAGTTCCTATAATAAGAGCTCATTTATTACTGTAGAGGGTAGTTACGTAACTCCTCGTCAGCCTGCAGCTGATTTGGGGAAGTCTCGACCCAAGTCTGTTGCGGGGCGGCAAGGGCTTTTCGACGTCCAGTGGCAAGACGATCGATACGGTATGTACTTTGACCATCTCCGCGGAGTCACACAAAGTGCGCACCTTCGAGCCATGTCACTGGTCGTCCCATTGGAGAAAATATTCTCTTTTGGTCTTGTTGGACGCGGTATGGTAGAGGTGTATACCACCACCATTGATGCTGCCACCAAGCTTATGCTTGAAGGCATTGATGTGGGTGGTAGACACCTCCAACCGTACCCAGTAATGGTGAAGCCGACGAGAGTCGTCTTCTCACGAGTTCCGCTCCGGGCTAAGCCAGAGGACCTCGAAGCCTTCTTACGAAGGTTCGGTAAGGTTCAAGGCAAAGTCCGTGCTGTTCCGTTAAGATTTGGTGACGAAGGTCTTGGCCGGGGCATTCTCAGCTCCAGTCGGGAAGCATACGTCACTCTAAACCAGGGGTGTGTGCTTCCGGACGGGTTCTTTTGGAGTATGTCTGGGTCAAAGTCTTGGATAGACGTAAGAACCGAGGCTAAATGTAACGCCTGCCATCAGGTATTGCATTTGGCTGCGGATTGCCCCAAGAGATCCGTAAGTGCGGCTGAGGTTACTGTGAAGAGCATCTCTGCACCAGCAGTGGCTCTGGCAGCAGTGCCTACGCCCAGTGCAGCGCCCGTTCTCTTGGTGCAAACCGCAGCAAAAACGCCTGAGGAAACTCCGGAGATAACGCCGAACCTGGCTGTAAACGGTGCTTCGCCTACGCGAAGAGAAGTCCTGAGCCCGGACGGGGAGTTCACCAAAGTTTCGGATAGGAAGAAGAGGATGAAGAGAAAGTCGAAACAAAGGCCCGATCGAGAGGCAATGCCGCCTCCACCCAAAAAGGTGCAGGGAAAGAGGACTGTCTTCGCAGAGGAAGCCAATATTTCCTCTCCGATTGTAGTACCAGTGGAATCTGTGGATACCACTGATATGTTATCGGAGAGTGAGGTGGTATCCGCTATGGAGACGGCTGCTCCTCTTCAGAGCGGTTACGAATCGTGCGGTAGTACCGCTTCGATGAGTAGCCGCTTCGAGGTCGACCCCGATTTAGAAAAAATGCCTAGACAGAAATTGCGCTCGCTTCTCGACAGTCTTCATTATAAGAAGAGCGGGGAGAAGATCCTCAACATCCTCAAGCGAGATCTTGGGGATCCATCTAGGATTCTTCCCCAATTAAAGCTCTTGATGTCTCAGGAAAAAAAACAGAGCAAGTATAATGAGGTGTCGAGGTGCGAGCGCCTTTTCAACAAGGTCTCGGATATCCTCGAGGAGCATCGCCTCGACAAAGCTCTTCATCCGTAGAGTCGAACAATCATGGTTTGAGTTCGAAAATTTTCCTTGAATGTGTAAAATAAGATCGATTAATGCTGGCGGTCTCAGTGCACCCACACGCTTTCACGCAATATTCGAAGACATAAAACACTGGAACACAGACATCGCACTAATACAGGAGACCAATTTTACTCAAGACACCTTTACACATTTAGAACGCAACACTATCTTACACAAAGGTTACACAGTTTTTGCCACACCAGCTCCTCGTAGAGGATCTGGTGTGGCAATTGCTGTGTCCAACAGTTTCACACTAACGTCTCCTGTATTCACAGACATTTGCTCAGGTTTTGCGTCTTCCTTAGAATTCGTCTTGCGAGACAAAACACTAAGGATAGTAAACATGTACCTGCCGCAAGAAGATATTGCAAGACAGGTAATGGACTCTGTCCTGTCGCATCTTGCGAACTTCGGTGGTGAAGTTATCCCTGGGGGTGACTTCAATTGCACACTGGACTCTGCGCTCGACCGCCATTCCGGAGTTGAATTCAACTCAGTGAACGCGGGACGATTGCGGAACTTAGTCAGACAGCTCAACCTTGTCGATGTCTACCGTTTGCTCAACCCAACGACTAGGTCATACACAAGGGTTTCTCGAAATGTCCATGGTAGCTTTTCGGGCTCGAGGATAGACAGACTTTACGTCTCGTCTAGTCTTCTTAGTTTTTTCGATAGTGTCACTCATGAAGTGTGCTCACTTAGTGATCACCTTCTTGTTGTGACGACTAGCACTTTGGTCGAAAAGCGAACTGCCTACTGGATTTTCAACAATAACTTGTTGAATTCAGAGCAGTTCATTGAAGAATTTATTCAGTTTTGGTATCAATGGCGAGAAAGGAAAAATGACTACGCGAACCTTAGTCATTGGTGGGATGTTGGAAAGCTTCAGATTCGCTCATTTATTGAGACGAGATTCAATCGAAGCAGGTATATAGCATCGAGTTTGACGGCCGAAGTAACCCGGATTGGTACGCTTCTGCCCGCGCAAACAGAGTTGCTCTCGCAATACGAGAGATTAAAAGAACGGCTGAGAGCACAAAACTACAAGCATAGCTTGGAGTTTGTTCTCCGAAATCAGTTGCGCTGGTTGCGAGAGGGCGAGTCTCCGACCGAGTACTTCTTCTAGACAATACGACGACGTACCGCTTCTTGTGAAGTAGATTCGATTCTTGCCGAATCTGGGCAACTCCTACACGGAGACGAGCTTGCGGATTATATCCGAAACTACTATACACAGCTATATGCTGTGCCGACGTTGCCAACATCTACGTCCACGGATGAATTCTTTCAGTACGTTCCTGCTTTCTCTAATGAAAGTAGAGAATTCCTGGACAGAGCATTAACCCTCGACGATATGCTTACCGCTACGAAGGATCTTCGCCGTCATACCTCTCCTGGTTATGATGGTCTAACTCCAGAATTTTTTCTACGCTTCGGGAATCTTTTGATTCCAGACCTATTGGAGGTCTTCAGTTCTGCAGTGGTTGGACACACCGAATTTCGCTCAAGTTTGCGGAGATCCGTTATGCGTCTAACACCCAAGAAGAGAGATCTTCAGAGGCTGGGAAACTGGAGGCCAGTTACGTTGTGCAATGTCGACTACAAGATAGTTTGCAAAGCACTCGGAACGATATTAAGCTCAGTGATAGCATCGGTAATACACCCGGAACAGTCCTTCTGCATACCAGGTCATACTATTTACGACAACATCGCCGTAGCAAAACATCTTTTCGCCTACCACGGAAAGACTGGATCGCAGATGGCCATGATCTCGTTAGATCAAGAAAAGGCGTTTGATAGCGTCTCACATGAGTATCTACTGAGAGTGCTCGATAAATTTGGGCTTCCGTCCAGATGGATTGAGATCATCAGTGGTCTGTATAGAGATTCAGTGATTCTCATAAAGCATAATGGGCATATATTGTCTCCTATTCCGTTTCGTCGGGGTATCAGGCAGGGATGCCCGTTGTCAGGAATGCTTTATGACTTTTGACTGGACCGCTGCTAGTAAATCTTAGTCAATCGTTGAGACAATATTCAGTTCACCTACCATACACTACCTTACGAAAGAAGATGCATTTCCAGTTGCTCGTAGGGTTTTCGAACAATATGAGCGATTAGCGGGCGCTAGGGTTAACCTAAGCAAAAGCCAAGGCCTATGGTGTGGGAGGTGGCGGAATCGTTCAGATTCTTCCCTCGGCATACAGTGGACCAATACTTGCTTGAAGTATTTAGGTGTGTATATCGGGCTCGAATGTAAAACACGTAATCGCCGCATGGCTCTGGAAAAACTTTCCGGAACAGTGAATTCGTGGCGGACTAGATTGTTCCCCCTTTCGCTGAAAGGACGTGCAGCCGTTGTCAATTACCTGATTACCTCGTCCATCGTTCACCTGCTTAAGTCGGAGTGATTCGAGGAAGGCTTCGTTAAACTTTTGCAGGCAAACATAATTGACGCATTTTGGGGGGGAAGAAGATGGGTCGCTGAAAGCACGCTCTGTCGACCAGTAGCGATGGGTGGATTGGGTCTTACGGACATGGTCGTTAAAACTCGTTGCCTTCAGATCAGAGCATTCCAACGAGTGTTCCGGTTTGAAGACAGCTTGATTTCTCAGCTGTGGGTAAGCGCCTTGGGGGGTGCCGGAGTAGGAAAGCATTACTATCTGCTTTCAGTCCACCCACCCTATCCGCACGACTGGTCTCAGGAAATGATCTCTACGATCAAGACCTGGGGCAGAATAAGACCGGCATTCCATTTGCAATGGGATGAAATTGGGTACGGGGATTTTTCAGCTATACCGATCAGGCTAAATCCTGAATTAGTGGATTCGGTGTTCAGTAATGCTCGGTGTGTAACAGCCGATACAGGACAGCTTACAGTTCTTGGAGATATCATTGATGCCTCTGGGAACATACTAATACACCCACATACAACACAATTAAACGAATTGGTTGATACAGCACGAGAGCGTTTCAGCCAACTCAGTACCAGGTCGCCTGGCACAGAGGTGGTGAACGCTTTCGTGGTGAATCAACCGCCGCACACGCCATTCAGTACACTGACATCACGTCGGCTGCGCGATCTATTTGCAGATGCGTTACCTGCAGAACACTTAGGTGTTAATAGATGGAGCGCACATCTCGGGGTAGAATTGGGAGTAATCAGAGGGGTGACTAGCAGAGTGGTCTACAGTTATCCGTCCAATTATTGCGACTCTGATGTGGCATTCAAACTGTTACATCATAGCCTCGTGCATCCAAATCAGCTGTCGCACATTGACTTCTAAAAGAGTCTGCACGGTTTGTGGGGGTGAAGGAACTTTGTTCCACCGATACTTCGCATGCCCGGCCTTGTGCGAATTGATGCTACTGGTCCGTCACTTGTGCCAGGTAATCTGCCCGCGTTTCGGCATTACTCGAAGAGCGTTTTTACTGGGGCCAAGGACATGCAGCCAGGTGAATTGTTTAATTAGCTTTGTTCTTACACTAGCTAAATCAACAGTTCATTTGTATTGCATGCGGATCGAGCCTGGGCAACAGGCCACTGAAACACAGTTACATACACGTGCACTTAAGAGACACTTCGTTGTTAGGCTGAGTAAACGACTCCGTCTCGAGTTTGTGGCAACGAACCCCGACACATTCAACTGTACCTGGCAGCCGCTAGCGTCGGTGCAGAATGGCAATCTCACTTTTCACTGGTGACAATAGGCCGCACCCTTGTAGCATCTTGTCCACGGAGCTTCTCTTCGCTTTGGATTTGCTGCAAGTGCTGCGGGGAAAGTGATTCTCCCGTTGGGAGAGAAGAACTGAGAGGATAATGGGATCAGTTTGCAGATGTCCACGACTCTGCAGACTGGTCCCGCGGGACTCTATCGCGTTCAAAATTTTTCGTATGTTCGTCTAGAACACTTGATGCTGAGTGTTCCGGGGGAGTGGAAAAGTGGCGAACGTTTCTGCGGAGAGCGTTTCTCCTTTGCAAGCAAGAAGTAGTTCTTGATGCAGTGACTTCGCCCGGTGCTGCGTCTATCACCGGGAAAACTCAGTGTACAGTGTTCTAGTTATTCAAAATTTTCGGTATCGGTTTCGGTTAATTTTTCGCTAGTTTAGGTTTTCTTTCAAAATATTTTCAATATTTTAAGGATCTCTTATTGGAGCTACCATTTGCCTGGAGGCTTCCTAAATTTTTCGTTGATCACTCTCTTTATTCTTTTGATATTACGCGTTTACTATTCATTTGTCCTTTGTATTCTAATGTTTATTTTAATGTTTGTTTCTAGTTCTTTATCCTGTTTGTTCTTAGTTCTTTTCTTTTTCTGCTTGTTCCTAGTTCTTGTTCTTAGTGTTAAGGTTTTATTGTTCCTTTATCGACTTTTTGAGCCATTTTTTGTGCAATTTATATGTTACGTAGTTCTTCATTTGTTCCTTTTATAGATTTTTTTTGACATTTTTACATTTATAACGTTTGCGCCGATAAAGTACCACATTTACATAAAAAAAAAATATTATTATTGAATAATCGGAAGTGTGCAGACCTGTTTTAAAGCGACAAATAAAAAGTGACAAAAAGTGCCAAAGAAGGAATCTGTTGGAGTGAAAAACGAGAGATATTTATTAAAGTGTGAACTCTGTGTGTGAAGAAGGTTGAAAACATTGAAATTTGTGCGAAATTAGTTATTAATTATCAAGTGAAACTTTAGACAAATTAGAAAAAATTTTGACAATTCCATTAAAATTGTATTGAATTGTGGTTGCCATAGTTACCAGTGAATTCGTGCCATACAAAGTAGCCACAAAGGCAAAAAAATAACAGTGTGAATGCTACTGCACTCAAAATGAGTAGCAGTAGCAGCAGTGATACCGGGGGGAGCAAAAAGCCCCCCAACACCAGGAAGAAGAAGAAGGAGCGAGGTACAAAGGTGGACCTCGGCTCCTTCCTTAAATGCAAAGAGCCCACCGAAAAGGCTATATCAGGGCCCACTGAAAAGGCCAAAGTAGAAGATGGAGGAAGGAGGTTAGTCACCAAGACTGCAACAACAACAGCTTCAGCTGCAGTGACATCCACTCGTGTGACATCAGCGGCATTCGCCTGCACCTGCAGTTGTGCCCGCAGTAGTGTCTTCGCCCAGTGCTTCGCCTGCTCTCTTGGAGCAAACTGCAGTAAAAGTGCCCGAGGAAAGTACTCCAGAGACAACTCCGGTCCTGGCTGTAAACGGTGCCACCCCAACACGGGTAGAGGAAGTGAGCTCGGATGAGGAGCTCACAAAATCTGGTCAAGAGAGCGAAAGAAGAAGAGATACACACACGTGCACTTAGGAGCCACTTTGTTGCCAGATTGAGAAGGCGTTTACGTCTCGAATACCTGGTAACGGAGCCAGACACATTCAACTGTACCTGGCAGCCGCTAGCGTCGGTACAGAATGGTAGCTTTGGCTTTCACTGGTGACAATAGGCCGCAGCCTTGTAACATCTTTTTCACGGAGCTTCTCTCTGTTTTGGATCTGTTGCAAGTGCTGCGGGAAAGATGAGTCCTACGTTGGAAGAATTGAACTGAGGCGATGATGGGAGCAGTTTTCGGACGTCCATGACTCTGAAGACTTCTCTCGCGGGACTCTATCGTCAAAATTTTTAGTACGCTCACCTGGGACTCTTGAAGCGGGGTGCTCCAAGGGGACTAGAAAAGTGGCGAAGACTTCTGCGCAGAGGTGACTTAAATTCATTTAAACATATTTCGGCTACATAATTCAAAATTATAGAATACTTTTCGGAACTTCCACTCACCGAGTGGCTCTCAAATTTTGATATAAATTTTCTTAACATTCCTTTACTTTTCTTTTTCCACATTTTGGCAGGTTTTATAGATAAAAACATTACTGTTATTTAACAAATTTGAGTCTCTTTTCGTCCTTTTGATATGTTTTATTTTATACTTTTTGATATGTTCCTGAGCCTTTTGCGATCTTGTGATATGTTTTTGAGCTTTTTTGCTATTGTTGAGTCTTTTTTGTGAGTGTTAAGCCTTTTTACAGCAATATTTTGTGTTTTTTGTGTCTTCTCTTTATAAACTTTTGATATTTTTACATTTTACAGAGTAGTTAGGGAGTTTTTTAGTTTTTATACAATATACGATTTATAACGTTGAGCCTATTAAAGTACCATATATACATAAAAAAAAAATTATTATTTGTTGAGTTAAAGTGCCAACATCTAGTGTCAATAAGCTCCTCAAGAAAGTGTCCAAAACGTCGGTAATTATCAACGGAATTTAGTGAAAATTAGTTTATCTTGTGCTAAGGGACAAATCGTCAAGTGAAGTTAAAAAAAATATTGAAAGTGTTGTGATATAAAACTATTAAAAATAAGCAATATCTGTGGAAATTTACATAAAATATTAATTTTTCAAGCAGTTGCTAAGCAACCATCTCAGTTGTTGATTTCAGCAAAATAAGAAATCACGTTGCCTAGCAACGGTTATTTGCTTTTACATTTCAAAGATCTAGTAGCCGGCAAAGAATTTCTTTTCGAATTTTAAAAAAGAAAAATTTAAATTATACCGGCTGCTGCCCTCAAAAATGAGCGGCAGTAGCAGCGACTCCAGGGGGAAAAAGAAACCCCCCAACACTAAAAAGAAGAGGCAGCGAGACATCAAAGTCTGACTCGGCGCCTATTTAGACCTCATAGAGCCCACTGAAAAGGCTATAACAGGGCCCACTGAAGAGGTCAAAGCGAAGGATGTGCCAACTGCAGCCACCGATGTAGTCGTGACAGGCGTCACGCAATTACAAGCGACATCCGTCGCTTCAACAACCGCAGCATTAGCCGCTACCGTGCCAGCGACTGGCGTCGCTCCAACAACAGCGGCAATCGCCGCTCCAGGGCCAGCGATATCCGTCGCTAAAACTACTGCAGCTACCGCTGCGAAGCCATCAGCGGCATCCGCCGCCAAAGTGCCAGCAGCAACCGCTGCTAAAATCCCTGTGGCAATAGCCACAAAATCTGTGTCACCAGCAGCCCCACGACTTAGTGAAGTTGTGAAGGCAGCTTCGAAAGCAGCACCACCGCCGAACCCGACACCTCCTTTACGCCCGATTCTTTCGGGTGCCAAGAAAGCCGGGACCAGCAAACCAGCGCCACATCAAGGAACCCCAGCTAATACAGGCAGGGTAGTAGCAGGATCCAGCTACGCCCAGCAGGTGAGTGGAAGTTCCCATAATAAGAGCACATTTATTACTGTAGAGGGTAGTTACGTAGCTCCTCGTCAGCTTCCAGCTGATTTGGGTAAGTCTCGACCCAAGTCTTTTGCGGGGCTTCAAGAGCTTTTCGACGTCCAGTGGCAAGACGATCGATACGGTATTTACTTTGAACATCTCCGTGGAGTCACACAAAGTGCATACCTTCGAGCCATGTCACTGGTCGTCCCATTGGAGAAAATATTCTCCTTTGGTCTTGTGGGACGCGATATGGTAGAGGTGTATACCACCACCATTGATGCTGCCACCAAGCTCATGCTTAAAGGCATTGATGTGGGTGGTAGACACCTTCAAACCTACCCAGTAACGGTGAAGCCGACGAGAGTCGTCTTCTCACGAGTTCCGCTCCGGGCTAAGCCAGAGGATCTCGAAGCCTTCTTACGAGGGTTCGGTAAGGTCCAAGGCAAAGTCCGTGCTGTTCCGTTAAGAATTGGTGACGAAGGTCTTGGCTGGGGCATTCTCAGCTCCAGTCGGGAAGCATAAATCACTCTGAACCAGGGGTGTGTGCTTCCAGACGGGTTCTTTTGAAGCATGTCCGGGTCAAAGTCTTGGATAGACGTAAGCACCGAGGCTAAATGTCACGCCTGCCATCAGGTAGGGCATTTTTCTGCGGATTGCCCCAAGAGATCCGTGAGTGCGGCTGAGGTTACTGTGGAAAGCATCTCTGCACCAGCAGTGGCTCTAGCAGCAGTGCCTACGCCTAGTGCAGCGCCCGTTCTCCTGGTGCAAACCGCAGCAAAAACGCCTGAGGAAACTCCGGAGATAACGCCGAACCTGGCTGTAAACGGTGCTTCGCCTGCGCGAAGAAAAGTCGTGAGCTCGGACGAGGAGTTCAACAAAGTTTCGGATAGGAAGAAGAGGATGAAAAGAAAGTCGAAACAAAGGCCCGATCGAGGATTGTCACCGCAGAGGAGGCCAATATTTCCTCTCCGATTGTAGTACCAGCGGAATCTGTGGATACCACTGATGCGCTCGCTCCTCGACAGCCTTCATTACAAAAAGAGCGGCGAGAAGATCCTCAACATTCTCAAGCGAGAGCTTGGGGATCCATCTAGGATTCTTCCCCAATTAAAGCTCTTAATGTCTAAGGCAAAGAAACGGGCAAAGTATAATGAGGTGTCGAGGTGCGAGCGCCTTTTCAACAAGGTCTCGGGTATCTTCGAGGAGCATCGCCTCGACAAAGCTCTTCATCCGTAGAGTCGAACAATCATGGTTTGAGTTCGAAAATTTTCCTTGAATGTGTAAAATAACATCGATTAATGCTGGGGGTCTCAGTGCACCCACACGCTTGCACGCAATATTCGAAGACATAAAACACTGGAACACAGACATCGCACTAATACAGGAGACAAATTTTACTCAAGACAACTTCACACATTTAGAACGCAACACTATCTTACACAAAGGTTACACAGTTTTTGCAACACCAGCTCCTCGTAGAGGATCTGGTGTGGCAATTGCTGTGTCCAACAGTTTCACACTAACGTCTCCTGTATTCACAGATATTTGCTCAGGTTTCGCGTCTTCCTTAGAATTCGTCTTGCGAGACAAAACACTAAGGATAGTAAACATGTACCTGCCGCATGACCAGGATATTGCAAGACAGGTAATGGACTCTGTCCTGTCGCATCTTGCGAACTTCGGTGGTGAAGTTATCGCTGGGGGTGACTTCAACTGCACACTGGATTCTGCGCTCGACCGCCATTCTGGAGTTGAATTCAACTCAGTGAACGTGGGACGATTACGGAACCTAGTCAGAGAGCTCAACCTTGTCGATGTCTACCGTTGGCTCAACCCAACGACTAGGTCATACACAAGGGTTTTTCGAAATGTCCATTTTAGCTTTTCGGGCTCGAGGATAGACAAACTTTACGTCTCGTCTAGTCTTTTGAGTTTCTTCGATATTGTCACTTATGAAGTGTGTTCACTTAGTGATCACCTTCTTGTTGTGGCAACTAGCACTCTAGTCAAAAGGCGAACTGCATACTGGATTTTCAACAATAACCTGTTGAATTCAGAGCAGTTCATTGAAGAATTCATTCAGTTTTGGCATCAATGGCGAGAAAGGAATAGTGACAACGCGAACCTTAGTCATTGGTGGGATGTTGGAAAGCTTCAGATTTGCTCATTTATTGAGACGAGATTCAATCGAAGCAGGTATATAGCATCTAGTTTGACGGCCGAAGTAACCCAGATTGGTACGCTTCTGCCCGCGCAACCAGAGTTGCTCTCGCAATACGAGAGATTAAAAGAACGGCTGAGAGCACAAAACTACAAGCATAGCTTGGAGTTTGTACTCCGAAATCGGCCGCGCTGGTTGCGAGAGGGCGAGTCTCCGACCGAGTACTTCTTCCAGACAACACGACGACGTACCGCTTCTTGTGAAGTAGATTCGATTCTTGCCGAATCTGGGCAACTCCTACACGGAGACGAGCTTGCGGATTATATCCGAAACTACTACACCCAGCTATATGCTGCACCGACGTTGCCAACATCTACGTCCACGGATGAATTCTTCCAGTACGTTCCTGCATTCTCCAATGAAAGTAGAGAATTCCTGGACAGAGCATTAACCCTCGACGATATGCTTATCGCTACGAAGGATCTTCGCCGTCATACCTCTCCTGGTTATGATGGTCTAACTCCAGAATTTTTTCTCCGCGTCAGGAATCCTTTGATTCCAGACCTATTGGAGGTCTTCAGTTCTGCAGTGGTTGGACATACCGAATTTCCCTCAAGTTTGCGGAGATCCGTTATGCGTCTAATACCCAGGAAGGGAGATCTTTAGAGGCTGGGAAACTGGAGGCCAGTTACGTTGTGCAATGTGGACTACAAGATAGTTTGCAAAGCACTCGGAACGATATTAAGCTCAGTGATAGCATCGGTTATACACCCGGAACAGTCCTACTGCATTCCAGGTCGTACTATTTACGACAACATCACCGCAGCATAACATCTTTTCGCCTTCCACGAATCTACTCAGAGTGCTCGATAAATTTGGGCATCCGTCCAGATGGATTGAGATCATCAGTGGTCTTTATAGAGATTCAGTGATTCTCATAAACCAAAATGGGCATATATTGTCTCCTATTCCGTTTCGTCGGGGTATCAGGCAGGGATGCCCGTTGTCAGGAATGCTTTATGACTTTTCACTGGAGCTGCTGTAAGTGAATCTTCGTCAATCGTTGAGACAATATTCAGTACACTTACCATACACTACTATAAGGCCACTTATTCTAGCGTATGCTGATGACCTGTCTATTTTCGTTACGAAAGAAGATGCATTTCCAGTCGCTCGTAGGGTTTTCGAACAATATGAGCGATTAGCGTGCGCTAGGGTTAACCTAAGCAAAAGCCAAGGCCTATGGTGAGGGAGGTGGCAGAATCGTTCATATTCTCCCTTCGGCATACAATGGACCAATACTTGCTTGAAGTATTTAGGTGTGTATATCGGGCTCGATGGTAAAACACGTAATCACCGCATGGCTCTGGAAAAACTTTCCGGAGCAGTGAATTCGTGGCGGACTAGATTGTTCCCCCTTTCGCTGAAAGGACGTGCAGTCGTTGTCAATTATTTGATTACCTCGTCCATCGTTCACCTGCTTAAGTCGGAGTGCTTCGAGGAAGGCTTCGTCAAACTTTTGCAGGCAGAAATTATTGACGCATTTTGGGGGGGAAGAAGATGGGTCGCTGAAATCACGCTCTGTCGACCAGTAGCGATGGGTGGATTGGGTCTTACGGACATGGTCGTTAAAACTCGTTGCCTTCAGATCAGAGCATTCCAACGAGTGTTTCGGTATGAAGACAGCTTGATTTCTCAGCTGTGGGTAAGCGCCTTGGGGGGTGCCGGCGTAGGAAAGCATTACTATTTGCTTTCAGTCCGCCCACCCTATCCGCACGACTGGTCTCAGGAAATGATCTCTACGATCACGACCTGGGGCAGAATAAGACCGGCATTCCATTTGCAATGGGATGAAATTGGGTACGGGGATTTTTCAGCTATACCGGTCAGGTTAAATCCTGAATTAGTGGATTCGGTGTTCAGTAATGCTCGGTGTGTAACAGCCGATACAGGACAGCTTACAGTTCTTGGAGATATCATTGATGCCTCTGGGAACATACTAATACACCCACATACAACACAATTAAACGAATTGGTTGATGCAGCACGAGAGCGTTTCAGCCAACTCAGTACCAGGTCGCCTGGCACAGAGGTGGTGAACGCTTTCGTGGTGAATCAACCGCCGCACACGCCATTCAGTACACTAACACGTCGGCTGCGCGATCTATTTGCAGATGCGTTACCTGCAGAACACTTAGGTGTTAATAGATGGAGCGCACATCTCGGGGTAGAATTGGAAGTAATCGGAGGGGTGACTAGCAGAGTGGTCTACAGTTATCCGTCCAATTATAGAGACTCTGATGTGGCATTCAAACTGTTACATCATAGCCTCGTGCATCCAAATCAGCTGTCGCATATTGACCAGAGCGTTCACAGAGTCTGCGCGGTTTTTGGGGGTGAAGGAACTTTGTTCCACCGATACTTCACATGCCCGGCCTTGTGCGAATTGATGCTTCTGGTCCGTCACTTGTGCCAGGTAATCTGCCCGCGTTTCGGCATTACTAGAACATCGTTTTTACTGGGGCCAAGGACATGCAGCCAGGTGAATTGTTTAATAAGCTTTGTTCTTGAACTAGCTAAATCAACAGTTCATTTGTATTGCATGCGGATCGAGCCTGGGCAACAGGCCACTGACACACAGATACACACACGTGCACTTATGAGCCACTTTGTTGCCAGATTGAGAAGGCGTTTACGTCTCGAATACCTGGTAACGGAGCCAGACACATTCAACTGTACCTGGCAGCCGCTAGCGTCGGTACAGAATGGTAGCCTTGTCTTTCATTGGTGACAATAGGCCGCAGCCTTGTAGCACCTTATTTACGGAGCTTCTCTCCGCTTTGGATCGGCTACAAGTGCTGCGGGAAAGATGAGTCCTACGTTGGAAGAATCGAACTGAGGCGATGATGGGAGCAGTTTTCGGACGTCCATGACTCTTAAGACTGCTCTCGCGGGACTCTATCGTCAAAATTTTTAGTACGCTCACCTGGGACTCTTGAAGCGGGGTGCTCCAAGGGGACTAGAAAAGTGGCGAAGACATGCAAGTAGGTATTCTCGATGTAGCGTCTTCGCCCGGTGCTGCATCTACCTCCGGGGATCATTCAAGCCCAGAAACCAGGTGACTTAAATTCATTTAAACATATTTCGACAACATAATTCAAAATTATAGAATACTTTTCGGAACTTCCACTCACCGAGTGGCTCTCAAATTTTGATATAAATTTTCTTTACTTTTCTTTTTCTACATTTTGGCAGGTTTTATAGATAAAAACATTTCTATTATTTAACAAATTTGAGTCTTTTTCGTCCTTCTGACATGTTTCAAGTCTATTTTATACTTTTTGATATGTTTCTGAGCCTTTTGCGATTTTGTGATATGTTTTTGAGCCTTTTTGCTATTTTTTGAGTCTTTTTACAGTGATATTTTGTGATTTTTGTGCCTTGTTTTTATAAACTTTTTGATATTTTTTACATTTTACAGAGTAGTTAGGGAGTTTTTTAGTTTTTATACAATATACATACGATTTATAACGATGAGCCAATTAAAGTACCATATATACATAAAAAAAAATTATTATTATTATTGAATAATCGGGAGTAAGCATACGTGTGATTTTTTGAAGAGCTATAAACAGTGCCAAAGAGAGACAATTTTGTGAAAAAAGTGGATAGTATTTATAAGTGGTATTGTGTGAAGTGAATTTAGTCATAAAACATTGAAATTTCGAGGAATTTGTGCAAAATAATGAACTAAATCTAAATTGGAAAAAGTGAAAAAATTTGACATTCTAAAAAATATTTTTGTTATCTGTGTTACGTACTCTCCTCACGTTAAACAAATTACGCTACTCAATTATCACTTTTTTATTACTTTTCTTTATTAACCACAATTTACTTATTACTAACAATTGTTACTTAATCCACTTCCTTACTGAAGGTAAGGTACACCAGTTGTTTTAATACTCTTACAAACAAGATTTATTTATTATTTATTTATTATTCTTTTTTTTATTACAACCAGACTTCGTTACAAACAACCGCGACTTGACCGTTTTCCGTTTAAACAAAACTCTTCGTCTTCGCGACTTACTGTTTTCTGTTCTTTAACAAGACTCTTTAACAAGACTCTTTAACAACAATCGCGACTTGACTATCTCGCGTTTAAAAACCAGACTCTTTTAAAACAATCGCGACTTAACTGCTTGGCGTTTAACACCAGACTCAGTTATTTTTTGGCTTAATTCATTAGATTAAGCGCACCTACATGAAAGAAAGCTTTGAGCTTTTCTTTCGTTAAATCTTCTGCCTCTCTTGTACAGGCAGAATACGATGTAGGGAGAGATCGCGATCAAAACGACATACATGAGAAAAGCTTTTTTGAGCTTTTTCTTCTTTTTGTATCTTGGCCTTGTATGCCTGAGCAAGATACGATGTATGTAAGAAATCGCTGAGAAAGGCACCTTTAGCTGGGAACGAACTTAATTTCGTTCGGTACCTTATCGGTTTTAATGCTTAATTAGCATTTTTAAGTTACCAGTGCGCTAAAAAATTTCCTGGGAAAGGAATGCGCGGTAACTTGAGCGATTTGTTTGTCGCGAATTGAAATAATTTATGCCGTTTAGGCGAATTTAGTTACATCCGTCTGAAGTAACTGAAATAATTTTTCAATGATTGAATATTTTATTTCGATAATTATATTCAATTTGAATGAATGCAGATATTTTACCTAATGACCATTTTTGGTACATAACACTCCTTCCCCCTTGGAAAAAGTGAGCTGTTCTTTGGAGAGGAACAGATCACACAGGGTAGTAAAGGGAGGGTGAATGTTTTTGATTTATTCGGTGGCCTTGCCCTTGGCCGGTTTTGTGTCTACTTTGGGGGTATAAAGACCGAATGTTTTACCCCGTTTTGAGTTTAATTTAATATTTATTTGTGTATATAGATACATATATACATTTATATGTGTTTTTTTTCATATGCAACTGCTTTGCGCGACTGCTTTATATGGTTGTCGAATTGTGGCAGTGCTACACGGCGCGTTTGATGTAATAATAATGTATTTATTCATTTTTTTATTTTTTATTTTTATATTAAGTTTAGTTTGTATGGGGCTTTTCTTTTCTTCTGGACCTAATGGTCAACCAATTGTATTGATTTGGTTCGGAGAAGAGTTGTTGGTCGCTTTTGCGACGCCTGTGGAACCGTATAAATTGGTTCCAGAGGGGTATCGGTAGCTGGGGTTCGTTGGTGGTTACGTTGGTTGGATCTCTTTAGAATCGCGGGAACCACGTACCGGATTGCAGCATATATTGCTACGACCAACAGAATCAATCCCGTTAAAGAGATTGAAGTTACCGAGAGTAAATGGGAGGTTTTATTTCCAGGGCTTATGCGAATATTTTGCATTTTTGTTCTAATTTCTTCAAGAGATTTTGTACTTTGGTGGATCAGTCGATTAGTTTCGTCACCGATCAATAATGTCGGGTGTGACTGATCATCTCTATTTTGAGCTACGTCCTTTGTTTTTTCTACTTCCCTTATCAGGAATTCTTTTAGTAGCGAGTGGCTTTCATTTGTATTTGGGAAGTATTCGGGTTGCATTATACTTAAGTTATGTCTGTTTTCAGCCTCATAGTAGATTGTATGGGGACCGATTTGGAATTGACAGGGTTCAATTATTAATAGAATTCCCTGACCTGACAGTCGGTAAGTTAGCAGGCGGTGTGTACATGTTATATGTACCACTGTGGGTTTCATTAATGAAAATAACCATGAATTAGGTTTGCTCAACTTAATTAGAGTATCTTCGGGTGGAATTTGGGCCCTTAATGTGCATCTCGGAATTTCTTCCAATGGGTTGAAGAGAATTTTAATAACGCATTCTTTACATTGTTGCTTTGGTTACTGGGGTGTTTAACCTGCCGGTCTAGGTATCTTCTTTTACCTCTTTTGTTTTTTTACGGAACATTTTTATGTTCTCCGGCTTGAGCAACAGAAATTCTTGGGTTTGAATTTGGCTGGCAACATGTGAGTATTCGATGTCCAGGACCAAACTATGGTTTGAGTCTACATGTATTGGGAAGCATCGAATTCTTTGTAGCTTCATTTTTGGGATATTAAAAATTGGCAATGTGATTCGAATTACTAGCTTTTCCTGTAATAGATGGCTCCATAGATCTGCCGTTTGATAGAGGACTGATAAGCAGGTTTGGGGATTAGGACAAGTCGAGTGTGACTTGTGGTATATTTCTAATAAAGTGTTTGCGGAGATCAAGAGCGGGTGGATTTGATTACTACGGCTGGATACTATTATATCCAACAGGGCTTGTTGCCGGAATTCAATTTCCACCATTTGTAGCAATAAGCTTGAAATTATCTCTTGTCTTAATTGACGTTCGTTTAGTTCGTCTGTAGTGTTTAGTAAATTATTTATTTGACCACTAAGGAGACGTTGCCGTTCAGCCAGGGACGTCAGGGGTTTTGGGATCTGAGATAAGGTGGTTTTTACCACGCTGATTTGTTGCTTCTCTAAATCCAACAGAGCTTGAGTGTTGGTCTCTAATTCTTCCAGACGACTATACACTTTATGCTCGTTTTCACTGTCCATAGTACCAAAAAGGTAGTGCATCGCATTTCCTATTCCGTCAAAGATGGATCTAGGTTTGCGTGATTTTGGCACTGCTTCCCTTATGACGCTAGTTCTTCTCTTAATATTTTCCATTAAGGCGTGGACGTGTTTGGTTTGGAGTTCACATAAATTACCTAGTGTGGCTTGGCCACAGAGCTGATGAACATAATGTTCAGCTCGTTCTGCTAACCTAGTTTGGTTTTCTAATTCTGATAGGTCCAACTCCGTGATGATGCTCCAAGTGTCATGATAGGCCATGAGACTTCCAATGTCCTCGAATATAATACCACTGTTGTTGAGCGGTTTTACCGTGTAGGGTTCTGCGACACATTTTCGATGTGGAAGCAGAAGGGTTCCAATAATAATTATTATGACGGACAGCATCCTGTCGGGGGAAACGAAAAAGGTTTTATTTAGTAAATTGCCTTTTAATTCTTAGGATAATACTAAGTGTTGTGTTTCCCCGTGTTAGTCTTGTGTACTTAAACTAATTTCTCTATGTGGGTAAAATTCCAATACCATTTCGTTTATTCATAAAATGGTTTCAAACAGTTATTATGAACCGTAACTGTTCTTTTACCAATTTGGATAGTGGTGTTGACAGTGCTTGGAATTTTGATCACCATGTAAGGTCCTACCCAAATTTGAGAGAGTTTATTTTTTCTACTTTCACTCTTGAGTAATACCTTATCCCCTATATGGAAAATGAGGGGGCGAACAGTTTTATCATAATACTGTTTTGAGCGATTCTTACTTATTAAGATGTTTCGCCTTGCCGTGGCATACATTTTCTGGAGCTTATACCTTAGAAGGTGATAGTAACTTTCGTGGTTATACACCGGTTCTGGATCTCTTTTTAGATTAGACGGGACATCCGCTGTGAAGCCATATAAGCAGTCCATTGGGGTTAATTTTGTACCTTCGTGTATGCTATTATTGTACACGAATGCAGCGGTTCGCAAGAACTGATCCCAGGATTTGGGGTTGTCGTCCACTATTGTACGCAAGTACTCTATTAGTGGTCTATGGGCACGTTCTAGTGCTCCGTTAGACTGAGGGTGGTAAGCAGAAGTTTGAAGCTTCTTTACCCTTAGAAGTTTACATACTCTTTTGAACAAATCACTTAGGAAATTACTTCCCTGGTCGGTGACTATTCGTTTGGGGATGCGGTAGCGCGTGAGTATCTCGTTGAAGAAGATTTGCGCTACTGTTTCTGCCTCCCCATTAGGTATGGCGTACCAATCGGCAAATTTGGTGAGATTATCCTGGAAAGTCAAGATGTACTTGTTTCCGGACTCCGTTTCCTCGAGTGGACCGACTATATCTAAATAGACCTTATCAAAAGGTTGTTCTGCGATATCCGTGATAACCATCGGCATTTTACATTGAGGCGAGGCTTTCATTGTTTGGCACTTAGGGCACCGCCGGATATATTTCTTTATATCCTTGAGCATATGTCTCCACCAGTACTTTCGTTGAATTCTTTTATAAGTTTTTATGACACCCTGGTGGCCGCCGAATGGAGAATCGTGATAATCTTTTAGGATTGTTTTGATTTCTTCGGGGCTTGTGATGACTTCAGGTTTCGGTTTACTTACTTCGTTTGGATTAGTACTTGGAGAGGTGATTAGGGGACTTGTTTTCTTATTCCCATCGCCTAATTTCGTTTCGTCTTGGTCGTTTAACGAGTGATCCTGTTTCGTGGGGCTATTTGTATCGGCGTTTTTAGCCTGAGCCCTAGTCACTGCGTTACATTTTAGGCGACTTTTAGTGCTTAGAGGGATGTTTCCCTCTTCGATGTCGGAGTCCATGTGGTGGTGGACTTGGGCCTTTACCGTGAAGGTCTGGCCGTTGTCGTCTTCTATATTTTCCCGTGGTATGCGGCTTAATGCGTCTGCATTCGTGTTGTACTTTCCGGGTTTGTATTCGATTTGATAATCGAATTCGGAAAGTTTATGGTGAAATCTTACCAGACGGGAAGTGGGGTCTTTTACATTAAAAACTCCTTTGAGAGGTTTATGGTCTGTATAGACCGTAAATTTACGGCCTTGAAGGTAACACCTAAAATTCCTTGTAGCCCAGACAATGGCTAGCAATTCTTTCTCTATTGTAGAATAATTGCGTTCGGCCTTGTTGAGTGTACGGCTGGCGTAAGCAATAGGCTGGTCACTTCCCACTTCGCCTTGGGATAGGACCGCTCCAAGAGCCTCATTGCTTAAATTGAATGGCTTTGAGAAATCGGGATATATTAATAGTGGGGGTGAAACCAATGAAGTTTTGATTTCCTCAAAAGCTTCCTGACACTTCTCGGTCCAATTGAATTTAACATCCTTGCGGAGTAAATTGGTAATAGGACGCACTATTTTGGAGAAGTCAGGTATGAACTTTCTGTAGTAATTTGCGAGACCTAGAAAGGATTGCACTTGTCGCACAGTTCGTGGAACTGGGAAAGTTTGGACGCAGGCCGTTTTACTTGGGTCTGGAAGTGCACCTTGGCTAGAACATTTATGTCCTAAATAAACTACTTCCTTCCTGAGAAACTGACATTTTTCTGGCTGCAGTTTCAAGTTATTCTCTCTCAATCTGTTGAAGACTTTGCGAAGCTTCTTGTTATGGTCCGCTAAATTTTTCCCGTAGAAGACGATATCATCTAGGTAGACGAAACATTCGAGGCCTTGTAGACCTGTGAGGACGTAATTCATCAAGCGTTGGAACGTAGCCGGGGCCCCTTTTAACCCAAATGGCATACGTTTAAACTCATAGTGCCCGTAGTTGGTGCTAAAAGCTGTTTTCGGTCGATCATTTTGATCGACTAGGACTTGATGGTAGCCGTTGGCGAGATCGAGGGTCGTAAAATATCGTGAATGACCTAATTGGTCAAGAATGTCTTCGATCCGGGGTAGCGGGAAGGCGTCTCCGATTGTCTTTTCGTTTATTTTCCGAAAATCGACGACGACGCGCCAACTTTTTTCACCGTCTGGTCCCGCCTTCTTTGGGACGACTAGGAGAGGTGAATTCCAAGGGCTTTTGCTCAATTGGACTATGTCATTGTCCAACATCTCTTTGAGCTGTTCATTAATTACATTTCGCTGTGTTTCGGGTAATCTATACATCTTTTGATTTATGGGTGCTTGATCTTGCACCAATGGAATGTTATGGGTGATGGCTGTTGTATATGAGAGCCGATCACCTTTAAGAAAGAATATGTCGTCAAATTCATGACAAAGTTTTTTAATTTGGTATTTCTCGTCCGCGTTCAGGGATTCATCTAGGTTGAGTTCCTGCTCTAACCTGACGTGACGCGGGTTTAGACGAGTATCATCCGGTTCTTCGTAGTCCGGGAATATATATTTAATATGTTGCAGAGCGGCTATATTTTCGGCGCTTTGGCTTCTGCCTTTTCGATGTTTAGTTTTATTTGACTTACTCACCGTTTGTTTTCGGCTCTTTTGATGTGTTGAGGTTTCTTCTTTTACGATGGGGCTCTTATGCCCGTTATCAAGGGGCGCTGAAAACTGTCGAGTAACGCAACCTTTTGGTGCCCCACTTTTGTTGTGTTCATTTATGCCGGACGTTTGCTTGACCTTACAAATGTCGCTGTATTGATTCGCTTTGTCTGTATTAGTAAGTGTTATTACGTTTAACCGGTGAGTTGAGGAATCTTTTTTATTTTTATCATCCTTTTGCTGGGGGATTTGTTTAGCCTCTGGTATTAGCTTGCCACTGTAGGACGATTGAGCTAGTTGAATAACGGAGTAGTCTTTGGTTGGGACAAGATTCAGCTTTAGACTTGTCAGGACCACTGGGAAACTGGTTGAGTTGAGGACTCCAATTGGCACTGTGTTTCCGGCGGGGAGTAAACTTTTGGCCAAGAAGACTCCATCGCTTATCTCTTGGGATAAACAGAGCATTTCCTCTGGCACCATTAACGAAGTGTTGACAATAGTTTGAGAACGTGCAGGTATGCAAGCAGATTCCGTTAGGATTACCTGTTGCTGCCTCATTTCGCAGGTTCGATCATGATCAGTCAACTTTTCCAAATTTTGTCCTTTTCTCCGACAACCAGCGCTCTTTTGTTTAGGCGCCTTGAGGACACCACAGGTAGAAAGTGTCACTAATTTGTCCTTTAACTTCCCTGTTGGCGTTCCTACGTCGATTGTAGATTCTGGACTTGGATCGTACGTTATGTGTACGGCAAACTCTTCCGAATTGGTGTCTGTGCGAGGAAATCTTAGTGTCTTCGCGGGTCCCTCAACGTTACAGTTTCTTTTTAGGAAGTCATTTCCCAAAAGACCGTCATTGGTAAGGCCTGGGATGTTTTTTACGACCTGAAATTTACAGGGTATTTTGTTTTTGTAATTCAAAATTTCCTTTACAGGATCCCAATGTCTTACCAGTACCAAATGGCGTTTGTAACGTTGTTTTGTCCTCGGAATTTATTACGTCGAGGGCTTTTAATATTTTCTTTTTTATTATACTAACCTCTGCGCCGGTATCCACTACGAGACGTGTTTCGCCGTTTAGGCTTATGTCTAGTGGTAATTTTACTGTAGGAATACCGGATTCGGGCGCTAGAGAGGATTTCTTTTCCTTTTTATTTAATTTTGCTTCTTGTCGGGTGGCAATTGCGACAGCTTCTTGTCGTTTCCCGACTGTTTACTTTCCCATTTGATTTTTTGTCTACACTCCTCCAGGGAGTGGCCTCTGCGACTACAGAATTTACATTTTAATTTTATGTCAAACTTCTGATGCAGATTGTACATTTGCTGGCCACCCGTTTTCGGGTTTGGCTGGGAAGGTCTATTTTTGGGGGTATTTGAGGGTCCTGGTCGGTTATCCCTGCATGTGCCTATATCGTGCCCGTAGTTTCTGCATGACATGCAGAAGGGGGTGTTCTTGCGTTTGTAACACTCCGAATATGAGTGACCCTGCTTCTGGCAGAAACTACATGTTATTGGGGGCCGTGCCGTCTGATATGTGTTGTTGTGCGGGAGTGACACCTTTTGGGGTTGGCAACGAAAACTGTGAGGGTTTAATGGCTTTACAGCGACTCCCGGCTGACGCGACTGATTGTATGTCACTGGAGACCTTTTGGCCGCTCTTACCAGCAAGTTGGGGTCGATTAGTGGCATGGTGGCTGCAGAATACGACAAGGGGACTTGTAAAAAATTGGCCCCTTGTTGCAGCCTTTCCATATCCAAGGCCTTTTGGATCAGATCGTCGAGCGTTCCTTCATTAATAGTCAGCAGGTACTGACATAGGTGAGGATTTTTAACCCCACTGCGGAGTGCATTTCGAGCAAAGTCATCCAATTGTGTCTTTACAAATGGGGCTGCTGTGGCTCCGTATTTGGTAGTGGCTGCTTCCTTGCAAAGCGTCAGCAACTGCTTCATCCTAGTTGTGAAGGCAGTGGAGCCTCGCAAGGGTTTTGTCTTGCCGTTATCAGTCTATTCACTAGTTCTTGGTAGGTTTCCCTTGGAAGGAACGCGCGATTTAGTTTTTCCTCTAATTCTGTTAGGGAAGTGGGTGTGGAGGTCGCATAAATTTGGTATGCCTCACCGCGGAGTCTGGTTGGCAAGATCTGGAGGAAAGCCGTTTTTTCGTCCTCTTCGAGGCATTGTTGGCTTTGTCTACAGCAGCCTAAAAATGTTTGGAGCTCTTGGCTCAAATTAGGGCTGAGTTCGCCCGAAAAGAGAGGAACTAGTTGTGCAGTGAGTTTCAATACTTTGGAATAGTCTGCCATTGTAGGGGTTGGTTTTTCTAACACTTTGGACTCGGGCAGACTATTAAAACTTTCCTCTAGACTGGTATCCGTTAAGGATGCTTCTATCCAGTCTAGTAATAAATCTTGCACGGAAGTTGGGTCGTCGCAAGCTGGGTCAGTCTGATCGATTTCTTTTTCTACACAAGAGGCTCTTACAATAGCACTGGCCTCGTCACTACTATTAACACTTGATTCACTATAATTTTTTGAATCTAAATCCCTAATTACACTCTTATCTAAATCGAGCGAGGGCGAGAATCCTGCAAATCTAGCGATGTCCGCTTTAAGCTCCTCTGTGTTTGATTTGAAGTCTTTTATTAAGGCGAGTCTTTCCTCGCGACTTCGGACTAGTTTTAAGTCTAGTGCTTCACAGTGAGGAGCAGAAAACTTGCCAGATTCTCGCGCTTTCTCTAAAATCTTATCTAAATAGTTATTTAAGCTTACTTTGATGGTAGCTGACGGAACAGGCAAAACAGTGCCGCTGCGAAGTCGACGTCCTTCAGGTTCTGGAACCGCTGACGTTGAAGGTCCTTGTTGACCTTGTGCTGATGAGGTCCTCTCAGCTCGGAACTTCGTTCGTGGGGCTGCTGTTGGTGGGGAGTCCTCCGACTCTGACATGCACTGAGTCTGCTCCGAATGGGGCAAGGGGGGCTTATAGCCTTCTTTTGTGTTCCCTTGCCGATATTCCTTAAGACAGGGGGGTTGTCTCAACCGTCTTTTAGGTTTCCCTGTCGATGCTTTATGCCGTCTTCGGAATCCTCCCAAACTCTGGAGTAGATCTGCTGTTCTGGGCTGGCTGTCCTTTGAGTAGCCCTTGCTGATGTCTGCTGCTAATTTGTTGCGGACGCGTTGACCTTTGGGTCGTCCGTTTGAGAAGGGTCGTTTCTAACTTCCGCTCGTTATGGATTCTAGCCTTACTTCAGGCGAATTCTGGGCAGGGATGAAGCCCGCTAGGGTCCCGCGTTGGCATTCGGTGCTGTTGAGGGGGATAGCTGCGTGTTCGCCTGGAACAGAGGCAGTTAGAGCTGACTAATCCCCGAGCGTTGGGGGTGACTTGCTGAGCAATTGACGACTCAGCAGGGGTCAATGGTTCCCCGTCGTAGACTCGTATGCAGGATTGAGGGTTTTAAAGCCTTTACAGTTCTGCGAACAGAGCTTCCTCAATCCTACCGGCTGCGCCAATTTTGTTACGTACTCTCCTCACGTTAAACAAATTACGCTACTCAATTATCACTTTTTTATTACTTTTCTTTATTAACCACAATTTACTTATTACTAACAATTGTTACTTAATCCACTTCCTTACTGAAGGTAAGGTACACCAGTTGTTTTAATACTCTTACAAACAAAATTTATTTATTATTTATTTATTATTCTTTTTTCTATTACAACCAGACTTCGTTACAAACAACCGCGACTTGACCGTTTTCCGTTTAAACAAAACTCTTCGTCTTCGCGACTTACTGTTTTCTGTTGTTTAACAAGACTCTTTAACAAGACTCTTTAACAACAATCGCGACTTGACTATCTCGCGTTTAAAAACCAGACTCTTTTAAAACAATCGCGACTTAACTGCTTCGCGTTTAACACCAGACTCAGTTATTTTTTGGCTTAATTCATTAGATTAAGCGCACCTACATGAAAGAAAGCTTTGAGCTTTTCTTTCGTTAAATCTTCTGCCTCTCTTGTACAGGCAGAATACGATGTAGGGAGAGATCGCGATCAAAACGACATACATGAGAAAAGCTTTTTTGAGCTTTTTCTTCTTTTTGTATCTTGGCCTTGTATGCCTGAGCAAGATACGAAGTATGTAAGAAATCGCTGAGAAAGGCACCTTTAGCTGGGAACGAACTTAATTTCGTTCGGTACCTTATCGGTTTTAATGCTAAATTAGCATTTTTAAGTTACCAGTGCGCTACAAATTTCCTGGGAAAGGAATGCGCGGTAACTTGAGCGATTTGTTTGTCGCGAATTGAAATAATTTATGCCGTTTAGGCGAATTTAGTTACATCCGTCTGAAGTAACTGAAATAATTTTTCAATGATTGAATATTTTATTTCGATAATTATATTCAATTTGAATGAATGCAGATATTTTACCTAATGACCATTTTTGGTACATAACATCTGCGATTACCATAGCAACGCCAGTTTTATTTGCTTTAAAGTAGGCAAGGCGCTACTTTAAGCAAGATAAATCTGCTACTGCCATCAAAATGAGTGGCAGTAGCAGTAGTAGTGATACCGGGGGGAGCAAAAAGCCCCCCAACACCAGGAAGAAGAAGAAGGAGAGAGGTACAAAGGTGGACCTCGGCTCCTTCTTTAAAATAAAAGAGCCCACCGAAAAGGCTGTATCAGAGCCCACTGAAAAGGCTAAAGTGGAAGATAGAAGAACAAAATCAGTCGCGAAGACTGCAACAACAGCAGCATCAGCTGCAGTATCAACCGCTGGCGCGACATCAGCGGCATCCGCAGTGCCTGCAGTATCCGCTGCAAAGAAGTCACCGGCCGCTGCGCCGAAATTGCCGGGAAGCATACGTCTGCCTAAACCAGGGATGTGTGCTTCCAGAGGGCTTTTTCTGGAGTCTGCTCGGGTCGCGTCATTGGATTGAGGTGACCACCGAGGCAAGATGTTTCGCCTGCCATAAGGTAGGGCATTTTGCAGCGGAGTGTCCGAAGAGAGAGAGGAAGTGGCTGAAGGCACTGTGGAGAATGCGCCTGCATCTACAGCTGCAACCGAAGTAGTTCCTTCGCCCATTGCTGCGCCTCCTCTCTTAGAGCAACCCGTTACCAAGGTGCCCGAGGAAATTTCTCCAGAGACCACTCCGGTCCTGGCTATAAACGGTGCCACCTCAACACGGGTAGAGGCAGTGAGCTCGGATGAGGAGCTCACCAAGTCAGGACAGGAAAAGAAGAAGAGAAAGAGGCGTGCAAAGCGCAAACCTGACCAGGAGGTTATGCCTGCACCTCCGCCAAAGAAGGTGCTGAGCAAGAGGGGGGTTTCATATATACAGAATTAACCCTTCTAACTCAGAAGGCGCACTTCACAGGCTGAGGCCTGGAATCAATTGACCTATTCACCAGAATATAACATATATTCAGATGAATGAGGCTCCCACAACCCATGCAACAAAAATTTAGTACACAAAAAAAAAATCCACAACAATCCCAAACACTACAATGAGGGGTGCAAAGACAACAAAGATCGTTTAAGCAAATCCTTACTAAGAGCCAGGTCAAAAATGGGACACATATTCACGGCTCTACACATGCGGTTAATAGGCTCATGCATACCATAGTTAGACCGAGAATGGGTAACATGTAGTAAAGGCAATCTCCTCTTAACAAAACCCAGGACGGAATTACTCCGAGATACGATATGATTTATGTGAAGAGTGAAATCGAGTTTTCTATCCAGCCTTACACCAAGGTCAGTAACAGACTCCACACGATGGATAGTAGTATCCGCAAATGTATAATCAAAGACGAGTTGATTGATGTTCCTAGAAAAAGACATAACTTCACCTTTATCCAGGTTAAGCTGCAGTCCATTTGAGGCACACCAAACCCTGAAGGTATTCAAATCATCCTGAATGCAGGAAGAATCATAACTGTTTCTAACCCATGAGAAAATCTTCATATCGTCTGCGTAGATTAGAAGTTTGTATTTGGGGTGAAGTGGCTGCACTGCTGGCGTATTGGTGGTACAGCTACGTCATCCGTCGATATACTAATGGGGCCATATCGATGAGTATTTCGTATACTGTTCCACACTGCTGTTGGCTTCTGGAGCCAATAAATCGTCCTTGTTACCTTTTAGAGGATGCCTTACCACTGGTGGGGGGCACCTTTTGCGATCGTGATTTGTGCTTCTTGAAAGAGCGTACCTTACCACTGGTGGGGGCACCTCTTTCAATCTTGATTTTGTGTTTTTCTTTATAATGAATTGGTATGAGCGTGCCTTACCACTGGTGGGGGGCACGTCTACCGAAGTATGTTTTTGACACGTTTTATAGAATAATATTTTTGTCTAAATTTCTAGACTGACTTCTCGCGTTCGTTGTCGGGGTCACCAATTTGGGGCAATGTGGCTGCACTGCTGGCGTACTGGTGGTACAGCTACGTCATCCGTCGATATACTAATGGGGTCGTATCGATGAGTATTTCGTATACTGTTCCAGTCCGGATTACGAAATGCTAGCTTTACATACGGGGTCGTCTAACGATGTACTGGCTCTCGTCTTCGGATTCCAACAGCTAGACTCCAGACCTGTGGGATCTAGAATCGCCTCAAGAGCATATAGCTCTGAGGACTTTAAAATTGTGCCTATTATTTCAAGGACTTATTAATGATTGGCAACCAAACGGTTACCAAGAAGAATGATTATTAATAAAACTTTTGAAATAATTTAATTAAAATATATTTATTTTACTTTAGGTAGGAAGAACATTTAATGCGGTTGAAGACCTGAATTCAACTGAACTTTTTTACAAATTATTTGACAACATTCAAAATAAAATAATCCCAGGCTACTTGGGTAACCTTTTGCAACAAGTAAATACAGAACGTAATTGAATCGAACGGAACCTAATTTAAAACGTTATAAATGTTACTTTTGGTAAATTAAGAGCATCACCACATTACTCCCCCGCCAGCGAATCCTAAGGATTCCGCGAAACGTTCCGGAGGTTTCGTAGTTCGTCCTGCTCTGGTTTTTCTAGCTGGAAATAGGGTATTTCCGTCTTTTGAAAATGTAATTTTTGGTATGTTATTTTGAATTGGATGATTTTGGTCTGAATTGTTTGTGTCTGCCCTTAAATCTGGGTTCTCCGACGCTGGTTGTGTTTGTGGTGGATCGTTGATCACTGGCTCTAACGTTCTTTGATTTCTATTGCACTGTTGGGAAATGTCGGTTGGTGAAATAAAATTTGACTTCGACCTGTGAAAATGTTGAGTGTTCTCCAGCGCTGGCTGAACAGACACACTTTTGTTTGTAACACGGTCGTTTGACACTGGCAAATCTGACCTGTATGTGGCGTTAGGCCCTTGTTCATGTGCCTTGGATGAAGTGCGTTGCAAATTATCGTCCTTTGAGTTATTAAAAGTAGGTTTAAGTCTGTTGAGAGAAACATTAATCTCTTTTCCTTTAACTAAGATTTTATAAAATTTTTTGTTTCTGTCCAATACCCGGTATGGTCCCTCGTATGGAGGTTTTAAACTTGGTCGCGCACCGTCTACACGAATGAAAACAAACGGGCAATTTTTCAAATTTTTAAATATGAAATTTTTCTGTAAAATATGCCGAGATGCCGGTGATGGTCGTATATTCTCAAACTGTTGTTCGAGATTTTTTATGAACTCAGTTTGGTTATTCAAAAATAATGGTTGGTTAAAAAAATCACCGGGTAGACGTATGTTTTCTCCATTGACTAATTTAGCTGGGGAGTATTGAAATTGAAATCGCTGCTAATTGCTCTAAAACCTAATAACACGAGTGGTAAATATTTTGTCCACTGAGAATTTTGGTAACACATTAGCGATGCTTTCAAGGACCTATGCCAGCGTTCAATAAATCCATTCGCTTGAGGGTGGTAGGCTGTTGTGCGACAACGTTTGATACCTAGTAAGTTTGTAAGTTCTTTTAACAAATATGACTCGAATTGTGATCCTTGGTCTGTGATGATTTTTGAAGGTATACCGAACCTTGAAATCCAGTTTTTTATTAATGCAGATGCTACCGTTTCTGCACATATGTTTTCAATTAGAATTGCTTCTGGCCACCGAGTGTATCTATCTATAATTGTCAAGCAATATTTAAAACCTTCCGAGTCTGGCAATGGACCTATCAAATCTAAATGTATTGTATTGAAACGTTCAGTTTCATGTTGGAAGTCGGCAAGTGGAGGATTAACGTGTCTTGATATTTTCGCTCTTTGACATGCTAAACAATTTCTACTCCATTCTTTTACATCTTTTTTTATTGACGGCCAGATTACTCTATTGACTAGTAGTTTAACTGAAGATTTGATTCCTGGATGGCTTAAATTATGAATTGCCGAAAACATTTCTTTACGAAAATTTGCAGGAATGTATGGGCGGATTCTCTTAATAGAAACGTCACAATAAATTTCTTTCTCCGAATCAATTAATTTCACTTTAATTATCTTTAGTGAAGAATTTTTAATCAAAAATTGAAGTTCAAGATCATCGATTTGTGCATCGGCGATTGCTTCCAGTAATGCCAATTTCGTTAAGCCTTGATAATGTATCGGCTACGATATTGTCTTTACCTGAAATGTGCTTGATATCGGTTGAAAATTGGCCGATGTAGTCGAGATGTCTTACCTGCCTAGGTGACGCTTTTTCAGGATTTTGTTTGAAAGCAAACACCAATGGCTTATGATCTGTATATATAGTGAAATTTCTTCCTTCTAAAAGAAATCTAAAATGTTTTATACTGTAGTAAATTGCAAGGAGTTCGCGGTCGTACGTACTATACTTTGTTTGAGCTATAGTTAATTTAGAAGAGAAAAAACCTAACGGTTGCCAAATGTTATTACAATTCTGTTGTACTACTGCTCCGATGCCGACTTCTGAAGCGTCAACTACTAATGCCAATGCAGCATTACTTGATTGAAATGATAATAAAGTTAATTCGCATAATTGTGTTTTGGTTGCTTCGAAAGCTTCGATTGCTTCTTTTGTCCAATTTATTTTCTTTTTGCCGTCTTTTTTGTCGCCTATTAAAAATTTATTTAATGGGAGTTGGGTTATTGCAGCATTTTTTAAAAATTTACGATAGAAGTTTATCATTCCTAAAAAACGTCTTAATTCTTTTACCGTTTTTTTGAATTGATTGCCTCAACGCGTTCTGGTAATGGTTTGATACCGTCAGTTGAAACTAAATGCCCCAAGAATTTAACCGCCTGTTCCATAAACTTGCACTTTTCTAAATTTATGGATAGCCCGTTTTCTTCAAATTTTGAAAAAATTTGTTTAAGATGGTTGAGGTGTTCTTTTTCTGATTTCGAGGCTATTAATACGTCGTCTAGATAAACGAAACAGAATGGCAAATTGCGTTAAATAGAATGGATAAACCTTTGAAACGTTTGAGCTGCATTGCATAGGCCGAAAGTCATTCGTGTAAATTCGAAAAGGCCGAAAGGTGTGCAAATTGCAGTTTTAGGAATGTCTGAAGGTGCTACTGGAATTTGGTGGTATGCTTTAATCAAATCGATTGTTGAAAATATTTTACTTCCTTCCAATTGATTTGCAAAGTCTTGGATGTGTGGTATAGGATATCTGTCCGGAATGGTTTTTGCGTTGAGCCGTCTGTAATCCCCACATGGTCTCCATTCGCCACTCTTTTTCTTAACGAGATGCAGCGGGGATGACCAAGGACTGTTAGACGACAGCTTCCTTGTTCCAGTAGAAATTTAAATTCCGTTTTTGCGGCCGAAAGCTTTTCTCCGGTCAATCGACGAACTTTCGAAGCAATGGGTTGTCCTTCGATATTAATGCAGTGTAAGACATCATGCTTAGTTTGTTTTGTGAAATTGCTATCCGTTGTAATTGACTTAAAATTTTGAAGTAATGTGTATACTTTATGATTGAGTAATGGGTCAATGTAAATGGCTAAAGATTCTGAAAAACCTTTGACTGATTTGGCAGTTGACCTTAGAGAAGTTAGGGGATCGATAAGTACCCTATTCTTCAAATCAACTAGTAACCCGAACTTGCGTAAAAAATCGGCACCAATTATAGGTTTTGAAACATCGGCGATGATAAACTCCCACTGAAAATTTCCACGAAGTCCCAAGTTTAGTGTTAGCAATTTTGTTCCATATGTATTAATTATTGTAAAATTAGCTGCCAAAAGTTTGAGACTGTTAGAGTTATACAATTTTGGTTGAAAATTAGGTATAACTGAAACATCTGAGCCGGTATCGATTAAAAATTGTATGTTGGTTGATTTGTCAAGAATGTGTAGACGACTTTTGAATAGGTCAGTATCTCCCGTCGTCAATGGAGTCTGACCAATTAGTTTGTTGACTTGTTAACAACAAATTTACACGGTTGAGTGCATTTATTGGTTTTAATGCCGAATTTAAAGTGATACCAACACAACTCTTTGCCTTTTGACAGACTACGATTTCTTGAGTTATTTCGAGATTTTGATCTTGAATTTGTATGTTTATATGTAGGTATAAATGTTGAGCGAGAAAATTGTCTGAATCGTTCTGTAAGTTCGCTGACTTGATTTTGTAGTGCCGTAACAACAGAAACACTTGGTTCTAAATCAGCTTTTAAAGTATAAACTTCAGTTCAACCTGTAACTTCAAGAATTTTGTCAGCCATCGCTGATAACTCATCCGTTGTTCCTAGACTACAAGCCAAAATAGCTTGTACGTTCGGAGGTAATCGTTGTAGCCAGAGAGATTTTAAAATTTCATCTGATAACTTTCCCGAATTTAATGTTTTCATTTCTCGTAAAAGTTGAGATGTTCGAGCATTGCCTAATGTCAACTCATTCAATAGTTGTTTGAGTTTGAAATTATCAGATGACGAAGATTAACGTTTCTTTAAATTTTAGATATTTGTCCACCGTTGGTGGATTCGAGATAATATCACTAATGTCCCTAAACACACTTTCATCCAACGTACTTAACAAGTGGTTGAATTTCGTCTGATCCTGGTTTATTCCTGCCAGGTCGAATTGAGATTCGAGCTGGAGGAACCATGCCTGCGAATTTGCTCGCCAAAAAGGAATGGTTTTGACAGCGACTGCATTTACGGACAACGAAACAAGTGGAATAAGTGGTGCAGCCAATTGACCCGGGTCAGAAACGCATGGCTTGGTAGTACCTTCACCGAACAAATCACTCAATTCGTTCATCTTATTTAAATGTTGCAATGATTTTACAATAAGAGGTTCAGTAATTTTGACAAAAATAAATTTTTTTAAACTAATGTATATTAATAAACAAAAAAACCAAAAAAAAACCAATGTTTTTGATTAAAACTTATCTGTTGTTGCTGATGTTCTAGTTGTTTGATGTTGATGCTCCTTCGTTGGTGTTCTTAATTCCTTAATTTCAGCTTTTCACCGCAGGTGGTTGTCTACCTGCTATTGTACGTGGTGCTCGTCTTTCTGCTATTGACCGCAGGTGGTTGTCTATCTACTGTTGTACGTCGTCTTCGTGCTATTGACCGCAGGTGGTTGACACACTGCTGTTGGCTTCTGGAGCCAATAAATCGTCCTTGTTACCTTTTAGAGGATGCCTTACCACTGGTGGGGGGCACCTCTTGCGATCGTGATTTGTGCTTCTTGAAAGAGCGTACCTTACCACTGGTGGGGGCACCTCTTTCAATCTTGATTTTGTGTTTTTCTTTATAATGAATTGGTATGAGCGTGCCTTACCACTGGTGGGGGGCACGTCTACCGAAGTATGTTTTTGACACGTTTTATAGAATAATATTTTTGTCTAAAGACTGACTTCTCGCGTTCGTTGTCGGGGTCACCAATTTGGGGCAATGTGGCTGCACTGCTGGCGTACTGGTGGTACAGCTACGTCATCCGTCGATATACTAATGGGGTCGTATCGATGAGTATTTCGTATACTGTTCCAGTCCGGATTACGAAATGCTAGCTTTACATACGGGGTCGTCTAACGATGTACTGGCTCTCGTCTTCGGATTCCAACAGCTAGACTCCAGACCTGTGGGATCTAGAATCACCTCAAGAGCATATAGCTCTGAGGACTTTAAAATTGTGCCTTTTATTTCAAGGACTTATTAATGATTGGCAACCAAAGGGTTACCAAGAAGAATGACTATTAATAAAACTTTTGAAATAATTTAATTAAAATATATTTATTTTACTTTAGGTAGGAAGAACATTTAATGCGGTTGAAGACCTGAATTCAACTGAAATTTTTTACAAATTATTTGACAACATTCAAAATAAAATAATCCCAAGCTACTTGGGTAACCTTTTGCAACAAGTAAATACAGAACGTAATTGAATCGAACGGAACCTAATTTAAAACGTTATAAATGTTACTTTTGGTAAATTAAGAGCATCACCACATGGAGTGCTTAATCAGAGGGACAATGTCGTCAATGGCAAGAATAAACAGCAACGGTCCCAGATGGCTACCCTGCGGCACACCAGATGAAGCCCTAACGACTCTAGATAAAGTATTACGGAAAGAGACTCGGTAAGTCCTATTTTTTAAGTAAGAGCAGATCCAATCGAGCAGTAAAGGTGGAAAACCCAACCTTTCAAGCTTAAGCAAAATCACAGAGTGAGGGAGCTTATCAAATGCCTTGCTAAAATCAGTGTAAATACAGTCGGTCTGGATACCCTGTTGGTAGGCAGAGATAATGTGGGATGTAAATTCAAGCAGGTTGGTTGTCGTCGATCGACCGGGCAGAAAGCCATGTTGATTAGATGAGATTAACCTTTTACACTGCCCAACAAGCTGTGAATGAATAACAGACTCAAATAACTTGGGTATGCAGGAAAACTTCGCGATTGGCCTATAATTTGTTATGAAGTTTTTTTGCCCTTTTTTATAAACAGGAATTATAAAGGAGCTCTTCCATAACGTAGGAAATCTGCCAGTCTGAAGAGATTCGTTGAAGATGAGTTCCAATGGAGTGAGTAAGGCATCAGAACAGGATCTCAAGAATGCTGGTGGAACACCATCAGGACCAGAAGAAAAGTCCAGTTTAAGCTCCTTGATACCATTCATGATAATATCCCGAGATATAATGGGCAAGGCAATGGAGATAGCAGGACGATTTTGGATATGACCAAACACTTCCAGAGAAGGCACAAAGTTGCCTGATGAAAAGGCGCCCTCAAAAAACAATGCAAAGTTATCGGCTATTTCGGGCACGCTACAACTGGAGGATCCATTGTACCACATTGTAGATGGATAATTATCAGTTTTCTTCTTCAGGTTAACAAATTTAAAAAAGGCACGGGGATCATTATGCAAGTTACTGCGAATATCATCAAGGTATTCACTGTATAAGGATGAAGATAACGCCAAAAAGCAGTCATGACAATAAACAAATTCAGAATAAGCTAACGTGCTTCTACAACGCAAGTAGGTTTTCCATAGCCTATTTTTTTTATTCTTAAGACTCCGCAGTTCCCTAGTATACCACGGGGGTGAATCACATGATGATCTGGACCGCTTGAGTGGTACACATGAATTAAACAGATCATATATCCTATCATAAAACAAGGAAACACAAGCGTCTACATCGCTATCACAAAAAAGGGATGCGAAATCGATTGGGAGGATCCTATTTGAAAGATCAGAGAAATCCGCCCTTTTAAAATCAAGAACGTACTGATCTACATTGGGGTCAACAATATTAGAACCATCGTAGCAGAAAGAGATGGAAATGGGCGGGTGTAAACTGTCAATAGCGGATAAGTTACGAGAAGTTAATTCGACTATAGTGTTACTCGAATCGGAAGAAAAGATAAGATCTAACTGCCTTCCCATAGAGTTCTTTACATCACTCATTTGGTGTAAACCAGAGGAGGAGATGGCGTCAAGAAAATGGGAGTCTTTAGCAGTAAGACAATTTGAAGGAAGGTAGTCATCGTCATCAGCGTTGAATACCCATTGAACGCTGGCTAAGAATTAAAATCTCGTAGAGACTACGACCATCTGCATCAGCATGGTTTGTCAAGTTTGGAGGAATATAGAAACATAACAGGTATATGTGCATCTTCCCTAAATCTATCTTAAGAGCTAAAAGCTCGATTGTGAGCGTGTCGGAAAAGGCAGGGATATCAACCAGGCTGCAATCAAAGTGCGATTTGCATGCAACTAACACGCCACCACCACGAGCCATGGAGTCAGAGTATCTATCCTTACGAAAAATCTGATAGGACTCGTCAAGAATTTCTGCATCATTAAAACCGCAATGAAGCCAAGTTTCGGTCAGAGCGATAACGTCGTAACAACAGGCAAGAGAATCCTGAAATAACTGGCTTGATCTTGTTCTTAATCCCCTTACATTTTGGTAGTAAAGGGATAGCATACTTAGTTTTTTTGGTTGTTATCAATGGTTCGACTCTGAGTGCTTCCCGCGACCCTACAACGGGGCACAAACTCGTGTGCAATGATATTCTCGGGCCAGAAATCGGGGGCAGACATTATCACAAAAAGTTCAGGGGACGACGTCAACTTAAAAGACGACATAAGTCCTTGAGAATGACGAGATCCAAGAAGTTGACAACGGAGGAGTGCAGAGTCATCAACACCACTCCTCTCCCTCACATAGCCAATAACGTCATCAACAGAGGTCGACGGATCAAGTCGAGAAACAAAGAAAGACTTAGGCGGTTGCGCAATCCTCAGATTAAAACCCTCATTTCTAGACACAGTAATAAGCGAACGAGGCGGGGCAACAGGAGCACACGTACGGTGGCCACGCCGACGGGCATTGCGAAAACGTTTTGATGCAACGTCGCGAACATCATGAGGGCCAGTCGAGCCATCGCCGGATGGTTGTTCAAGTCGAACCGAATTTAAAGCAGGGTCGACAAGGGGAGAAGGGGCAACTGGGGAAGAAGGGGCAACAGTGGAAGCAGGGGCGGCAGAGGAAGCAGGGGCGACAGAGGAAGCAGCGGCGACAGAGGGAGCAGGAGGATCCAAAACAGCCGGAAACGCAGCAGAGGCATCAGAAAATGCAGAGGAAACCGGGAAAACAGGAGCAACAGGGGAAGCAAGAGAGACAGAGACAGCTGAAGGAACATTAACATGAGCAGAGAGAGCCCTGACATCTGCGGCAACCGAACCAATGAGGTCACCATTGGCTAAAACCGCGGACGACCATGAGGAAACTTTGAGCTTCACCTGTTTGACAACTCGGCGAATGTCATCCACGACTGGTAAGATAGGCGAAGGGCCTAACGAGGACACCAGGCCAGGGTCAAGGCTCACTACCGAAGCCTGGATATCCACGAGCGAATCAGATACGGACGCAACCTTTGAGGATAGCTCATGAGACCTCTCCAGCAAGGCAGAAGAAACAGCCTGAAGCGTGCCGACAATACTAACAATCTTATCTATCTTAGTGGTAAGAATGTTTAAGTCATCAGACAAGAGTTGACTTTCACACAAACGGGAAGAAAAAGACATGACCTTATCAGCAATCAGAGTCATATCACCGGAGAGGGCCTCGGTAATGCCCTTCACTAATCTCAACACGTGGCAAGGTTTTATATCGAGGCATTCCCGGCACGTGCAGGAGGATGAAGTTCTGGTTCCACCCTTTAAGCAAGCGGCGTGAAACAAGTGGCCACACACCCCATCACAATTGATCCCATCACGGGCAATAGGAACCTTACAAGCCGAGCAAATAGACATCCCAAATCAAAAAGAAACAAAAATAGAAATAAAAACAAGCGCTCAAAGGCAAAAGAAGTATTAAAAACTTTGAAAGAAATTAAATAGATAAATAAATAAACAAACAAAATAAATATAAAATGCGTAAAGAAAGCTAAACAGGGCTTAAACAAAAAAAAAACAAAAAAACAAAATCAAGCCGCAAAGCGCACGGCATAAACAAACGAAAATATCAAACAAAATAAAAACAAAATAAACACACACGCAATCATAGAAATCAACAAAAACCGCAAAGCAAAACGAGGTCGTGGAGAAAACAAACAAGAAAAAATCCACAGCAGTTCAAAAATGAAAAACGAAATTACACTCCAATTAGAGACACAGTTTGGTGTGTAGAAACAAATGATCGGCTGCGCGCAAAAAATTAAAATGAAAGAATAAAACAAAAAGCACAGGCAGAAGCAGTGAGAACGAAGTACACGCAAACGTTAACAATATAAACAATATCACAGAAAATATGAAAGCACACCAACGGGATCAAATTCGAGCAATGACCCCAATTAGGCAATAACACAAAAAAAATGCACCGGTGGAGTATGAATTGGAATGTCCGTGTCCAATTTATGAAATCATCTAAATTTAACACAAAAAACGACAATTCACCAACACGCAAAATAGATACGATAATACAAATTGGATAAAATGACAAAAGAAAAAAGAAAAGCACACTCGCGAACGCAGGTAGAGTCAAAACTAGACGGAAATGGATCAACCCAATCCCACAATTGACCTCAATAAAAATCAAATGATTATAGCGGAAACTAAAACAACACTATACAATAAAATAGTTTAAAAAAAAAAAGTTGAACCGACTTCACAAAAAGCGCTAAAAAGCATAAAATAATTTTTAATTTTATATCTATTACGACATTTTGAAGTCGGTGCAAATCAAACAAACCAAACAACTACAACAAAAATATTTAATCGTCATTTCTTATGATCCCGTACATAAACGTTCAGTTAGTATTATGTATTATTTTCAATTGTGGTGCTGTAGTTGTTTTATTTGTTTAATTTGCACCGACTTCAAAAAGTCGTAATAGATATAAAATTAAAAATTATTTTATGCTTTTTAGCGCTTTTTGTGAAGTCGGTTCAACTTTTTTTTTTAAAACTATTTTATTTTTCACTTTTTAGTGTCTTCGACTCTATAGAACGAAGAAAGAACCATCCAAATCGGTCCACGAGTTAAAAGTTAGTTATAACCCCCTACCCCACCCCCATTCCACTAAACTTTTTTGCTCATGGTATCAATCAAGGAACATACTCTACCGAACAGAAAAGGAATCATCGAAATCGGTCCATGAATTACGAAGTTATTACCCCTCCCCCTCCCCCATCACCACCATAGGACCAAATTATTCTCCTAATAGCAATGGGGGATCACACTCTATACAACAGCAAAAGAACCATCCAAATCGGTCCACGCGTTACAAAGATAGGTTCCAACCCCCTTCTCCCACCCCAACCACAACAACAATTTTTTTTCTCGTGGTATCAACCAGGGAGCATACTCTACTCAAAAGAAAAAGAAATATCCAAATCGCTCCACGCGTTACGATGTTAGACTACTCCTCCCCTCGCCCAACCCCCTACCATGGGCCAAATTATTCTTCTATTAGCAATGGGTGATCATACTCTATACAACAGAAAAAGAGCCATCGAAATCGGACCACGCGTTACAAAGTTAGGTTCCACCCCCACCCTCCCCACCACCATTCCTCCAAATTTTGTTTCTCCTGTTATCAACCACGGAACATACTCTACCCAACAGAAAAAGAATTATCCAAATCGGTCCACGCGTTACAAAGTTAGCCTATCCCTCCTCCCTCCCCCCACCCTAGGTCAAATTGTTTTCTCCTATTAGCAATGGGGGATCATACTCTGTACAACAAAAAAAGAACCATCCAAATCGGACCACGCGTTACAAAGTTAGGTTTCACCCCCACCCCCCACCACCACCTTACCAAAAATTTTTTTAACATGGTACCAATCGGTGAACATACTCTACCCAACAAAAAAAGAATTATCAAAATCGGTCAGCGCGTTACGAAGTTATGCCCGGTCAGACATAAAAAAACAAAAAAAAAACAAAACAAAAAATTAAAAAAAAATTAAAATACGCGTCGAACTTAGAACCTCTTTGTTTTTGGGAAGTCGGTTAAAAAGCAAACAAGCACAAATATCCGTAATTATTATTATAAAATCACAGTAGTTAGGATAAGATTTACTTTCAACAAATCAAACACAAAACGCAATAAAGCCAAAAGCACGCCCGATCACTATGACGATCACCAGTGAGGAGACAAAACCTGTCGCTCCGAGTGCGTCGTCGGTGGCATCAGAAGATGTCACTGATGCCCTCTCAGACGTCGAGGTTCTCTCCGCTACCGAGACGGCCGGTCCAACTCAGAGCGGCTATGAATCGTGCGGGAGTACCGCGTCGGTTGAGAGCCGCTTTGAAGTGGAACCCGACTTAGTGGAGGTGCCGAGGGCGAAGCTTCGCACGATCCTCGACAGCCTGCATTACAAAAAGAGCGGAGACAGGATCCTGGCTATACTTAAGCGAGAGCTTGGTGATCCAACCAGGATCCTGCCTCAGTTATTGCTTCTGAAGCAGGAAGCGAAGAAGCGGGCTCGTTACAATGAGGTGTCGAGGCTCAAACGCCTCTACAATAAAGTAGTGGATGCCCTCGAAGAGCAGCGCCTGGACAGCGCGCTTCTTCAATAGAGTCGTACACTCATAATCTGAGTTCAGCTTTCCCCTTGAATGTGTAGGATAGTCTCTCTGAATACTGGGGGCTTACGAGCACCTACACGTCTACACGCCATTTTTGAAGGCGTAAAACATTGGAATACTGACATTGCACTCTTACAGGAGACAAATTTCACACTCGACACATTTACACAACTCGAACGAAACACTATATTACACAAAGGTTACACAGCTTTTGCCACACCAGCTCCTCGTAGAGGATCTGGTGTGGCAATTGCTGTGTCGAACAGTTTTACACTACCGTCTCCTGTATACACAGACATCTGCTCAGGTTCCGCGTCTTCCATAGAATTCGTGTTGCGAGACAAAACACTAAGGATAGTAAACGTGTACCTACCGCATGACCAGGATATCGCAAGACAGGTAATGGACTCTGTCCTGTCGCATCTTGCGAACTTCGGTGGTGAAGTTATCGTTGGGGGTGACTTCAATTGCACACTGGATTCTGCACTCGACCACCATTCCGGAGTTGAATTCAACTCAGTGAACGCGGGACGATTGCAGAACCTAGTCAGACAGCTCAACCTTTTCGATGTCTACCGTTGGCTTAATCCAACGACTAGGTCATACACAAGGGTTTCCCGAAATGTCTGGGGTAGCTTTTCGGGTTCGAGGATAGACAGACTTTACGTCTCGTCTAGTCTTCTTAGTTTTTTCGATAGTGTCACTCATGAAGTGTGCTCACTTAGTGATCACCTTCTTGTTGTGGCGACTAGCACTTTGGTCGAAAAGCGAACTGCCTACTGGATTTTCAACAATAACTTGTTGAATTCAGAGCAGTTCATTGAAGAATTTATTCAGTTTTGGCATCAATGGCGAGAAAGGAAAAATTACTACGCGAACCTTAGTCATTGGTGGGATGTTGGAAAGCTTCATTTACGCTCATTTATTGAGACGAGATTCAATCGAAGCAGGTATATAGCATCGAGTTTGACGGCCGAAATAACCCGGATTGGTACGCTTCTGCCCGCGCAACCAGAGTTGCTCTCGCAATACGAGAGATTAAAAGAACGGCTGAGAGTACAAAATTACAAACATAGTTTGGATTTTGTACTCCGGAATCAGTCGCGCTGGTTGCGAGAGGGCGAGTCTCCGACCGAGTACTTCTTCCAGACAACACGACGACGTACCGCTTCTTGTGAAGTAGATTCGATTCTTGCCGAATCTGGACAACTCCTATACGGAGACGAGCTTGCGGAATATATCCGAAACTACTACACACGGCTATATGCTGTGCCGACGTTGCCAACATCTACGTCCACGGATGAATTCTTCCAGTACATTCCTACTTTCTCCAATGAAAGTAGAAAATTCCTGGACAGAGCATTAACCCTCGACGATATGCTTACTGCAACGAAGGATCTTCGCCGTCATACCTCTCCTGGTTATGATGGTCTAACTCCAGAATTTTTTCTACGCTTCAGGAATCTTTTGATTCCAGACCTATTGGAGGTCTTCAGTTCTGCAGTGGTTGGACACACCGAATTTCCCTCAAGTTGGCGGAGATCCGTTATGCGTCTAACACCCAAGAAGGTAGATCTTCAGAGGCTGGGAAACTGGAGGCCAGTTACGTTGTGCAATGTCGACTACAAGATAGTTTGCAAAGCACTCGGAATGATATTAAGCTCAGTGATAGCATCGGTTATACACCCGGAACAGTCCTACTGCATTCCAGGTCGTACTATTTACGACAACATCGCCGTAGCAAAACATCTTTTCGCCTACCACGAAAAGACTGGTTCGCAGATGGAAATGATCTCGTTTGATCAAGAAAAGGCGTTTGATAGCGTCTCTCATGAGTATCTACTGAGAGTGCTCGATAAATTTGGGCTTCCGTCCAGATGGATTGTGATCATCAGTGGTCTGTATAGAGATTCAGTGATTCTCATAAAGCATAATGGGCATATATTGTCTCCTATTCCGTTTCATCGGGGTATCAGGCACGGATGCCCGTTGTCAGGAATGCTTAATGACTTTTCACTGGAGCCGCTGCTAGTAAATCTTCGTCAATCGTTGAGACAATATTCAGTTCACCTACCATACACTACTATAAGGCCACTTATTCTAGCGTATGCTGATGACCTGTCGATTTTCGTTACGAAAGAAGATGCATTTCCAGTCGCTCGTAGAGTTTTCGAACAATATGAGCGATTAGCGGGTGCTAGGGTTAACCTAAGCAAAAGCCAAGGCCTATGGTGTGGGAGGTGGCGGAATCGTTCAGATTCTCCCCTCGGCATACAATGGACCAATACTTGCTTGAAGTATTTAGGTGTGTATATCGGGCTCGATGGTAAAACACGTAATCGCCGCATGGCTCTGGAGAAACTTTCCGGAGCAGTGAATTCGTGGCGGACTAGATTGTTCCCCCTTTCGCTGAAAGGACGTGCAGTCGTTGTCAATTACCTGATTACCTCGTCCATCGTTCACCTGCTTAAGTCGGAGTGCTTCGAGGAAGGCTTCGTTAAACTTTTGCAGGCAAAAATAATTAACGCATTTTAATGGGAAGAAGATGGGTCGCTGAAAGCACGCTCTGTCGACCAGTAGCGATGGGTGGATTGGGTCATACGGACATGGTCGTTAAAACTCGTTGCCTTCAGATCAGAGCATTCCAACGAGTGTTCCGGTTTGAAGACAGCTTGATTTCTCAGCTGTGGCTAAGCGCCTTGGGGGGTGCCGGCGTAGGAAAGCATTACTATCTGCTTTCAGTCCGCCCACCCTATCCGCACGACTGGTCTCAGGAAATGATCTCTACGATCACGACCTGGGGCAGAATAAGACCGGCATTCCACTTGCAATGGGATGAAATTGGGTACGGGGATTTTTCAGCTATACCGATCAGGTTAAATCCTGAATTAGTGGATTCGGTGTTCAGTAATGCTCGAGGTGTAACAGCCGATACAGGACAGCTTACAGTTCTCGGAGATATCATTGATGCCTCTGGGAACATACTAATACACCCACATACAACACAATTAAACCAATTGGTTGATACAGCACCAATTGGTTGATAAGTTGGTTTCAGCCAACTTAGTACCAGGTCGCCTGGCACAGAGGTGGTGAACGCTTTCGTGGTGAATCAACCGCCGCACACGCCATTCAGTACACTGACATCACGTCGGCTGCGCGATCTATTTGCAGATGCGTTTCCTGCAGAACACTTAGGTGTTAATAGTTGGAGCGCACATCTCGTGGTAGAATTGGGAGTAATCGGAGGGGTGACTAGCAGAGTGGTCTACAGTTATCCGTCCAATTATAGAGACTCTGATATAGCATTCAAACTGCTGCATCATAGCCTCGTGCATCCAAATCAGCTGTCGCACATTGACCAGAGCGTTCAAAGAGTCTGCACGGTTTGTGGGGGTGAAGGAACTTTGTTCCACCGATACTTCACATGCCCGGCCTTGTGCGAATTGATGCTACTGGTCCGTCACTTGTGCCAGGTAATCTGCCCGCGATTCGGCATTACTAGAACATCGTTTTTACTGGGGCCAAGGACATGCAGCCAGGTGAATTGTTTAATTAGCTTTTTTCTTACACTAGCTAAATCAACTGTTCATTTGTATTGCATGCGGATCGAGCCTGGGCAACAGGCCACTGACACACAGTAACATACACGTGCACTTAAGAGACACTTCGTTGTTAGGCTGAGTAAACGACTCCGTCTCGAGTTTCTGGCAACGAACGCCGACACATTCAACTGTACCTGGCAGCCGCTAGCGTCGGTGCAGAATGGTAGTCTCACTTTTCACTGATGACAATAGGCCGCAGCCTTGTAGCATCTTGTCCACGGAGCTTCTCTCCGCTTTGGATCTGCTACAAGTGCTGCGGGAAAGATGAGTCCTACGTTGGAAGAATTGAACTGAGGCGATGATGTGAGCAGTTTTCGGACGTCCATGACTCTGCAGACTGCTCTCGCGGGACTCTATCGTCAAAATTTTTAGTACGCTCACCTGGGACTCTTGAAGCGGGGTGCTCCAAGGGGACTAGAAAAGTGGCGAAGATTTCTGCAGAGAGGGTCGCTGCTTGCATGCAAGTAGGTATTCTCGATGTAGCGTCTTCGCCCGGTGCTGCATCTACCTCCGGGGATCATTCAAGCTCAGTAACCAGGTGACTTAAATTTATTTATTTAGGTCTTTTAGTTTTTTAAAACATATTTCGGCAACACAATTCAAAATTATAGAATACTTTTCGGAACTTCCACTCACCGGGTGGCTCTCAAATTTTGATTTAAATTTTCTTAACATTTCTTTACTTTTCTTTTTTCACATTTTGGCAGGTTTTATATATAATTTAACAAATTTGAGTCTTTTTTCGTCCTTCTGACATGTTTCAAGTATATTTTACACTTTTTGATTTGTTCCTGAGCCTTTTGCGATTTTGTGATATGTTTTTGAGCCTTTTTGCTATTTTTTGAGTCTTTTTACAGTGATATTTTGTGATTTTTGTGCCTTGTTTTTATAAACTTTTTGATATTTTTACATTTGTCAGAGTAGTTAGGGAGTTTTTTATTTTTTATACAATATACGAATTATAACGTTGAGCCAATTAAAGTATATACATAAAAAAAAATTATTATTATTGAATAATCGGTAGTAGACGGACGCGAATTTTAAAGAGTGTGATAAAAGTGCCAAAAAGTGCCAAAAACGTGAGAAAAAAGAGTGGAAAAAAGTGTATAAAGGACAATTAGTGAGCAAGTGATTAATATATTGAGAAAAAACAGTGAAATTATAAAGATTTAAACTTTAAAAGACAAAAAATAAATTATAAAAAGTGAAAAAAATTTTGACATTTTCAGAAAAATTTTTGTTGATTACCGGTTTCTATGGTTACCCTAGAACTCTGAAAGCATAAAGTAGCCAGGAAATAAAAAGTTTTAAAGTGTATTTGCTACTGCACTCAAAATGAGTTGCAGTAGCAGCAGCGATACCGGGGGAGTAAAAAGCCCCCCAATTTAAGGAAGAAGAAGGAGCGGGGTAAAAAAATGGTCCTCGGCTCTTTTCTTAAGGTGAAAGTGCCCACTGAAGAGGCAAAATTAGGGCCCACAGAAAAGGCTAAAATTGCGAAGGAAGGAGGAGTAGCAGCCAGCAAGGCCGCAGCCACTTATGCGATAAGTTCAGCGACATCCGTCGCAAATGCATCGGCGGCATCCCCAACCAGGAAGTCGCATCTGAGTCTGAAGCATCTGCTGCAAAAAACGCAGCAACATCTGCTGCAATTGTGACTGCAGCAACTTCTCCTGCAATTGTAACCGCAATTGTGCAATTGTGACTGCAGCATCTGCTGCAACTGTGACTGCAGCATCAGCTGCAATTGTGCCTGCGGCATCTGCTGTAATTGTGTCTGCAGCATCTACCGCAAAGAAAGGAGTAACTCCAGCTGCTTCCAAGGTAGCTCCACTACCAAAGACGTCACCAATGCGCCCAAGTCTTTCTGGTGCAAAGAAAGCAGCAACCAGCAACCCAGTGTCAGCCGGAACAACACAAACCAGCTCCGGGGTAGTAACAGGGACTAGTTACGCCCAGCAGGTAAGTGGCAGCTCCAATAAAAGTGCTTATATAACATAACCATTGCAGGAAATTATGTGACTCCTCGTCAGCCCCCGGCTGATTTGAGCAAGTCTCGGCCCAAATCAGGCGGGGACCTTCAAGGGCTTTTTGACGCCCAGTGGCAGGGCGACAGGTACGGGATGTACTTTGAGCACCTTCGCGGAGTTACTCAAAGTATGTACCTGCGAGCTGTGTCACAGGTCGTCCCATTGGAGAAAATTTTCTCTTTTGGTCTGGTCGGACGCGGTATGGTGTAGGTGTATACGACCACCATAGAAGCATCTACGAAGCTAATGCTCGAAGGTATCGATGTGGGTGGTAGACACCTCCAACCGTACCCGGTGAAAGTGAAGCCGACGAGAGTCTGTTTCTCCCGGGTCCCACTGAGAGCTAAGCCTAAGGACCTTGAAGGCTTCTTGAGAAATATATGTATTGTATTGTAATTTACAATATTTCATCAATGAGCTGACTACTACAAAAAAAACAAAACTTAATAAAAACTAAATAAAAACAATATAACAAATCATATAAAAAGCAAAGAGCAAGAAGAGAATTCGCAAAATATTAATTCAGAAAAAAAAGTGCCAAAATGAATAAAAAGCAAATAAAAAGTAAAAAGCATAACAAAAACCAAAAAGGACCTCAACAAAGCTGACTTCTCACATGATTACGCGATAGATGAAAATCAATGCAATTAATAGCGGAATTAAAAAATCGCGACAACGACGTTATAGGTTCATTTAATCCATAATTAGTACGATGAAAAGGTAACCGAAGAAAGTCATGATTCCTCAGGGAGCGAGCTGGAACCGATATGCCAAAGCTACCCAAGAGAACAGAAGAATCAATGGACCCACGAATGCAGTCGAAAGCAAAAAGGATCCCGGCGTTACGGCGCCTCTTTTCAAGTGTGTCCAAGTGCAGAAGTTTAAGTCTATCAGCATAAGGAGGTAACATAAGGGAGTTATTCCAAGGAAGGCCTCGAAGGGCAAACCTAACGAACCTCCGTTGAACAGCTTCAATGCTCAGGTTCCGCGTCTTCCATAGAATTCGTGTTGCGAGACAAAACACTAAGGATAGTAAACGTGTACCTACCGCATGACCAGGATATCGCAAGACAGGTAATGGACTCTGTCCTGTCGCATCTTGCGAACTTCGGTGGTGAAGTTATCGTTGGGGGTGACTTCAACTGCACACTGGATTCTGCACTCGACCACCATTCCGGAGTTGAATTCAACTCAGTGAACGCGGGACGATTGCAGAACCTAGTCAGACAGCTCAACCTTTTCGATGTCTACCGTTGGCTTAATCCAACGACTAGGTCATACACAAGTGTTTCCCGAAATGTCCGGGGTAGTTTTTCGAGTTCGAGGATAGACAGACTTTACGTCTCGTCTAGTCTTCTTAGTTTTTTCGATAGTGTCACTCATGAAGTGTGCTCACTTAGTGATCACCTTCTTGTTGTGGCGACTAGCACTTTGGTCGAAAAGCGAACTGCCTACTGGATTTTCAACAATAACTTGTTGAATTCAGAGCAGTTCATTGAAGAATTTATTCAGTTTTGGCATCAATGGCGAGAAAGGAAAAATTACTACGCGAACCTTAGTCATTGGTGGGATGTTGGAAAGCTTCAGTTACGCTCATTTATTGAGACGAGATTCAATCGAAGCAGGTATATAGCATCGAGTTTGACGGCCGAAATAACCCGGATTGGTACGCTTCTGCCCGCGCAACCAGAGTTGCTCTCGCAATACGAGAGATTAAAAGAACGGCTGAGAGTACAAAATTACAAACATAGTTTGGATTTTGTACTCCGGAATCAGTCGCGCTGGTTGCGAGAGGGCGAGTCTCCGACCGAGTACTTCTTCCAGACAACACGACGACGTACCGCTTCTTGTGAAGTAGATTCGATTCTTGCCGAATCTGGACAACTCCTATACGGAGACGAGCTTGCGGAATATATCCGAAACTACTACACACGGCTATATGCTGTGCCGACGTTGCCAACATCTACGTCCACGGATGAATTCTTCCAGTACATTCCTACTTTCTCCAATGAAAGTAGAAAATTCCTGGACAGAGCATTAACCCTCGACGATATGCATACTGCAACGAAGGATCTTCGCCGTCATACCTCTCCTGGTTATGATGGTCTAACTCCAGAATTTTTTCTACGCTTCAGGAATCTTTTGATTCCAGACCTATTGGAGGTCTTCAGTTCTGCAGTGGTTGGACACACCGAATTTCCCTCAAGTTGGCGGAGATCCGTTATGCGTCTAACACCCAAGAAGGGAGATCTTCAGAGGCTGGGAAACTGGAGGCCAGTTACGTTGTGCAATGTCGACTACAAGATAGTTTGCAAAGCACTCGGAACGATATTAAGCTCAGTGATAGCATCGGTTATACACCCGGAACAGTCCTACTGCATTCCAGGTCGTACTATTAACGACAACATCGCCGTAGCAAAACATCTTTTCGCCTACCACGAAAAGACTGGTTCGCAGATGGAAATGATCTCGTTTGATCAAGAAAAGGCGTTTGATAGCGTCTCTCATGAGTATCTACTGAGAGTGCTCGATAAATTTGGGCTTCCGTCCAGATGGATTGAGATCATCAGTGGTCTGTATAGAGATTCAGTGATTCTCATAAAGCATAATGGGCATATATTGTCTCCTATTCCGTTTCGTCGGGGTATCAGGCACGGATGCCCGTTGTCAGGAATGCTTAATGACTTTTCACTGGAGCCGCTGCTAGTAAATCTTCGTCAATCGTTGAGACAATATTCAGTTCACCTACCATACACTACTATAAGGCCACTTATTCTAGCGTATGCTGATGACCTGTCGATTTTCGTTACGAAAGAAGATGCATTTCCAGTCGCTCGTAGAGTTTTCGAACAATATGAGCGATTAGCGGGTGCTAGGGTTAACCTAAGCAAAAGCCAAGGCCTATGGTGTGGGAGGTGGCGGAATCGTTCAAATTCTCCCCTCGGCATACAATGGACCAATACTTGCTTGAAGTATTTAGGTGTGTATATCGGGCTCGATGGTAAAACACGTAATCGCCGCATGGCTCTGGAGAAACTTTCCGGAGCAGTGAATTCGTGGCGGACTAGATTGTTCCCCCTTTCGCTGAAAGGACGTGCAGTCGTTGTCAATTACCTGATTACCTCGTCCATCGTTCACCTGCTTAAGTCGGAGTGCTTCGAGGAAGGCTTCGTTAAACTTTTGCAGGCAAAAATAATTAACGCATTTTAATGGGAAGAAGATGGGTCGCTGAAAGCACGCTCTGTCGACCAGTAGCAATGGGTGGATTGGGTCTTACGGACATGGTCGTTAAAACTCGTTGCCTTCAGATCAGAGCATTCCAACGAGTGTTCCGGTTTGAAGACAGCTTGATTTCTCAGCTGTGGCTAAGCGCCTTGGGGGGTGCCGGCGTAGGAAAGCATTACTATCTGCTTTCAGTCCGCCCACCCTATCCGCACGACTGGTCTCAGGAAATGATCTCTACGATCACGACCTGGGGCAGAGTAAGACCGGCATTCCATTTGCAATGGGATGAAATTGGGTACGGGGATTTTTCAGCTATACCGATCAGGTTAAATCCTGAATTAGTGGATTCGGTGTTCAGTAATGCTCGAGGTGTAACAGCCGATACAGGACAGCTTACAGTTCTCGGAGATATCATTGATGCCTCTGGGAACATACAAATACACCCACATACAACACAATTAAACCAATTGGTTGATACAGCACGAGAGCGTTTCAGCCAACTTAGTACCAGGTCGTCTGGCACAGAGGTGGTGAACGCTTTCGTGGTGAATCAACCGCCGCACACGCCATTCAGTACACTGACATCACGTCGGCTGCGCGATCTATTTGCAGATGCGTTTCCTGCAGAACACTTAGGTGTTAATAGTTGGAGCGCACATCTCGTGGTAGAATTGGGAGTAATCGGAGGGGTGACTAGCAGAGTGGTCTACAGTTATCCGTCCAATTATAGAGACTCTGATATAGCATTCAAACTGCTGCATCATAGCCTCGTGCATCCAAATCAGCTGTCGCACATTGACCAGAGCGTTCAAAGAGTCTGCACGGTTTGTGGGGGTGAAGGAACTTTGTTCCACCGATACTTCACATGCCCGGCCTTGTGCGAATTGATGCTACTGGTCCGTCACTTGTGCCAGGTAATCTGCCCGCGATTCGGCATTACTAGAACATCGTTTTTACTGGGGCCAAAGACATACAGCCAGGTGAATTGTTTAATTAGCTTTGTTCTTACACTAGCTAAATCAACTGTTCATTTGTATTGCATGCGGATCGAGCCTGGGCAACAGGCCACTGACACACAGTAACATACACGTGCACTTAAGAGACACTTCGTTGTTAGGCTAAGTAAACGACTCCGTCTCGAGTTTCTGGCAACGAACGCCGACACATTCAACTGTACCTGGCAGCCGCTAGCGTCGGTGCAGAATGGTAGTCTCACTTTTCACTGATGACAATAGGCCGCAGCCTTGTAGCATCTTGTCCACGGAGCTTCTCTCCGCTTTGGATCTGCTACAAGTGCTGCGGGAAAGATGAGTCCTACGTTGGAAGAATTGAACTGAGGCGATGATGTGAGCAGTTTTCGGACGTCCATGACTCTGCAGACTGCTCTCGCGGGACTCTATCGTCAAAATTTTTAGTACGCTCACCTGGGACTCTTGAAGCGGGGTGCTCCAAGGGGACTAGAAAAGTGGCGAAGATTTCTGCAGAGAGGGTCGCTGCTTGCATGCAAGTAGGTATTCTCGATGTAGCGTCTTCGCCCGGTGCTGCATCTACCTCCGGGGATCATTCAAGCTCAGTAACCAGGTGACTTAAATTCATTTATTTAGGTCTTTTAGTTTTTTAAAACATATTTCGGCAACACAATTCAAAATTATAGAATACTTTTCGGAACTTCCACTCACCGGGTGGCTCTCAAATTTTGATTTAAATTTTCTTAACATTTCTTTACTTTTCTTTTTTCACATTTTGGCAGGTTTTATATATAATTTAACAAATTTGAGTCTTTTTTCGTCCTTCTGACATGTTTCAAGTATATTTTACACTTTTTGATTTGTTCCTGAGCCTTTTGCGATTTTGTGATATGTTTTTGAGCCTTTTTGCTATTTTTTGAGTCTTTTTACAGTGATATTTTGTGATTTTTGTGCCTTGTTTTTATAAACTTTTTGATATTTTTACATTTGACAGAGTAGTTAGGGAGTTTTTTATTTTTTATACAATATACGAATTATAACGTTGAGCCAATTAAAGTATATACATAAAAAAAAATGATTATTATTGAATAATCGGTAGTAGACGGACGCGAATTTTAAAGAGTGTGATAAAAGTGCCAAAAAGTGCCAAAAACGTGAGAAAAAAGAGTGGAAAAAAGTGTATAAAGGACAATTAGTGAGCAAGTGATTAATATATTGAGAAAAAACAGTGAAATTATAAAGATTTAAACTTTAAAAGACAAAAAATAAATTATAAAAAGTGAAAAAAATTTTGACATTTTCAGAAAAATTTTTGTTGATTACCGGTTTCTATGGTTACCCTAGAACTCTGAAAGCATAAAGTAGCCAGGAAATAAAAAGTTTTAAAGTGTATTTGCTACTGCACTCAAAATGAGTTGCAGTAGCAGCAGCGATACCGGGGGGAGTAAAAAGCCCCCCAATTTAAGGAAGAAGAAGGAGCGGGGTAAAAAAATGGTCCTCGGCTCTTTTCTTAAGGTGAAAGTGCCCACTGAAGAGGCAAAATTAGGGCCCACAGAAGAGGCCAAAATTGCGAAGGAAGGAGGAGTAGCAGCCAGCAAGGCCGCAGCCACTTATGCGATAAGTTCAGCGACATCCGTCGCAAATGCATCGGCGGCATCCCCAACCAGGAAGTCGCATCTGAGTCTGAAGCATCTGCTGCAAAAAACGCAGCAACATCTGCTGCAATTGTGACTGCAGCAACTTCTCCTGCAATTGTGACCGCAATTGTGCAATTGTGACTGCAGCATCTGCTGCAACTGTGACTGCAGCATCAGCTGCAATTGTGCCTGCGGCATCTGCTGTAATTGTGTCTGCAGCATCTACCGCAAAGAAAGGAGTAACTCCAGCTCCAAAATTAGTCGACGTGGTGAAAGCTGCTTCCGAGGTAGCTCCACTACCAAAGACGTCACCAATGCGCCCAAGTCTTTCTGGTGCAAAGAAAGCAGCAACCAGCAACCCAGTGTCAGCCGGAACAACACAAACCAGCTCCGGGGTAGTAACAGGGACTAGTTACGCCCAGCAGGTAAGTGGCAGCTCCAATAAAAGTGCTTATATAACATAACCATTGCAGGAAATTATGTGACTCCTCGTCAGCCCCCGGCTGATTTGAGCAAGTCTCGGCCCAAATCAGGCGGGGACCTTCAAGGGCTTTTTGACGCCCAGTGGCAGGGCGACAGGTACGGGATGTACTTTGAGCACCTTCGCGGAGTTACTCAAAGTATGTACCTGCGAGCTGTGTCACAGGTCGTCCCATTGGAGAAAATTTTCTCTTTTGGTCTGGTCGGACGCGGTATGGTGTAGGTGTATACGACCACCATAGAAGCATCTACGAAGCTAATGCTCGAAGGTATCGATGTGGGTGGTAGACACCTCCAACCGTACCCGGTGAAAGTGAAGCCGACGAGAGTCTGTTTCTCCCGGGTCCCACTGAGAGCTAAGCCTAACGACCTTGAAGGCTTCTTGAGAAATATATGTATTGTATTGTAATTTACAATATTTCATCAATGAGCTGACTACTACAAAAAAAACAAAACTTAATAAAAACTAAATAAAAACCATATAACAAATCATATAAAAAGCAAAGAGCAAGAAGAGAATTCGCAAAATATTAATTCAGAAAAAAAAGTACCAAAATGAATAAAAAGCAAATAAAAAGTAAAAAGCATAACAAAAACCAAAAAGGACCTCAACAAAGCTGACTTCTCACATGATTACGCGATAGATGAAAATCAATGCAATTAATAGCGGAATTAAAAAATCGCGACAACGACGTTATAGGTTCATTTAATCCATAATTAGTACGATGAAAAAGTAACCGAAGAAAGTCATGATTCCTCAGGGAGCGAGCTGGAACCGATATGCCAAAGCTACCCAAGAGAACAGAAGAATCAATGGACCCACGAATGCAGTCGAAAGCAAAAAGGATCCCGGCGTTACGGCGCCTCTTTTCAAGTGTGTCCAAGTGCAGAAGTTTAAGTCTATCAGCATAAGGAGGTAACATAAGGGAGTTATTCCAAGGAAGGCCTCGAAGGGCAAACCTAACGAACCTCCGTTGAACAGCTTCAATGCGATTGATATGTGACACATAGAGCGGTGACCAGACTGGAGAGGCATATTCTAGAATAGGCCGGACAAAAGTGCAATATAAGAGCTTTGTAATGTAAGGGTCATCAAATTCCCTTGACCACCTCTTCACGAAACCAAGAGTCATATTAGCCTTGTTGACTATGGCATCAAAATGATCCTGGAAAGAAAATTGAGAATTGAGCCAAACACCCAGGTCCTTTGTCTTAATAACTCTTGTTAAAGGACAACCCTCTATGGTAAAGTTATATTGAATTGGAGACCTTTTTCGTGAGAATGACATGGATGTACACTTGCTAATATTTAGGGGAAGGTCGTTAATGGAACACCAATTCTGAAAGGCGTCCAAGTCGGAATTTAAGAGTAGGCAATCGGCATTGTCAGACACAGTGCGAAATATCTTAGCGTCATCGACATAACAAAGAATATTTGAGTTAGACAGTATCGCAGATATATCATTGATATAAATTATAAATAACAATGGGCCAAGGTGGGAGCCCTGCGGTACACCGGAAGTGTTGAAAATTGCATCAGATACATAGAGCTCCACGAAAAGAAACCCTCTGAGTGCATTCAGACAAGTACGAATGAATCCAATCTACAAAAACTCGCGGAAACCCAAGGAGAGAGAGTTTGAGAATAAGAATTCTATGATTTATTCTATCGAAAGCCTTGCTGAAATCAGTAAAAATACAGTCAACTTGCTTACCACCTTCAATTGCAGAAATGCAGAAGTTAGAAAATTCCAATAAATTGGTGGTAGTTGACTTACCTCTAATGAAGCCATGTTGAAACGGCTGCAAAAACGGCTTGCAGTGGAAGTAAAGAACATCGCAAATAAGTGCCTCAAAAATCTTGGACATACAACAAAGATTAGCAATTGGTCTATAGTTCGAGATTTCACATTTATCACCTTTTTTGTGAAGGGGAATAATTAATGAGGTTTTCCAAGCCTTCGGAAAAACACCGCAACGAGTTGAGAGATTAAATAAATAACACAAAATAGGAGCAAGAACGGAACCACATCTTTTTACGAGTGAGGCAGGGATACCGTCAGGACCAATTGAAAAACTATCAGTCAAGGTAGAGATTTTCTTCAAAATCGTAACTTCGTCAAGTAAAAGGTCTTTGGGTTCAAGAGAAGTCGGTGTAAACCTCGTCAAATGGGTAAAATCCTTAATGCTAATATCACAGATATCATCCAAAAACGCAGTTTTAAAAAAATCGGCAAACAGGTTTGCTATCGTCAAGGGCTCATTGCTTTCGCTGCCTCCGAAAGACAAAGAAGATGGATAGCCATCAGAATTGCGCTTCATGTTCACAAACCTCCAAAAACGCTAAGGATCGACTCGTAGGGACGCTTTCATTCTATTAATATAATTATTATAAGCAGAAACTAAGTCAGATATAAATTGACTGCGTAAATTGGAATAAGTTAAATAGTCATCGTCGCTCCTGGAGGAACAAAACCTCTTCCAGGCCTTACATTTAATATTCTTTAAATGTTTCAAGGAACTATCAAACCAAGGCAGACTAGAACGCAAGTTATTAGATTCAGAAATAGGGACACAATAAGTAAAACAGATAGACAGCAAATTATAAAAAGATCTTACGGCCGCATTAATGTCACGTTCATCGAGGACGCTACTCCAATCACAAACTGAGAGCCAATTGTTAATCACGGAGAAGTCAGCCTTACTGAAGTTATAACAAGCATCATCTGGTACACAAGAAGCCATCATAACTGGATCAATGAAAAGAGCAATATGATGGTGATGACCCGACTCCGGAACAATGGGCACCAAGCATCGTCGCAGAAAAAACTAGGTCGAGGAACCTTCCATGATCATTAGAAATACCGCAAGTCTGTGTTAAGCCGGAAGAAGCAAGGCTATCTATAAAAGAAAAAGCAAATTGATTAGCAGACCGAAAAGAAGGAACCAAGCCATCATCCGAGTGTGAGAGCTCCCAGCCAACATCTGGCAGGTTATAGTCACCCAAAAGCAACAATTCATCTGAAGACATCAAGGCGAAAGAGAGGTCATCCAGGCAGGAGGCAAACCTTTCATAAACACAAGACGGGGAACCTGGAGGAATATAAGCGGTCGAAATGAACACAGTTTTGCCAGGCAGTCCGATAGCGATACATAAAATCTCCAAATCATCGGAATTCGGGATATCAACCAGTCTGCATGGAACATCGCGACGCACAGCGCAGAGAACACCGCCTCTCACGGGCGCATCAAGCAAATCAGCATGACGATCACGGCGAAAAACAATATACTCAGAGCTAAACAGCTCCGCATCCAGAATTCCCTGAAATAGCCACGTTTCAGTCAAACAAATCACACCGTAACAAAGATCGCTGGAGCCATTAAAGAGCCTAGCCGTTTTTGAACGAAGACCAGTTACGTTTGCGTAGTAGATCGACAATTCCGCAATCCGTTTTTTGAGGACTCATTGGCCAAGCTAAGAGAAGATTCGGAAAGGTCCACGGCAAAGTTCGGGCAGTACCCCTAAAACTTGGAGACCAAGGGCTCGGTCGGGGCATCCTCAGCTCTAGCCGGGAAGCATACGTCTCCCTAAACCAGGGATGTGTGCTTCCAGAAGGCTTTTTCTAGAGCATGCTCGGGTCGCGTCATTGGATTGCGGTGACCACCGAGGCAAAATGTTTCGCCTGCCATCAGGTAGGGCATTTTGCAGCGGAATGCCCGAAGAGAGAGAGGAAAGTGGCAGAAGACACTGTGGAGAGTGCTCCTGCACCTGCAGTTGCACCCAAAGTAGTTGCATCGGCGGCATCCCCAACCAGGAAGTCGCATCTGAGTCTGAAGCATCTGCTGCAAAAAACGCAGCAACATCTGCTGCAATTGTGACTGCAGCAACTTCTCCTGCAATTGTGACCGCAATTGTGCAATTGTGACTGCAGCATCTGCTGCAACTGTGACTGCAGCATCAGCTGCAATTGTGCCTGCGGCATCTGCTGTAATTGTGTCTGCAGCATCTACCGCAAAGAAAGGAGTAACTCCAGCTCCAAAATTAGTCGACGTGGTGAAAGCTGCTTCCAAGGTAGCTCCACTACCAAAGACGTCACCAATGCGCCCAAGTCTTTCTGGTGCAAAGAAAGCAGCAACCAGCAACCAAGTGTCAGCCGGAACAACACAAACCAGCTCCAGGGTAGTAACAGGGACTAGTTACGCCCAGCAGGTAAGTGGCAGCTCCAATAAAAGTGCTTATATAACATAACCATTGCAGGAAATTATGTGACTCCTCGTCAGCCCCCGGCTGATTTGAGCAAGTCTCGGCCCAAATCAGGCGGGGACCTTCAAGGGCTTTTTGACGCCCAGTGGCAGGGCGACAGGTACGGGATGTACTTTGAGCACCTTCGCGGAGTTACTCAAAGTATGTACCTGCGAGCTGTGTCACAGGTCGTCCCATTGGAGAAAATTTTCTCTTTTGGTCTGGTCGGACGCGGTATGGTGTAGGTGTATACGACCACCATAGAAGCATCTACGAAGCTAATGCTCGAAGGTATCGATGTGGGTGGTAGACACCTCCAACCGTACCCGGTGAAAGTGAAGCCGACGAGAGTCTGTTTCTCCCGGGTCCCACTGAGAGCTAAGCCTAACGACCTTGAAGGCTTCTTGAGAAATATATGTATTGTATTGTAATTTACAATATTTCATCAATGAGCTGACTACTACAAAAAAAACAAAACTTAATAAAAACTAAATAAAAACCATATAACAAATCATATAAAAAGCAAAGAGCAAGAAGAGAATTCGCAAAATATTAATTCAGAAAAAAAAGTACCAAAATGAATAAAAAGCAAATAAAAAGTAAAAAGCATAACAAAAACCAAAAAGGACCTCAACAAAGCTGACTTCTCACATGATTACGCGATAGATGAAAATCAATGCAATTAATAGCGGAATTAAAAAATCGCGACAACGACGTTATAGGTTCATTTAATCCATAATTAGTACGATGAAAAAGTAACCGAAGAAAGTCATGATTCCTCAGGGAGCGAGCTGGAACCGATATGCCAAAGCTACCCAAGAGAACAGAAGAATCAATGGACCCACGAATGCAGTCGAAAGCAAAAAGGATCCCGGCGTTACGGCGCCTCTTTTCAAGTGTGTCCAAGTGCAGAAGTTTAAGTCTATCAGCATAAGGAGGTAACATAAGGGAGTTATTCCAAGGAAGGCCTCGAAGGGCAAACCTAACGAACCTCCGTTGAACAGCTTCAATGCGATTGATATGTGACACATAGAGCGGTGACCAGACTGGAGAGGCATATTCTAGAATAGGCCGGACAAAAGTGCAATATAAGAGCTTTGTAATGTAAGGGTCATCAAATTCCCTTGACCACCTCTTCACGAAACCAAGAGTCATATTAGCCTTGTTGACTATGGCATCAAAATGATCCTGGAAAGAAAATTGAGAATTGAGCCAAACACCCAGGTCCTTTGTCTTAATAACTCTTGTTAAAGGACAACCCTCTATGGTAAAGTTATATTGAATTGGAGACCTTTTTCGTGAGAATGACATGGATGTACACTTGCTAATATTTAGGGGAAGGTCGTTAATGGAACACCAATTCTGAAAGGCGTCCAAGTCGGAATTTAAGAGTAGGCAATCGGCATTGTCAGACACAGTTCGAAATATCTTAGCGTCATCGACATAACAAAGAATATTTGAGTTAGACAGTATCGCAGATATATCATTGATATAAATTATAAATAACAATGGGCCAAGGTGGGAGCCCTGCGGTACACCGGAAGTGTTGAAAATTGCATCAGATACATAGAGCTCCACGAAAAGAAACCCTCTGAGTGCATTCAGACAAGTACGAATGAATCCAATCTACAAAAACTCGCGGAAACCCAAGGAGAGAGAGTTTGAGAATAAGAATTCTATGATTTATTCTATCGAAAGCCTTGCTGAAATCAGTAAAAATACAGTCAACTTGCTTACCACCTTCAATTGCAGAAATGCAGAAGTTAGAAAATTCCAATAAATTGGTGGTAGTTGACTTACCTCTAATGAAGCCATGTTGAAACGGCTGCAAAAACGGCTTGCAGTGGAAGTAAAGAACATCGCAAATAAGTGCCTCAAAAATCTTGGATATACAACAAAGATTAGCAATTGGTCTATAGTTCGAGATTTCACATTTATCACCTTTTTTGTGAAGGGGAATAATTAATGAGGTTTTCCAAGCCTTCGGAAAAACACCGCAACGAGTTGAGAGATTAAATAAATAACACAAAATAGGAGCAAGAACGGAACCACATCTTTTTACGAGTGAGGCAGGGATACCGTCAGGACCAATTGAAAAACTATCAGTCAAGGTAGAGATTTTCTTCAAAATCGTAACTTCGTCAAGTAAAAGGTCTTTGGGTTCAAGAGAAGTCGGTGTAAACCTCGTCAAATGGGTAAAATCCTTAATGCTAATATCACAGATATCATCCAAAAACGCAGTTTTAAAAAAATCGGCAAACAGGTTTGCTATCGTCAAGGGCTCATTGCTTTCGCTGCCTCCGAAAGACAAAGAAGATGGATAGCCATCAGAATTGCGCTTCATGTTCACAAACCTCCAAAAACGCTTAGGATCGACTCGTAGGGACGCTTTCATTCTATTAATATAATTATTATAAGCAGAAACTAAGTCAGATATAAATTGACTGCGTAAATTGGAATAAGTTAAATAGTCATCGTCGCTCCTGGAGGAACAAAACCTCTTCCAGGCCTTACATTTAATATTCTTTAAATGTTTCAAGGAACTATCAAACCAAGGCAGACTAGAACGCAAGTTATTAGATTCAGAAATAGGGACACAATAAGTAAAACAGATAGACAGCAAATTATAAAAAGATCTTACGGCCGCATTAATGTCACGTTCATCGAGGACGCTACTCCAATCACAAACTGAGAGCCAATTGTTAATCACGGAGAAGTCAGCCTTACTGAAGTTATAACAAGCATCATCTGGTACACAAGAAGCCATCATAACTGGATCAATGAAAAGAGCAATATGATGGTGATGACCCGACTCCGGAACAATGGGCACCAAGCATCGTCGCAGAAAAAACTAGGTCGAGGAACCTTCCATGATCATTAGAAATACCGCAAGTCTGTGTTAAGCCGGAAGAAGCAAGGCTATCTATAAAAGAAAAAGCAAATTGATTAGCAGACCGAAAAGAAGGAACCAAGCCATTATCCGAGTGTGAGAGCTCCCAGCCAACATCTGGCAGGTTATAGTCACCCAAAAGCAACAATTCATCTGAAGACATCAAGGCGAAAGAGAGGTCATCCAGGCAGGAGGCAAACCTTTCATAAACACAAGACGGGGAACCTGGAGGAATATAAGCGGTCGAAATGAACACAGTTTTGCCAGGCAGTCCGATAGCGATACATAAAATCTCCAAATCATCGGAATTCGGGATATCAACCAGTCTGCATGGAACATCGCGACGCACAGCGCAGAGAACACCGCCTCTCACGGGCGCATCAAGCAAATCAGCATGACGATCACGGCGAAAAACAATATACTCAGAGCTAAACAGCTCCGCATCCAGAATTCCCTGAAATAGCCACGTTTCAGTCAAACAAATCACACCGTAACAAAGATCGCTGGAGCCATTAAAGAGCCTAGCCGTTTTTGAACGAAGACCAGTTACGTTTGCGTAGTAGATCGAAAATTCCGCAATCCGTTTTTTGAGGACTCATTGGCCAAGCTAAGAGAAGATTCGGAAAGGTCCACGGCAAAGTTCGGGCAGTACCCCTAAAACTTGGAGACCAAGGGCTCGGTCGGGGCATCCTCAGCTCTAGCCGGGAAGCATACGTCTCCCTAAACCAGGGATGTGTGCTTCCAGAAGGCTTTTTCTGGAGCATGCTCGGGTCGCGTCATTGGATTGCGGTGACCACCGAGGCAAAATGTTTCGCCTGCCATCAGGTAGGGCATTTTGCAGCGGAATGCCCGAAGAGAGAGAGGAAAGTGGCAGAAGACAGTGTGGAGAGTGCTCCTGCACCTGCAGTTGCACCCAAAGTAGTTCCTTCGCCTGTTGCTGCGCCTCCTCTCTTAGCGCAACCCGTTTCCAAGGTGCCCGAGGAAATTTCTCCAGAGACCACTCCGGTCCTGGCTATAAACGGTGCCACCTCAACACGGGTAGAGACAGCGAGCTCGGATGAATACCTCACAAAATCAGGGCAGGAGAAGAAGAAGAGGAAGAGGCGTGCAAAGCGCAAACCTGACCAGGAGGTTTTGCCTGCACCTCCGCCAAAGAAAGTGCTGAGCAATAGGGGGGTTTCGGCAGAGGAGAGGGTTTCCCGAAATATCCGGGGTAGCTTTTCGGGTTCGAGGATAGACAGACTTTACGTCTCGTCTAGCCTTCTTAACTTTTTCGTTAGTGTTACTCATGAAGTGTGTTCATTAAGTGATCACCTTCTTGTTGTGGCGACTAGCACTTTAGTCGAAAAGCGAACTGCCTACTGGATTTTCAACAATAACTTGTTGAATTCAGTGCAGTTCATTGAAGAATTCATACCTCTCCTGGTTATGATGGTCTAACTCCAGAATTTTTTCTACGCTTCAGGAATCTTTTGATTCCAGACCTATTGGAGGTCTTCAGCTCTGCAGTGATTGGACATACCGAATTTCCCTCAAGTTGGCGGAGATCCGTTATGCGTCTAATACCCAAGAAGGGAGATCTTCAGAGGCTGGGAAACTGGAGGTCAGTTACGTTGTGCAATGTCGACTACAAGATAGTTTGCAAAGCACTCGGAACGAGATTAAACTCAGTGATAGCATCGGTAATACACCCGGAACAGTCCTACTGCATACCAGGTCGTACTATTTACGACAACATCGCCGTAGCAAAACATCTTTTCGCCTACCACGAAAAGACTGGTTCGCAGATGGCCATGATCTCATTGGATCAAGAAAAGGCGTTTGATAGCGTCTCACATGAGTATCTACTGAGAGTGCTCGATAAATTTGGGCTTCCGTCCAGATGGATTGAGATCATCAGTGGTCTGTATAGAGATTCAGTGATTCTCATAAAGCATAATGGGCATATATTGTCTCCTATTCCGTTTCGTCGGGGTATCAGGCAGGGATGCCCGTTGTCAGGAATGCTTTATGACTTTTCACTGGAGCCGCTGCTAGTAAATCTTCGTCAATCGTTGAGACAATATTCAGTTCACCCACCATACACTACTATAAGGCCACTTATTCTAGCGTATGCGGATGAACTGTCTATTTTCGTTACGAAAGAAGATGCATTTCCAGTCGCTCGTAAGGTTTACGAACAATATGAGCGATTAGCGTGCGCTAGGGTTAACCTAAGCAAAAGCCAAGGCCTATGGTGTGGGAGGTGGCGGAATCGTTCAGATTCTCCCCTCGGCATACAATTGACCAACACTTGCTTGAAGTATTTAGGTGTGTATATCGGGCTCGATGGTAAAACACGTAATCGCCGCATGGCTCTGGAGAAACTTTCCGGAGCAGTGAATTCGTGGCGGAATAGATTGTTCCCCCTTTCGCTGAAAGGACGTGCAGTCGTTGTCAATTACCTGATTACCTCGTCCATCGTTCACCTGCTTAAGTCGACAGTAGCGATGGGTGGATTGGGTCTTACGGACATGGTCGTTAAAACTCGTTGCCTTCAGATCAGAGCATTCCAACGAGTGTTCCGGTTTGAAGACAGCTTGATTTCTCAGGTGTGGGTAAGCGCCTTGGGGGGCGCCGGCGTAGGAAGCATTACTATCTGCTTGCAGTCCGCCCACCCTATCCGCACGACTGGTCTCAGGAAATGATCTCTACGATCACGACCTGGGGCAGAATAAGACCGGCATTCCATTTGCAATGGGATGAAATTGGGTACGGGGATTTTTCAGCTATACCGATCAGGTTAAATCCTAAATTAGTGGATTCGGTGTTCAGTAATGCTCGAGGTGTAACAGCCGATACAGGACAGCTTACAGTTCTCGGAGATATCATTGATGCCTCTGGGAACATACTAATACACCCACATACAACACAATTAAACAAATTGGTTGATACAGCACGAGAGAGTTTCAGCCAACTCAGTACCAGGTCGCCTGGCTCAGAGGTGGTGAACGCTTTCGTGGTGAATCAACCGCCGCACACGCCATTCAGTACACTGACATCACGTCGGCTGCGCGATCTATTTGCAGATGCGTTTCCTGCAGAACACTTAGGTGTTAATAGATGGAGCGCACATCTCGGGGTAGATTTGGGAGTAATCGGAGGGGTGACTTGCAGAGTGGTCTACAGTTATCCGTCCAATTATAGAGACTCTGATGTAGCATTCAAACTGTTACATCATAGCCTCGTGCATCCAAATCAGCTGTCGCACATTGACCAGAGCGTTCAAAGAGTCTGCACGGTTTGTGGGGGTGAAGGAACTTTGTTCCACCGATACTTCACATGCCCGGCCTTGTGCGAATTGATGCTACTGGTCCGTCACTTGTGCCAGGTAATCTGCCCGCGTTTCGGCATTACTAGAACATCATTTTTACTGGGGCCAAGGACATGCAGCCAGGTGAATTGTTTAATTAGCTTTGTTCTTACGCTAGCTAAATCAACTGTTCATTTGTATTGCATGCGGATCGAGCCTGGGCAACAGGCCACTGACACACAGTTACATACACGTGCACTTCAGAGACACTTCGTTGTTAGGCTGAGTAAACGACTCCATCTCGAGTTTCTGGCAACGAACGCCGACACATTCAACTGTACCTGGCAGCCGCTAGCGTCGGTGCAGAATGGTAGTCTCACTTTTCACTGGTGACAATAGGCCGCAGCCTTGTAGCATCTTGTCCACGGAGCTTCTCTCCGCTTTGGATTTGCTGCAAGTGCTGCGGGGAAAGTGATTCTCCCGTTGGGAGAGAAGAACTGAGAGGATGATGGGATCAGTTTGCAGATGTCTACGACTCTGCAGACTGGTCCCGCGGGACTCTATCGCGGTCAAAATTTTTCGTGCGTTCGTCTAGAACACTTGATGCTGAGTGTTCCGGGGGAGTAGAAAAGTGCCGAACTTCCCTGCGGAGAGCGTTTCTCCTTGCAAGCAAGAAGTAGTTCTTGATGCAGTGACTTCGCCCGGTGCTGCGTCTATCCCCGGGAACACTCAGTGTTCAGTGTTCTAGTTATTCAAAATTTTCGGTTTTATTTTCGGCTATTTTTTCTTTAATTTAGGTTAAATCAAAAACATTTTTAAAATTTCAAGGAACTCTTCCTGGAGCTACCACTTACCGGGTAACCTTCTAAATTTCTTGTTCATTTTTTATTCATTTTTATTCATTTTTAACAGTTTTGATATTAGGCCGTTTATTCTTGTCCCTTATTCTTTATCGTTTCTTTCACGTTCTTGCTATTTTACTGTTCTTGTTAATTTTATTACTCTTGTTCTTTATTGTTCGTTTTTACTCTATTGTTCTTTATCGTTCATTGTTCCTTAACCATTTTTTGTTTCTGTTTATATTATATTATTATTAATTATTATATAGGTTACAATTTATAGGTTAAGTTTCTCTTTTATGTGTCTTTTTATAGCATTTTTACATTTTTAAATTTATAACGTTTGTGCCAATAAAGCGACATATATATATATAAAAAAAATTATTATTAAGTAAAGTGCCAAGGTGACGGACGTGTCTTTAAACCCGGAAAAATAATAATAAAAAACTAAGAGTTTCGTGCGATATATTGTGTTTTATTGTGTTTTCTTACGTTCCTGTATGACTGTTATTTTTGTTTTTACAAAAAGCATTTCTTTTTTGTTCCTATTGTGGTCAACTTATACAAACTCTTTTGAGAAATATTTTGACATTTTTGCATTTTTGCAAATAAATTAATTTAATTTTGAAGTGTCAGTTCGACTATTAAGTTACCTTAGACTTTTGAACAAGTTGCAATATTGGCTACTGCCACAAAATGAGTGGCAGTAGTAGTGAGAATAGTTCGGGGGGAACTAAAAAACCCCCTAATATACGAAAAAAGAAAGACCGTGGTCAAAGGGTCAACTTAACGACCTTCCTCAACACCAAAGAGCCCACTGAAGAGGCTAGAAAGGGCCCAAACGAAGAGGCCAAAACCTCAGGAGAAGAAGAAGCAGCAACACTGTCCATCGATTCTCCGGCACTATTAGCTACAGTCGTAGGTACAAACAGCGCAGGAACCGGAACAGCGGCATCCATTGTTAAAGCCTCAGCGACTTCCATCGCCAATAAAAAGACATCCGTCTTAAAAGCAGTACCATCTTCTGCCGTGAATTCTCCGGCGATATCGATCGGGAAGAACTCCACAGCTTCCGCTGCCAGAGTGCCAGCGACATTAGCCACATCTAAAATCTTTGGATCACCAAAGTTAATAGATGTTGTTAAAGCAGCATCCAAAACAGCGCCACCACCCAATCCTGTGAATATGCGTCCTAGTCTTTCTGGGGCAAAGAAATCAGCGGGAAGTCAACCAGTACCACCATCACTTGTAAGAGAACAACTTAGTAGGGCAGTAGTAGGGACTAGCTACGCACAGCAGGTGAGTGGTAGTTTTAAGAAAAGTTCCAATATCGTGATACAGGGTAGCTACGTGACTCCAGTCTCGCCCCAAGACGGTTGCGGGGCTTCAAGGCCTTTTTGACTGCCAGTGGCAAGATGATCGATATGGTATGCACTTCGAGCACCTTCGGGGGTACACTCAAAGTGCGGTATGGTGGAGGTCTATACCACGACCATTGACGCAGCCACTAAGTTGATGCTTGAGGGCATCGACGTGGGTGGTAGGCACCTCCAGCCATACCCGGTTTCAGTAAAGCCGACGAGAGTCTGCTTTCTCGGGTCCCCCTCCGGGCCAGGTCTGAGGACCTTGAGGCCTTCTTAGGAAGGTTCGGAAAGATCCACGGCAAGGTCCGGGCAGTACCACTCAGAATTGAGGACGAGGGACTCGGCCGTGGCATCTTGAGTTTAAGCCGTGAAGCACACATCACTCTGAACCAGGGGTGTGTGCTTCCAGATGGCTTCTACTGGAGTGTTACGGGATCGATGACCTGGATTGAGGTGAGCACTGAAGCGAAATGCCATGCTTGTCATCAGGCAGGGCACTTCATCGCGGAGTGTCCCAAGAGGCTCAGGAAAGCGGCTGAGGTCACTGTGGAGGAAACATCTGCCCCAGCAGAGGTTTCCAAACCAGTGACTTCGCCCAGTGCTGCGCCTGCCCTCTTGGAGCAACCTGCCACTAAGGTGAGTAGACTCTTCGGACGAGGAGGTTACAAGTGGTAGCCAAAAGAAAAAAAAGAGAAGGATGAAGAGGGGACGAAGGGAAAGCCTGACCAGGAGGTGATGCCACCACCGAAGAAGGCAGTGACCACTGGGAAGATCTCGGGGGAAGAGGCTACACCTTGCGCTCCGAGTGCACCATCAATGACTCCAATGGAAGTAACTGAAGTTCTCTCGGACGTAGAGGTTGTCTCTGCTCTCGAGACGGCCGGTCCGACCCAAAGCGGCTATGAATCGTGTGGAAGTTCCATTTCGATTAGTAGCCGCTTTGAAGTGGATCCTGCTTTGGCGGAGGTCCCGAGGGAGAAGTTGCGCTCGCTCCTCGATAGCCTTCACTATAAGAAGAGTTCGGACAGGATCCTGACCATTCTCAGGCGTGAGCTTGGAGATCCAGCCAGGATCCTGCCCCAACTGAAACTCCTCATGGCAGAGGCCGGAAAGAAGGCCAAATATAATGAGGTGTCGAGGTGTGAGCGCCTCTTCAATAAAGCTCGGGGTTCCTTGAGGCTTGAGTGCACCAACTAGACTACACAGTATTTTTGAAGACATAAAACAATGGAACACGGACATGGCACTTATACAGGAGACAAATTTTACACATAACACATTTACACGTCTTGAACAAAATTCCAATTTACACAAGGGTTACACAGTTTTTGCCACAGAAACACCCACAGCTTTACACTGATGTCTCCTGTATACACAGACATCTTCCCAGGTTTCGCATCTTCCTTGGATTTCGTCTTAGGGGACAAAACGCTAAGGGTAGTAAATGTGTACCTGCCGCAGGACCAGGATACTGCAAGACAGGCGTTGGACTCAATCCTGTCGCATATTACGAACTTCGGTGGTGAGGTTATCCTTGGTGGTGACTTCAACTGTACACTAGATTCTTCAATCGATCGTCATTCTAGAGTTGAATTCAACTCGGTGAACGCCGCGCGATTTTCGAGCCTAGTCAGACATAGCAACCTTGTGGATGTCTACCGTTGGCTTAATCCAACGACTAGGTCATACACAAGGGTTTCCCGAAATGTTCAGGGTAGCTTTTCGGGTTCGAGGATAGACAGACTTTACGTCTCGTCTAGCCTTCTTAACTTTTTCGTTAGTGTCACTCATGAAGTGTGTTCATTAAGTGATCACCTTCTTGTTGTGGCGACTAGCACTTTGGTCGAAAAGCGAACTGCTTACTGGATTTTCAACAATAACTTGTTGAATTCAGAACTGTTCATCGAAGAATTCATTCAGTTTTGGCACCAATGGCATGATAACAAGAATATTTATTCAAACCTTAGCCATTGGTGGGATGTTGGAAAGCGTCAGATTCGCTCATTTATCGAGACGAGATTCAATCGGAGCAGATATCATACATCGAGTTTGACGGCCGAAGTCACCCGGATTGGTACGCTTCTGCCCGCGCAACCAGAGTTACTCGCACAATACGAGAGACTTAAAGAACGACTGACAGCACAAAACTACAAGCATAGCTTGGAGTTTGAGCTCCGAAACCAGTCGCGCTGGTTGCGAGAGGGCGAGTCTCCGACCGAGTACTTCTTCCAGACAACTCGATGTCGTACCGCGTCTTGTGAAGTAGACTCGATTCTTGCCGAATCGGGCCAGATCCTATACGGAGAGGAACTTGCAAATTATATTCGCAACTACTACACGCGGCTTTATGCTGCTTCGGCGTTGCCAACAACGGGATACTCTTGAGGGCGATATTGTAAACCATATCTCTCCTCAGGCAGGCATTCCCTGTGATATGATAGCATGTAGACGAATCAGCCCTGCCCTCGGCCGTTCATATTCGGCTTCCTTTATGGTTTTTGTCCCAGGGGACACCTTCCTGGCGGTCGTCTCTCCTGACATTTGGCCCTCTGGTGCTATAGTTCGTTATTTTATCCCTAAGACCCGTGCGGTTCCAGCTTCACAGTCAAAAAACTTGCCAGCCGGGTCTACGTATATTATGCTAACGTGACCGGGTTGCGCTCAAAAACCGCGCAGCTTTTCTCCTCCTTCTTTGTGTCTAGTGCCGACATTTTCTGTCTGACTGAGACCTGGCTGTGCGCCGGAATTTCTGACTCTGAACTGTTCGGCCCTGAGTTCCAGGTCTTCCGTCGGGATCGCCACTTCTCTGACCTGTGTTCACCCGTTTGTGGTGGGGTTCTGTGTGCGATTAGGGGGGGTTTCTCGTGCTCGGTAGTTGACATTTCAGACTCCCGCGATCTCGAGCTCCTATGTGTGGTACTGAGATTTCCCACCAGAAGATTATTTGTTATTACTGTTTATGTTCCCCCTTCTTCACCCTCCACTTTGTACGAGCTGCTTGCGGCGGCTGTTGACAGTTTGTCCGACTCCTTGCTTCCCACGGATGACCTTGTACTCGTTGGTGACTTTAACTTGTCCTGCATTAGCTGGGTACATTCTCCCGACTCTGATGGTCTCGCACCCTCGTTCACGTCTGCTCCCCAATTTCTTTTATCCTTTCTAGACTCTTTAGCCACTTCTAACTTGGCTCAATGCTGCGACACTACTAACGATTCAGGTAGATTTCTGGACTTAGTGTTCTCGTCTGACCCTGACTGTACGTCTGTTATGAGAGGCCTGACTCCCTTTGTTCCTGAATCAAGTCACCACCCCGCACTTCTGATTTTCGACACCGCTAACACGTCTCACTCCATATTTGGTGACCTCTACTTTAACTTTAAACGGGCTGATTTCACCTCTATGAATAACTGGCTTCTTTCTTGTGATTGGTCGAGCGTACTGGCGGAATGCGACGTTGACCTGGCTGTGAGCGCTTTTTATGATGTCCTTTACGCCTGTTTCACACTATTTGTTCCCATCGGCACTTCTCGTTCGGGTTCACCACATTTGTTTCGGCCCTGGCTTGACGGCACCTCACGACATCTGAGGAACTTAAAAAGCAAAACTTGGAAGAGATTTTGTACTTCTGGATGCCATGATGACTACTTGGTTTATTCTGAACTCTGCCAACGTTTCTCCGCTCGGATACAGAGCTCTTACGCCGAATACTTGTCTAACATGAGAGCCACGCTGCGAAATGATCCTAAACAGTTCTGGAGGTTCATCAACTCGAAGCGTAATTGTCACGCTTATCCCTCTTCCTTGAGGTATCATGACTGTGAGAGTGATGACTCGTTTACCATTGCTAATTTCCTCGCGGAATTTTTCCGAACTTCTTTCTGTGATTCCACCTGTGATATTTCCACCCCTGACTTTGCCCACTTGACGCGGATCCCGCCTACTTCCCTCGAGTCTAAGGATTTGGTATTTGATGACGCACGTGTTGCTGATTATCTATCTAATCTGGCAGACGGCTTCTCGAGTGGTCCCGATGGTGTTCCCGCGTGCTTCTTGAAGAGATGCCAACTGCCTCTTGCGGGTGCTCTCTGTTATCTGTTCAATTTATCCTTGCGATCCGGCCGCTTCCCCGAACTCTGGAAGACTTCTGTTTTGATCCCGCTCCATAAGAAGGGTAGTAAGTCGGACGTTTCCAACTATCGACCGATTGCCAGCCTGTGTCATGCTGCGAAGGTTTTTGAATCCCTCGTCAGGGACGTACTTCGTTTTCACTGTAGTCCTTTTTTGCGGCCTTTCCAGCACGGCTTTCTTAAGGAAAAATCGACGACTACAAATCTCCTTGAATTCGTTAACTATTCTCTGCCGACCATCGAAGCCGGTAAGCAGGTGGACTGTGTATTTACAGATTTTAGTAAGGCCTTCGATAGGATTGACCATGGAATCCTAATCTATAAACTCTCTATTCTTGGGTTTCCTCAGTGCTTCGTCGACTGGCTGTCTTCTTACCTGTCTGGTCGTACACAGCGAGTCCTATTTGGATGAATCCTTTGCTTCTTCCCTCTTACCCCGATAGTATGTGTCTGATTTCTCTCTCTCTGTATTCTTGTTCGATTTATTGCAGGGAACGATAAACTCGCCCGAACTGTTGGAGGCCGTCAACATTGCGATCCCGAAGCGCTCCTTAAGAAATCGAGAGTTCCTGTACGTCCCTGGTAATCGTACTCTATATGGGATGCACGAGCCCATTACGTCGATGTCTCGCCTCTTCCATCAACAATTCGCCGACTTCAATATGGACTTCTCCAGGCTGCGACTGAAGGGCTTACTCAGGCAGCGGCTAGGTTGATGTGGGCGATATGAATTGGCTGCTGTTTTGTTTAATAATTTGACTAGTTTTGTTTAATAATTTTATATAATTCTGTATTAGTCCTTTGTGACGAACCTGTTTTGAACAAACAAAAAATGCAAAATACAAAACATTCTCGTCCAACGATGAATTCTTTCATCATGTTCCTACTTTCTCTGATGATAGTAGAGAATTCCTGGACAGAACGCTTACTCTCGATGATATGTTTACCGCAACGAAGGATCTTCGACGTCATACTTCTCCTGGTTATGATGGTCTAACTCCAGAATTCTTTGTTCGTTTTAGGAATCTTTTGATTCCGGACCTTTTGGATGTCTCTAATTCTGCAGTGGTTGGACATACCGAATTTCCCTCAAGTTGGCGGAGATCCGTTATGCGTCTAATACCTAAGAAGGGGGACCTTCAGAGGATGGGAAACTGGAGGCCAGTTACTCTGTGTAATGTCGACTACAAAATAGTTTGCAAAACACTGGGAACTCAACTTCGCTCAGTAATTGCCTCAGTAATACACCCGTCACAGTCCTACTGCATTCCAGGTCGTAGTATCTACGACAACATCGCCGTAGCAAAGCAACTTTTCGCCTACCATGAAAAAACTGGTTCGCAAATGGCCATGATCTCCTTGGATCAAGAAAAGGCGTTTGATAACGTCTCACATGAGTATCTACTGAGAGTGCTCGATAAATTTGGGCTTCCGTCCAGATGGATTGAGATCATCAGTGGTCTGTATAGAGATTCAGTGATTCTCATAAAGCATAATGGGCATATATTGTCTCCTATTCCGTTTCGTCGGGGTATCAGGCACGGATGCCCGTTGTCAGGAATGCTTAATGACTTTTCACTGGAGCCGCTGCTAGTAAATCTTCGTCAATCGTTGAGACAATATTCAATTCACTTACCATACACTACTGTAAGGCCACTTATTCTAGCGTATGCGGACGACCTGTCTATATTTGTAACGAAAGATGATGCATTTCCAGTCGCTCGTAGGGTTTTCGAAAAATATGAGCGATTAGCGGGCGCTAGGGTTAACCTAAGCAAAAGCCAAGGCCTATGGTGTGGGAGGTGGCGGAATCGTTCAGATTCTCCCCTCGGCATACAATGGACGAATACTTGCCTGAAATATTTAGGTGTATATGTGGGGCTCGATGGTAAAACATATAATAGCCGCATGGCTCTGAAGAAACTCTCCGGAGCTGTGAATTCGTAGCGGACTAGACTGCATCCACTTTCGCTGAAAGGACGTGCAGTCGTTGTCAATTATTTGATTACCTCGTCCATCGTTCACCTGCTTAAGTCGGAGTGCTTCGAGGAAGGCTTCGTTAAACTTTTGCAGGCAAAAATTATTGACGCATTTTGGGGGGGAAGAAGATGGGTCGCTGAAAGCACGCTCTGTCGACTAGTAGCGATGGGTGGATTAAGTCTTACGGACACGGTCGTTAAAACTCGTTGCCTTCAGATCAGAGCATTCCAACGAGTGTTTCGGTTTGAAGACAGCTTGATTTCTCAGCTGTGGGTAAGCGCCTTGGGGGGTGCCGGCGTAGGAAAGCATTACTATCTGCTCTCAGTCCGCCTGCCCTATCCGCACGACTGGTCTCAGGAAATGATCTCTACGGTCACGACCTGGGGCAGAATAAGACCGGCATTCCATTTGCAATGGGATGAAATTGGGTACGGGGATTTTTTAGCTATACCAATCAGGTTAAATCCTGAATTAGTGGATTCGGTGTTCAGTTATGCTCGAGGTGTAACAGCCGATACAGGACAGCTTACAGTTTTCGGAGATATCATTGATGCCTCTGGGAACATACTAATACACCCACATACAACACAATTCAACCAATTGGTTGATACAGAACGAGAGCGTTTCAGCGAACTTAGTACCAGGTCGCCAGATGCGTTTCCTGCAGAACACTTAGGTGTTAATAGATGGAGCGCACAATTTGGGGTAGAATTGGGAGTAATCGGAGGGGTGACTTGCAGAGTGGTCTACAGTTATCCGTCCAATTATAGAGATTCTGATGTAGCATTCAAACTGTTACATCATAGCCTCGTGCATCCAAATCAGCTGTCGCACATTGACCAGAGCGTTCAAAGAGTCTGCACGGTTTGTGGGGGTGACGGAACTTTGTTCCACCGATACTTCACATGCCCGGCCTTGTGCGAATTGATGCTACTGGTCCGTCACTTGTGCCAGGTAATCTGCCCGCGTTTCGGCATTACTCGAACATCGTTTTTACTGGGGCCAAGGACATGCAGCCAGGTGAATTGTTTAATAAGCTTTGTTCTTACACTAGCTAAATCAACAGTTCATTTGTATTGCATGCGGATCGAGCCTGGGCAACAGGCCACTGACACACAGATACACACACGTGCACTTAGGCGCCACTTTGTTGCCAGATTGAGAAGGCGTTTACGTCTTGAATACCTGGTAACGGAGCCAGACACATTCAACTGTACCTGGCAGCCGCTAGCGTCGTTACAGAATGGTAGCCTTGTCTTTCACTAGTGACAATAGGCCGCAGCCTTGTAGCACCTTATTCACGGAGCTTCTCTCCAAGTGCTGCGGGAAAGATGAGTCCTACGTTGGAAAAATTGAACTGAGGCGATGATGGGAGCAGTTTTCGGACGTCCATGACTCTGAAGACTGCTCTCGCGGGACTCTATCGTCAAAATTTTTAGTACGCTCACCTGGGACTCTTGAAGCGGGGTGCTCCAAGGGGACTAGAAAAGTGGCGAAGACTTCTGCGGAGACCGTCGCTGCTTGCATGCAAGTAGGTATTCTCGATGTAGCGTCTTCGCCCTACATCTACCTCCGGGGATCATTCAAGCTCAGTAACCAGGTGACTTAAATTCATTTAAACATATTTCGGCAACATAATTCAAAATTATAGAATACTTTTACTGTGGCAATAACCACAAAATCTCTGTCACCAGCAGCCCCACGACTTAGTGAAGTTGTGAAGGCAGCTTCGAAGGCAGCACCACCGCCGAACCCGACACCTCCTTTACGCCCCATTCTTTCGGGTGCCAAGAAAGCCGGGACCAGCAAACCAGCGCCACATCTAGGAACCCCAGCTAATACAGACAGGGTAGTAGCAGGATCCAGCTTCGCCCAGCAGGTGAGTGGAAGTTCCCATAATAAGAGCACATTTATTACTGCAGAGGGTAGTTACGTAACTCCTCCTCAGCCTCCAGCTGATTTGGGAAAGTCTCGACCCAAGTCTGTTGCGGGGCTTCAAGGGCTTTTCGACGTCCAGTGGCAAGACGATCGATACGGTATGTACTTCGAACATCTCCGCGGAGTCACACAAAGTGCATACCTTCGAGCCATGTCACTGGTCGTCCCATTGGAGAAAATATTCTCCTTTGGTCTTGTTGGAGGCGGTATGGTAGAGGTGTATACCACCACCATTGATGCTGCCACCAAGCTTATGCTTGAAGGCATTGATGTGGGTGGTAGACACCTTCAACCCTACCCAGTAACGGTGAAGCCGACGAGAGTCGTCTTCTCATGAGTTCCGCTCCGGGCTAAGCCAGAGGACCTCGAAGCCTTCTTACGAAGGTTCGGTAAGGTCCAAGGCAAAGTCCGTGCTGTTCCGTTAAGAATTGGTGACGAAGGTCTTGGCCGGGGCATTCTCAGCTCCAGTCGGGAAGCATACGTCACTCTAAACCAGGGGTGTGTGCTTCCGGACGGGTTCTTTTGGAGTATGTCTGGGTCAAAATCTTGGAAAGACGTGAGCACCGAGGATAAATGTCACGCCTGCCATCAGGTAGGGCATTTTGCTGCGGATTGCCCCAAGAGATCCGTGAGTGCGGCTGAGGTTACTGTGGAGAGCATCTCTGCACCAGCAGTGGCTCTAGCAGCAGTGCCTACGCCCAGTGCAGCGCCCGTTCTCTTGGTGCAAACCGCAGCAAAAACGCCTGAGGAAACTCCGGTGATAACGCCGAACCTGGCTGTAAACGGTGCTTCGCCTACTCGAAGAGAAGTCGTGAGCTCGGACGAGGAGTTCACCAAAGTTTCGGATAGGAAGAAGAGGATGAAGAGAAAGTCGAAACAAAGGCCCGACCGAGAGGCAATGCCGCCTCCACCCAAAAAGGTGCAGGGAAAGAGGACTGTCTTCGCAGAGGAGGCCAATATTTCCTCTCCGATTGTAGTACCAGTGGAATCTGTGGATACCACTGATATATTATCGGAGAGTGAGGTGGTATCCGCTATGGAGACGGCTGGTCCTCTTCAGAGCGGTTACGAATCGTGCGGTAGTACCGCTTCGATGAGTAGCCGCTTTGAGGTCGACCCCGATTTAGAAGAAATGTCTAGGCAGAAATTGCGCTCGCTCGTCGACAGTCTTCATTATAAAAAGGGCGGCGAGAAGATCCTCAACATCCTCAAGCGAGAGCTTGGGGATCCATCTAGGATTCTTCCCCAATTAAAGCTCTTGATGTCTGAGGCAAAAAAACGGGCAAGTATAATGAGGTGTCGAGGTGCGAGCGCCTTTTCAACAAGGTCTCGGATATCCTCTAGGAGCACCGTATCGAAAAGCTCTTCATCCGTAGAGTCGAACTATCATTTGTTTGAGTTCAAAAATTTCCTTGAATGTGTAAAATAACATCTATTTATGCTGGGGGGCTCAGTGCACCCACACGCTCACACGCCATATTTGAAGACATAAAACACTGAAACACAGACATCGCACTAATACAGGAGACAAATTTTACTCAAGCTACCTTTACACAATTAGAACGCAACACTATATTACACAAAGGTTACACAGTTTTTGCAATTGCTGTGTCCAACAGTTTCCTTAGAATTCGTCTTGCGAGACAAAAAACTAAAGATAGTAAACATGTACCTGCCGCATGACCAGGATATTGCAAGACAAGTAATGGACTCTGTCCTGTCGCATCTTGCGAACTTCGGTGGTGAAGTTATCCTTGGGGCTGACTTCAACTGCACACTGGATTCTGCGCTCGACCTAGTCAGACAGCTCAACCTTGTCGATCTCTACCGTTGGCTCAACCCAACGACTAGGTCATATATCCATGGTAGCTTTTCGGGGTCGAGGATAGACAGACTGTACGTCTCGTCTAGTCTTCTTAGTTTTTTCGATAGTGTCACTCATGAAGTGTGCTCACTTAGTGATCACCTTCTTGTTGTGGCGACTAGCACTTTATTCGAAAAGCGAACTGCCTACTGGATTTTCAACAATAACTTGTTGAATTCAGAGCAGTTCATTGAAGAATTTATTCAGTTTTGGCATCAATGGCGAGAAAGGAAAAATGACTACGCGAACCTTAGTCATTGGTGGGATGTTGGAAAGCTTCAGATTCGCTCATTTATTGAGACGAGATTCAATCGAAGCAGGTATATAGCATCGAGTTTGACGGCCGAAGTAACCCGGATTGGTACGCTTCTGCCCGCGCAACCAGAGTTGCTCTCGCAATACGAGAGATTAAAAGAACGGCTGAGAGCACAAAACTACAAGCATAGCTTGGAGGTTGTACTCCGAAATCAGTCGCGCTGGTTGCGAGAGGGCGAGGCTCCGACCGAGTACTTCTTCCAGACATTTTCATTGCTCGTTTGATCCCGTTGCGTGCTTGTATTATTTCGGTGGAAGTGTGTATTTCTTTTAATCTGTTGTTTGCGTGTGTTTTTATTTGACTGCTGGTTGTATTCTTGTTTATTTATTCGATTTGCTTGTTGATTTTGTGTATTGTTTACTTCGTCGAATTGTCTTTCTGTTTTGTGATTAAATTATTTATCTACCTGTTTATTGCCTAAGTACGTGTGACTTGCGTGCTGTTGTGGGTGTGCACTCACTTTTCTCTTTTTTGTTCTCTCTTGTTCGTTTTGTCCGCTTATTTTTATTTATTTTATATCGCTGTTCACATTTATATATTTATTATAATTTTTTTTTTTTTTTTTTTATATAACAATATGCCTGTTTGTGGGGTTTGTACTAAGGAAATTACCCGGGATGGGGTTGCCTGTGATGGCGTTTGTGGCCATTGGTTCCACTCTTCGTGCTTAGGCTCCAGTTCTGTGTCTTCTGGCTCCACTACTTGTCGTGAATGCTCGGACATCAGACCGTGCCATGTCCTTAGGCTGGTGAGGGGCGTGATCGAGGCATTGTCTGGTGACCTGGCCCTCGTTGCTGATAAGGTCGGCTCGTTTTCCGCCCGTTGGAACGATCTTCAGCTCCTGTCCGATGACACGAATATAATTTCCAACAAGGTAGACACTTGCACTCCGGTCGAAACATCCATCTCATTCCTAATTTGTGGAAGAAAAAACAAGTGTTTTTTCCTTTTCATTTTTGAACAAATGACTTCCACCAAGTGCTGCTGAAAGGTAACTTTCTGTTCACACAAGATAGACAAGTTGTTGGAGATTACCATGACTTTGGAGTCAAACTCCTGTGCACTTTTGAGGCGATCAAATGAGCTGTCGACTGGGGTCGTGGCGATTTCTGATTCGCTTACCGATGTGCAGACTGTGATCGCTAACCTTGATCCCGCCACTGCCTCTTCTGTGGGTTCTTCACCGCTATTTCCGGTAGTTGACGACATACGTCGCACTGTGAGAAATGTAAAAGCCGATGTCGCTGCTTGGTCGGCGGCTGTTTCAGCCAATGGTGACCTAATTGGGGCTATTGCGATGGATGTTAAGGCTCTTTCTGCTTGTAGTAGGGCCCCTGGAGGCAACTTGTCTGTCAGAACGTGGTACTGACCCGGAGGTTCGAGGCTGTCAATCTCGACTCCACCTCCGAACCCCTGGATGCTCCGGCTCTGGATGTGGGCAGTCCCTCGTCTGTATCGCTTGCAGCTGGTGATGGCGGCTCGCCTGGCCCTCGTGGTGGTGTGACACGACGTTCCCGCGCTGCCCGTAGGCGTGCCCGCCGATTGCGCGCCATTGATCACCCTGCCTTAACGAATGTTGCTTCAGCAGTGAACATATCTCCCAGTGTCTCCCAGTATAATCACCACTCATCGCAAGAGACTTTACCGTTGCGATCTATTAATGTGTCTCGAAATGAGGGTTTCAATCTGAGAATTGCGCAACCACCGAGGTCCTTTTTCGTCTCCCGACTTGATCCATCGACTTCTGTTGACGACGTTATTGGCTACGTGAGGGAGAGGAGTGGCGTTGGAGATTCTGCACTCCTCCGTTGTCAACCTCTAGGATCTCGTCATTCTCAAAGTCGTCTTTTTAGTTAACATCGTCCCCGGATCTTTTTGAAATAATGTCTGCCCCCGATTTCTGGCCCGAGAATATCATAGCTCACGAGTTTGTGCCCCGTCGTAGGGTCGCGGGAAGCACTCAGACTAGAACATCTGTTAGCAACCAAAAAAACTAAGTACGCTCTTCCTTTACTACCAAAATGTAAGGGGATTAAGAACAAAAACAAGCCAGTTATTTCAGGCTTCTCTTGCCTGTTGTTACGACGTCATCGCTCTGACCGAAACCTGGCTTCATAGCGGTTTTAATGATGCTGAAATTCTTGACGAGTCCTATCAGATTTTTCGTAAGGATAGATACTCTGACTCCATGGCTCGTTGGGGCGGCGTGCTGGTTGCATGTAAATAGCATTTGGATTGCAGGTTGGTTGATATACCTGCCTTTTCCGACACGCTCACAATTGAGCTCTTAACTCTTAGGATATCACTGATGAAGATGCACATTTTCCTGCTTTGTTGTTATATCCCTCCAAACTTGACAAACCATTTTGATGTGGATGGTAGAAGTCTTTACGATATTTTAATTCTTAACCTAGAATTTATTAGTAATATGACAAACCCAGAGGATGAAATCATCCTGCTTGGTGATTTTAACTTACCCAGCGTTCAATGGTTACTTAACGCTGATGACGATGACTACCTTCCCTGTAATTGTCTTACTGCTAAAGACTCCCATTTTCTTGACGCCATCTCCTCCTCTGGTTTACACCAAATGAGTGATGTAAAGAACTCTATGGGAAGACAGTTAGATCTTATCTTTTCTTCTAATTCGTGTAACACTATAGTCGAGCCGACGTCTCGGAACTTATCCGCTATTGACAGTTTGCATCCGTCCATTTTCATCTCTTTTTGCTACGATGGTTCTAATACTGCCGACCCCAACGTAGATCAATACGTTCTTGATTTTAAAAGGGCGGACTTCTCTGATCTTTAAACAGGATCCTTTCGATCGATTTCGCATCTCTTTTTGTTGATAGCGATATCGACGAGTGCGTTTCCGTGTTTTATGATAGGATTTATGATCTGTTTAATTTGTGTGTTCCACTCAAACGGTCAAGATCATCCTGGCAGTCCCCCCCCCCCCCCCCCCCCCCCGTGGTATACTAGAGATCTACGTAGACTTAAAAATAGGAAAAATAGACTATGGAAGACTTACTTACGCTGTAGAAATACATCAACTTATTGTGATTTCGTTTATTGTCATGACAGCTTTTTAGCGTTATCATCATCCTTGTACAGGGAATACCTCGATAATGTTCGCGATAACTTGCATATTGATCCTCGTACCTTTTTTAAATTTGTTAATATGAAGAAGAAAACTGATAACTATCCATCTACAATGTGCTACAATGGATCCTCTAGTTGCAGCGCGCCCGAAATAGCCGACAACTTTGCATTGTTTTTCGAGGGTGCCTTTTCATCTGGCAATTTTGTTCCTTCCCCGGGAGAGTTTGATCATATCCACGAGCGTCCGGCTGCCTCCACTGCTTTGCCCATTATATCTCGTGATATTATTATAGATCATATCAAGAAGCTTGGAATGGACTTTTCTTTTGGTCCCGATGGTGTTCCACCGGCATTCGTGAGATGCTGTTCCGACGCCTTACTCACTCCACTGGAACTCATCTTCAACAAATCTCTTCAGGCCGGTAGATTTCCTACGTTATGGAAGAGCTCCTTTATAATTCCTGTTTATAAAAAGGGGCATAAAAACATAATAACAAATTATAGGCCAATCGCAAAGCTTTCCTGCATACCCAAGTTGTTCGAATCTGCTATATACTCACAGCTTGTAGGGCAGTGTAAGGGGTTAATCTCATCTAATCAACATGGCTTTCTGCCCGGTAGATCGACGACAACTAACTTTCTTGAATTTACATACCACATAATCTCTGCCTTTCAGCAAGGTCTCCAGACTGACTGCGTCTACACCGACTTTAGCAAGGCATTTGATAAACTTCCTCACTCTGTGATTATGCTTAAGCTTGAAAAGTTGGGTTTTCCGCCTTTATTGCTCGATTGGATCTTCTCTTATTTAAAAGACAGGATATATCGAGTATCTTTCCGTAATACTTTATCCAGAGTCATTAGGGCTACATCTGGCGTACCGCAGGGTAGCCATCTTGGGCTGTTGTTGTTTATTCTTGCCATTGACGACATTGTTCATCTGATTAAGCATTCTAAAGTCTTAATCTATGCAGACGATATGAAGATTTTCTCATGCGTTAGAAACAGTTATGATTCTTCCTGCATTCAGTATGATTTAAATACCTTCAAGAACTGGTGTGGATCTAATGGTCTGCAGCTTAACTTGGATAAATGTGAAGTTATGTCATTCTCTAGGAACCAAAATCAGCTCGTCTTTGATTATACCTTTGATGAAACTAATATCTGTCGTGTGCAGTCCGTCACTGACCTTGGAGTGAAGCTTGACCGTAAACTCGATTTCACTCTTCACATTAACTACATTGTTTCTAGGAGTAATTCAGTTCTTGGCTATGTAAAGCGGTGGTCAAGGGAGTTTTCTGATCAGAAGACCTTAATTCACTTATTCTTTTCTTTGGTCAGACCAATTCTCGAGTATGCATCTCCGGTTTGGTCTCCCTGCTATGCTGTTCATTCCAGACGCATTGAGTCGGTGCAGCGGAACTTTGTTAGATTCGCACTAAGAGAACTTCCATGGAATGATCCACTTAGGCTTCCTCCTTATGCGGATCGCCTCCGATTGCTTAATATGCACTCGTTGGAAGAAAGACGTAGAGTTGCTGACCTAGTCTTTATTCACCAGCTTTTGAACTCGAACATAGACTCTTGCACTCTCGCAGGTATGATTTCTTATAGGCATACCCCGTATAGCTTAAGAAGACTGCCTTTACTGCATGTTGCTCACTCTCGGTCTAACTATGGTGTGCATGAGCCTATAAATCGCATGTGTAGAGCCGTGAATATGTGTCCTGTTTTTGACCTGACTCTTACTAAGGACTTGCTGAAACCATCTCTGTTGTCTGTGCACCCCTGATTGTTTTTGTGGGCGTGTTTTGGATTTTTGTTTTTTTCTTTTTTGTTTGTTGTTTACTAATATTTTATTGCATGGGTTGTGGGAGCCTCATTCATCTCAATATACGTTATATTCTGGTGAATAGGTCAATTGATTCTAGGCTTCTGCCTATGAAGTGCGCCTTCTCAGTTAGAAGGCTTAATTCTAAAAAAAAAAAAAAAAACAAAAACAAAACAACACGAAGACGTACCGCTTCTTGTGAAGTAGATTCGATTATTGCCGAATCTGGGCAACTCCTATACGGAGACGAGCTTGCGGATTATATCCGAAACTACTATACACAGCTATATGCTGTGCCGACGTTGCCAACATCTACGTCCACGGATGAATTCTTCCAGTACGTTCCTGCTTTCTCTAATGAAAGTAGAGAATTCCTGGTTAGAGCATTAACCCTCGACGATATGCTTACCGCTACGAAGGATCTTCGCCGTCATACCTCTCCTGGTTATGATGGTCTAACTCCAGAATTTTTTCTACGCTTCAGGAATCTTTTGATTCCAGACCTATTGGAGGTCTTCAGTTCTGCAGTGGTTGGACATACCGAATTTCCCTCAAGTTGGCGGAGATCCGTTATGCGTCTAATACCCAAGAAGGGAGATCTTCAGAGGCTGGGAAAATGGAGGCCAGTTACGTTGTGCAATGTCGACTACAAGATAGTTTGCAAAGCACTCAGAACGATATTAAGCTCAGTGATAGCATCGGTTATACACCCGGAACAGTCCTACTGCATTCCAGGTCGTACTATCTACGACAACATCGCCGTAGCAAAACATTTTTTCGCCTACCACGAAAAGACTGGTTCGCAGATGGCCATGATCTCGTTAGATCAAGAAAAGGCGTTTGATAGCGTCTCGCATGAGTATCTACTGAGAGTGCTCGATAAATTTGGGCTTCCGTCCAGATGGATTGAGATCATCAGTGGTCTGTATAGAGATTCAGTGATTCTCATAAAGCATAATGGGCATATATTGTCTCCTATTCCGTTTCGTCGGGGTATCAGGCAGGGATGCCCGTTGTCAGGAATGCTTTATGACTTTTCACTGGAGCCGCTGCTAGTAAATTTTCGTCAATCGTTGAGACAATATTCAGTTCACCTACCATACACTACTATAGTATAAGGCCACTTATTCTAGCGTATGCTGATGACCTGTCTATTTTTGTTACGAAAGAAGATGCATTTCCAGTCGCTCGTAGGGTTTTCGAACAATATGAGCGATTAGCGGGCGCTAGGGTTAACCTAAGCAAAAGCCAAGGCCTATGGAGCAATACTTGCTTGAAGTATTTAGGTCTGTATATCGGGCTCGATGGTAAAACACGTAATCGCCGCATGGCTCTGTCGTGCATCCAAATCAGCTATCGCACATTGACCAGAGCGTTCAAAGAGTCTGCACGGTTTGTGAGGGTGAAGGAACTTTGTTCCACCGATACTTCACATGCCCGGCCTTGTGCGAACTAATGCTACTGGTCCGTCACTTGTGCCAGACAATCTGCCCGCGTTTCGGCATTAATCGAACATCGTTTTTACTGGGGCCAAGGACATGCAGCCAAGTGAATTGTTTAATTAGCTTTGTTCTTACACTAGCTAAATCAACAGTTCATTTGTATTGCATGCGGATCGAGCCTGGGCAACAGGCGACTAACACACAGATACACACACGTGCACTTAGGAGCCACTTTGTTGCCAGATTGAGAAGGCGTTCACGTCTCGAATACCTGGTAACGGAGTGAGACACATTCAACTGTACCTGGCAGCCGCTAGCGTCGGTACAGAATGGTAGCCTTGTCTTTCACTGGTGACAATAGGCCACAGCCTTATAGCACCTTATTCACGGAGCTTCTCTCCGCTTTAGATCTGCTCCAAGTGCTGCGGGAAAGATGAGTCCTACGTTGGAAAAATTGAACTGAGGCGATGATGGGAGCAGTTTTCGGACGTCCATGACTCACCTGGGACTCTTGAAGCGGGGTGCTCCAAGGGGACTAGAAAAGTGCCGAAGACTTCTGCGGAGAGCGTCGCTGCTTGCATGCAAGTAGGTATTCTCGATGTAGCGTCTTCGCCCGGTGCTGCATCTACCTCCGGGGATCATTCAAGCTCAGTAACCAGGTGACTTAAATTCATTTAGTTAGGTCTCGTTTTAAAATATCTTTCGGCAACTTTATTCAAAATTTTTTAACTCTTATTAGAGCTACCACTCACGGGGTGGCTGTCAAAATTTAATGTAATCTTTCTTTAATTTTCTTTACTTTTTTCAAATTTTGGCAGTCTTTAAAATTTCAACAAATTTAAGTCTTTTTTCGTCATTTTAATATGTTTCAAGTCTTTTTTTTCTACTTTTTGATATGTTCCTGAGCCTTTTTCGATTTTTTGATATGTTTTTGAGCCTTTTTGCTATTTTGTGAGTCTTTTTGATGAGTATTGAACTTTTAACAGTGATATTTTGTGATTTTTGTGCCTTGTTTTTATAAACTTTTTGATATTTTTACATTTTACATAGTAGTTAGGGAGTTTTTTAGTTTTTATACAATATACAAATTATAACGTTTGAGCCTATTACTTTTAGTCCTTTTGACATTTTTTTTTCATTTTTACTGACATTTACAATTAATTATTTGCTGTCATTCGAATATCAAGTCATCTGAGAATATTTCAAACGTTGCTTGATTCACTACTGTCCTCAGTATGAGTGGAAGTAGTGACAGTGATTCTGGGCAGTACCACTCAGAATTGGGGACGAGGGACTCGGCCGTGGCATCTTAAGTTTAAGCCGTGAAGCACACATCACTCTGAACCAGCGGTGTGTGCTTCCAGATGGCTTCTACTGGAGTGTTGCGGGATAGATGACCTGGATTGAGGTGAGCACTGAAGCGAAATGCCATGCTTGCCATCAGGCAGGGCACTTTATTGCGGAGTGTCCTAAGAGGCTCAGGAAAGTGGCTGAGGTCACTGTGGAGGAAACATCTGCCCCAGCAGAGGTCGTCGAAGGTCTTGGTCGGGGCATTCTCAGCTCCAGTCGGGAAGCATACGTCACTCTAAACCAGGGGTGTGTGCTTCCGGACGGGTTCTTTTGGTGTATGTCTGGGTCAAAATCTTGGATAGACGTGAGCACCGAGGCTAAATGTCACGCCTGCCATCAGGTAGGGCATTTTGCTGCGGATTGCCCCAAGAGATCCGTGATTGCGGCTGAGGTTACTGTGGAGAGCATCTCTGCACCAGCAGTGGCTCTAGCAGCAGTGCCTACGCCCAGTGCAGCGCCCGTTCACTTGGTGGAAACTCGGGAGATAACACCGAACCTGGCTGTAAACGGTGCTTCGCCTACGCGAAGAGAAGTCGTGAGCTCGGACGAGGAGTTCACCAAAGTTTCGGATAGGAAGAAGGGGATGAAGAGAAAGTCGAAACAAAGGCCCGATCGAGAGGTCAAAATTTCCTCTCCGATTGTAGTACCAGTGGAATTTGTGGATACCACTGATATATTATCGGAGAGTGAGGTGGTATCCGCTATGGAGACGGCTGGTCCTCTTCAGAGCGGTTACGAATCGTGCGGTAGTACCGCTTCGATGAGTAGCCGCTTTGAGGTCGACCCCGATTTAGAAGAAATGCCTAGGCAGAAATTGCACTCGCTCCTCGACAGTCTTCATTATAAAAAGAGCGGCGAGAAGATCCTCAACATCCTCAAGCGAGATCTTGGGGATCCATCTAGGATTCTTCCCCAATTAAATCTCTTGAGCATCGCCTCGACAAAGCTCTTCATCCGTAGAGTCGAACAATCATGGTTTGAGTTCGAAAATTTTCCTTGAATGTGTAAAATAACATCGATTAATGCTGGGGGTCTCAGTGCACCCACACGCTTGCACGCAATATTCGAAGACATAAAACACTGGAACACAGACATCGCACTAATACAGGAGACAAATTTTACTCAAGACACCTTTACACATTTAGAACGCAACACTATCTTATACAAAGGTTACACAGTTTTTGCCACACCAGCTCCTCGTAGAGGATCTGGTGTGGCAATTGCTGTGTCCAACAGTTTCACACTAACGTCTCCTGTATTCACAGACATTTGCTCAGGTTTCGCGTCTTCCTTAGAATTCGTCTTGCGAGACAAAACACCAAGGATAGTAAACATGTACCTGCCGCATGACCAGGATATTGCAAGACAAGTAATAGACTCTGTCCTGTCGCATTTTGCGAACTTCGGCGGTGACGTTATTGTAGTAAATACTCAAAGCCATAACGCATGTAAATATCCATCGTGACCTACCACAAATTGCACTTTGCAATTCGCCGGTAAACGTAAACAAAGCCAGGCAGTAGAGCCAAATTAAGGCACTCAAGTTTCATGTCAGAACAACATTAACAAACAATGAACCAAAGCTCTGACCGACTTGAAAGTGCATCGCGCAGCAAAAAAAAGCACTCGAGCAATTAAAGAAAGTATGTCACCCGATATTTACAGGTGAATGGATTTGATATGAGTATTGAGCATATTGCGTAATTACCGATAATGTGAATGTTAAGCAATAATTTGTCTACTTTGCAATAACGTAATAATAATAACCTATTAAGTTATGTTAGCCAATAAGTACCTCTGAACTTAGTTAGTAAGCTAAAAATCTGTATAAATACAGTACTCTATTTGAATAAAGCAATTACTCGAAGATTAATCGTGAATTCATTTCTTTGATTAGGAGTTAATGCTTAATTAAGCTGCTCCTCGTTTTAGCTTTGGAGTTAACGCTATTTTAGCTGCTTCACCGGAGTGAAAGCTTTTCGGCTGCTCCCAGGGAATATAATAGTAATCGGTGACCGATATAAAAGTAAAAGCTTTACAAGGCGACCGTGATATTATAAGAAGCAGTCTTACCACTTTACCACATGGCGACCGTGACGTGTAACCTGCAGTCTTTACACAACGACATTCAACTACAATACCGTGGCGATTTAGCCTGCAGTTTTCGGGAATTCATTGATAATTTAATATACAGTTTGAGAGATTAATCCTGGACGTAAAGTTTAACCACAAGAAGACAGTGACAAGTTATCCTGCAATAAATCGTAGTTACATAATTTCAAATAAAGCGCAGGAAGTAATGGACCACGAGATTGATGGAGCATTCGAGAGGATATTCAAGAGAATAGAGAAACTGAAGCAACCGGAGAAAAACATCGAGGAGCTCACTCTATATCCGGCCGGCAAAACCATTCAGCCATATATACCAAAGGCAATAGAAGGAACAACGATCGAGGTCCCCGAATACAAACCTGGACCAAGGAAAATTACCATAGAGGAATATAGGAGAAGAACGCTAAAACATAAGGAAGAGGCATCGATAAACAAAAAGAAGTCAACTCGAGGGGGAAGGCGAAACCGCATTACTCAAGACATTGCGAAGTAGAAGGAACTTCTCAAGATCGTCACCACAGAAGCAGAAATTACAAAATACACGGAGCTCATCAGGAAAGCAAAGAAAGAACTGAACAACATTAAAAAAAAATTACATAATTCTAAATAAAAATAATAATAAAAAAAAAAAATTTCTTTTGTATTGATATTTGTAAAAATTAAAATAAGATTATAATGATCAAATAAAGAAAGAAAAAAAAAAGAAAACAATAAATATATAAATGTTTTATAAATATTACCTACCCCTAAAGCATTTTATTAAAGACATTGCAATAATCAAAGTAGCTGAATTTATTTTCACGCTGTACAGACAGAATTATAGAGGGCTGAGAAATAAACATTTGTGAAAAATGCTCGGCTAACACATGCACATTCACGAATGGACGTATTAACTGAAATAAGGGATGAACTTCAGAAAATACACCGGAAAAACATTGTTCTTAATGTTTTTCCGGTGTACGGCCGGTTTTTACTTTTATTGAAGTTTGTCAGTATTTTCTGAAGTTCATCCCTTATTTCAGTTAATAAGAAATATCAGTGTACAAACTTCTTGAAGAAGCAGAAAGCTTCGTAAGCGTACCAAGAGACGCAGAATCGACATTGAAATTTGCACCAATTTACGAACAAATTAAAGAGCTAGCAGGAGATATTTCGCAACTAATAATCATTCAAAAGGAACACACTATGGCCTTCGATATAAAAACGGCTACCTCTTTGATCCCAACATATGATGGGAAACATGAGGCAACGGAAGCATTCATAGAATTGATCGAACTGCTTGATGATTTAACACCAGCAGAGCATAAAGCAATAATGTTTAAAATTTATCAAGACAAGAATAACAGGCAAAGCAAAGCTTGTAATTACTGCCAATACTAACTCGTTACTCATCCAAGCTTTCGTCGGACGCAGTTCTAGCGCAACTAAGAGTATCACGACAAGGAAATAGAAAATTGGCAGACTTTGCCAATCAAATTGAAAACCTCTCTAGTCAGCTCACTAGAGCACTAATAGCCGAAAAGTTGGCAACAGGAGAGACCGCTGAAAAACTAGCTGACAAATTTTCGACGACGCTACCGGAGATAACAGCAAAGGCGACATCAGTAGACAAAGACCAACCAAGTAACATCTTACACTACAGGGGTAACCATTCCGAAAGATCAGGGAACAACCCAAACAAGGGTAGAAATATTTGGTACAACTACAATAACGGCAGATATAATCAATATACCAACAGACAAAATTATAATTACAATAGGCCGGTCTACAACAACCAAAACAGGTCCAATTATAATAATAACAATAGCTATAACAGGAATTACCGGCCCATGCAAGTACAGCAGACAAACCGTACCCAAAATATTAGCAATCGGGCAAACTTGCAAAATAGAAGAATAAACCACTATGGGTCGGGGGAATACCAGGACCTCAACCCGACACAGAAATGACCCGGTTGGGGGGCATAACACAATCAAACCCCGAGTTTACCAATTTAACCTTTCATTAACAAATTTTATACAAGCGTATGTGGAAATATGCGACTCAACCTGTACATTTATCATAGACACTGGCGCGGACATTTCGATATTTAAACGAAGAAAAATCAGAGACGACCAGCTATACAATCCAAAGAATTACTGCATAATGCAAGGAGTAACTAACACGAAAAAACAATCTATCGGGACAACAACAACTAACCTTATTTTCAACAAAGAAGCCTCAGTAGAGCACTCGTTCCAAATTGTGGACGAAGATTTTGCTATTGAAGCCGATGCTATATTAGGATTAGATTTTCTTACAAAGTTTAAGGCCAACATCGATTACGATACGTGGACACTCTCAATCACCATTAATAATGAAGTAGTAGTATTGCCCATTTCAAGTGGGCCAACACCAAATTCAATAGCCATACCGCCTAGATGTGAAACCATTAGAAAAGTAAAAATTTTCAATATAAACACCTCTGATGATTTAGTCATCTTAAACTCAGAAATTCAACCAGGCGTTTTCATATCAGGTACCATAATTTCAAAAAATAACCCATTAGTAAGAATTTTGAATACTACAAACAAAACAGTAATACTAAAGGAATTGGAAATAAAAACAGAACCCTTAGAACATTTTCACATCATGAAAACCAAACCAAACAACCCAAACAGGGCGCATAAAGTAATATCCAAGCTAAATTTCAATTACATCCCAGACTATGCTAAAGTACAGCTTGAAGATGCATGCCGCCAATACCATGATGTATTTGCTCTAGAAGACGAACCACTGTCGACAAATAATTTCTATCAGCAAAATATAGACCTTTCCGATAATACACCGGTATACACAAAAAACAACCGGATCCCGGAGGTTTATAAACACGAAATTAATCGACAAGTAGGACAAATGCTGGCAGACGGCATCATAGAGGACTCAGTCTCACAATTTAACTCCCCACGGCTAGAAGATATTCTCGATCAGATGGGTCGAGCCAAATAGTTCTCCACTTTAGATCTCATATCAGGCTTTCACCAAATTTCGCTAGAAGAACACTCGAGAAAGTTCACCGCTTTCTCCACAAACCAAGGGCATTACCAATATACGCGACTTCCTTTCGGACTCAATATAAGCCCAAATAGTTTTCAACGAATGATGGCTATCGCCATGGCGGGTTTAACCCCAGAAATAGCATTCCTATATATTGAGGATATTATCGTTATAGGATGCTCCCAGTCGCATCACCTTAAAAATTTAATAACAGTATTTAAAAGACTACGCGAACGCAATCTCAAATTAAACCCTGAAAAATGTCAATTCTTCCAGACAGAAGTCACTTATTTAGGACATCAAATATCGGCTCAAGGCATCAAACCAGATAGCTCAAAATATGAAGCTATAAAAAACTACCCTATACCGAAAAATGCAGACGAAGTAAGACGCTTCGTTGCATTCTGTAACTATTACAGACGTTTCGTCCCAAATTTCGCAAATACTGCATTACCCTTGAATAAGTTACTCCGTAAAAATATAAAATTCGAGTGGACCAACGCACATCAGAAAGCGTTCAACACCCTAAGAAATATCCTAATGTCACCTACGATACTACAACACCCTGACTTTGGGAAACCCTTCATAATTTCAACCGATGCATCAAAAGATGCATGCGGAGCAATATTGTCGCAAAATACCGATGGAAAGGAACTGCCAATCGCATACGCAAGCAAAACTTTTTCCCCCGGAGAAAAAAATAAATCTACTATAGAAAAAGAACTTGCAGCGATTCACTGGGCGATAACGTACTTCAAACCGTATGTTTACGGCAGAAGATTTCGAGTAAAAACAGACCACCGGCCACTAGTGTACCTGTTTGGAATGAAAAATCCCTCATCAAAACTTACACGGATGAGGTTAGACCTGGAAGAATTCGACTTCGAAATTGAATATGTAAAAGGAAAAGAAAACGTGGGACCAGATGCTTTGTCAAGAATAAAAGTTGACATAAATGAGTTGAAGGAAATTAATATAATGCGAATGCAAACCCGCGCAATGACAAATCAAATTAATAAAGAAGCAAAAAGCGCTGAAGATAAAGAGATACGAACCATAGCACCGCAGCCTGATCAACTGCGCGTCATGGAAGCGACATCTCCAACAAAAGTAGAACACTTACCGGACCTAATATTAAAAAACTGTAGCTACAAATCTAAAATTGAATTAAAAATTATGCGCAAAAATGAAATAATATATAAGCGGTATATAAAAACATACACCCAGTCAGTAGAACCAGCATTAGTGCAGGAATTCGAAATACTGGAAAATGATGTTATTAAACAACTTCAGACTTCGACTCTGAAGCTTTCTGCAGAAAGTGAAATATTTAAATTAATCAGTATAACCGCATTTAAAGAATTAGGCAGCCAAAAATTAAAAGAAGTAAATATTCAAATATATAAACCACAGAGATATATCTCAGATAAAGAAGAAATCCAGGAAATACTGCACAATTTTCATTCAACACCGACTAGAGGGCATATAGGACAGTCAAGGATGTTTAACAAACTCAAAGAGCTATATAGATGGAGCAAAATGAAGAAAACTATAGCGAAATACGTAAATAAATGCGAACTTTGTGCGAAAAATAAGTATCAGAAACGCAACAAAGAAGTAATACAAATCACAACAACACCAGTGAACACATTCGATATAGTATCTATATATACCGTAGGACCATTCACTAAAACAGCAAGTGGCAACCGTTATGCAGTAACGATGCAGTGCGATCTAAGTAAGTACATCGTGATAATTCCAACAAAATACAAGGAAGCAAACACTATCGCTCACGCAATAGTCAATGGGTTCATATTAACATACGGGCCGATGAGCAAAACCAAATCGGATTTGGGAACAGAATACAAAAACCAGATTTTTACGGAAATATGTAAAATTTTGAAAATCAAACAACTCTTTGCAACGGCAGCACACCCAGAAACTATAGGAGCGTAAGAAAGAAATCATAAATGTCTGAATGAATACTTAAGATGTTTCGTAAACGATAACAGAGATGATTGGGATACATACAGAACTCTTTACTAGTCAACCAGACCCGGTATATAATTATGATTTGTACAGTAAGGAAGTACAATTCAGACTACAAAATGCACTAAATAAAGCAAAACAGTACTTAGAAGCTTCAAAACAATCACGAAACGAGATAAGTAAAACTGAATGTAACCCACTAACATTAAAAATAGGCGACCAAGTATTATTAACAGTCCAAAATAGAAAGAAATTAGATCCTTTATACAAAGGACCATGTAAAGTAATTGAATTGGACACTGTAAATTGTATTATAGAAGATGAAAAATAGTTTTTAAAAAAAAAGTTGAACCGACTTCACAAAAAGCGCTAAAAAGCATAAAATAATTTTTAATTTTATATCTATTACGACATTTTGAAGTCGGTGCAAATCAAACAAACCGAACAACTACAACACAAATATTTCATCCTTATTTCTTATGATCCCGTAAGCTGAAACGTATTATATATTATTTTCAATTGTGGTTATGTAGTTGTTTTATTTGTTTAATTTGAACCGACTTCAAAATGTCGTAATAGATATAAAATTAAAAATTATTTTATGCTTTTTAGCGCTTTTTGTGAAGTCGGTTCAACTTTTTTTTTAAAAACTATTTTATTTTACACTTTTTAGTGTCTTCTACTCTATACAACGAAGAAAGAACCATCCAAATCGGTCCACACGTTAGACGTTTGTTTTAACCCCCTACCCCACCCCCACTCCACTAAACTGTTTTTCTCATGGAATCAATCAAGGAACATACTCTACCGAACAGAAAAGGAATCATCGAAATCGGTTCACGCGTTACGAAGTTATTACCCCTCCCCCTCCCCCATCAACACCATAGGACCAAATTATTCTCCTATTAGCAATGGGGGATCACACTCTATACAACAGCAAAAAAACCATCCAAATCGATTCAGGCGTTACAAAGTTAGGTTCCACCCCCCTTCTCCCACCCCCACCCCAGCAACATTTTTTTTTCTCGTAGTATCAACCAAGGATCATATTCTACCCAATAGAAAAAGAATTATCCAAATCGGTCCACGCGTTACGAAGTTAGACTACCCCTCCCCCCCACCGACACCTTTCAACATAGGACCACATTATTCTCCTATTAGCAATACGGGATCATACTCTATGCAACAGAAAAAGAACCATCGAAATCGGACCACGCGTTAAAAAGTTAGTTATGAAATTAGAAAATAAGTAAATATGTACATAAAAATGTAAATAATCCATAACAATTGTTATAGGCAAACTAGTATAGTAATAGCATAAACAAAAAAAAAACAAAAATAATTATTAAAGAACATTAAAATATTCGTTTAATTTTTTTTCCCAAATGGGGTAGGTGTAGTAAATACTCAAAGCCATAACGCATGTAAATATCCATCGTGACCTACCACAAATTGCACTTTGCAATTCGCCGGTAAACGTAAACAAAGCCAGGCAGTAGAGCCAAATTAAGGCACTCAAGTTTCATGTCAGAACAACATAAACAAACAATGAACCAAAGCTCTGACCGACTTGAAAGTGCATCGCGCAGCAAAAAGAAGCACGCGAGCAATTAAAGAAAGTATGTCACCCGATATTTACAGGTGAATGGATTTGATATGAGTATTGAGCATATTGCGTAATTACCGATAATGTGAATGTTAAGCAATAATTTTTCTACTTTGCAATAATGTAATAATAATAACCTATTAAGTTATGTTAGCCAATAAGTACCTCTGAACTTAGTTAGTAAGCTAAAAATCTGTATAAATACAGTACTCTATTTGAATAAAGCAATTAGTCGAAGATTAATCGTGAATTCATTTCTTTGATTAGGAGTTAATGCTTAATTAAGCTGCTCCTCGTTTTAGCTTTGGAGTTAACGCTATTTTAGCTGCTCCACCGGAGTGAAAGCTTTTCGGCTGCTCCCAGGGAATATAATAGTAATCGGTGACCGGTATAAAAGTAAAAGCTTTACAAGGCGACCGTGATATTGTAAGAAGCAGTCTTACCACTTTACCACATTATCGTTGGGGGTGACTTCAACTGCACACTGGATTCTGCGCTCGACCGCCATTCCGGAGTTGAATTCAATTCAGTGAACGCGGGACGATTGCGGAACCTAGTCAGACAGCTCAACCTTGTCGATGTCTACCGTTGGCTCAACCCAACGACTAGGTCATACACAAGGGTTTCTCGAAATGTCCATGGTAGCTTTTCGGGCTCGAGGATAGACAGACTGTACGTCTCGTCTAGTCTTCTTAGTTTTTCCGATAGTTTCACTCATGAAGTGTGCTCACTTAGTGATCACCTTCATGTGTGGCGACTAGCACTTTGGTCGAAAAGCGAACTGCCTACTGGATTTTCAACAATAACTTGTTGAATTCAGAGCAGTTCATTGAAGAATTCATACAATGGCGAGAAAGGAAACAAGACTACGCGAACCTTAGTCATTGGTGGGATGTTGGAAAGCTTCAGATTCGCTCATTTATTGAGACGAGATTCAATCGAAGCAGGTATATAGCATCGAGTTTGACGGCCGAAGTAACCCGGATTGGTACGCTTCTGCCCGCGCAACCAGAGTTGCTCTCGCAATACAAGAGATTAAAAGGACGGCTGAGAGCACAAAACTACAAGCATAGCTTAGAGTTTGTACTCCGAAATCAGTCGCGCTGGTTGCGAGAGGGCGAGTCTCCGACCGAGTACTTCTTCCAGACAACACGAAGACGTACCGCTTCTTGTGAAGTAGATTCGATTCTTGCCGAATCTGGGCAACTCCTACACGGAGACGAGCTTGCGGATTATATCCGAAACTACTATACACAGCTATATGCTGTGCCGACGTTGCTAACATCTACGTCCACGGATGAATTCTTCCTGCTTTCTCTAATGAAAGTAGAGAATTCCTGGACAGAGCATTAACCCTCGACGATATGCTTACCGCTACGAAGGATCTTCGCCGTCATACCTCTCCTGGTTATGATGGTCTAATTCCAGAATTTTTTCTACGCTTCAGGAATCTTTTGATTCCAGACCTATTGGAGGTCTTCAGTTCTGCAGTGGTTGGACATACCGAATTTCCCTCAAGTTGGCGGAGATCCGTTATGCGTCTAATACCCAAGAAGGGAGATCTTCAGAGGCTGGGAAACTGGAGGCCAGTTACGTTGTGCAATGTCGACTACAAGATAGTTTGCAAAGCACTCGGAACGATATTAAGCTCAGTGATAGCATCGGTTATACACCCGGAACAGTCCTACTGCATTCCAGGTCGTACTATTTACGACAACATCGCCATAGCAAAACATCTTTTTGCCTACCACGAAAAGACTGGTTCGCAGATGGCCATGATCTCGTTAGATCAAGAAAAGGCGTTTGATAGCGTTTCTCATGAGTATCTACTGAGAGTGCTCGATAAATTTGGGCTTCCGTCCAGATGGATTGAGATCATCAGTGGTCTGTATAGAGATTCAGTGATTCTCATAAAGCATAATGGGCATATATTGTCTCCTATTCCGTTTCGTCAGGGTATCAGGCAGGGATGCCCGTTGTCAGGAATGCTTTATGACTTTTCACTGGAGCCGCTGCTAGTAAATCTTCGTTGAGACAATATTCAGTTCACCTACCATACACTACTATAAGGCCACTTATTCTAGCGTATGCTGATGACCTGTCTATTTTCGTTACGAAAGAAGATGCATTTCCAGTCGCTCCGGAGGTGGAGGAATCGTTCACATTCTCCCCTCGGCATACAATGGACCAATACTTGCTTGAAGTATTTAGTTGTGTATATCGGGCTCGATGGTAAAACACGTAATCGCCGCATGGCTCTGGAGAAACTTTCCGGAGCAGTGAATTCGTGGCGGACTAGATTGTTCCCCCTTTCGCTGAAAGGACGTGCGGTCGTTGTCAATTTCCTGATTACCTCGTCCATCGTTCACCTGCTTAAGTCGGAGTGCTTCGAGGAAGGCTTCGTTAAACTTTTGCAGGCAAAAATTATTGACGCATTTTGGGGGGGAAGAAGAAAGCACGCTCTGTCGACCAGTAGCGATGGGTGGATTGGGTCTTACGGACATGGTCGTTAAAACTCGTTGCCTTCAGATCAGAGCATTCCAACGAGTGTTGCGGTTTGAGGACAGCTTGATTTCTCAGTTGTGGGTAAGCGCCTTGGGGGGGGGGGGTGCCGGAGTAGGAAAGCATTACTATCTGCTTTCAGTCCGCCCACCCTATCCGCACGACTGGTCTCAGGAAACGATCTCTACGATCACGACCTGGGGCAGAATAAGACCGGCATTCCATTTGCAATGGGATGAAATTGGGTACGGGGATTTTTCAGCTGTACCGATCAGGTTAAATCCTGAATTAGTGGATTCGGTGTTCAGTAATGCTCGAGGTGTAACAGCCGATACAGGACAGCTTACAGTTCTCGGAGATATCATTGATGCCTCTCGGAACATACTAATACACCCACATACAACACAATTAGTCTATAGTCTGCTGCCTAATCGATCGGACGCGTTGCGTGATCGCTCTATAATTTGCCCAAGTCTTACTCTAATATTTTCGGTTCGTGTGTTTTGCGCTTGTGTCAGCAAAGTGTTTTGGTATTGCTCAGTGACCTTTTTTTTGCGTGACACGGTTGTTTATTTACATTGACACAGTTTCTGCGTGTTTACTATTTTCTCAGTGACCTTTTTTTGCGTGCCACAGACAGGAACCCCAGTCAATGCAGGGAGGGTAGTAGCAGGATCCAGCTACGCCCAACAGGTGAGTGGAAGTTCCTATAATAAGAGCTCATACATTACAGTAGAGGGTAGTTATGTTACTCCTCGTCAGCCTCCAGCTGATTTGGGGAAGTCTCGACCCAAGTCTGTTGCGGGGCTTCAAGGGCTTTTCGACGTCCAGTGGCAAGACGATCGATACGGTATGTACCTCGAGCATCTCCGCGGAGTCACACAAAGTGCATACCTTCGAGCCATGTCACTGGTCGTCCCATTGGAGAAAATATTCTCCTTTGGTCTTGTTGGAGGCGGTATGGTAGAGGTGTATACCACCACCATTGATGCTGCCACCAAGCTTATGCTTGAAGGCATTGATGTGGGTGGTAGACACCTTCAACCCTACCCAGTAACGGTAAAGCCGACGAGAGTCGTCTCCTCACGAGTTCCGCTCCGGGCTAAGCCAGAGGACCTCGAAGCCTTCTTACGAAGGTTCGGTAGGGTCCAAGGCAAAGTCCGTGCTGTTCCGTTAAGAATTGCTGACGAAGTTCTTGGCCGGGGCATTCTCAGCTCCAGTCGGGAAGCATACGTCACTCTAAACCAGGGGTGTGTGCTTCCCGACGGGTTCTTTTGGAGTATGTCTGGGTCAAGATCTTGGATAGACGTGAGCACCGAGGCAAAATGTCACGCCTGCCATCAGGTAGGGCATTTTGCTGCGGATTGCCCTAAGAAGTCCGAGATTGTGGGTGAGGTTACTGTGGAGAGTATCTCTGCACCAGCAGTCGCTCTAGCAGCAGTGCCTAAGCCCAATGCACCTCCCGTTCTCTTAGTGCAAGCCACAGCAAAAGCGCCTGAGGAAACACCCCAGGAGATAACACCGAACCTGGCTATAAACGGTGCTACGCCTACGCGAAAGGAAGTCGTGAGCTCGGACGAGGAGTTCACCAAAGTGTCAGATAGAAAAAAGAGGATGAAGAGGAAGGCCAAGCAAAGCCGGATCGGGAGGCAATGCCACCTCCACCGAAAAAGGTGCAGGGAAAGAGGAGTGTCTCTGCGGAGGAGGCCAATATTTCCTCTCCGATTGCGGCACCAGCGGAATCTGCGGATCCCACTGATGTTTTGTCAGAGAGCGAGGTGGTATCCGCTATGGAGACGGCTGGTCCTATTCAAAGCGGATACGAATCGTGCTTCGATGAGTAGCCGCTTTGAGGTGGACCCCGAACTAGAAGAAATGCCTAGGGAGAAATTGCGCTCGTTCCTCGACAGTCTTCATTATAAGAAGAGCGGGGAGAAGATCCTCAACATCCTCAAGCGAGAGCTTGGGGATCCATCTAGGATTCTTCCCCAGTTAAAGCTCTTGATGGCTGCAGCAAAAAAGCGGGGCAAGTATAATGAGGTGTCGAGGTGCGAGCGCTTTTCAACAAGGTCTCGGATATCCTCGAGGATCACCGTATTGAAATATCTCTTCATCCGTAGAGTCGAACTATCATGGTTTGAGTTCAAATATTTCCTTGAATGTGTAAAATAACATCGATTAATTCTGGGGGTCTCAGTGCACCCACACGCTTGCACGCTATATTTGAAGACATCAAACACTGGAACACAGACATCGCACTAATACAGGAGATAAATTTTACTCAAGCCACCTTTACACAATTAGAAAGCAACACTATATTACACAAAGGTTACACAGTTTTTGCCACACCAGCTCCTCGTAGAGGATCTGGTGTGGCAATTGCTGTGACCAACAGTTTCACACTAACGTCTCCTGTATTCACAGACATTTGCTCAGGTTTCGCGTCTTTCTTAGAATTCGTCTTGCGAGACAAAACACTAAGGATAGTAAACATGTACCTGTCGCATGACCAGGATATTGCAAGACAGGTAATGGACTCTGTCCTGTCGCATCTTGCGAACTTCGGTGACTTCAACTGTACACTGGTCATACACAAGAGTTTCTCGAAATGTCCATGGTAGCTTTTCGGGCTCGAAGATAGACAGACTTTACGTCTCGTCTAGCCTTCTTAGTTTTTTCGATAGTGTCACTCATGAAGTGTGCTCACTTAGTGATCACCTTCTTGTTGTGGCGACTAGCACTTTGGTCTAAAAGCGAACTGCTTACTGGATTTTCAAGAATAACTTGTTGAATTCAGAGCCGTTCATTGAAGAATTCATACAGTTTTGGCATCAGTGGCGAGAAATAAAAAATGACTACGCGAACCTTAGTCATTGGTGGGATGTTGGAAAGCTTCAGATTCGCTCATTTATTGAGACGAGATTCAATCGAAGCAGGTATATAGCATCGAGTTTGACGGCTGAAGTAACCCGGATTGGGACGCTTCTGCCCGAGCAACCAGAGTTGCTCTCGCAATACGAGAGATTAAAAGGACGGCTGAGATCACAAAACTACAAGCATAGCTTGGAGTTTGTACTCCGAAATCAGTCGGGCTGGTTGCGAGAGGGCGAGTCTCCGACCGAGTACTTCTTCCAGACAACACGACGACGTTCCGCTTCTTGTGAAGTAGATTCGATTCTTGCCGAATCTGGGCAACTCCTACACGGAGACGAGCTTGCGGATTATATCCGAAACTACTATACACAGCTAAATGCTATGCCTACGTTGCTAACATCTACGTCCACGGATGAATTCTTCCTGCTTTCTCTAATGAAAGTAGAGAATTCCTGGAAAGAGCATTAACCCTCGACGATATGCTTACCGTTACGAAGGATCTTCGCCGTCATACCTCTCCTGGTTATGATGGTCTAATTCCAGAATTTTTTCTACGCTTCAGGAATCTTTTGATTCCAGACCTATTGGAGGTCTTCAGTTCTGCAGTGGTTGGACATACCGAATTTCCCTCAAGTTGGCGGAGATCCGTTATGCGTCTAATACCCAAGAAGGGAGATCTTCAGAGGCTGGGAAACTGGAGGCCAGTTACGTTGTGCAATGTCGACTACAAGATAGTTTGCAAAGCACTCGGAACGATATTAAGCTCAGTGATAGCATCGGTTATACACCCGGAACAGTCCTACTGCATTCCAGGTCGTACTATTTACGACAACATCCCGTTAGATCAAGAAAAGGCGTTTGATAGCGTCTCTCATGAGTATCTACTGAGAGTGCTCGATAAATTTGGGCTTCCGTCCAGATGGATTGAGATCATCAGTGGTCTGTATAGAGATTCAGTGATTCTCATAAAGCATAATGGGCATATATTGTCTCCTATTCCGTTTCGTCGGGGTATCAGGCAGGGATGCCCGTTGTCAGGAATGCTTTATGACTTTTCACTGGAGCCGCTGCTAGTAAATCTTCGTCAATCGTTGAGACAATATTCAGTTCACCTACCATACACTACTATAAGGCCACTTATTCTAGCGTATGCTGATGACTTGTCTATTTTCGTGACGAAAGAAGATGCATTTCCAGTCGCTCGTAGGGTTTTCAAACAATATGAGCGACTAGCGGGCGCTAGGGTTAACCTAAGCAAAAGCCAAGGCCTGTGGTGTGGGAGGTGGCGGAATCGTTCAGATTCTCCCCTCGGCATACAATGGACCAATACTTGCTTGAAGTATTTAGGTGTGTATATCGGGCTCGACGGTAAAACACGTAATCGCCGCATGGCTCTGGAGAAACTATCCGGAGCAGTGAATTCGTGGCGGACTAGATTGTTCCCCCTTTCGCTGAAAGGACGTGCAGGCGTTGTCAATTACTTGATTACCTCGTCCATCGTTCACCTGCTTAAGTCGGAGTGCTTCGAGGAAGGCTTCGTTAAACTTTTGCAGGCAAAACTAATTGACGGATTTTGGGGGGGAAGAACATGGGTCGCTGAAAGCACGCTCTGTCGACCAGTAGCGATGGGTGGATTGGGTCTTACGGACATGGTCGTTAAAACTCGTTGCCTTCAGATCAGAGCATTCTAACGAGTGTTTCGGTATGAAGACAGCTTGATTTCTCAGCTGTGGGTAAGCGCCTTGGGGGTGCCGGCGTAGGAAAGCATTACTATCTGCTTTCAGTCCGCCCACCCTATCCGCACGACTGGTCTCTGGAAATGATCTCTACGATCACGACCTGGGGCAGAATAAGACCGGCATTCCATTTGCAATGGGATGAAATTGGGTACGGGGATTTTTCAGCTATACCGATCAGGTTAAATCCTGAATTAGTGGATTGGGTGTTCAGTAATGCTCGAGGTGTAACAGCCGATACAGGACAGCTTACAGTTCTCGGAGATATCATTGATGCCTCTGGGAACATACTAATGCACCCACATACAACACAATTAGTCTATAGTCTGCTGCCTAATCGATCGGACGCGTTGCGTGATCGCTCTATAATTTGCCCAAGTCTTACTCTAATATTTTCGGTTCGTGTGTTTTGCGCTTGTGTCAGCAAAGTGTTTTGGTATTGCTCAGTGACCTTTTTTTTGCGTGACACGGTTGTTTATTTACATTGACACAGTTTCTGCGTGTTTACTATTTTCACAGTGACCTTTTTTTGCGTGACTCAGTTGTTTATTTACGTATTCGTGAAGTATTTTTTGCTTCGCATTGGAAATTACTATAATCTGGTGTAAATTCAACTATTTAACTTTTCTCATTATTAAAATTTTTTTGTGACAATCTTTCTAAACATAATGGCAATCTGCAAAGCGTGCTCTATTGAATTACTTACCAATGGTGTGGCCTGTGATGGCATTTGTGGTGATGGTTTCCACGGTACATGTCTGGAGCCCTGTAGTGGTGGTCTTGCTACATGCAAGGATTGCTCCAATATAAAGCCCTGCCATGTTTTACGTCTTATGAAAGGAGTCGTTGCTACGCTTTCCACCGACCAAACGTTTATAGGGGATAAGGTCAATGAGATATCCTCTAACTTGGCCGGAATGCAGATTCTGTCCGATGACTGCGCCAGTTTAAATTCAAAACTGGACAAGGTGATTCAAATCGCAGAGGCTTTGAGCAGTGATTCGTCGCTGCTTTCTAATAAGATTCATGTGATATCTTCGAAGTTAAGTGCGCTGGTGGCTTCCTTGGATGACCTTTGCTTAACACAATCTACGTCTGGCTCACCATCGCCCTCCATCGGCCAGCCTGCTGGGTCAATTATGCCACTCATAGACGACATTCGGCGCGGTGTCCGGCACGTCAAGCAGGATCTAAATTCGTGCTCTACAGCCATTGATAGAAACTTTAAACTTATTGGCTCAGTTTCCTCTGATCTTAGGTGTTTAACGTCAAAAGGCTCTCTCGGCTCTTCTTTTCATCCGTCCGACGCCATTACTGCATCTGGTTCGGCTTCTGCTTCTTCAGGAACTTCATCGCCGAACAGCAACTGCCCCACTCGCCGGGATTCAACATCCGCAGCTCCACCTCAATCAATCGAGAAAGTGGTTCCTGCAGCTCCCCCTCAATCAACCGAGAAAGTGGTTCCTACAGCTCCACCTCAATCAACCGAGAATGTGGTTCCTGCAGCTCCACCTCAATCAACCGAGAAAGTGGTTCCCACAAACTCGCTTTCCTCCTCAGCGCAGCCTGCTCCAGATGTTGATGCTACTGTTGGTTCGATCGTGCCCCAGATGGCGACGGATACTGGTGTCGTCATCAATGTCTCACCGCTAGTGTCATCCCAATCCACTTCCACCGCACCTACGATTAACAAATTCGGCACCACCTGGTCGGTATTGGAATGGGAACAGAGATTAAAGAAACTAGGCAGCAAATACTCATCTTCATCAAACGACCATACTTCATTTCTCCTTAAGGGTGCGCCTCACAACGCCACCGTTTCCTGGGTACATAGCTTTTTTTCCCGGAATTTCGCATTCATCCCCGTTAGCTGCCTGAAGTTACTCTCGGACGCAAGGAAATTCAGCAATTTCAAGATCTCCATCCCGAACAAGTATGTGTGGCTCATCAGTAACCCCACCTGCAAAATCTTCACTCTCGGGACTATCGAAATATCCAAGTGGTCCAGGAAGTATGTTAAGTTTAACCCTAAGCCCTCTGCATCTAACCCTAAATTAAATTCTAATAGACCAAATCCTTCTAACTATCCAAAAGGTAATTCCAAACGTCCTTCTCCCATACCTAAATTTAGTATTCAGCCTAATCGTAAGAACATTAGCACTAGTAACAACATAATCTCTCATCACTCTTCCGCACCTAGTGATCCAAACTCCAATTGGCAATTCAAAATGGGTGCATTTCCAGACTTTAAACTAAGTACCCGAATCAATTATCCTAACTTTATTTATTCTGACACCCTTAACCCCTCAGATCCACTTACAGCAAAGCCCTCGAAAACATCCATCCCAGCCGACAACCCTATCACTACTGTCTCGAATTCTATATATCCAGCGCATCCACCCAACCACGCACTCCCAACTCCTTCCGAGTGCCCACCTAGCCACAAGCCATCAACTTCCGACCACCCCACCACCTCTACTTCGATTTCCGTCTGTCCCACCCCTCCACTGCATACACCTAACCTCGCACCCGCTACTTCCTCCGCATGCCCACCTAATTGCAAGTCATCAGCTTCTTTCACTATCCCCCTTCTCAAACTTCTTCAAACCGCTCCAAAAAAGTCGCAACGACTCCTTAAACTACTTTCGTTCCTAACCCCCCCCCCCCCCCCCCCCGCTTTCTCTATTTCTGACCTCCCCCCTTATGCACCTGCGGTCTCCGATCAAGTACCTCTCCCCAGCAGCTTGTCAGTCTATTACCAGAACGTCAGAGGGCTTCGCACAAAAACATCCAATGCTTTCCTAAACTCCCACAAATTCCCGCACGATATCTTTGCCTTAACTGAAACCAATCTAATACCAGGAATTCTCGACAACGAACTATCCCCTCCTAACTATACCATTTTCCGTGTTGACGGTTGTGTAGGCAACAATGACCCACCAGGCCGTGGGGTTCTCATAGCTGCTCACAACCGTTATGATGCCACCCTGTTTAAGACCTCCGACTCTTCAATATCTGAATTTGTATGTATCAAATTAACACTGAATAAGTGTATTCTGTATATTCTTTGTTGTTATATTCGTCCCTCCCAACCTATAGAAGCCTACAAGCCCGTAATTGAAACGTTAGACACCATGCTTGAGAACGCTAACGCCTCCGATGAATTCATTGTACTGGTCATTGTCTGAGGACTGCTCACACTTTGTCCCCTTAAACGCCTCTTCCGCCAAAGAAGCCTTTTTTACCGATCAGCTCTCTGTTTCTGGTTTCTTTCAAGTTAGTGGAATCAGAGACTTCCTGAACAGACAATTAGACTTAATCTTTTCCTCAGACCCAGTTAACTCGGCTGTCGCGGAAAGCGAACATCTCCTCTCCTCCCTCGATCGTCACCATCCTACCCTGTTCCTCGTTTTCTCCTACGAACACCCTCACGCCCTTTCAGGCTCCGAGTCTTCTCTTTCCTTCAATTTTCGTAAAGGCGACTTTGAAAAATTAAATCACTTGCTCCTCAACTCCAACATTGGCAATATCCCTCAACATCTTCCAATAGACATTGCTGTAGAGGCGTTTTATTCGGAAATACATGCTTGCCTTACACAATCTATCCCTCTTCTTCCTCGTAAAAACTGCTCCTCATCCCCCGTTTGGTACGACAAAGAATTACGCTCTCTCTGCAACAGGAGAAATAAACGTTGGCAAACTTTTCTTCTGACCCAAAATGAGTCTGACTATTCTTCCTACTTGTCTGCTTACACCTCTTTTTCTGAACGTTGTGATATCCTCTACCATGAGTACCTCCATCGGATGGAAACTAGCCTCATATCCGACCCCAAGTGCTTTTATAGCTTTATTAATTCTAAGAAGAAATCCAATGGTTACCCTTCCACCCTAAAGCTCAAAAATACCTCTTCATCAGATCCTAAGGTTATCGCCAACCTCTTTGCACACTTCTTCAGTAAATCTTTCAGCGACAATTCGCTCCAAACTGACCTTAGCTACTTTTCATTCTTGGACAAATGCACTCAAACGTCGTTTACATCTTTTGACCCTGACCCCGAACAAATCGCTGCCAGTATTAACGGGCTTGCGGATGACTTTCACCCCGGTCCTGACGGCATTCCAGCCATAGTTCTGAAAAAGTGTACCATGCATCTAGTTCAACCCCTTACTTTGCTTTTTCGCCTCTCGGTCACTCAAGGGGTTTTCCCTCAATTATGGAAAAACTCTTATATTATTCCCATATTCAAAAAAGGCTGCAAGAACGATGTATCCAACTACAGACCCATTGCTAAATTATCATCCATACCTAAACTATTCGAAAAATTGGTCTATGATTCCATGTTCTTCCACTGTAAGTCTATTTTCTCCTTCTCCCAGCATGGCTTCCTCAGAGGTAGATCTACAACCACCAACCTTACCGAATTCGTCTCCAAAACACTATGTGCCCTGGAAAACGGTAAAGATGTTGATGTCATCACCACCGATTTTAGTAAAGCCTTTGACAAGATCTCCCATAGCGTAATCCTGTTTAAACTTGATCGCCTAGGCTTCCCCCCCCAGATTCATCTCCTGGATTCAATCCTTCCTCAACAACCGTCAATACAATGTTCTTTTCAGCTCATCCATTTCTAACCCCATTGTCGCTCGTTCCGGCGTCCCTCAGGGCAGCCACCTCAGTCCATTAATTTTCATCCTTACAATTAATGAGTTGAATGTGTCATAAAATACTCAGAGCTGTCCATTTATGCTGATGACATGAAAATAATTAAACATATCTCCTCAACAACCGACTCTCTTCTTCTCCAAAAGGACCTCGATTCGTTCACCACATGGTGCATGAAAAACTTTCTAGAGCTCAATGTCTCTAAATGCCAGTCCATCTCTTATTCCCGCAAGCGTCTTACCAACACCCCGAGAACATACATGTTAACCAACGAACCAGTCCCTATCGTTAGCTCTTTGTGTGACCTAGGAATAATCTGTGATAGTGAACTCAATTTCCGTTCCCGTATTGATAGCATAATTAACAGAGCTAACTCCGCGCTAGGGTTTGTAAAGCGCTGGTCTAGAGAGTTCTCCAATCCTTATGTTTCCAAATCTCTCTATATTTCCTTCGTGAGACCTCTCCTTGAATATGCCAGCCAGGTTTGGTCACCCACGCAAACAACCCACATTAACAGAATTGAATCTGTCCAGCGTAGGTTCATTGGCTTTGCTCTACGTGATCTTCCATGGGTAGATAGATTCAACCTTCCACCTTATGAAAACCGTCTGAAACTGATCGAATTACAACCCCTAAGTAAACGTCGTGATGTTTCCGACGTTCTCTTCATTCATAAGCTACTAGCTGGTGCCATAGACTGCCCTTCAATCCTGCAGTCTTTACCCATCTATACCAATCCTCGCAACCTTAGGTCCACTCCCCTTTTCCGACTCGACCGCCATCGCACGAACTACGGTCAACGCGAACCAATTACCAGGATGCTTCGAAAAGTCCCTCCTTTGACTTCCATCTGAGTAAATCATCCCTTCACAAAGCCTTATATCTTTATCCCGCCCATCTTGATCGCCTTTCCTAATTCTCCTTCCTCCCAGTCTAAAGTTATCATAATCATTGCTTATATTGTAGCCTACATTATCTGTTATGAATTATTGTTTATTTTAGTTTGTAGTAGTTATTTTGTTATTTTGTATTTTTTTATGTAATAGCTTGCATTAAGCTTAAATAAATGTTAAATTAAACCAATTGGTTGATACAGCACGAGAGCGTTTCAGCCAACTTAGTACCAGATCACCTGGCACAGAGGTGGTGAACGCTTTTGTGGTGAATCAACCGCCGCACACGCCATTTAGTACACTGACATCACGTCGGCTGCGCGACCTCTTCACAGTTTCGATACCTGCAGAACACCAAGGTATCAATAGATGGAGCGCACATCTCGGGGCAGAATTGGGAGTAATCGGAGGGGTGACTAGCAGAGTGGTCTACAGTTATCCGTCCAATTATAGATACTCTGATGTGGCATTCAAACTGCTACATCATATCCTCGTGAATCCAAATCAGCTGTCGCACATTGACCAGAGCGTTCAAAGATTCTGCACGGTTTGTGGGGGTGAAGGAACTTTGTTCCACCGATACTTCACATGCCCGGCCTTGTGCGAATTAATGCTACTGGTCCGTCACTCGTGCCAGACAATCTGCCCGCGTTTCGGCATTACTCGAACATCGTTTTTACTGGGGCCAAGGACATGCTGCCAAGTGAATTGTTTAATTAGCTTTGTTCTTACACTAGCTAAATCAACAGTTCATTTGTATTGCATGCGGATCGAGCCTGGGCAACAGGCCACTGACACACAGATACACACACGTGCACTTAGGAGCCACTTTGATGCCAGATTGAGAAGGCGTTTACGTCTTGAATACCTGGTAACGGAGCCAGACACATTCAACTGTACATGGCAGCCGCTAACGTCGGTACAGAATGGTAGCCTTGTCTTTCACTGGTGACAATAGCACCTTATTCACGGAGCTTCTCTCCGCTTTGGATCTGCTACAAGTGCTTAGGGAAACATGAGTCCTACGTTGGAAAAATTGAACTGAGGCGATGATGGGAGCAGTTTTCGGACGTCCATGAGTCTGCAGACTGCTCTCGCGGGACTCTATCGTCAAAATTTTTAGTACGCTCACCTGGGACTCTTAAAGCGGGGTGCTCCAAGGGGACTAGAAAAGTGGCGAAGACTTCTGCGGAGAGCGTCGCTGCTTGCATGCAAGTAGGTATTCTCGATGTAGCGTCTTCGCCCGGTGCTGCATCTACCTCCGGGGATCATTCAAGCTCAGTAACCAGGTGACTTAAATTCATTTATTTAGGTCTTTTAGTTTTTTAAACATATTTCGGCAACATAATTCAAAATTATAGAATACTTTTCGGAACTTCCACTCACCGGGAGGCTCTCAAATTTTGATTTAAATTTTCTTAACATTTCTTTACTTTTCTTTTTTCACATTTTGGCAGGTCTTATCTATAATTTAACAAATTTGAGTCTTTTTTCGTCCTTCTGACATGTTTCAAGTATATTTTATACTTTTTGATATGTTCCTGAGCCTTTTGCGATTTTGTGATATGTTTTTGAGCCTTTTTGCTATTTTTTGAATCTTTTTGATTTTTTACAATGATATTTTGTGATTTTTGTGCCTTGTTTTTATAAACTTTTTGATATTTTTACATTTTACAGAGTAGTTAGGGAGTTTTTTAGTTTTTATACAATATACGAATTATAACGTTGAGCCAATTTAAGGTAACATATATACATAAAAAAAAAAAAATTAGAAGTGTCAGTGAGTCTACATCGCGTGCCATTGAGCTCCTAGTAATAGTGCCATATCTTCGAGAAAAAGTGTAATAAATTTATAAAAAGTTGACTAAAGCAAGTGAAAACAATCAGACAATAGACTGAAGTGAAATTTAGAGACAGAGACAAATAAAGTGTTATAAGTTATTAATTACAAACAATATTTTGCATAATTAAAAGTGAAAAAGCGAAAAATAATTCTTTTTGCTCAAGGTTGTTAAGCAACCGAGAAAGTTGTTTATCGCAGGTAAACAAGAAAATTCATTGCTTAGCAACATATTGTCTGCTCTATACAAAGTAGGCGCAGACATTTAAACTTAAATTTTTTAACACCCAACAATGCTAGAAAGAAAAGGGACCGAGGACAGAAATTAATCCTCGGTGCTTTCCTGAACGCCGTAGAGCCCACTGAAAAGGCTAAGACAGGGCCCACTGAAGAGGCCAAAGCGAGGAATGTGCCAGCTGTAGCCACCGGTGTACTCGTAACAGGCGTCACGCAACTAAAAGCGACATCCGTTGCTTCGACTTCTGCAGCATTAGCTGATCCTGTGCCAGCAACTATCGTCGCTTCAACAAGCGCCGTAACCACTGCTGCTGTGCCAGCGACTGCCGTCGCTTCAATAACAGCGGCAACCGCCGCCCCAGTTCCAGCGACATCCGTCGCTAAAACTTCTGCAGCTACCGCTGCGAAGCCATCAGCGGCATCCGCCGCCAAAGTGCCAGCAGCAACCGCTGCTAAAAACCCTGTGTCACCTGTGTCAAGTCTGTTGCGGGGCTTCAAGGGCTTTTCGACGCCCAGTGGCAAGACTGTGGAGAGCATCTCTGCACCAGCAGTCGCTCTAGCATCAGTGCCTAAGCCCAATGCACCTCCCGTTCTCTTAGTGCAAGCCACAGCAAAAGCGCCTGAGGAAACACCCCAGGAGATAACACCGAACCTGGCTATAAACGGTGCTACGCCTACGCGAAAGGAAGTCGTGAGCTCGGACGAGGAGTTCACCAAAGTGTCCGATAGAAAAAAGAGGATGAAGAGGAAGGCCAAGCAAAGGCCGGATCGGGAGGCAATGCCCCCTTCACCGAAAAAGGCGCAGGGAAAGAGGAGTGTCTCTGCGGAGGAGGCCAAAATTTCCTCTCCGATTGCGGCACCAGCGGAATCTGCGGATCCGACTGATGTTTTGTCAGAGAGCGAGGTGGTATCCGCTATGGAGGCGGCTAGTCCTATTCAAAGCGGATACGAATCGTGCGGTAGTACCGCCTCGATGAGTAGCCGCTTTGAGGTGGACCCCGAACTAGAAGAAATGCCTAGGGAGAAATTACGCTCGCTCCTCGACAGTCTTCATTATAAGAAGAGCGGGGAGAAGATCCTCAACATCCTCAAGCGAAAGCTTGGGGATCCATCTAGGATTCTTCCCCAGTTGAAGCTCTTGACGACTGCAGCAAAAAAGCGGGGCAAGTATAATGAGGTGTCGAGGTGCGAGCGCCTTTTAAACAAGGTCTCGGATATCCTCAAGGAGCACCGTATCGAAGAATCTCTTCATCCGTAGAGTCGAACAATCATTGTTTCAGCAAGAATATTTCCTTGAATGTGTAAAATAACATCGATTAATGCACCCACACGCTTTCACGCAATATTCGAAGACATAAAACACTGGAACACAGACATCGCACTAATACAGGAGACAAATTTTACTCAAGACACCTTTACACATTTAGAACGCAACACTATCTTACACAAAGGTTACGCAGTTTTTGCCACACCAGCTCCTCGTAGTGGATCTGGTGTGGCAATTGCTGTGTCCAACAGTTTCACACTAACGTCTCCTGTATTCACAGACATTTGCTCAGGTTTCGCGTATTCCTTAGAATTCGTTTTGCGAGACAAAACACTAAGGATAGTAAACATGTACCTGCCGCATGACCAGGATATTGCAAGACAAGTAATGGACTCAGTCCTGTCGCATCTTGCGAACTTCGGTGGTGAAGTTATCCTTGGGGGTGACTTCAACTGCACACTGGATTCTGCGCTCGACCGCCATTCCGGAGTTAAATTCAACTCAGTGAACGCGGGACGATTGCGGAACCTAGTCAGACAGCTCAACCTTGTCGATGTCTACCGTTGGCTCAACCCAACGACTAGGTCATAGAACTAGGGTTTCTCGAAATGTCCATGGTAGCTTTTCAGGCTCGAGGATAGACAGACTGTACGTCTCGTCTAGTCTTCTTAGTTTTTTCGATAGTGTCACTCATGAAGTGTGCTCACTTAGTGATCACCTTCTTGTTGTGGCGACTAGCACTTTGGTCGAAAAGCGAACTGCCTTCTGGATTTTCAACAATAAATTGTTGAATTCAGAGCAGTTCATTGAAGAATTTATTCAGTTTTGGCATCAATGGCGAGAAAGGAAAAATGACTACGCGAATTGCTCTCGCAATACGAGAGATTAAAAGGACGGCTGAGATCACAAAACTACAAGCATAGCTTGGAGTTTGTACTCCGAAATCAGTCGCGCTGGTTACGAGAGGGCGAGTCTCCGACCGAGTACTTCTCCCAGACAACACGACGACGTACCACTTCTTGTGAAGTAGATTCGATTCTTGCCGAATCTGGGCAAATCCTACACGGAGACGAGCTTGCGGATTATATCCGAAACTACTATACACAGCTATATGCTGTGCCGACGTTGCCAACATCTACGTCCACGGATGAATTCTTCCAGTACTTTCCTGCTTTCTCTAATGAAAGTAGAGAATTCCTGGACAGAGCATTAACCCTCGACGATATGCTTACCGCTACGAAGGATCTTCGCCGTCATACCTCTCCTGGTTATGATGGTCTAATTCCAGAATTTGTTCTACGCTTCAGGAATCTTTTGATTCCAGACCTATTGGAGGTCTTCATTTCTGCAGTGGTTGGACATACCGAATTTCCCTCAAGTTGGCGGAGATCCGTTATGCGTCTAATATCCAAGAAGGAAGATCTTCAGAGGCTGGGAAACTGGAGGCCAGTTACGTTGTGCAATGTCGACTACAAGATAGTTTGCAAAGCACTCGGAACGATATTAAGCTCAGTGATAGCATCGGTAATACACCCGGAACAGTCCTACTGCATACCACGTCGTACTATTTACGACAACATCGCCGTAGCAAAACATCTTTTCGCCTACCACGAAAAGACTGGTTCGCAGATGGCCATGATCTCGTTGGATCAAGAAAAGGCGTTTGATAGCGTCTCACATGAGTACCTACTGAGAGTGCTCGATAAATTTGGGCTTCCGTCCAGATGGATTGAGATCATCAGTGGTCTGTATAGAGATTCAGTGATTCTCATAAAGCATAATGGGCATATATTTTCTCCTATTCCGTTTCGTCGGGGTATCAGGCAGAGATGCCCGTTGTCAGGAATGCTTTATGACTTTTCACTGGAGCCGCTGCTAGTAAATCTTCGTCAATCGTTGAGACAATATTCAGTTCACCCACCATACACTACTATAAGGCCACTTATTCTAGCGTATGCTAATGACCTGTCTATTTTCGTTACGAAAGAAGATGCATTTCCAGTCGCTCGTAAGGTTTACGAACATTATGAGCGATTAGCGTGCGCTAGGGTTAACCTAAGCAAAAGCCAAGGCCTATGGTGTGGGAGGTGGCGGAATCGTTCAGATTCTCCCCTCGGCATACAATGGACCAACACTTGCTAGAAGTATTTAGGTGTGTATATCGGGCTCGATGGTAAAACACGTAATCGCCGCATGGCTCTGGAGAAACTTTCCGGAGCAGTGAATTCGTGGCGGCCTAGATTGTTCCCCCTTTCGCTGAAAGGACGTGCAGTCGTTGTCAATTACCTGATTACCTCGTCCATCGTTCACCTGCTTAAGTCGGAGTGCTTCGAGGAAGGCTTCGTTAAACTTTTGCAGGCAGAAATTATTGACGCATTTTGGGGGGGAAGAAGATGGGTCGCTGAAAGCACGCTCTGTCGACCAGTAGCGATGGGTGGATTGGGTCTTACGGACATGGTCGTTAAAACTCGTTGCCTTCAGATCAGAGCATTCCAACGAGTGTTCCGGTTTGAAGACAGCTTGATTTCTCAGCTGTGGGTCAGCGCCTTGGGGGGTGCCGGCGTAGGAAAGCATTACTATCTGCTTTCAGTCCGCCCACCCTATCCGCACGACTGGTCTCAGGAAATGATCTCTACGATCACGACCTGGGGCAGAATAAGACCGGCATTCCACTTGCAATGGGATGAAATTGGGTACGGGGATTTTTCAGCTATACCGATCAGGTTAAATCCTGAATTAGTGGATTCGGTGTTCAGTAATGCTCGAGATGTAACAGCCGATACAGGACAGCTTACAGTTCTCGGAGATATCACTGATGCCTCTGGGAACATACTAATACACCCACATGCAACACAATTAAACCAATTGGTTGATACAGCACGAGAGCGTTTCAGCCAACTTAGTACCAGGTCGCCTGGCACAGAGGTGGTGAACGCTTTCTTGGTGAATCAACCGCCGCACACGCCATTCAGTACACTGACATCACGTCGGCTGCGCGATCTATTTGGAGATGCGTTTCCTGCAGAACACTAAGGTGTTAATAGATAATAGTGGTCTACAGTTATCCGTCCAATTATATAGACTCTGATGTAGCATTCAAACTGTTACATCATAGCCTCGTGCATCCAAATCAGCTGTCGCACATTGACCAGAGCGTTCAAAGAGTCTGCACGGTCTGTGGGGGTGAAGGAACTTTGTTCCACCGATACTTCACATGCCCGGCCTTGTGCGAATTGATGCTACTGGTCCGTCACTTGTGCCAGGTAATCTGCCCGCGTTTCGGCATTACTCGAACATCGTTTTTACTGGTGCCAAGGACATACAGCCAGGTGAATTGTTTAATTAGCTTTGTTCTTACACTAGCTAAATCAACAGTTCATTTGTATTGCATGCGGATCGAGCCTGGGCAACAGGCCACTGACACACAGATACACACACGTGCACTTCGGAGCCACTTTGTTGCCAGATTGAGAAGGCGTTTACGTCTTGAATACCTGGTAACGGAGCCAGACACATTCAACTGTACCTGGCAGCCTCTAGCGTCGGTACAGAATGGTAGCCTTGTCTTTCACTGGTGTCAATAGGCCGCAGCCTTGTAGCACCTTATTCACGGAGCTTCTCTCCAAGTGCTGCGGGAAAGATGAGTCCTACGTTGGAAAAATTGAACTGAGGCGATGATGGGAGCAGTTTTCGGACGTCCATGACTCTGCAGACTGCTCTCGCGGTACTGTATCGTCAAAATTTTTAGTACGCTCACCTGGGACTCTTGAAGCGGGGTACTCCAAGGGGACTAGAAAAGTGGCGAAGACTTCTGCGGAGAGCGTCGCTGCTTGCATGCAAGTAGGTATTCTCGATGTAGCGTCTTCGCCCGGTGCTGCATCTACCTCCGGGGATCATTCAAGCTCAGTAACCAGGTGAATTAAATTCATTTATTTAGGTCTTTAATTTTTTTAAAACATATTTCGGCAACTCAATTCAAAATTATAGAATACTTTTCGGAACTTCCACTCACCGGGTGGTTCTCAAATTTTGATTTAAATTTTCGTAACATTTCTTTACTTTTCTTTTTTTACATTTTGGCAGGTTTTATCTATAATTTAACAAATTTGAGTCTTTTTTCGTCCTTCTGACATGTTTCAAGTATATTTTACACTTTTTGATATGTTCCTGAGCCTTTTGCGATTTTGTTATATGTTTTTGAGCCTTTTTGCTATTTTTTGAGTCTTCTTACAGTGATATTTTGTGGTTTTTGTGCCTTGTTTTTATAAACTTTTTGATATTTTTACATTTTACAGAGTAGTTAGGGAGTTTTTTAGTTTTTATACAATATACGAATTATAACGTTGAGCCAATTAAAGTACCATATATACATAAAAAAAAATTATTATTATCATGATAATATCCTCGAGAGCCATTAGGACCATCGAGATTCCACTTCTTCTCGTCTGAAAACACGACCTTAAAATGATTGATGTCCTTTTGATTCAAGTTTTTACATTGACTTTTTTACGTGCGTGATCCCAATTTGTGGCAAAGTTATTCCTTACGAATTGTAACCTGGCCTCTTTCTGTTTGGCAGTCAATTTTGTCACTTTCTTTTTTTGAATTGAATGAAATCCGTACGTTTAAGGATTCTCCAAACGGTAGAACGCGATATTTTATTATCTATCATGGCTCTAAGCTGGTTAAGAGATATGGACGCATTGGTAGATGCGCGAACAATTCTCCTTTGTGCGGTTTGATCAAGCTTCCTTTTCGTTCCAGATCGTTTTTGAGTGCCGTATGATTCTAGAGAACTCAAATAATTTTGCACAACTTCTTTTCATTTTACGCGAAATCTCTTTCAAACCATAGTTCTCCGCGTGAAGAGCATTAATATACCCCTTTTCTTCGTCACTCAATACTTTCCCACGTGGCATTATGAGTTAATTGATAGGATTTGAAAAAATCAATTAAAAATCTAGCTCTTAATTATCGCGTTGATATTACTTTGGCACTACTATCACAACTGACCTTATAAATGTGAAACAGGAACAAACTTTGTTTATTGACATAGCGGGAATACCGTTAGCTAATAACTGCACATTTTTACTCTGTGCTATTTGAACACTTCCATGAAACATTTTAGAAAAGCAGTGGTGTACGAATATTTAGTAACGTTTAAAATTTTTTAAAAAATTGTGTGACCTTAGTTTTGTTCACTTATTACACACCGGTACACTTCTGACACTTTTTTTCCTCTTTAATTCCGTTTTTTTCGCAGTTTTTCACACGTATTAAGATTGACACGTCCGTCCACTCTGACACTATTAATAATAATAATAATATAATGGCTGGATGCAAACTCCTTACTCAAACAGATTACTTGCATAGGCACAACCAGGTCTGCAATGTCATACACCAACAGTATAGCCCTAAAACACAACCTTATTACACCCGCCACATACACACCATATTACAAATATACACCAGACAGTGTTCTTGAAAACTCCACACATAAAATATATTATGATCAGTTAAAAATAACTGATCGGACAATACACCACAATAGACCGGATATTACTCTCATAGATAAACACAGCAAAACAACATATCTCATTGACATTGCAGTACCCAACACCAAGAATGTGCAAAACACTTTTAGTTGTTGTATATACTTCACACTTATAGCATGGTTAATACTAATTCGTATGTACGCACATTTAGTTTAGACTCTCTTGCAGATTTAGCAGTTAGTTGGTATTCAGTATAGACCCTGAAGATGTCTTAACAGGACGTGTTGTAACCCGTAATGCCGCCGTGCTTTCGCCGCGCGAGAAGAGTGACACCGGGGGAAGCTGGGATATGTTTTAATAATTAAAAAACGAATCAATCGTATAATTTGTTAAAATCTTTTATTGTACACTTTTTAATTTATCTTATAAATCGGGATCACACCGTGTAGTTTAGACAAATAAAACACATGAACTTTGTAATTTATCTTATAAATCGGGATCACACCGTGTAGTTTAGACAAATAAAACACATGACTTTTCAAACTTAAACGCTTTTTAAACAAACTTAAACGCTTTTTAAACAAACTTAAACGCGAACACGACGTTACTTCCACGACGGAATATCCCAGACTTCGACGAGCTTAGCGTCGAAATCTTATTTTATTAAATTTTACATAACGCTGTACTGTCAGCGAAAATATCCCACTTACTTCGTTAATTCAGTGCTATTTACCCTCAAGCTGACCAATCAGACAATTCTTGTTATGTATAAAGAATTGCAGCACAAAAAGAATAAAAGATAAGACATGTGTCTGAACGTAGAATAAAATGAATAAAAGATAAGACATGTGCCTTATGAAATCTGATGCTCGCACTTCAGAAAATGTGCGATAAGAGCATTTGAGTTAATTTAAAATGAAATTATTGTTTAGACATTGGAAATTTATGAGGGTCAGCAAGTTAAATGTTTGGTCGTAAGTGACAATTTATGAAGGTAAGTAACGTGAGCAAATGCACATGCGTGGGAATTTAAATAGTTGCATGTGTCCGTTTAGGATCTGCACTTTGTGTGGTAAGTAATATGAGTCGGCGCATGTGCAATCTATTATGGGGTAAGTATTACAGAAATTAAATGTAGTGATTTTGGGATCACAACATCCCTTCCCCCTTATTAAAAGAAAATTCATCTCCTTGAAAAGGTGGGGATTTTCTTTCAAACCAAATGACAAGATGTGTCTTTAGCTTGGGGCTATATACGCATGTATAATTTATTATATAGTGGGTTTCCCTTGTTTTAATTAAGTAAATTTTTTTTTGTGTCGTTTTTCGCAGTTTCCTTAAGTTTGTTTGTACAAGTTTGATTTAACAATTTTAATAAGTATATGTGTTAATATTACTTTTTACTTAAGGTATATTATTATATTCAAAGGCTATACTTTACATGGTATTTTACCTTTTTTTTTTATTTATATATATATTTATTTACTTTGTTTTCACTATAAAATTATTATTCTTATTTTTCTAAGTAATTTGGTAATTTTATTTATTCAAAAAAATTCTTAATTAGAAGTAGCATGATTATCTGCATACATATAAAATGGAAATGCTAAAAAATTTATATATAATTTTTTTTGTTTATTGTTTTTTTTTGTGTACTTACAATGCAATTATTTGAAAATTATAAATTCTGAATATATCGAATTTTAACGTATGTTTAAATATACAATTATGTTTGATATATATAATTTGGTTGTACCAGGGGTACATTACATTATACTTTTATATAGTAGTGTACATATAATTTATATTTAATTTATTATGCTCGTGTTAATTGAATTTGGTGTTCTTGGTCGGGTTCATCTGAGTCAACAATATCTTTATTAGATTTAGTTTTATTTTGACTATAGCAAAATATCCATTTGGGATATGTAATATAAAATATTATTAACAGGATTAAAAAAAAACAAGAAATAACCGAGAGTGTAATGATGCACGGTATGCGAATCAATGGGTTCGAGGAATTCTTCTTCTTTTTCCTTCATGCTAGTTATCCGTTCAGATAATTTCGTGAGTTCGTTTGGCATAGAATATTTGATCAAACCGACCTTACTAATGGTATGGTGCTTGAAATTCGTAGTATTGTTAAAAAAACTTTCAACATTTAAAGTTGGTACTAGGAAAGATTTTAATTCAGTTACATTCGCGTTATATGCTCTTACGGTTAAGTATTTTGTTTTTAAATAACAACCCTCCCTAATTTCCATTATTCCTGTTCCGCTCAAAATTAGTGGAGTAATAATTTGTTTACATATAACGTCGGCTGTTAGATTTATTCTAGTTGAGTACAGCCATTTATTAGTTTGAGACAATTGTATCCAAAAGGTAGTTTGATTTGAAGTTCGAAGATCACATGTTTGTAATTTTGAATAATCTCGATTCAGAAGGTTAACCTCGCATATTGAATTATCTTCATTTACATTAAAAATAGGGTGATTTAATTGGCACAGGTAGTGATCATCTTCATTGATTCTACAATGTTCCATCTCCTTGGCATTCATGCTATAAAAATGTTCTCTTTCATAATCGATCACTAAGAATTCAGTGCTAGGCTGGATGAAAGCGAATTCGTTATTGTAAATTGTAGGTAAAGAATGCGTTTTGAACAGTTGGTATTCTTCCTTATAAGGAAGGGGAATTTTAAATTCGAATAAGATTTTACCATTATACACTGTCGAGCTCATTCTTCCAGTGCGGTAAATGGATAGAAGGTTGGCTTCTTTTAACGTAGTCGGAAGCCTAAGATCAGTGGGGATTTCCTTACGAATGATTGTAAGTATAGAATCTATTTGATTAGGCGTAATGATTGAAGGATGGGGTTTCTCATGTTTGGCATCCGTTACCAGGTCAACTAACGTATTAATTATGTTCTGATATCTCAATATCAGTAGGGTATTAAGGGTAGTCAATGATTCCATTTCAGTAACTATTCGGTTAGCATAAGTTGCATTATACAAATCATCCATGAGACCTCTAAGATTTCTGTATTTATTGTTCAGAGTCACAAATTGCATCTGAATTTGGGTTAAGGATTTATTAAATATGTTCGCCGTAGTCTCTAAGATCATCGTCTGTTCTTTTATTAATGACTTTAAATGTAATTCATTTCTTTGCAATTTCTCTATTTGTTTGTCATAATACTTGGCATCTTCCTCGTTTAAAGTGCCGAATAGTGGTTTACTAATTATACCAACAATTCCCAGCACAGATCGTTTTGTTCTTGATTTCGATTCCAAAAGGATGAGATTTAATTCGATATCATGTATTAAATGGTTCATTTCTATAATGGTGTGGTTACAAATTTGCAAAAATGCGGGTTCGTTAAGAAGTACTCCGCATAACTGGTTTATTTCAGTATTGTGCTTCTTTAGATAAATAATCCCGAGATTTATGCTCGCCAGATCGTAATATACTACGATCTTCCAATCACTAGAATAGAACTCTACCAATCCCAAGTTTTCGAAGTATATTCCAGCATTGCGAATTGGGTTATTTTTACTCCGTCAGGTTGAGCTGCGGTGATTGTTACGAGAATGATTAATGTCTAAAACATATCTGAAAAGATAGCAGCATTATGTATTTGCTACGGTAAGGAGTGGTGAGCAAAGTATTTTAGGGAAAAGTTTTAGCACACCAGCAAGAAATTTTAAGCAAAAGCGACAGTATTGTTTACTTTCATGTTAGAATGATTAAGTTTATCCACCCATAATATTCATAAAATTGTTAATTACGATTTTTAACATAGGTACTTAAGATATCATCAGTTAAAAGAGGTATTTACTTTTATTATTCGTGATAATTTTTACCATTTCAGTAAGAATTCGGTACCTTACCTTTTCATTGTTAGAACCGATGTCAAGTTCTTTTACAATACTCAACAGGTTAAGAAAATTTTGAGAGATTAGAAAAGAAGCGCTGATTAGGATCTGGTTTAGATCATTATTCGAGTCGGAAATTATCCGTCAGCGTAATTTGATCGTCTTCGACGTTACAACCCAATTTATTTAAATGTTGTATTTATTTTTCAGCTTAAGAAGAAGAGTAAAATTGTTGTGGGAGACATAACTCCTCGAGCGTTGACTAGATTAAAAAGGGTGATATATTGTTATTCAAGGAAGGGTTTTATATTATTGTTATGAACGATTTTTGTTTTATTTCCTATTTTTATTTTGGTAGTTTCTTTAGAAATCAGCTGGATGACCTCATAGGGTCCTTCCCAAAGAGAAGAGAATTTATCTTTTCGTACGTGCCTTTTTAAAAGAACCTTTTCCCCTAGGTTAAGTTGTTTCTCTCTTTTATTCTCATCATAATAAACCTTAGATTTTTGTTTATGTCGAATTATATTTTCCTTTGCCAATTGATAGCTGTGTTGTAAACGGGCTTTGAGCTCGTTAGCATAGTTATCGTAGTTATAGATTGTTTGTGGAGATTGTTTTAAGGAAGAAGGTATTTTCGGTGTGTAACCCTAGAGAAGTTCATAAGGACAATAATTCGTACTGCTGTGGGGAGTAGTATTAAATACAAACATTGCATATGGGATCCACTCGTCCCATGTTTGAGAGTCCTTGTTGACGTAGTGTCGAAGATATTCCGCTAGAGTGCAGTGACTTCTCTCTAAAGCTCCGTTTGTTTGGGGGTGATAAGGTGTCGTTTGTATTTTCTTTATTTTCAGAAGCTTACATACTTCTGTAAACATGACACTTAGGAAATTAGTACCCTGATCTGTGAGTAGCGATTCGGGGATACCGTGTCTACACACGATAATTTTGAAGAATTCTTCCGCCACAGTGTGAGCCTCAGCGTTAGGTATAGGGACAGCTTCCGAGAATTTAGTCAAGTCATCTTGGAAAGTGAGAAGATATTTATGTCCTCTATAGCTAACTGAAAGTGGACCCACAATATCTAGAGCAACCTTTTCAAAGGGTTGAGAACTTGTAGTGGTTATTTTCATAGGTATGTGGTTGAGTCGACTTAGTTTATTCTTTTGACACGACTCACATTTTCGAACAAAATTTTTTATATCTTTCAGCATGTTAGGGCAATAATAAGACATTTTTATACGTTTGACGGTTCTACTGAATCCTTGGTGACCACCTAGTGGCGAATTATGGTATTCCTTAATGAGTTGCTGAATATCATCAGGATCAGTTAAGTGCATCCTTGAATTTCGATGAAGAAATATCGTAGTTTCAGGTTTTAATTTTAATTCATTTAAAATATTTTTGAATTCTAATAATACTTGATTGTCACAAATAGGCATTGATATATGGCAATCTGTGATTTGTTCTTTTTCACATAAATTCAGAAATTGTCGTAGCGAAGTTTTCATACTTTCCCTATCTTTCTTAGATCTTATAGGAATAGGTATCTTAGCTATATAGTAAAATTCGTTATTTAATTCAATTGAAAATTTATTGTTCATTTCTATATCATTATAGTTAGGTAGAATCTCTCTTAATTTGAGTTCTTCATGTGTTTCCGTTAAAGGAAACAAAAAGTATTTGTGTTTAAGTTTTTGTGTTAGAATGGATTCATTACTTTCTATTACTTTAGTTGCCTTAGTACTTATTTCTGTACTTTTATCAATGGTGTTATTGTTTTCAGTTTTTTGACTGGCTGAGATTTCAGGTTTTTTAGTTTGGCTTCGAGTCAGAACTATTATATATTTTTCTTATTAGGCTCCTGGGTTTTTATCCTACTTAACGCATCGGCATTAGCGTTATATTTACCGGGTTTATATTTTATAGTGTAGTCGTATTCTTCTAATAATATTCTCCATCGCATCAATCTTGAGGATGGTTCTTTCAAATTTATTAGCCATTGCAGAGGCTTATGATCAGTGACTATTGTAAAAAATTTTCCATAAACGTAAGGGCGAAACTGTTTAACTGCATAAACTATGGCTAGTAGTTCTTTCTCCGTAGTTGAATACCTCGTCTCGGCCGGATTAAGAGTTCGACTAGCGTAGCAAATTGGGCGATCATTACCTATCTCGCCTTGAGACAATACGGCTCCTAAGGCCAGATCACTTGCATCTGTGGTAATGATAAATTCTTTATTAAAATCGGGGTATGCTAACACAGGTGCTTGGATAAGTCGTTCTTTTAACGAGACAAATGCTTCTTCGCAAAAAGCATCCCATTTAAATTGTTCATTTTTCTTAAGCAGTTTCGTTAAAGGTTTGGCAATTTTAGAGAAGTCAGATATGAAACGTCTGTAGTAACCTACAAATCCGAGAAAAGCTTTTACATCCTTTTCCTTTTTTGGTTTAGGATAAGTTTTTACAACATTTATTTTCGAAGGATCTGGTTTCAAACCATCTTCAGAAATGATATGACCCAAGTATGCAAGTTCCCTTTTAAAAAAATGACACTTGTCGGGTTGGAGCTTGAGATTATGCCTCCTCAATTTATCTAGAACATGTACCAGCTTATTATTGTGATCCTTTAGATCATAGCCGTATATTACAATATCGTCTATATAGATGAAACATTCCACCCCTTGTATACCGATAAGGGCATTGTTCATGAGCCTTTGGAACGTTGCGGGTGCGTTTTTCAATCCAAATGGCATTCTGTTGTACTCATAATGACCAAAGGGAGTACTAAAAGCAGTTTTCTCTCGGTCGGGCTCGTCCACTAATATTTGGTGAAACCCTTTCGCCAAATCGAGAGTACTAAAATATTTGGAATTCCCTAGTTGATCTAATATATCAATTATATTTGGAAGGGGGTATGCATCTCCTACAGTAATGTCGTTAAGCTTTCGAAAATCAATCACAACTCTCCACTGTTTATTGCCATGACTATCAGCTTTCTTTGGAACTAATATTAACGGAGAGTTCCACGGACTTTTACTATGCCTAATAATATCTGCTTCTAGCATTTCATTAACTTGACGGTGTATCTCATTTCTATGAGATTCGGGTAACCTATATGGCTTTACATATACAGGCGCTTTATCAGCCTGCGTTTGGATTCTATGGGTTCCTACTGTTGTATAAGACAACACGTCTCCTTCTAGAAAAAAGAGATCATTATATTCCCTACAAATATTAAGTATTGAGGTCTTTTCCTCATCATTACAATGATCGAGTTTTAAGGAAGACTGTAGTGTCTTTAGTAGACTTTCTACTGGGTCTTCTTCTCGATGATAATTCAGTACATCATAATTATCCAATTCATCATATTCAAAATCCAGTTTTCGAGCATCTAATTCTACTTCATACTCATTACTATTCAAGAGCATTATTTGTAATTTTCTGTTTTCGGGTTTGGCTATTGTAGCCGCCAGATATACTCCGGGTATCACTTCTTTCTTTTTTATAACCAATTCTTTGTTAATATTGCAACTTATCTCTGCTAAAGTTTTGCACCGTGGTGCTATAATGATTGTATCATTGGTAGCCGAAGCTACATCTCTTTCGCAGTTTACCCGTCTTTCTCCGTTCAGATTTGATTCAGTTCTTTCGATTACCTTTTTTGAAATTGATTTTGATTCTGCACAGTAAGGAATCGGTCTTGAAGCTCTATTGTCTTCCCGTTCCCCTGTCAAAATTATTTCAGGCTCGCTTAACTTCATCTATAAACAGTCTTTGTCATAACTGATATTACAACGATATTTTCTCAAGAAATCGCTGCCTATAATACCGTCATAATCAAAGTTCGAACAAGTGTCGTCCAATACCAAGAAAGAGTGTTTAATATCAAATTGATATTCATCGTTGGATAATAATATTTCTCCTCTAATAGATCCCAACACCGGGATTGATTTTCCAGATAATGTTACTAGATTAGACTCTTCTGGTTTAACTAAATTCTTAATCTTGTTGCAATTATTTTCATGTTTAATCAGACTGACTTCTGCACCGGTATCTATCAATAACCTCTTAAATCCCGTTTTAGATGGCTTAAATGCTACGTTGGCCACAAGTCCCGATTTTGTGTTTTCTAGTGATACTTCGATAATTAACTTTGTATTAAAGGGTTTTAGTGTTGATGAACGTCGGCTCTGACTTTGATTCGAGCAGGTAAGCCGACTGCTTCCTCTCGAATCCTTTCGTTTCCCATTTGTTCGGGTTTCGTTTGCTTTTGTTTAATCATATATTGATTTAATTTAGGCCCTCTATTATTTATATGAGTAGTTTCTCGTGAGGTCCGGGGTAATTCCCGATTCGTAGTATTAGGCACTTCTCGCCTATAATGATTCCTCGAATTTTGGTATCCCATTTGTCTAGGATTAAAAGGTTGGGGCGCACTAAAGTCTTGTTGACCGTACCAATTTCTAGAATTATGAGCCGGAGCATTGGGGTAATCTGTCCTCCTGACATGTTGGATTTCCCTTTTTATAGTATTTTTATTAGGATTCAGATAACAGAAGTTTTGAGTATGACCTCGTTTTCCACACATAGAACAAGAGAGATTCTGGCTATGACTGGGTCTAAAAAGCGTAGTTGTATTTCGGTTATCATTTTCAGAACGCATTTCATGTTCAACCGCATATGAAATGGCCTTTTGCAAATCACCTTCATGGTGTGCTTTCACAAGTAATTTCAGGCTAGGATTTCGCAATCCGTCTTCAAAAATTTGAACTGCTAATTTAGCATTCTTATTCACCAGGTACGTTCTAGCTCCAGTGTCTGTTACTTCGGAATACGTACTTGAATTAAGGGTATTTAGTAATCGTAGTAGTCTATTTCCGAACTCTTTTACATCTTCCTTAAAATTTTGTTTGGCTTTAATAAGTTCATTTTGAGCTATGGCCCTACTTTTCTCTTGTCTGAATTTAGTCCTTAGGCCTGCCACTAAGGAGTCCCAAGTATCGTACGAGTCGTACTGAGTTAATTGGAAAGCTAGACCTTCAAGTTTGGTCTTTACTATTCCCAGAAAAAAATTTTTATCAGCTTCAGATTTTGCTGACGAAAAAAGTATCTTCCCACAAGCTATAAATTTATCCAGTTCTTCTGGATTTCCGCTGTAAGTGGGTACCAAGAAATGAATGTCAGATAAACTGACAGGTGTAGCCGCGTCGTCTGGCATTTTGTTGTGATAAGGGAGCTCTTCAAATCCCGACGTTAAAATGGCTCTTTCCCGAGTTCTACCCCGAGTAAGGATTCGGCTTCTAGAAAATGTAAGTAGAAAAACAAAACAAAGACTGAGCGATAAGTCCCATGCCATCCAAAATCACCAACATTCAATTGTAACACTTTTACAGAGAAATTATTGTCTAATTTAAACTTTCATAACTAAAAATTCTAATTCTTTAATTTATTTACTTGAAGCAATTTAATACAATAACCGGTAAAAAAAATTTATTTTGTATTTTATATATATTTTTTTTTTATATTGAAAATTTTATTTCGCTTACTTGTAAGTATCTAAAAAGAAGTTTCGTCTAAGATGATGCCTGCGTCGGTCTTCCGGGCCGACGTCTTCTTGTAGTTTTCAAGATGAGTAGTTATAGTTCCCAAGATATAATCCTTTTAATTGTTTGCAGTAAGAGACAGTCCGTCTCTTTCAGGATCCCACCAGTGAGGGGTCGGGACCGTCCGGCCACCGACCTTTAGTTCAAATATTTTTTTATATATTTTTTTTTTTTTTGTGGGGTTTTATCTCCCTCTTTTTTTTTTTTTTTTTTTTTTTTTTTTTTTTTACACTGTTTAGCTTTTTGGGGAAGCTAGTAAACCTCTCATCGTTAACGCAATTAATTATTATTTTTTTTTTAACCGCTTCGTTTCGAATTATTTTTTGGCGGATCCCACCGCTGCCACCAATGTTGTAACCCGTAATGCCGCCGTGCTTTCGCCGCGCGAGAAGAGCGACACCGGGGGAAGCTGGGATATGTTTTAGTAATTAAAAAACGAATCAACCGTATAATTTGTTAAAATCTTTTATTGTACACTTTTTAATTTATCTTATAAATCGGGATCACACCGTGTAGTTTAGACAAATAAAACACATGAACTTTGTAATTTATCTTATAAATCGGGATCACACCGTGTAGTTTAGACAAATAAAACACATGACTTTTCAAACTTAAACGCTTTTTAAACAAACTTAAACGCTTTTTAAACAAACTTAAACGCGAACACGACGTTACTTCCACGACGGAATATCCCAGACTTCGACGAGCTTAGCGTCGAAATCTTATTTTATTAAATTTTACATAACGCTGTACTGTCAGCGAAAATATCCCACTTACTTCGTTAATTCAGTGCTATTTACCCTCAAGCTGACCAATCAGACAATTCTTGTTATGTATAAAGAATTGCAGCACAAAAAGAATAAAAGATAAGACATCTAATCTATTATGGGGTAAGTATTACAGAAATTAAATGTATAATGATTTTGGGATCACAACAGACGAAACGCGTAGGTTTCTGTAATTATTTAGTTTAAGATAAAGAATATTATTTTTGTGGAATCGACACAAGTGTTTTTATTAAAATTACTTCACAATGAGAAATATATTCCTCCAAGTGTTATCAAGAAGATCTATCAACATTATAAAAGTAGTTATAAAATAAAATAAGAATCACAATAATTACAATAATTAATATAAATAACCAGAAAATAATTAATTTAAAACAATAACTAGAAAAATAATTAATTAGAAAAATAATTAAATAAAAAAATAATTAATAATACATAATAATTACAAAATAATAACAGAGTAGTTAGGAAATTTTGGCCTTCACAGAATTTTTCGACAAATTAATTTAATTTATTTATTTAAGCTTAATACAAGCTATTGCGTAAAAAAATACAAAAATAAAAAATAAAATAGAAGCTATAACTTAATACTAATTCAACAGACTATAATAAATGAATAATTAAGAATAAATAAATAAAAGGTATAAGCTACAATATGAGCTATATATATTGATTACTGGCAGAGGGCGTAAGGAAGAAGAATTAAAGTAGGCGATCAGGATCAAGATGGGCGGGGTCAAGATATAGGGCTTTGTGGAGTGATGATTTACTCAGATGGAAGCCAAAAGAGGAAAGGCCGTTGACTTTTCGTAACATCCTGGTAATTGGCTCGCTTTGACCGTAGTTTGTGCGAGGGCGGTCGGGTCGGAAAAGGGGAGTGGACCTAATGTTACGGGGATTGGTATAGATGGGTAAAGACTGCAGGATTGAGAGGCAGTCTATGGCACCAGTTAATAATTGGTAAATGAGGAGAATGTCGGAAACATCACGACGTTTGCTTAGAGGTTGTAAGTCGATCAGTTTCAGACGGTTTTCATAGGGAGGAAGGTTGAATCTGTCAACCCACGGAATATCACGTAGAGCGAAGCGAATAAACCTACGCTGGACAGATTCAATCCTATTAATGTGAGTTGTTTGTGTAGGGGACCATACGTGGCTGGCATATTCAAGGAGAGGTCTAACGAAGGAGACGTAGAGAGATTTGGAAACATAAGGATTGGAGAACTCTCTAGACCAGCGCTTCACAAACCCTAGCGCGGAGTTAGCTCTGTTAATTATGCTGTCAATGTGGGAACGGAAATTGAGTTCACTATCACAGATTATTCCCAGGTCACACAAAGAGGTAACGATAGGGACTGGTACGTCGGTTAACATATAGACTCTCGGGGTGGTGGTAAGACGCTTGCGGGAATAAGAGATGGACTGGCATTTGGAGACATTGAGCTCTAGAAAGTTTTTCGTGCACCATGTGATGAATGAATCGAGGTCTTCTTGCAGGAGAAGAGAGTCGGTAGTGGAGGAGATATGTTTGATTATTTTCATGTCATCGGCATAAATGGACAACCCTGAGTGTTTGATGACACATTCAACATCATTTATTGTGAGGATAAAAATCAATGGACCAAGGTGGCTGCACTGAGGGACGCCGGAACGAGAGACAATAGAGTTAGAAATGGATGAACTGAAAAGAATATTGTACTGACGGTTGTTGAGGTAGGATTCCAGGAGATGAATCTGGGGGGGAAGCCTAGGCGATCAAGTTTGAACAAGATAACGTTATGGGAGATCTTGTCGAAGGCTTTACTAAAATCGGCGGCTATAACATCAACATCTTTACCGTTTTCCAGGGCACATAGGGTTTTAGAGACGAAGTCAGTAAGGTTGGTGGTTGTAGATCTACCTTTGAGGAAGCCATGCTGGGAGAGTGAAAAGGTAGACTTATAATGGAAGAACATGGAATCAGAACGATGGCCGGAACGCCATCAGGACCTGGGTGAAAGTCGTCCTCAAGCCTATTAATACTGGCGGCGATTAGTTCAGGATCAGGGTCAAAAGATGGAAACGACGTTTGAGTGCATTTGTCCATGAATGCAAAATAGTTGAGGTCGTGTTGTAGAGAATTGTCGCTGAAACATTTACTGAAGAAGTGTGCAAAGAGGTTAGAGATAACCTTAGGATCAGATGAAGAGGTATTCTCGAGCTTTACGGTGGAAGGGTAACCATTGGATTTATTCTTAGAATTAATAAAGCTATAAAAACGCTTGGGGTCGGATATGAGGCTAGTTTCCATCCGTTGGAGGTACTCATGGTAGAGGGTATCACACCGTTCAGAAAAAGAGGTATAAGCAGATAGATAGGAAGAATAGTCAGACTCAGTCTGGGTTAGAAGAAAAGTTTTCCAACGTTTATTTCTTCTGTTGCGAAGAGAGCGCAATTCTTTGTCGTACCATACGGGGGATGAGGAGTAGTTTTTACGAGGAAGAAGAGTGATAGATTGTGTAAGACAAGCGTGTATTTCCGAATAGAACGCCTCTAAAGCAACGTCAACTGGGAGATGTTAAGGGATATCCCCAATAGTAGAGTTGAGGAGCAAGTGATTTAATTTGTCAAAGTCGCCTTTACGAAAATTGAAGGATAAAGAAGACTCGGAGCCTGAAACGGCATGAGGATGCTCGTAGGAGAAAACGAGGAACAAGGGAGGATGGTGACGGTCGAGGGAGGAGAGAAGATGGTTGCTTTCTGCGACAGCCGAGTTAACTGGGTCTGAAGAAAAGATTAAGTCTAATTGTCTGTCTAGGAAGTTTCTGACTCCGCTTACTTGAAAGAGACCTGAAACGGAGAGCTGATCGGTAAAGAAGGCTTCTTTGGCCGAAGATGCGTTAAGGGGGACAAAGTGAGAACAGTCCTCGGACAATGACCATTGGATACGGGGGAGGTTAAAGTCACCCAATAAAATAAATTCATCGGACGCGTTAGCGTTCTCAAGCAGGGTATCGAATCAGTCCATCGCTAGAATCAGCAGAACGCAAAGTCAATTTGACTGTAGGTGGGAGAAGGGGATCGATAAATGAATGATGTTCGGATAAAGGAGTTTTGGCTAGCGGAATGGGCGGGTTAACGGAGGTAGAAGTTGATTGAGACGGGGCGACAGTGTAGGAGGATGATGGAATAAGGTGGGCATGCGGAGGAAGTAGCGGGTGCAAGGTTTGGCATATAGAGGAGAGGTGGGACAAACGGAAATCGGAGCAGAGGTGGTGGAGTGGTCGGAAGAGGTTGGCTTGAGGTTAGGAGGGCACGCGGAAGAAGTTTGGAGTGCATGGTTAGGTGGGTGCGCTGGACATACGGAACTCAAAACAGTGTTGGTTGGGTTGACGGTTGGAATGGACGTGTTCGAGGGCTTCGGTGTAACTGGAACAGAGGGGTTAAGGGTGTGAGAATATATAAAGTTGGGATACTTGACTGGAGTACTTAGATTAGAATTTGGAAATACTCCCATTTTGAGCTGCCAATTGGAGTTAGGATCACTAGCTTTAGAATTAATGGTGAGATGTGCGGAAGAGTGAGGAGTGATTATGTTGTTACTAGTTCTAAGATTCTTATGGTTAGGTTGAATGCTAAATTTAGGTATGGGAGAAGGTCGTTTGGGGTAGTTAGTGAGGTATGGTTTTTTAGTGTTTAATTTAGGGTTAGGTGTTGAGGGCTTAGGGTTAAACTTAACGTACTTCCTAGTCCACTTAGAAATTGTGATGTTCCCGAGAGTGAAGAATTTGCTGGAGGGGTTACTGATGAGCCAGACATATTTGTTTGGGATGGAGATCTTGAAGTTGCTGGATTTCTCTGCGTCTGACGAGAGTAACTTCAGGCAGCTAACGGGGGTGAATCCAAAATTTCGGGAAAAAAAACTGTGGGCCCAGGAATCGTTGGCGTTATGAAGTGCACCCTTTAGAAGGAATGGAGTTGTGCTTGATAAAGATGAATGTTTACTGCCTAGCCTTTTTAGTCTCTGCTCCCATTCCGATACTGTCCAGGTGGTGCCAAGTTTGTTGATCGTAAATGTGGTGGAAGTTGGTTGGGATGACACTGGCGGAGAGACATTGATAGCAACATCAGCAACCTTCTCTATAACGGGCTTGACCAAACCAGCAAGAGCATCAACATCTGAGGCAGGCTGCACCAAGGAGGAATGCGGAGGAATCACATTCAAATAAAATCACTGTTGTTAAAATGCGGATTAAAAAACCGAGACATTGACGTGACGGGCTCGTGAAAACCGTAATTTGTGCGATACTGTGGAATTTTAAGAAAATCTCGATTTCTCAAGGAGCGACTCGGAATCGATATATTAAAAGAAGACAACAAGACTGGAGAGTCAACATTACCTTGAAGACATTCAAAAGCGAAAACAGTTCTAGAGATGTTACGTCTGAATTCAAGAGAGTCTAGTTTTATGAGCTTAAGCCTATCTGAGTACGGCGGCAGGATAAGAGGGTCACTCCAAGGAAGCTCACGAAGTGCAAAGCGAACAAAACGGCGCTGGACTGCCTCTACCCGGTCAATTGAGTCACGATAAAATGGTGACCAAACACAACTAGCATACTCCAGAATAGGCCTAACAAAGGTGCAGTAGAGAAGCCTGGTGATATAAGGGTCGTCAAATTCCTTTGCCCATCTTTTTATAAAAAATAATGTAGAATTAGCCTTAATAACTATCTCATCAATGTGATCGTCAAACGTAAAACGACTGTTCAACCAGACACCCAAGTCCTTGGTCCTAATAATTTTTTCCAGAACACAGCCATGCATGGTGTATTTGAAGTCGAGAGGATTCTTTCTACGAGTAAAAGACATAGACGTACACTTACTAATATTGAGGGGAAGATAGTTATCAGAACACCAGTTGTAGAAAGCGTTTAAGTCAGAATTTAAAAGTTCACAGTCTCGAATAGAGGACACAACACGGAAAATTTTGGCGTCGTCAGCATAACAAAGAATTTTTGAATATTTCAAGAATAAAGATACATCATTGATGTATATAATAAATAAAATCGGGCCCAGATGACTTCCTTGAGGTACGCCAGAGGAATTAAAAATAAACTTGGATAGTGATCCACGGAAGGACACACGCTGAGTCCGATTTAGTAGGTAAGAACGAACCCAGTCTACAAACAATGAAGGAAACCCGAGGGCCGTCAAAATTTGGTGGCTTATTCTGTCGAATGCCTTGCTAAAATCTGTAAAGATACAATCCAATTGCATTCCAGCCTCAATTTTGGATAAGCAGAAATTTGAGAATTCCAGTAGGTTAGTCGCAGTAGACCTACCTTTCATAAAGCCATGCTGGAAAGTTCCAAGAAAAGGTTTGCAATGAAAGTATAGTGTATCACAAACTAATGCCTCAAAAATCTTAGCAATACAACACAAGTTTGCAATGGGTCTGTAATTGGAAATATCACACCTCTTGCCTTTCTTGTAAAGAGGGATAATAAGAGATGATTTCCAAGATTTTGGAAAGACTCCACAAGAAATAGATAAATCAAATAAATAACAAAGAACAGAAACCAAGGAAGAAGAACAGTTCTTATAAAGGGAAATAGGAATACCATCAGGACCGCACGAAAAACTATCTGCCAAATTATTGATGTAATTCGCGACTGTATCGTCATCAAATGTAAGATCTTTCATTTCCAGTGAAGAAGGAGGAAATAATGTCAAGTAGCTAAAATCCTTAGAGCAAGTATCGCAGTTGTCAGAAAGAAAAGCTGTCTTAAAAAAGTCGCCGAAAAGGTTCGCAATCGTCAAAGGATCACTACTTTCAGTGTCACCTAGTTTTAATAAAGTAGGGTAAAGTAGGTAGCCGTCGGTGCTACGCTTAGAGTTAACAAATCTCCAAAACTGCTTAGGCTCACCGCGTATAATGGACCTCACTCTGTTAACGTAATTATTATATGAGGCATGAATTTCGGAATTGAACTCATCGCGCAATTGTGAGTAGATATAAAAATCCGAGTCGCTCCTTGATGAGCAGAACCGCTTCCATGCTTTATTTTTTAAGTTTTAAAGATGCTTCAGCGAGCTATTGAGCCAAGGCGGACTAGAGAAAGAAGAAAACGAACGCGAAACAGGAACACAATGCAAGAAACAAGTAAACAAATTGTCATAAAATGTTACCGCCACATCAATGTTCCGCTCATAAAAAACATTAGACCAATTAAAATTCAATAAAAAATTATTCAATACAGAAAAGTCAGCCTTTTTAAAATTAAAAGAGAAGTCGTCGTGAATCAGAAATGCAGCAGGCAGTGGATCGAAGACCAAAGCAATTTGAAGCGCAGGACGCCTCAGGAACTAAAGGAACCGGGCAACGCCTGACCAAGGTGCTGCATGGGTCAGTGCTAAACACCAAATCCAAAAATCTGCCGGAATCATTAGCAATGCTGGAACACTGTACAAGCCCGGAAGAGGTAATGCCGTCGATGAAACATAGAGAACTCTGCGATGCAGGTGATTGGGAAGGAATCATTCCGTCAACATCTGATGATACCCAGCTAACACTTGGCAGGTTGAAATCTCCGAGGAGCAACAACTCATCTTGAGGACGCAAAGAGGAGGAAAGAGTGTTGATGCAGGAAGCAAGTGAGTCGTAAGTATCCCTGGTCGCTCCCGGCGGAATGTAAGAGGTGGCAAAAAACACGTTCTTATCCGGCAATCTGAGAACTATACATAAAAGTTCCAAAATATTTGAGTCTAAGATCTCAACAACAGAGCAAGGAATGTTGCAACGAACAGAGCATAGTACTCCTCCCCCGACAGGAGCGCTCACTGCAGATAGATGTCGGTCACGCCGAAAGACGATGTATTCCGGGCCAAAGAGCTCAGCATCGGCGATCATACTACAAAGTCAAGTTTCAGTCAAACAGACCACGTCGAAACATGAAAAAGTAGAGCTGGTATAGGGGCAAGTCGTCTTTGATCGAAGGCCGGTTACGTTAGCGTAGTAGAACGTGATATCGCTGATGAGTTTTTTGGAGCATCTCTAGAGCCTGAACGGCTTTTAGGAACAAATTCCCGGACGATGGTTCCATTGGGCCAAATCTCAGGGGAAACGATAGCGTTGAACAAAGCATCAGGGATGACAACCTTGAAAGACGCGAAGAAGGGCAGTTGCGTGACTTGTCAATTCTTCGACAATAATTACATCTCGCGAAATTCCAAAGTGTGAGGCAATATGATGCACGACGACGTCCGCGGTGGTATCATGATGAATTCGCGAGACGAAAATGCTGCGAGGTAGAACAGCCGGTCTCAGAGTCACGACATCAGAAACATTACCAGCACTCGAGGACCTATGTAGCTCAACCTCACCAACAGCAACATCACCATCAGGAACAGACTGCACCAATTCGGAATGCAGGTCAGTAGGAACCAATTCCTCGGCCGTCCGCTGCACCGAGACGAAAAGTGAACTACCAGCAACCCCATCCACAGTGGGCTGCCGCACGATGTGTTCAGTCGCAGGATGTTGAGACGACATGACAGTATGCGTGTTGTCAATATTTCCGTCGATATCGGAAGCAGGCTGAGAAACACGACCCTTAAGACGACGAAGACGCCTACCCGCCGTTTGTCGAGGCAGCCGTTGATTAGTAGAGTCCTGAGAAATGGCGGAAGAAGTCGAGTCCAAAACATGAGGGCAGGACTCAGTTTGGGTAGGTGGAGCATCCAAGACGACGCAGCAGATGAAGCAGAAGTAGAGCCGAATGAAACACGGGATGAGATACTCCTAATATCAGCGGCAACAGAAATAATTAGGTCACTGTTCTTTTTGACAGCCAAAGTGCAGGATTCCAGGTCCTCCTTCACGCGCCGAACACCGCGCCAAATGCCATCAATGGAAGGCATAACTGACTCTACAGATGGACCGTGAGAAAGCGACGGGGAGTCAGTGGCAGCTAGTGACATGCGGAGATCGCCCAGCGAAGTAACCACTTAGATGAGAGCTCATGAGTTTTCCCTAATAATGATGCTGAATTGTCATTAAAAACATCAGTAGCGTGAATAAGCTTGTCAATTTTGTTATTCAGAATAGAAACGTCGTCAGATAGAATCTGAAGTCCGGCCAAGTTTGTAGAGACAAAGTTAATCTTTTCAGCCAAGAATGACTGGTCAGCGAAAAGAGTTTCAGCAATGCCCCTCATAAGGCGTAAGACATGGCAAGGCCTAATGACGGAGCAATCTCCACATGTTAAAGGACCACCAGATGTACCCCTCAAGCAAGCCGCATGAAAAGCGTGCCCGCAAATCCCATCCTCAAAAATCGCGACACCGCACGTCTTACAAGAAGTCATCATGTAGAATCGTAGATCGTGACAAACGCAGAACAAAACTTTTTGATTGTAAAGTACGAACAAGTTAAAAAATTTGCATAAAACGAGGCGAATTCGCAAAGTAAATAGATGAGTTTGCCAATTAGTCAATATAAATTAAATTGTATGCTATTACCAAAGCTCGCAATAACTAAATAAAAATGACAATAAAGTTCAATACTTATTCCACGGAGAGTACAATAAACATAGCGGAACACATGGCACTGGGCAAGTAAATCAAAACAAAAACTGACTGAGGTCAAAGACACTGAAAAAAAATAAATATACCGGTGCTTTAGAGAATAGAAAAGAGTTTATCACAGAAACAAATCACTTAAACCGCAACTGGCTGCTGAGCCAAAGGTAAACAAAGTCTACCTTAACGCAAAAAGCGGGTATTTTACAAGTCAATAGTGTTTTTAACACCGCCTGAAGTATTCTTATCACAAAAGAAAGTTATTTTCTCTACTTTATCTGTGAAATGAAATCCCGGGGTTTTTTTAATAACTTGAATTTTTGCAATATTGCACCACACATTTCATTGTCACTAATTGTTTAAAACTTTAACTTTTATCAAATATTTTTGACACAACACGTAATAGTTTTATATTTCTGACCTTCCCAATCAATTTAGCTCTTATTTCAACTTTACTGGAGGATAAAAAATTAGAATTGCCGGCTTAGTCACTGGAGCGCACCTTATCGAGGTTACAGATAATATTAGAATTATTACTGGAAATCCCCCCTTACTCCATAGCAGATGGAGATTAATCTGTTCTTTAAACTTTGAAGGTATTCTTCATAGAGAGAGCGAGAACGACTTATAAAATGTTCATGGCAAATACTAAATTCTTGCCAGGAGCCAACACTGCCAACACGAAGGTACTTTTTCCAAAGTCTGTTCTTCCTCTTCCTAAGAGTTTTCAATTCTCTGTCAAACCAGGGTGGAGCGGAGTCTCTACCCCTAACCCGAACTAAGGGAACAAACCTCCCAAAAGCTTCATACAAAACGTCGTAGAGACTTGATACGTTACTGTCGATATCGTCACCAGACAAGCAAGTTTGGAAGTCTATCTCATCAAGATAATCATTCAAAGCCTCAAAATCGGTCGGTCTAAAGTTAAAATGATATTGGTTATCGAGGTTATCGACAAGCACGTCCGACAGACAATGAAAAGCAACAAGCAGTGTGGGGTAAAACACGTCAAGATTTGTCAAGGCAAGGAGGCTGGGTTCAACAAATGTGAGCGTGGCGTTCGTGGAGAACACCAAATCAAGCTTCCCATATTGTTACTCACATTGCTCATTTGGCAAAGCCCCAAGCTAGCCAAGGTGTCGAGGAATAACGATTGTCCTTCTGTCAAGTCATGGGGAAGAAAGAAAGCTATCGTCATCATCATCCGCTACCCATCGTACATTGGGTAAATTGACATTGGGTAATTTGTACATTGTTAAATTTCTGTTGGTCATTTGGATAAAGTTGGTTGATCTGATTTCTCTCTAGTGTTATCGCAGTCACAAGTCACAAAGTGGCAGTGCTCAGAGTCAGACGTGTTTTCTATTCCGCTGCATTGTTTGTCGATATTTATTACGTTCCGTTTATTTATTGATTTACTTCGCTACTTCTTGTTTTGTTTTCTTTCTTTTTCTCCTGCTCAGTTTGTTTTCTTTTGAGTGTTTTGGTGGTGTTTGCCAACGATTTTGGCTCAGGTGTATGTTGTTCAGATTCGATCACAAGTTTTATTTAGTAATCCGTCTGGTGCTGCGTTGTTGGGAGCACGTAAATTCGCTGTTTTCGATATAGACTTCTGTGTGTCATTGATCGAATTGACCTTTTTTCAATTTCGATTGTGCTAACTTTCGCATTTCGTGTTTGACATTTTTTGTTTTCCCTTCAAGACATTCTGTCTGACTATTGTTTTTGTTTTTGTTGCTGGTGGGTCCAGCTTGGTCTGGATCTGATTTTTATTTGTTTGTTGCTATATTTTTATCGCTCGGTCCATCGAACTGCTTTGTTTTGTTTGCCTTAATCTTTGTTATCACTTGTGCTTTGCTCCTTGAATACTTTCTAGTCACCTTATTTATCTTCTTTTTTACTTATGTGAAGTGTTACTATAAATTTGTTGTTCAATTTTGTATTTTTCATTTACAATTTGTCGTTCAGTTTTACTTATTCTGCGGTTTGTGGATTCGCGGTATTTCCTTTTTTGTTTTTGGTTTTGGTGTTGATCGCATTTGGTCACTGCTCTTTTGCCAGCTACGTGCCGCTGCGTTGTTTTGCGTTCCTTCGTTGACTCTTGCTTGTCTTACTTAATTTATATTGTTCCGTGGTGTGTGATTCGGTATTTTGTGTTGCTATCATTGTCTATTTGTGCTTGTTTATTTGCTTATTGCTCTTCGGTCGATCCTGTGCTTTTATCTGTCCTGTAGCGTTCATCGCGATTTGCTCCTGCTGTCGCGGCACGCGCAGTTGATCTCGCTGTCTGTTGAATCCACAGTTTTTCGTTCTCGTTTTTTGCTTGTTTTGTTTTCTTTATTCGTTGTTCGACCGCGTAGTTTGCTGTTTTTTTTTCGGATTGCAGTTGTGATTGTTTTTCCCGATCTTTGTTCCCTGTCGTTTTCGTCCCCGTTCCGCTTTCGCTGTCTGCGCTGCTTTCTCTGACCGGGTGCGCCGTTGACGTGATCGCTTACTTGCTTACTTGATTCTGTTTGTCGTCTGCTTTTGGCTCTCTTTTTGTTCGTATTCTTCTGTTTTCCGCGACTTGACTTTCTTTTTGCCACCTGAATTTGTTCCCTGTTTTCGCTCTTTTGTTTTTCTATTTATTTTATTTACTTCTATTTTAATTCTTCTATTTTAACTTGACTATCTTTTGATTGCCTGACTCTTTGTTCCCTGTTTTTACTTTATTTTTATTCTTTCTATTTTATTTTTTGTTTTATTTCTTTTTATTTCGACTTGACTTTCTTTTTACCTCTTGACCTTATTCCTTGTTTTTAGTTTTATTATTATTATTTATTATTTCTATTTTAGTTTCTGTTTTATTTCTTTTATTTCTACTTGACTTTCTTTTTACCTCTTGACCTTATTCCTTGTTTTCACTTTTATTTGGCCTGTCTTTCTGTTTGTTTGTTTTCTTCTGTTTTTTGTGCTTTGACTTGACTTTTCTTTTTTCAGCCTGACTCTGTTCCCTATTTTTACGCTATTGTTATTCTATTATTTTATTTTATTTTCTGACTCACTTTTTTATTTTGACTCGACTATTATTCTGTTTTATTTTTCGTTTCACTTCTTTTACTCGACTTGACGTTCTTTTTACCGCCTGACCTTGTTCCTTGTTTCTTATTTATTTGCCTATCCTTGTATCATTTTTGTTTCTTCTTTGTTATTTTTAACTTCTTTTTCTTTTCTCTTTTATTTTTTATTTTTTTACTATGGCTGAGTGTGGGGCTTGTGCGGAGTGGATTATTCGTGATGGCCTGCGACGGTGTTTGTGGCCACATTTTCCATGCTACATGTCTGAAGCGAAGAACTAATTCATCTGGTTCTACCTGCGCTGAGGGGCATGATGGAGGCCTTATCTAGTGACCTTGCTTTGGTTACCGATAAGGTTGGCTCTTTCTCCTCCCGTTGGGCTGACCTACAGCTTTTGTTCGAGGACACCGGCACCATTGTGTCTAAAATGGATAAGTTGCTGAACATTGCCATTGTCCTGGAAGCAAATTCTTGCGCGCTCTTGAAGCGCTCAAATGAGTTGTCCTCGAAGGCTTCGGTGATTTCCGACTCGCTAGTCGATGTTCAGGCTGCACTTACTGGCCTTGATCCCGGCCTGGTTTCATCTTTGGGCTCCTCACCGGTGTTGCCTCTGGTTGAGGACATTCGCCGCAACGTTAAGCAGGTTAGGCTCGATGTAGCCACCTGGTCTGCTTCAGTATCGGCCAATAGATACTTAATAGCCTCTTTTGCTGCTGAGGTGAAGGTTGTCTCTGCTTGCTGCGGGGCTTCCAATGGGCCTCCGTCCGCGTCTGGTCCGTCAGTGTCTGGTCCGCCTGTGTTCGTTTGTTCTGTTTCCCTTGGCTCCGACCCTGCGAGTATGGATTGTCCATCTCACGGGCTGCTTTCTGACCCTCCGGCTGTCTCCGAACAACTGGTTGCCTCCGAGCCCTAGACTATCTCCGAGCCCCCGGCTGTTTCGACCGCCTCTGTGAACTTGGCTGTCTCCGAGCCCTCGGCTATTTGTCCGCCTGTCTGGCATGAGGGACCCGCCGGTGGTTCGCTTTCCTCCCTTGATGCTGGCCGGGGCGTGAGTCGTCGTTCCCTTGCTGCCCGTAGGCATGCCCGCCGTTCACACATCCGTGTCGGCCCGGCTCCGCCGGCTATATCTCCCAATGCCGACTCTCACGCTTCAGGCGCTAGCTCTGTGCAGGCCGATGTTATGGACTGTCCGCGTCGCCCTGGTGTCACCATGTTGAGACCGGCACAGCGGCCGAGATGTATTTTTGTTTCTCGGGTTCACCCAGATACCTCTGAGGCCGACATAGCTGGTAACATATCTTCATCTGTGGGTGTTCCCGGCGGTATGATTGCCTGTAGCAAAATTAGCTCTTCTCCCATGTTGTTGGAAGCACTTTCACCGCCTCATTTAAGGTGTTTGTTCCGGAAGGTGCCTTTGCAGCTGTGCTCTCTCCGGACATATGGCCGCCGGGTTCTATCGTCCGTGAGTTCACCCCTAAAGCCCGTCCGGCTCCTTCTTCGTGTCCAAAAAACTTGCCAGCCGGATCTCTTTCTACTATACAAACGTGACCAGGTTGCGGTCTAAAACTGCGTTGCTTTTCTCCTCTTCCTGTGCGTCCGATGCCGATATTATCTGATTGACTGAGACTTGGCTTTGTGCCGGGATCTCGGACTCTGAGCTTTTTGGTCCCGAGTTTCAGGGTTTTCGTCAGCATCGCTACCTCTCTGACCCATATTCTCCTGTCGGCGGCAGGGTCGTGTGTGCGATCAGGGGGGGTATCTCGTGCTCGGTCGTCGGCATTTCCGACTCCCGCGACCTCGAGCTTTTGTGCGTCGTCTTGAGATTCCCTACCGGAAGCCTATTCGTGTTGACTGTTTATGTTCCCCCTTGTTCTCCTTCCGCAGTGTACAAACTGCTCGCTGCGTCTATTGACTGTTTGACCGATTCCTTACTTCCCTCGGATGAAATCGTGCTCCTTGGTGACCTAAATTTTCCTGGCATCGACTGAATACATTCCCCGATGCTGAAGACCTTATACCTTCAGTTACTTCTGCTCCCCAATATGCTCTGTCCTTTTTGGAATCTGTAGCTTCTTCCGGATTGGCTAAATGCTGTGATGTTCCCAATGATTCGGGTAGGTTTCTTGACCTCGTATTTTCTTCTGACCCTGATAACACAGTTGTGAGGAAATGCCTTGTCCCTCTGGTCCCTGAATCGATTCATCACCCTGCTCTTTTAGTCACCATGTGCTTCGACTCCCCTGTTGCATCTCCTTCCGTACTTGGTGACTTCTACTTCAATTTTAAATGTGCTGACTTCTCGTGCATGGATGACTGGTTACTTTCCTGTGATTGGTCGGGCGTGTTGGGGGAGCGCGACGTTGATCTGGCGACGAGCTCGTTTTATGATGTCCTCTACTCTTGTTTTACCCGATTTGTTCCTATTAGTATTTCTAGGTCTGGATCCCCTTTTCTGTTCCGTCCCTGGGTTGATGGTGCCTCACGATATCTGAGGAACCTAAGGGGTAAAGCTTGGAGGAGGTTTTGTTTCTCAGGAAGCCATGATGACTACTTGGCGTACACTGACCTTTGCCACCGTTTCTCTGCTCGCCTGCAGTACTCCTATGCCGAGTACTTGTCTAATATGAGAACTACGTTGCGCAGCGACCCCAAATAATTCTGGAGCTTTATTAACTCGAAGCGTAAATTTGATGCCTATCCGTCCTCTTTGAGGTACCGCGACTGTGAAAGCGACGATGCTCCCACATTTTCAGATTTTTTATGCCGATTTTTTCCGAACCTCTTTCTGTGATTCCCTCTGTGATATTTCCCCTTCTGATTTTACACACTTGAAGCGGCTCCCGCCTACCTTCCTTGAGCCTAAAGATTTAGTAAAGTAAAGACGATGCACTCCTGAAGAAATGCCAATTGTCTCTTGTCAGTGTTCTTTGTTATTTGTTCAATCTGTCTCTACAATCTGGCCGCTTTCCTGAACTTTGGAAGAATTCCGTGTTTCCCTCCATAAGATAGGCAGTAAGTCAGACGTCTCCAATTACCGACCAATCGCCAGCCTAGGCCATACCGCAAAGGTTTTTGAGTCCCTCGTCAGTGACGTTCTTCGATTTCACTGTAGGCCTTTTATGGGGTCCTTCCAGCATGGCTTCCTCAAGGGGAAGTCTACCACCACCAACCTCCTCGAATTCATTAATTATTCTTTACCGGCCATCGAGGCGGGCATACAGGTCGACTGTGTATTCACCGATTTCAGTAAGGCTTTCGATAGGATTGACCATGGTATCCTGGTTTATAAATTGTTACATCTTAGGTTTCCTTCCTGCTTCATAAAGTGGTTGTCCTCTTACCTGTCTGATCGTACCCAGCGCGTCTTGTTTCGGGGAGCTCTTTCTGACCAAATCCTCATCACCTCGGGGGTGCCTTAAGGTAGTATCCTTGGTCCACTTCTCTTCATTCTATACGTCAATGATGTTTCGCTTCTCCTAACCCACAGTAAAATTCTGTGTTATGCGGACGATGCTTAGATTTTTCGCATTGCTTCTCACGAAGCAGACTGCAGTACCTTGCACTCTGACCTAGCCGTGTTATGCGACTGGTGTGTTTTTTTTTGTAGAATTCATCCTTCTAACTCAGAGGGCGCACTTCATAGGCAGAAGCTTAGAATCAATTGACCTATTCACCAGAATATAACGTATATTGAAATGAATGAGGCTCCCGCAATAAAATATTAGTAAACAACAAACAAACAAAAAAAAAAAACAAAAATCCCAAACACGCCCACACAAACAATCAGGGGTGCACAGACAACAGAGATCGTTTCAGCAAATCCTTAGATGCATACCCGAGAACCGGTCTAACCAAGGAGAAAAATAAGTAATAATGGTCAGTCGATCAGAAAACTCCCTTGACCACCGTTTAACAAAATCCAAAACTGAATTACTCCGAGACACGATATAGTTTATGTGCAGAGTGAAATCGAGTTTTTTTGTCTAACTTCACACCAAGGTCAGTAACTGACTCAACACGACGGATAGTAGTTTCAGCAAAGGCATAATCAAAGACGAGCTGATTGGGGTTCCTACAGAATGACATAACTTCACATTTATCCAGGTTAAGCTGCAGGCCATTTGAGGCGCACCAAACCTTGAAGGTATTCAAATCATCCTGAATGCAAGAAGAATCATAACTGTTTCTAACGCATGAGAAGATCTTCATATCATCCGCATAGATTAAGACTTTGGAGTGCCTAATCAGAGGAACAATGTCATCAATGGCCAGAATGAACAGCAACGGCCCCAGATCGCTGCCCTGCGGTACACCAGATGAAGCTCTAATAAATCTAGATAAGTGTTACGGAAAGATACTCGGTATGACCTATCTTTTAAATAAGAGCGGATCCAGTCAAGCATTAAGGGCGGAAAACCCAGCTTTTCTAATTTAAGCATAATCACAGAGTGAGGGAGCTTATCAAACGCCTTGCCAAAGTCGGTGTAGACGCAGTCGGTCTGGAGACCTCGCTGGAAGGCAGAGATTATGTGGGATGTAAATTCAAGCAGGTTTGTTGTCGTCGATCTACCAGGCAGAAAGCCATGCTGATTAGATGAGATTAACCCACACTGCCAACAAGCTGCGAATATATAACAGATTCGAACAATTTGGGTATGCAGGAAAGCTTCGCTATTGGCCCATAATTAGTTATTAAGTTTTTATGCCCCTTTCTGTAAACGGGAATTAAAAAGAAGCTCTTCCATAATGTAGGAAATCTGCCGGCTTGAATAGATTTGTTGAAGATGAGTACCAGCGGAGTGAGTAAGGCGTCAGAGCAGGATTTCAAGAACGCAGGTGGAACGCCATCAGGACCAAAAGAAAAGTCAAGTTTAAGCTCATTGATAGCATCCATGATAATATCACGAGATATAATGGGCAAGGCAATGGAGGCAGCGGGTCGGTCTTGGATATGACCAAACTCATCCAGGGAAGGCTAAAAGTCTTCAGATGAAAAGGCGCCCTCAAAAAATAATGCGAAGTTATCGGCTATGTCGGGCGCGCTGCATTCAGAGGTTCCATTATACCACATTGTAGATGGGTAATTATCAGATCTCTTCTTCATATTAACAAATTTGAAAAAAGTACGAGGATCATTACGCAAGTTATCGCGAACATTATCAAGGTATTCTCTGTATAATGATGAAGATAATGCCAAAAATCTGTCGTAGCAATCAACAAAATCACAATAAGCTGACGTGTTTCTACAACGTAAGTAAGTTTTCCATAGTCCATTTTTTTTATTCTTAAGGCTCCGCAGCTCACTAGTATACCACGGAGGAGAATGACAGGATGGTCTCGACCGTTTGAGTGGTACACTCGAATTAAACAGATCATAAATCTTATCATAAAACACGGAAACGCACTCATCGATATCGCTATCATCAAAAAGAGATGCGAAATCAATTGAGAGGATCCTGTTTGAGAGAACAGAGAAATCCGCCCTTTTATAATCAAGAACGTATTGATTCACATTGGGGTCGGCAGTATAAGAGCCATCGTAGCAAAACGAGATGAAAATGGGCGGATGCAAACTGTCAATAGCGGATAAGCTACGAGAAGCCGATTCGACTATAGTGTTACTCGAGTCAGAAGTAAAGATAAAATCTAACTGTCTTCCCATAGAGTTCTTTGCATCACTCATTTGGTGTAAACCAAAGGAGGAGATGGCGTCAAGAAAAAGGGAGTCTCTAGCAGTAAGACAATTAAAGGGAAGGTAGTCATCGTCATCAGTGTTCAATACCTATTGAACATTGGGTAAATTAAAGTCACCAAGAAGGATGATTTCGTCCTCAGGGTTCGTCATATTATTAATAAAATCTACGCTAAGAATTAAAATGTCAAAGAGACTACGACCGCGTTCATCAACGCGGTTTGTCAAATTTGGAGGAATATAACAACAGAGCAGGTAAAAGTTCTTCTTATAAAGAGAGGGCTTAAGAGCTAAGAGCTCAATTATGAGCGTGGCGGAGAAAGAAGGGACATCAATCAAGCTGCAACCCAAGTGGGACTTGCATACAACCAACACACCGCCACCAAGAGCTACGGAGTCAGAGTATCTATCCCTACGAAAAACCTGATAGGAATCGTCAAGAACTTCAACATCATTAAAACCGTGGTGAAGCCAAGTTTCGGTCAGAGCGATGACATCATAACTGCAGGCTTGAGAAGCCTGAACTAGCTGGCCTATTCTTGTTCTTAATCCCCTTACATTTTGGTAGTAAAGGGATGGCGTGCTTAGTTTTTTTGGTTATTGACAGTGGCTCCATTGCGAGTGCCGCCTGCGACCTTACGACGGGGCACAAACGCATGTGCGATTATATTCTCAGGCCAGAAATCGGGGGCAGACATTATCCCAAAAATATCTGGGGAGGATATCAACCTGAAAGATGAAATGAGTCCCCGAGAATTACGAGAACCAAGAAGCTGACATCGGAGGAGTGCAGAGTCATCAGCCCCACTCTTCTGCCTCACGTAATAAATTACGTCATCAACAGATGTAGAAGGATCTAGACGAGAAACGAAGAAAGATTTCGATAATTGCGCTATCCTTAGAGTACATGTAAGCGCAGTGGAGACGCGTCCGTCGGCAGATATGCCAGAATGAGGAGGAGAAGAGGCGGTTCCCGTAGATTGGAGAGCAAAATCGCCATCAGCAGGCTCGGCGTTAGCACAAACGCCTGAAGGGTGAGGAGCCATGTTGCAATTGAGATTCCGCAGAGGAATCGTGAGCAGCGCCACAACGACGCCACCGCAAGCGCGTAGCACGAGAACGGCGCGGGGGCCGGTCCCTAACGGGCGGCGGGATGTCCACAGAGGGGAAACGGGTTGGCTCATCATCCCGCAGAGCAGGGCAGAGGAGCAGGACTGAAGGACAGCAGGGGACGGGGGAACAACCAAAATAGGAGAGACAGGGCACCAAGAGGAAACGGGGAGCGGAGGAGTGGGCTGAACGACAGTACCGGACGAGACGGAAAGCAGCTCCGAAGAGGCCGCATGACGAGTGGACAGGATCCTCAAATCGGAGGCGATAGACCCTTGGAGCTGGGAATTGGCTGAGACAGTATCAGACCAAGCGCAAAGGTCCCCCTTCACCTGTTTTACGTTGCGGCGAATATCATCAACGATGGGGATGATGGGAGAGCGTTCAATGGGTACTTAACGCTGATGACGATGACTACCTTCCCTTTAATTGTCTTACTGCTAAAGACTCCCATTTTCTTGACGCCATCTCCTCCTCTGGTTTACACCAAATGAGTGATGTAAAGAACTCTATGGGAAGACAGTTAGATCTTATCTTTTCTTCTGATTCGTGTAACACTATAGTCGAGCCGACGTCTCGGAACTTATTCGCTATTGACAGTTTGCATCCGCCCATTTTCATCTCTTTTTGCTACGATGGTTCTAATACTGCCGATCCCAACGTAGATCAATACGTTCTTGATTTTAAAAGGGCGGACTTCTCTGATCTTTCAAACAGGATCCTTTCGATCGATTTCGCATCTCTTTTTGTTGATAGCGATATCGACGAGTGCGTTTCCGTGTTTTATGATAGGATTTATGATCTGTTTAATTTGTGTGTACCACTCAAACGGTCCAGATCATCCTGTCAGTCCCCCCCCGTGGTATACTAGAGATCTACGTAGACTTAAAAATAAGAAAAATAGACTATGGAAAATTTACTTACGCTGTAGAAACACATCAACTTATTGTGATTTCGTTTATTGTCATGACAGCTTTTTAGCGTTATCATCATCCTTGTACAGGGAATACCTCGATAATGTTCGCGATAACTTGCAAATTGATCCTCGTACCTTTTTTAAATTTGTTAATATGAACAAGAAAACTGATAATTATCCATCTACAATGTGCTACAATGGATCCTCTAGTTGCAGCGCGCCCGAAATAGCCGACAACTTTGCATTGTTTTTTGAGGGTGCCTTTTCATCTGGCAATTTTGTGCCTTCCCTGGAAGAGTTTGATCATATCCACGACCGCCCCGCTGCATCCATTGCTTTGCCAGTTATATCTCGTGATATTAATATAGATCATATCAAGAAACTTAGAATGGACTTTTCTTTTGGTCCTGATGGTGTACCACCTGCATTCTTGAGATGCTGTTCCGACGCCTTACTCACTCCACTGGAACTCATCTTCAACAAATCTCTTCAGGCCGGTAGATTTCCTACGTTATGGAAGAGCTCCTTTATAATTCCTGTTTATAAAAAGGGGCATAAAAACATAATAACAAATTATAGGCCCATCGCAAAGCTTTCCTGCATACCCAAGTTGTTCGAATCTGTTATATACATACTCACAGCTTGTAGGGCAGTGTAAGGGGTTAATCTCATCTAATCAACATGGCTTTCTGCCCGGTAGATCGACGACAACTAACTTGCTTGAATTTACATACCACATAATCTCTGCCTTTCAGCAAGGTCTCCAGACTGACTGCGTCTACACCGACTTTAGCAAGGCATTTGATAAACTTCCTCACTCTGTGATTATGCTTAAGCTTGAAAAGTTGGGTTTTCCGCCTTTATTGCTCGATTGGATCTTCTCTTATTTAAATGACAGGATATATCGAGTATCTTTCCGTAATACTTTATCCAGAGTCTGTGACTAGAGATCTCGCACCATCTGCGAGGCAGAGGCGTAGACAACTGGGTATTGTCAGGCAGGCACTAAGAAAACAAAACAACAAAATAAAAACAAAGCTTCGGGACGATAAACTTATAGTAGAAAACACCTCATTTACTTGGTTTAATGACAACATACTCTGCAAGCAAGAAGATGGTATAAAGGAAATCAACAAAATCTACAAAACAGACTTTAAAAATGTTTATGATTTGATAAAAAGCCCTTTAGATTTTGGTCATTCTTTTGGTACAAGCGCTAATGTCACTCAAAACAATTCTTTAGCATAGGATCCGGTCGTCTGTGTAGATAACGCATCTCAGGTTTTTGATTCATATAGTAGGCTTAAAATTTTATCATATAATATTTACGGTTTAAGAAGCAAATCTATTTATCCAAATTTTTTCAATTATTTAAGGCGATTTGATATTTTTCTTTTGTTTGAAACTTTTGTAAAATCTACTGACTGCTCGAGTTATAATAAATTTTTTAGTGAATTTAATTTGCATTGGATTCCAGCGATTAAGGAGCATAATGTGGGCAGAGCTATGGGGGGATGCTTGTATGGGTTTAAGAAGACCTGCAAGGATGTAGCTTACCAGTCTATAGGCAACCGAATGACTTTAAAACTAAGTGGAGCGAACGAAGCAATTTTTATAATACCATGCTATTTTAATCCCAGGAGGTGGAACTCAGAATTTGCAGAATTTGAACAAGTAATATTAGATAATAACGAAAAAAGGGTCATAGTAATTGGTGATTTAAATGCAAGGGTGGGCCAGGAACAAGTTTTGCCAGAGGACATTGTCCAAAGCTGCCCATTGCTGAGTAAAAAGCGAAAATCGAAAGACGATATTTTAAACAACAGGGGTATACAGCTTTTAGACTTTTGCTTAGAATATGGACTCGGAATTCTGAATGGCAGATCTAAGAAGGAATTTAATCTTCATAGGAGCTCAAGGGGCATCGTGCATAGATTTAGCTCTTGTCTCGTTCGATGCGCTACATTTAGTAGCGGATTTTGAGGTAGAATCTGAAATTTTTTCTGATCACCTGCCTGTCAGTCTTGAGATTTTCATGGATAGGCTGGGTAGTAGCGGGGGGGAAACTAGCGAGTTAGCACTTTTACCTAAACTAAATTGGAAAACGCAAAATCCCGATATTTATAGGGCCAAGTTGGAAACACTCACTGAGGAAGCCTTACTTAAGAAAAATGGGATAGATTTAACAATTCAGGATTTATCCAATTTAATTGTAAGATCAGCCGGCATACCAAAAAACGCTAGGAATGCGGTATTTAAACAACCATGGTTTAATCATGAATGTCTGGCAGCACGGAAAAAGTCCTTCAGATTACTTAACATCTTTCGTAAAAATTGCACCCCTTTTAACAAACAATTATATATAAATGCAAACCAAGAGTTTAGAGATCTATGCAGATCTAAGCGGAGAGAATATTACGAGAACTTTTGAGACTTGTTGAACAGTGTAAATGATAGTAGGGGCTGGTGGCAATTAGTAAAAAAGTTCCAGGGACGAAGATTTAATATTGGCGGAAACCTAGATGTGAGTGAACTGAAGGAGCATTTCGAGTTTTTGTTAAACAGGCCGGTTAATCCAATGCAGTTCCAATATTCGTCGCCGTTTATAGTAATGGGGGAACTGGACAAAGATATTACTATGGAGGAATTGATGAGGGTATTACTTAGGGTGAAAAATAATAAGGCGGCCGGGCCAGATAAAATCCCGGCTGAGTTTTTCAAAAATGCCCCGGATAACTTTCTGACCCATCTCCTGAGGGCTTTCAATGGTATTTTTGAGACGGGAATTGTGCCGGATAGCTTTACACGCTCTTTTATATTTCCCATACTCAAAAAAGGTGACCCTAATACTCCAAATAATTACCGAGGAGTGGTGTTTATGGACGCAGTTCAAAAACTCTTCTGTGGTGTTCTTTTAGATCGTTTGAGTGAATATATAGAGAGAGAAAACATCTTAAGCGAATGCCAGGCAGGTTTTAGGTCAGGGTACGGCACAGTGGATAACATTTTCAATTTATATAATTTAATAAATGTGGGCTGGAGTGTAGGTAAGAAAAAGATTTACTGCCTTTTTGTAGACTTCAGTTCTGCATTTGATTCAATCGACAGGCGGGCTTTATTTCTCAAAATGTATAACGTGGGCATTTCTACTAAATTTATAAAGGTGTTAGAGGGTTTATATGCCTTTACGCAGTCTGCAGTATGGGATGGCAAATTATATAGCGATTGGTTAGTGTCAACGTCGGGGGTTCGTCAGGGATGTGTGTTGAGCCCTTTGTTATTCTCCCTTTACCTAAATGACCTGAGCGACTTCATAGGGGGTGGAGTCACAATTGAGGGCATGAATATTCGATTGCTGATGTATGCAGATGATGTGGCTATACTAGCTGATAATCCGGAAGGTCTCCAGAAAATGATTAGTAACCTGGAGAATTATTGCAATTTATGGAATCTTTCGGTTAATTTGGAGAAAACTAAAGTCTTGATTTTCTCCAAAGGTGGAGGTGTCAGGACCAGTAGGGAAAAGTGGTTTTTTCAAAATCAGGAGATTAATATATGCAAAGAATATAAGTACTTGGGAGTTATTTTTACACCAAAGCTTTCATTCCAAAAACACTTAAAGGAAAGATTAGATACGGCAAAAAATAGCATAAACGTAACATGGAGAAAATACGTTCTAAAACCATATATAAAACTTTCGGATAAATTTAAGCTTTACAACGCAGTTAGTAGAGCTATAATAACATACGCTGCGCAAGTGTGGGGCTTTATACTCTTTGACGAGGTTGATAAATTGCTTCGTTTTTTTGTTAAGAAAGTCTTTGGACTGCCAAACTGCACTCCAAATTATATGCTACACCTGGAAACAGGATTGCCCATGGCTTCATTATTCGCCCTAAAAATGCATTATAAATATATTCTAAAAGTTATCTCCACCATGCCGGATAATAGATTGCCTAAAATTCTTACAAATATAGTAATAAGGAAAAAACTTTCCTGGTATCATTCACTCTGCGAAATGGCAAACAAACATGATATTACCTTAAGTATGACGTCGCTGTCCAATTGCCTAAATGATATCCTGGTGAAAGAATTGGAATGGAGTCAAAGTAAAAATTTAGAGCAGGCTAGACTGAGCATTAGGCATGATTTGTATCAGGAACTGAACCATAGAATTGCAGATGAATCGAACTATATAAATGACAGTCATAACATCAAATTTATAAAATGTATTTTTATGTGTAGGGGTGGGCTGCTGTGGCTGAACGCAAACTCTTTTAGAACGGAAGGAACAACGGAATGTTCTATTTGCAATTTGGGGAAAGAGGAGGACATAGTTCATTTCATTGGAGTTTGTCCTATATTTGGACATCACAGGGCCCAATCGCTAGGAAGCAAGTTACTCACACGCGATGCGGTTATTGATTTGCTGAATGGTAAGGATTGGAATGCCTTATATAACTATTGTAGTGGGGCATTTAAGCTTCGGAAAATGCTGGTAGAGGAATACAATTCTTAATCTTTGTAGGATTCTTCAGATGTTGACGTATTGTCAATATATGTTTTGCTTGATTGCACTTTTGGTAAATCGCTAATTATATTATACTCATTCTTAAGATGAAATGAGATTGCCAATCTAGACAGACGACTACGGTCATTGTCGAAGTAGTTTTTTTTGTCTTTGTTATATATTTGTTTATTTTTATTTTTTTTTGGTTATTCACACAAAAGTAAAATTTTTTAATTTTTTATACGTAGGATATAATTGATATTGATGAATTTAACTATAGCTTTAATAAATTTAAATGGAGTCAAATAATTGTGAAATGAATTTAGTTTAGTTTTTTCTTCTTTTTTTCTTTTTACTTTAAGAGTTAGGCATATGTTTCACTATTGTTAGGCTTAAAATATGCACAGATGTTATTTAAATAAGAACATTATTATTATTATTATTATTATTACTTTATTAAATGTGCCAAGGTGTCGGACGTGCCATTGAATTCGGGAATTAAAAAAGTTAAGAAAAAGCTAATTTTGCGTGCGAAAAAATATTATAATTCAGTGTTCTAATTTTTATGCCTGTTATTGTTGTGTTATATGTGTTCATTATTTCAAAAAACTTTTATACATTTTGTGAATTTTGACATTTTTGAGGCAGTTTTGCAATTTTTGAATTAATTTAATTTTGACCTGTCAAAATAAAATCAAGTGGTCAACGACTTTATAAAAAGTAAAAACAGACTACTGCACTTAAATGAGTGCAAGTAGTAGCGAGAGTGGTTCAGGGGGAAGAAAAAACCCCCAAATACAAGGAAGAAAAAAGACCGAGGCCAGAAGATAAACCTTGGGTCATTCCTCAAGAACAAAGAGCCCACCGAAGAGGCTGGTAAGGGCCCAAAAGAAGAGGCCAACATTTTGAAAGCAGTGACGAGAGCAAAAATATCCAGCGACTCTACAACAGTAGCTGCAGCATTCGTGGTGACAGACACCGTAGATAACGGAGCAGCGATGCCCACTGCTCAGAGGAATTCTCCAACGACATCGATGGTGAAAAAGTCCGCAGCAGCTGCTGCAAAAGCGCCAGCGACATCTGCTGAATCGAACATCGCTGGAGCACCAAAGCTGTTAGAGGTGGTGAAAGCAGTTTCCAAAGCAGCACCTCCACCGAATACTGTTATTATGCGCCCTAAACTCACTGGAGCGAAGAAATCAACGGGAAGTCCACCAGTACTAGTAATACCAGCAAGAGAACAACTTAGTGCAGGGGCAGTAGTAGGGACTAGCTACGCCCAGCAGGTGAGTGGTAGTTCTAGGAAAAGTTCTAATATAATTATTCAGGGTAGTTATGTGACTCCACGTCAGCCTCCGGCTGACTTGGCTAAGTCTCGGCCTAAGACAGTCGCGGGGCTTCAAGGTCTTTTTGACTGTCAGTGGCAGGACGAACGGTATGGTATGCACTTTGAGCACCTTCGAGGGTGCACACAAAGTGCATACCTGAAGGCCTTGTCACTGGTGGTCCCGTTGGAGAATATTTTCTCCTTCGGACTGGTTGGCCGCGGTATGGTGGAGGTCTATACCACCACAATCGACGCAGCCACTAAGTTGATGCTTGAGGGCATCGACGTGGGTGGTAGGCACCTCCAGCCTTACCCGGTCTCAGTGAAGCCGACGAGAGTCTGCTTTTCTCGGGTCCCCCTCCGGGCCAGGTCGGAGGATCTTGAGGCCTTCTTAGGAAGGTTCGGAAAGATCCACGGCAAGGTCCGGGCAGTACCACTCAGAATTGGGGACGAGGGACTCGGCCGTGGCATCTTAAGTTTAAGCCGTGAAGCACACATCACTTTGAACCAGGGGTGTGTGCTTCCAGATGGCTTCTACTGGAGTGTTGCGGGATCGATGACCTGGATTGAGGTGAGCACTGAAGCGAAATGCCATGCTTGCCATCAGGCAGGGCACTTTATCGCGGAGTGTCCCAAGAGGCTCAGGAAAGTGGCTGAGGTCACTGTGGAGGAAACATCTGCCCCAGCAGAGGTTTCCAAACCAGTGACTTCGCCCAGTGCTGCGCCTGCCCTCTTGGAGCAACCTGCCACTAAGGTGTCTGAGGAGCCACTCCCTGAGGCAAATCCGACGCCGGCTGTAAACAGTGCCACTCCAACACGGGAAAAAGTAGACTCTTCGGACGAGGAGGTTACAAGTGGTAGCCAAAAGAAGAAAAAGAGGAGGATGAAGAGGAAGACGAAGGGAAAGCCTGACCAGGAGGTGATGCCACCACCGAAGAAGGCAGTGACCACTGGGAAGGTCTCGGGGGAAGAGGCTACACCTTGCGCTCCGAGTGCACCATCAGTGACTCCAATTGAAGTCACTGAAGTTCTCTCGGACGTAGAGGTTGTCTCTGCTCTCGAGACGGCCGGTCCGACCCAAAGCGGCTATGAATCGTGTAGAAGTTCCATTTCGATTAGTAGCCGCTTTGAAGTGGATCCTGCTTTGGTGGAGGTCCCGAGGGAGAAGTTGCGCTCGCTCCTCGATAGCCTTCACTATAAGAAGAGTTCGGACAGGATCCTGACCATTCTCAGGCGTGAGCTTGGAGATCCAGCCAGGATCCTGCCCCAACTGAAACTCCTCATGGCAGAGGCCAGAAAGAAGGCCAAATATAATGAGGTGTCGAGGTGTGAGCGCCTCTTCAATAAAGTCTCGGGGATCCTTGAGGATCTCCAACTGGACAGGACTCTTCATCATTAGAGTCGTACAGTCATTGTCTGAGTTCTTGCGATTTCTTGAAAGTGTAAGATAACATCGATAAATGCAGGGGGCTTGAGTGCACCCACTAGACTACACAGTATTTTCGAAGACATAAAACAATGGAACACGGACATTGCACTTATACAGGAGACAAATTTTACACATAACACATTTACACGTCTTGAACAAAATTCCAATTTACACAAGGGTTACACAGTTTTTGCCACAGAAACACCCCGTAGAGGTTATGGTGTGGCAATTGCTGTGTCCCACAGCTTTACACTGATGTCTCCTGTATACACAGACATCTTCCCAGGTTTCGCATCTTCCTTGGATTTTGTCTTAGGGGACAAAACGCTAAAGGTAGTAAACGTGTACCTGCCGCATGACCAGGATATTGCAAGACAGGTGTTGGACTCAATCCTGTCGCATATTACGAACTTCGGTGGTGAGGTTATCCTTGGTGGTGACTTCAACTGCACACTAGATTCTTCAATCGATCGTCATTCTAGAGTTGAATTCAACTCGGTGAACGCCGCGCGATTATCGAGCCTAGTCAGACATAGCAACCTTGTGGATGTCTACCGTTGGCTTAATCCAACGACTAGGTCATACACAAGGGTTTCCCGAAATGTCCAGGGTAGCTTTTCGGGTTCGAGGATAGACAGACCTTACGTTTCGTCTAGCCTTCTTAACTTTTTCGTTAGTGTCACTCATGAAGTGTGTTCATTAAGTGATCACCTTCTTGTTGTGGCGACTAGCACTTTGGTCGAAAAGCGAACTGCTTACTGGATTTTCAACAATAACTTGTTGAATTCAGAGCAGTTCATCGAAGAATTCATTCAGTTTTGGCACCAATGGCGTGATAACAAGAATATTTATTCAAACCTTAGCCATTGGTGGGATGTTGGAAAGCTTCAGATTCGCTCATTTATCGAGACGAGATTCAATCGGAGCAGATATCATGCATCGAGTTTGACGGCCGAAGTCACCCGGATTGGTACGCTTCTGCCCGCGCAACCAGAGTTACTTGCACAATACGAGAGACTTAAAGAACGACTGACAGCACAGAACTACAAGCATAGCTTGGAGTTTGTGCTCCGAAACCAGTCGCGCTGGTTGCGAGAGGGCGAGATTCGATTCTTGCCGAATCGGGCCAGATCCTATACGGAGAGGAACTTGCGAATTATATTCGCAACTACTACACGCGGCTTTATGCTGCATCGACGTTGCCAACATTCTCGTCCAACGATGAATTCTTTCATCATATTCCTACTTTCTCTGATGATAGTAGAGAATTCCTGGACAGAACGCTTACTCTCGATGATATGCTTACCGCAACGAAGGATCTTCGACGTCATACTTCTCCTGGTTATGATGGTCTAACTCCAGAATTCTTTGTTCGTTTTAGGAATCTTTTGATTCCGGACCTCTTGGATGTCTCTAATTCTGCAGTGGTTGGACATACCGAATTTCCCTCAAGTTGGCGGAGATCCGTTATGCGTCTAATACCTAAGAAGGGGGATCTTCAGAGGATGGGAAACTGGAGGCCAGTTACTCTGTGTAGTGTCGACTACAAAATAGTTTGCAAAACACTGGGAACTCAACTTCGCTCAGTGATTGCCTCAGTAATACACCCGTCACAGTCCTACTGCATTCCAGGTCGTAGTATCTACGACAACATCGCCGTAGCAAAGCATCTTTTCGCCTACCATGAAAAAACTGGTTTGCAAATGGCCATGATCTCTTTGGATCAAGAAAAGGCGTTTGATAGCGTCTCACATGAGTATCTACTGAGAGTGCTCGATAAATTTGGGCTTCCGTCCAGATGGATTGAGATCATCAGTGGTCTGTATAGAGATTCAGTGATTCTCATAAAGCATAATGGGCATATATTGTCTCCTATTCCGTTTCGTCGGGGTATTAGGCAGGGATGCCCGTTGTCAGGAATGCTTTATGACTTTTCACTGGAGCCGCTGCTAGTAAATCTTCGTCAATCGTTGAGACAATATTCAATTCACTTACCATACACTACTATAAGGCCACTTATTCTAGCGTATGCGGACGACCTGTCTATATTTGTAACGAAAGATGATGCATTTCCAGTCGCTCGTAGGGTTTTCGAACAATATGAGCGATTAGCGGGCGCTAGGGTTAACCTAAGCAAAAGCCAAGGCCTATGGTGTGGGAGGTGGCGGAATCGTTCAGATTCTCCCCTCGGCATACAATGGACGAATACTTGCCTGAAATATTTAGGTGTATATGTGGGGCTCGATGGTAAAACATATAATAGCCGGATGGCTCTGAAGAAACTCTCCGGAGCTGTGAATTCGTGGCGGACTAGACTGCATCCACTTTCGCTGAAAGGACGTGCAGTCGTTGTCAATTATTTGATTACCTCGTCCATCGTGCATCTGTTAAAATCAGAGTGCTTCGAAGAAGGCTTCGTAAAACATTTACAGGCCAAAGTCGTTGACGCCTTCTGGGGAGGAAGACGATGGGTCGCTGAAAGCACGCTCTGCCGACCAGTAGCGGAGGGTGGTTTGGATCTTACAGACATGGTCGTGAAATTTCGTTGTCTTCAGGTACGGGCATTCCAACGAGTGTTCTGTCAAAGAGATAACTTAATTTCGCAGCTGTGGGTAAGTTCTATGGGGGGTAGCGGCGCAGGGGAGCACTACTATCTGCTCTCGGTTCGCCCACCATATCCGCATGACTGGTCCCAGGATATGATCTCCACGATTACAACCTGGGGCAGAATAAGACCAACTTTTCATTTGCGATGGAATGAACTTGGGTACGGGGATTTCTCAGCAATTCCGATCAGGTTGAACCCTGAGTTAGTAGATTCGGTGTTTAGTAATGCTCGAGGTGTAACGGCCGATACAGGACAACTCACAGTTCTTGGAGACATCATTGATGCTTCTGGGAACACACTTATACACCCCCACACAACACAATTACACGAATTGGTGGATACAGCCCGAGAGCGTTTTAGTCGTCTCTCTACTAGGGAACCTAGCACTGAGGTGATAAACGCATTCGTAACGAATCGACCACCGCACACGACATTCAGTACACTCACTTCACGTAGGCTGCGCGAGCTCTTCGTAGGAGTAAATCCTACGGATACCTAGGGGTTGTTCCACAGATACTTCACATGCCCGACCTTGTGCGACATTAATAATCTTGTTCGCGATATGTGCCAGCATATCTGCCCGACATTCAGCATTACAAGAACGTCGTTTTTACTGGGGCCAAGGACATGTAACCAGGTAAATTGCTTGATAAGCTTTATCTTAACACTTGCCAAATCGACAATTCATCTGTACTGCATGCGGATCGAGCCTGGGCAACAGCCCACTAACCCACAGTTTCACACACACGCACTTAAGAACCACTTCGTTGCCAGATTGAAGAGGCGATTACGCCTAGAGTTCATGGCAACGAAGGCCGACACATTCAACTGCACCTGGCAACCTTTATCGTCGGTGCGGAACGGAAGCCTCGTCTTTCACTGGGAATAACAGGCCGCAGACTTGCAGCAGCTTGTCCACGAAGCTTCTCTTCGCTTTGGTATTGCTGCAAGTGCTGCGGGAAGGACAAGTTTCACGTTGGAATCGTAGAACTGGGAGGATGATGGGAGCAGTTTGCAGACGTCAATGACTCTGCAGACTGGTCCCGCGGGACTCTAATCGGTTCGAAATTTTTGTGCGTTCGATTAGAACATGTTTGGATGAGTGCTCCCGGAGGACTAGAAAAGTGGCGAACGGCTCTACGGAGAGGGCATTTGCTTGGGAGCAGTGGTTCCCGAAGTAGGAACTTCGCCCGGTGCTGCATCTACCCTCTGGGAACACTCAGACAATCATGTTCCAGTTTAAGTTTTCGGTTTCGGTTAATTGTGCTCGTTCGTTTTAGGTTTAGCTCTAGGTTTAGTTTCGGAATTTTTCAAAATTTTTAAGGAACTTTTCTTAGAGCTGGCACTCGCTTGGAGGCATTTCAAAATTTCTTTGTATTTCCTTTTTTACAGGTTTTTGTCTTCAAGTTTTAGAGTGCTTTTTATTTAACCTATTTACAGTAACGTAGTCTATTGAGTAATTTTTTGTTATGTTCTTTTTGATCTTTATTATTGTGTCTTTTGATGTTTGTGTCATTTTTAGGGTAGCTAGTTTTTGTAGGATTTTTACGCTTTATAATGATTGTGTCAAATAAAGAGCCATATACACATAAAAAAATTATTACTTTATCCAGAGTCATTAGGGCTACATCTGGCGTACCGCAGGGTAGCCATCTTGGGCCGTTGTTGTTTATTCTTGCCATTGACGACATTGTTCATCTGATTAAGCATTCTAAAGTCTTAATCTATGCAGACGATATGAAGATTTTCTCATGCGTTAGAAACAGTTATGATTCTTCCTGCATTCAGTATGATTTAAATACCTTCAAGAACTGGTGTGGATCTAATGGTCTGCAGCTTAACTTGGATAAATGTGAAGTTATGTCATTCTCTAGGAACCAAAATCAGCTCGTCTTTGATTATACCTTTGATGAAACTAATATCTGTCGTGTGCGGTCCGTCACTGACCTTGGAGTGAAGCTTGACCGTAAACTCGATTTCACTCTTCACATTAACTACATTGTTTCTAGGAGTAATTCAGTTCTTGGCTATGTAAAGCGGTGGTCAAGGGAGTTTTCTGATCGGAAGACCTTGAATTCTCGAGCATGCATCTCCGGTTTGGTCTCCTGATATGCTGTTCATTCCAGACGCATTGAGTCGGTGCAGCGGAACTTTGTTAGGTTCGCACTAAGAGACCTTCCATGGAATGATCCACTTAGGCTTCCTCCTTATGCGGATCGCCTCCGATTGCTTAATATGCACTCGTTGGAAGACCGACGTAGAGTTGCTGACCTAGTCTTTATTCACCAGCTTTTGAACTCGAACATAGACTCTTACACTCTCGCAGGTATGATTTCTTATAGGCATACCCCGTATAGATTAAGAAGACTGCCTTTACTGCATGTTGCTCACTCTCGGTCTAACTATGGTATGCATGAGCCTATAAATCGCATGTGTAGAGCCGTGAATATGTGTCCTGTTTTTGACCTGACTCTTACTAAGGATTTGCTGAAACGATCTCTGTTGTCTGTGTGTGTTGTCTGTGATTGTTTGTGTAGGCGTGTTTTCGATTTTTGTTTTTTTCTTTTTTGTTTGTTGTTTACTAATATTTTATTGCGTGGGTTGTGGGAGCCTCATTCATCTCAATATACGTTATATTCTGGTGAATAGGTCAATTGATTCTAGGCTTCTGCCTATGAAGTGCGCCTTCTGAGTTAGAAGGATTAATGCTATAAGAAGGGCCCGCGGAAGGAAACAAGTTGGGGCCAGCAAGCGCAGAGTGGACATCATCCAGCGAACCGGACAGTGCTGAAATACGGGTGGACACCTCATGGGACCTCTCTGATAGAACTGTAGAGGCAGACTCAATAGCGTCAACGACGCCAAGCAACCTATCCATTTTGGTGTTAAGGGCTCCAGTATCCTCGGACAGAAACTGAAAATCAGCCCAGCGTAAATTTAATTTAATTAAGCTTAATACAAGCTATAACATAATAATAATAATACTAATACTACAAGCTATACTAGATGATAAATGATGGAATAATAAATAAATTGAAAAAGCTACAATATGAGCTCTCATTAAGGAACAAACTGGCTGGAAGGAAAACGAATTAAGAAATGCGATCAGGATGGACGGGGTCAAGATAAAAAGATTTGTGAAGGGATGATTTACTCAGATGGAAGTCAAAGGAGGAAAGGTCATTGACTTTTCGAAGCATCCTGGTAATTGGCTCGCTTTGACCGTAGTTTCTGCGGTGGCGGTCGAGTCGGAAAAGGGGAGTGGACCTAAGGTTGCGGGGATTAGTATAGATGGGTAAAGATTGCAGGATTGAAGGGCAGTCTATGGCTCCACTTAATAGCTGATGAATGAAGAGAATGTCAGAAACATCACGACGTTTACTTAAGGGTTGTAAGTCAATCAGTTTCAGACGGTTTTCATAGGGTGGAAGGTTGAATCTGTCTGCCCACGGGAGATCACGTAGAGCGAAGCGAACGAACCTACGCTGGACGGATTCAATCCTATTGATATGGGTTGTTTGTGTAGGTGACCATACCTGGATGGCATATTCAAGGAGAGGTCTAACAAAGGAGATATAGAGAGATTTGGAAACATATGGATTGGAGAACTCTCTGGACCAGCGCATCACAAACCCTAGCGCGGAGTTAGCTCTGTTAATTATGCTGTCAATATGAGAACGGAAGTTGAGTTCGCTATCATAGATTATTCCAAGGTCACACAAAGAGGTAACAATAGGGACCGGTACATCGGTTAGCATGTAAAATCTCGGGGTGGTGGTAAGACGCTTGCGGGAATAAAAGATGGACTGGCATTTGGAGACATTGAGTTCAAGAAAGTTTTTCGTGCACCACGTGGTGAAGGAATCGAGATCTTTTTGCAGGAGAAGAGAGTCGGTTGCGGAGGAGATATGTTCAATTATTTTCATGTCATCAGCAAAAATGGACAGCTCTGAGTGATTGATGACGCATTCAACATCATTTATTGTAAAGATGAAGATCAGTGGACCGAGGTGGCTGCCCTGGGGGACGTCGGAACGAGCGACAATAGGGTTAGAAATGGATGAACTGAAAAGAACATTGTAGCGATGGGTCTGTAGTTGGACACATCGTTTTTGCAACCTTTTTTGAAGAAGGGAATAATATACGAGTTTTTCCATAATTGCGGGAAAACCCCTTGAGTGACCGAGAGGCGGAATGGCAAGGTAAGGGGTTGAATTAGATGCGTGGCACACTTTTTTAGAACGATGGCCGGAATGCCGTCTGGACCTGGGTTGAAGTCGTCCTCAAGCCCGTTGATACTGGCGGCGATTAGTTCGGGATCAGGGTCGAAAGACGTAAACGACGTTTGAGTGCATTTGTCCAAGAATGAGAAGTAGTTAAGGTCAGGTTGTCGGGAATTGTGAAAGATTTACTGAAGAAGTTTGCAAAGAGGTTTTCGATAACCTGAGGATCAGATGAAGAGGTATTCTCAAGCTTTAGGGTAGAGGGGTAACCATTGGATTTCTTCTTGGAATTAATAAAGTGATAAAAACGCTTGGGGTCGGATATGAGGCTAGTTTTCATCCGTTGGAGATACTCATGATAGAGGGTATCACAACGTTCGGAAAAAGAGATATAAGCAGATAGGTAGGAAGAATAGTCAGACTCGGTTTGGGATAGAAGAAAAGTTTGCCAACGTTTATTCCTCCTGTTGCGGAATTCTTTGTCGTACCATACGGGGGATGAGGAGTAGTTTTTACGAGGAAAAAGGGGAATAGATTGTGCAAGAAAAGCGTATATTTCCGAATAGAACGCTTCTATAGCAACGTCGACTGGAAGATGTTGAGGGATAGTGCCAATGTTAGAGTTGAGGAGCAAGTTATTTAATTTTTCAAAGTCGCCCTTGCAAAAATTGAAGGAAAGAGAAGACTCGGAGCTTGAAAGGGTATGAGGGTGTTCGTAGGAGAAAACGAGGAAGAGGGGAGGATGGTGACGATCGAGAGAGGAGAGGAGATGGTTGCTTTCCACGACAACCGAGTTAACTGGGTCAGAAGAAAAGATTAAGTCTTATTGTCTGTCCAGAAAGTGCCTGACACCACTTACTTGAGAGAGACCAGAAACGGAGAGCTGATCAGTAAAATAGGTTTCATTGGAAGAAGAGGCGTTAAGGGGTACAAAGTGAGAACAGTCCTCAGACAATGACCATTGAATACGGGGGAGGTTAAAGTCACCCAATAACATAATTTCATCAGAGGCGTTAGCGTTCTCAAGCAGGGTATCGATCGCTTCAATTAGGGGCTCGTAGGCTTCTACAGGTTGAGAGGGACGAATGTAACTGCAAAGAATGTACAGAAGACACTTATTTAGTGCTAATTTGATACATACAAATTCTGATATTGTAGTGTCGGAGGTCTTTAGCAGGGTAGCGTCATAACGGTTGTGAACAGCTATGAGAACCCCGCGACCTGGTGGATCATTGGTGCCTACACAACCGTCGACACGGAAAATAGTATAGTTTGAAGGGAACAGTTCGTTGTCCAGAATTCCTGGTGTTAAATTGGTTTCAGTTAAGGCAAAGATATCGTGCGGGAATTTGTGGGAGTTAAGAAAAATGTTAGATGTTTTAGTGCGAAGTCCTCTGACGTTCTGGTAATAGACTGACAAGCTGCTGGGGAGAGGTGCTTGATCGGAGACCGCAGGTGCATTAAGGGGGAGGTCAGAAATTGGAAAAGCGGGGGGGTTAGGAGCGAAAGTAGTTTAAGGAGTCGTTGCGACTTTTTTGGAGATGGGAAATGCGGCGAGAACTAACGTACGCAGTATAGGTGGATAGATCTTCTGTAACCTTATGGGAAGGAATATTGAAGGATTCATGGAACTTAGTGAAAAGTTGGTGTAAGACGGTTGGGTCTGTGGGCAGGCCTTCCTGGTGTATACTTAGCATGACGTTGGTACTGGTTTTACCGTCGATGCAGACGGAATTCGGTTTGTCGTGCAGATAGGCTAGAAATAGACGAACGTTTTCATAAATGCGGTGGTCCCGTAAACGCGACAAGAGATATCGTCCATCGTTGGAATCCGCTGAGCGCAAAGTCAATTTAACTGTAGGTGGGATTAGCGGATCAATAAATGAGTGATGTTGGGATGAAATAGTTTTGGTTAGCGGAAGGGGCGAAGTAGTGGAGGAAGAAGTAGTTTGAGATGGAGCGATAGTGAGGGAAGATGGTGGCTTATAATTAGGTGGGCATGCGGAGGAAGTAGCTGGTGCAGGGTTTGGAGTATACAGTGGAGCGGTGGGGCAGGCGGAAATCGAAGCAGAGGTGGTGGGGTGGTCGGAAAATGATGGCTTGTGGTAAGGTGGACACACGGAGGAAGTTGGGAGTGCATGGTCGGGCGGATGTACTGGATGTACAGAACTCAAAACAGTGGTGGTGGAGTTGTCGGCTGGGATGGACGTGTTCGAGGGCTTCGGTGTTAGTGGAACCGAGGGGTTAAGGGTGTGAGAATATATAAAGTTAGGATACTTGACTGGGGTACTTAGACTGAAGTTCGGAAATACTCCCATTTTGAACTGCCAATTGGAGTTAGGATTACTAGGTTTATGGCTAAAGGTGAGAGGTGCGGAAGAGTGATGAGAGACTGTGTTATTACTAGTACTAATGTTCTTACGATTAGGCTGAATGCTAAATTTAGGTATGGGAGAAGGACGTTTGGAATTACCTTTGGGATAGTTAGTCGGATTTGGTTTATTAATATTTAATTTAGACTTAGATGCAAAGGGCTTAGGGTTAAACTTAACACACTTCCTAGTCCACTTGAAAATTTCGATCGTCCCGAGAGTGAAGATTTTGCTGGAGGGGTTAGTGATGAGCCACACGTACTTGTTCGGGATGGAGATCTTGAAGTTGCTGAATTTCTCTGTGTTCGAGAGTAACTTCATGCAGCTAACTGGGATGAATGCAAAATTCCGAGTAAAAAAGCTATGTACCCAAGAAACGTTGGCGTTGTGAGGGGCACCCTTAAGAAGGAATGGAGTATGGTAGTCTTTGTTCCCAATCCGTTATAGTCCAGGTGGTGCCAAATTTGTTAACCATGGATGCGGTGGATGTGGACTGAGATGATACTGGCGGAGAGTTTATCATGACAACAGCTTGACCAGAGTTGATTATAACACCAGAACCCGTCGCCATGTCGGCCTCGACCGGACTAACAGTAGCATCAACAACTGGAGTAGGCTGCACCAAGGAGGAATGCGGGTCTGTAGGAACCAGTTTCTCGTTTGATTGAGAAGGAGCTGCTTGACTAGAGTTGATTATAACACCAGAACCCGTCGCCATGTCGGCCTCGACCGGACTAATTATAAGCTATTTGAATATACAGTTATTAAAAATAACATAGATAAAATAATAATCCATAATACAAAAATTAATAAATAAATCCTTAGTCTATTATTTTGAATAACTTGGTTTATCCTTGTAAAGAAAAAGAGCTGACTCTATCCGCAACCAGAGTCAGATCGCCGGAAAGGGACTCCACCATGTTCCTCACGAGCCTCAGAACATGGCATGGCTTTATATCCGAACATTCTCCACAGGTCGAGGAGCTGGAAGATTTTGTCCCGCGCCCTAAACAACCCGAATGGAACTGCGAACCGCAAACGCCATCGCAGGCGACCCCATCACGGGAGATCTCCTTCCCACAGGCGCCGCAGCAGGCCATAACAAAAAAGAAAACGCAGCAATCAAAAATAACGACAATAAAAACAGCACCAAGGAGGGGCAATATGACCAAAGACAAGGAAAGTAAGCAATAATATATATAAAAATATAAATAAATAAATAAAAATAAATAAATAAAAATAAGTAACCGACAGAACGAGCAACACAATTAAATAAGAGATTTAAATAAAACCAAGCAGGGCAACGCGATTGGGTCCCGGAAACCGCAGCAAAAATCCAAAACAAAAAATCTCACAATTAAAAATTAAACCGGCAAACATCATAAATAAATAAAAACATTAAAAATGAATTACACACAAAATTAAAAGAATCGACAGAAACGGTAAAAACACAAACACAACAACAACAACAAATTCCACAAAAATTCAAAAATCCAAACAAATATCGCAAGCAGACAACACCACAACTAAATCAATCAGACCTCGACGGCACAACGGGATCACATCAAATCAACAAATTCACAGAAAACCGATAAAAGAACGATCAGAATAAATAACAAATAGTAAATAGAAGCAAACCAGGAACACGGAAGACTCTGTTGCACAATCAAACACAATTCAAAACAAAAATTTTTTAAAAGAATTCACAGAGAAATCACAAGAGCAAAACACGTCTGTACAGCACAAAGTCACAGATATAATGAATGTTCGCAATCGCCTTCCTTTAAATGCCGGGAAGTGCACCGTTATGATATTTTCCCGTAAGAGACGTCCTTTTCTCTTTGACTACACGATGGCGTTACCTTATGCAGGGTTGATAAGATGAAGGACCTAGGTGTGGTCCTCAATTCTCGCCTTTCATTTGAGGATCATGTGGATTCGATCGTTGGTTGCGCTAACTCGATGCTGGGTTTCGTTAAAAGATGGTCTAAGGAACTCGACGACCCCTACCTAACTAAGCTTTTTTACTGTACCTTCGTCAGACCGCTTTTGGAATATGCCAGCCCCATGTGGTCTCCCTATTTCGCCGTTCACGTCAACCGCGTCGAGGCAGTGCAGCGCAGATTCCTTAGGTTTGCCCTCCGTGGACTTCCCTGGACTGATCTCTGGTTGCTCCCTTCTTATACTGATCGTTTGGGGCTGATTTCTCTTGACTCCCTTGAAAAGAGGCGTAACATCTCCAAACTATTATTTTTGTTCGATCTATTGCAGGGTACAATAAATTCTCCCGACTTGCTGGCGGCTGTGAACATCTCTATCCCGCAACGATCCTTGAGGAATCGCAACTTCCTGCACGTCTCTGGTCATCGTACTCTGTATGGGCTGTACGAGCCCATCACGTCGATGTCTCGTCTCCTTAACCAACATTTCGCCAATCTTGACCTGAACCTCTCCAGGCAGCAATTGAAGGGCATACTCAGACAGTTGATGAGTGGTCGTAGATGGTGTGAACCGCTATCCTTCAGTCGCTGATCAATTTGTTCTTCGGCTTCTAGTTTGAAGTTTAGTTTACAAGTATTTTTGCGCTGAAGTAATCCTTGTTGATGAATCTGATGTAATAAATAAATAAATAAAGTCTCCCACTAGAATAATTTCATCCTTAGAACCCAATCGATCATAGATGTAGATAATAGGACTTTGACTGCCCACTTATTTTCCTACAGGACACCTCCGCCGTGTCAACACTCTTATACCGAAGGAAACGCAATATTTGGTCGCAAGAGGTTCCAGTCGTTAGACGAGAGATAAAAATAGACCTTGGACGAAGAACGGCGGAGAGTCCAACATCATCAACACTAGACTCGACAATGTTCCAGGGCATGACAGTAGGAATCACATCATTACCACCGCCAAAATCCCCCTCACTACCCCCATTGATGTCACTAGACGTGCCAGCAGTGACATCCTGACCAGAAAGGCCAGAATCCACCACGGAGCACCCCACACGGGCCCGGTTTAACCGAAACCGCCCCAATATGACTAGTGGAAGAACCCGAAGAGTAGGTGTTGACAGCAGGAGCGTTGCTCGAATCGTCAGCGTACTCTGAATCTGACTCAGGAATTTTTCTACGGATCGAAAATGATTGGCAGAAATTGTGTAGAGATTGTCGTGTACACTGTGTAAATACATATATATATATATTTATGTATATATATATATATATATAAAGAAAAAGAAAGAAGTCTATCGCCAAAACTAACACTACTCAAACCAGGCTACAAATTACTTGATCTTCTCGATAGTGTATTGAAGACTTGGTTGCTGACTTGAAGTTGGCTTGTCTTTCGTTCTTAGAAAATGTCTTGGTATTGTGTTCATTTAGCGGCTAAATTTTTAGCGGCGGACCTTATTTTCACGCTAAATTTTTGACAGCAAAGTTATTTGTTTTGAACTATAGGTGACTACTTTTGTCGATTAGCTGTCGTACATTTTTGTTACGGAATGGCTATATGGAGTAAAAATCCTGTACGTGAGTCTAAGAACAAAAAACGAAAGAAATTGCTCAAAAAGTTTCCGGATTTTCCTGATGTGTTTGAAAGGTGTGAATGTGTTAGTTTTCACCATGGAAGTAGTAAATATTTGACTCATTCAAAGTGATCCACGCAAACATTACTACCATTGGATGGTATATAATGGGTTCTACCGATAAATTTTAACCACAGTTCTCTGAAGTCTTTATCTTTTGTAAACCTAAAATATCAAACGGTGGAAAAATCTTTTAATACTTTTAAAGTTTTATTAGAGCCCTCAGGCAAAAACTTCTGTCAGCTGCCGCTGAAACCAATAAGGCGAACCAAAACTCTGATGAATCTCAAATGTAAACAAACGAGCGCTATCAAGAGAAATGGTTATTTTGTAATTAATTTAGCTTTTATTTATACTGCTTTTGCACATATTTTAAAGAAAATGCTTTATAATTGCTTATTATATTATTTAACTTCCCTGAAAATTTATTTTCCACATCCAAAGCGTCGATTATTTTTACAACAAAATACCGCACACTTCATCACGAAAAATGTTTAAATTAAGCACCTCAGATTCTTAGTAAACTAAACAAAAACAGTCTTTTAAATGTTAATTGTCTTTATTTGTAAAATTACACCACTTTTAAACTGAACAGTGAAATTTGAATGCGCACTCTTTGGGGTCCCCTTCCCACACCTTTTCGGTGAACAAAAAATCGGAAAACACGTATACGGTTTAAACACGGTATTGCACTTCCTTTCATTTTCTGTTCTAAGACGTGAGTGAAGCATCTCGTTTGTGGAAGAAGTATGTGGGACGAAAGGGAGTATTTAATTTCGTCAATAAAAAGAAGATACTTGAATTGTCATTTTTAATGTAAACAAGCTACGAAGAAGTAACTAAAGGAGAAGCCCTATCGTGTATATGTCGTGTGTGTGAGCATGGCAAGTTTTTGTTCGGCGGCGGCTGGGTCTGTGCTGTCAAATTGGTTCGCTCTTTGCTACGAGGAAGTAGGCTTTTTATCTGTTCCCTGGGTCTTAGCTGTCACTTAGTGTCAGTGTTGGCACACAATTTATTATTCAGTTCAATATTTTAAAATACGCGTCAAAACCCCCGAACATAAAATACTTTTGTAATCGCCTGCCTTTCGCTTATGATATTGTATGCATGGGAATCTCATACCAGCTTAAAATTGCCACGATTTTCTGAGCTTCTTTCTTCTCCTTTAGTTACTTCCTCCTAGTAAGCAAGTGGCGGAAGGAATTTATTTTACGTAAAATATTTTCAAAGTGTGTTAATTTGTGAGATAAACTTAATAAACTGCAACATTATAGAAATGAAAGTGGTTTCCAGTGTAAAATAAACTAAATAAAATGTCGTGCATTGTGCAAAATTGTGAAAACCGAGTACATCGCCGATTACCCGGAATATCATTTCATACGTAAGTTTCTTCAAAATATTTCGCTACAGATAGGTAGTAAATACGCTCTAAACGTGTAAACAAAGTTAATTAGTAAGCAATTTTAATTAAAAGTAGTAAGGGAAATTCATTTTCGTTCTTGTTTACATTTGGCAAATTTTTTTTTATTTAACTTGAACTTAGTTTGATTTGGCGCAGAGACGTCGTAAATATAATATTTTTGGGGCTATTGTACTTAAAGTAATATTTTTCACAAATTTATATAGAAAAGAAAAATTACTACGACCATGCTTAAAAGCCGTTTGTAGTGGAAAGTATGTTTGGAGTTGTGAGATGCTTCAAAAAATTGCGTTGACAGCCGTTCCGTTTAGATATTTCTTCGTAGGATGATTGTGATATAGACGAAGATATTGTAATGTGTGTGCGGAATGAGCAACGTGAAGTTGCCGCAGGATGTTCAAGTGGCACGCGCTAGCTGGCAGCACATCCTAGCTCGCCGGTATGATGTGTGTGTCCTTGAACATCATTACACATCCACAAACCGAATTTCGCGTGCCTGTGGCGAAAGAAGGTTGTTGAGTCCTTCTCTCTGGTCTGCCACAACAGATAAAAAAATACGAGAAACAGAAACAGAAGGTAGAGCAACAGGTCTGGTGTCACCTGTCACCCTCAGCCGCACTGAACCATCTTGAAATTCGCAAAAACCATAAAAAACTACCCCCGTATGCGATGGTTCAGGTACTAACCCACTACTATTCCTACACCTGGCTAGGGTGTAGGCCCAACCAATAAAAATAATGCTGAAAACAATAAAAAAACAATATAAACTAAAACATTATGACAAGGGGAATAGGGATGGGGGTGTGGCGACTGTGACGGCAGCTATTACTTCACAATGAAAACTTCAGATAAACGAAGTTGGCAACATTTTATTGTTGCAAAAAAACACCTATAGAAATTTTATATCTAAAAACATAGCAACCGTTCCTATCATTTTCTGGGTATAAAATGACTGGAAAATTAACATTAATTCAGTTTCATTTTATCTACGTTCTATTAACGATTTAAAACTTAATCCCTCCAAATCTCAAGCTATCGTTTTCTACAAATAAACACTGACTCCTTCTCATCTCTAGTGATTGGTTCTACATCAATTCCTTTCGTAGTGAATGTAAGAAACTTGGGAGTTATCATGTCTAATTCTCTCTCATGGGCGGATCATGTCAACAGTATTATTTCCAGGATATATGGTGGTCTTCGAAGGTTGTGGTGTGGTGCCTCGTTCGTTCCTGTGAGTGTGCGCTTTGTCTTGGCAAAATCCTTGCTCCTTCCACTGATTACACAGGGCGACATTGTTTGCGGCAGCCTTGACTCGGCTTCGCGAAATAAGCTCAACGTATGTTTAAATTCAATTGTACGCTATGTATACGGGCTTCGGAGATTTGATCATGTTTCGCAGTTCGTCTATTTGTTCCTTGGATGCTCTTTTCCATCTTTTTCCAAAATGCGCATGATACAGTTCTTGTTTAAATTAGTTCTTAAAGGCAAGCCACTTTTTTTGACTGAGAAGCTACTATTCTTAAGATCGTCTCGTATGAATAATATTCAAGTACCTAGATACACTTGTCAGCAGTCGAAACGCTCATTCTTCGTTCATGCTGTCACGCTCTGGAATTCGCTTCCGTTGGACGTGAGGCGTGCGAGTTCGCTTGGGGCATTCAGGGCGCGGTTGGAATCACACTACCAGGAATAGATTGTATTGCTGCACATACTATTTGATGGTTTTTCTCCTTTTCTTTTCTTTTTTCTTTTTTTAATTATTGGTCATCTTTTTGTAGCCTATGCCTGATAGCTTCTCAAATCAGGCTCTATTGTTATTATTGTAGTATTAGTTATTTAAATTTAAATTTATGAATTTGATTTCTTTTCCAACCTTTGCTATGTACAAACATAAAGAAAATTTTCTTAAATGTACAATTTTTATTTACAATGAATAAATGAAATGGAATGAAATATAAAGTTAAAATTGTTTTAAAATTAAAAATGTTTAAATAAGAATAAATAAAAAGTAGTTTTATTAATTAGCTACATTGGTGACCGCAGGAGCCGCAGAAGCCCCAGCTAATCAATTCTTCCAAAGGGCGCAGCTACAGCTACCCATATCTGCACGACACAAGTTATCACGACTCTTTCAAAAAGCAGTGCTCCCCACCAGTGGTCAGGCACGTGCTATTTGATACTACCAGCTTTACTCGATTATCATTCTTGGACGTCCGTACAAATGAAACGACATAGACGTCCCCGTTATACTTTAATGCAAAGGATCCAGTTAAAAAGGTTCTGGAAATGGCGCTTAGAGGATGTCCTATAAAACTTCATGGATGCCGCATTAACAGCAGGAAGCAGAAATACCAGCAGGAATATCTACCACCTCAGTAGGAAGACCTACCACCTGCGGTAGTAACACAGCAGGAATACCTACCACCCCAGCAGCAACACCTACCACCTGCGGTAGTAAGCGAGCAGGAATATCTACCACCCCAGCAGGAAGACCTACCACCTGCGGTAGTAACACAACAGGAATACTTACTTTCCCAGCATAAATGCCTACCACCCCAGCAGAAAAACCTACCACCTGCGGTCGTACACACAGTCGCATCTTCAATCAACCAGGTTTACTTCATCAATTTCTGAAAATGACGACACACAGTCACATCTTCAATCAACCAGGTTTACTTCATCAATTTCTGAAAAATCACGACACACAGTCACATTTTCAATCAACCAGGTTTACTTCATCAATTTCTAAAAATGACGACACACAGTCACATCTTCAATCAACCAGGTTTACTTCATCAATTTCTACAAATGACTACACACAGTCACATCTTCAATCAACCAGGTTTACTTCATCAATTTCTGAAAAATGACGACTCACAGTCATAACTTCAATCATTCAGAATCTAATATCAATCATCAATCACCAACTACTGTGGGCTATACTTAAACAATTAAGGACGTCACGTAGTCTTCAACCACTACAGATATCTTTTAAATATCTTTACTTTCGTTAAACCTATGACAGGGCAGGGGACTACTGTGGCGACTGTGACGACAGCTGTTACTTCACAGTGAAAACTTCAGATAAACGAAATTGGCAAAATTTCAGTTTTGCAAAAAAAAACACCTATAGAAATTTTATATCTAGAAACATAGCAACCGTTCCTATCATTTTCTGGGTATAAAAGGACGGGAAAATTAAGATTAATTCAGTTTCATTTTATCTACGTTCATATAAAGTTAAAATTGTTTTAAAATTAAAAATGTTGAAATAAAAATAAATAAAAATGTAAAGTAGTTTTAATAATTAGCTACAGGGGAAACAGGATAGTCAAGAAGCTTCATAGGGTTCCTGAAATCAAATTAAAAATTCATATTAATCCATTAATGTAATTTAACAAAAAAACTTACAGAGATACATTCTCCTTAAATTCTATAGGCTAATATTAAAGAATTAACTCTTCATTAGACTTATAGCTTATTCCCTAGCATTAACAACATCAAATTGTCAATAATCCTAAAACTAATCATACACGCTAACTCTTATTAGTTAACAATTTATTCGCTTCTTGCTTGAACTAAAAAAACTATTTTAATAAAGAATTATTTTATTTAATTTACCGCAGAATTCCGATGTAAAAAGGAGTTTTGCGTGAATCCTTTTGTTTGAGGGATGTTGTCTGAAGACACTAAGTTCGACAGACAGTACTATCGCACGACCAAATAAGTAAAATGAATGAGTTTCTTTAGATGACTGAACTTCTTTATTCTTTCACTAATTCTATTTATATAGTTTAATGACATTATCAGCAAATATTCACAGTTAATTGCTTAATACTAAATTTGTTACAATAATATATTTCCTCATTTCAAAATTACTAAATAGTGACGCAGCACACCGTGAGTTTATTCACTTGACCCATTAATTGTTTTCTTTTAATTGACTTGCCAAACAAGTAGGGTGATCAAGTTACAATGAGTGTGACTTGCTAATTAAAGTGAATGAACTTTCGTTGCGCTGGTTAGGTAAATTCTCCTACTTAATTGATAGATTAAATGTATGCTGCTTATGTACCGTGGACATTCTCCCCCCGCAAGCTTAATGATGGCAACTCTAGAATGACTGTGGTCTCTTCCTTAGATCTTGGTTTTCGTGGGGTTGGCCTTGGTGGATCGCATTCTGTTTGGCTGATTGTTTTTCGTTTTTTCCAGCAGTAATATGATGCGAAGATAGCGATGGTCAGTGCCAGTATATAAAGACCGCCATAATGACGTAGGTCATGGATGTTTAGCTTCGGAATTTTGTTGATATCTTCTTGTTGTTTTTCAATTCGGGAATACAACTCAGATATGTCCTTGCTAGTGATCTCATTCATTAATCGTGGGGCTATAAACTGGGATGTGGTTTGATTGGTCATCAGAGTGTCTAGATGATTTGAGATGATCGCAATGTCGGAAATAAATGACGAATTTAATACACCTGGCAAATGGTTGTTTGCATTGATGAATAGTGTGGGATGTTTAATCATGCAGGTTGGTTGCAGTTGAATAATTCCGCTGCCGGTTAGTGTTACTGCGTCCACAGAATCTCCGCATATGACGTCAACATAAGTATCTTCGTCCACTGTGTAAAGCCACGTACTGGGAATCTGTAATTTTCTCCATAGTTTTGTTAGAGGCATGCTTTTTAATTGACACAACACCTGCTTTGATTAGCTTTTAAACTGTATACGGGTTGTTTTAGGCTGCATATCAGTTGGTTATCGGAAAGTTGAATACATTCCTTTAGCTCTTCCCTTGTCAGTAGACTAAATCGATCCCTGTGTAGATTTACAACCAAATACGGTGTCGATGGTTGAATGAAAATGTATTTCCCATCATATGGAACAGGAATAGGTGTTAACTTGTATAGGTGATAGACTTCTGTGCTGAGTAAAGGAATACGAAGGTCAAACAATACATTATTCTGTGTTATTCGAACCTTTACGTGCATTGCCTTATAGGTTAGCAATGACGTCACGCTTCCGTCCCCTGGAACCCTTTAGTTCTGTGGTAGGTGTTCCTTAATGATGATTAGTTGTTCATTAAGCTGTACCAGTGTCAGTATTAAGGTGTTTAACCGCCCATACTAGGTATCCGTTATCGCTGCTAATATGTTTTTTTGCATATGTTGAAAATTGATTAAGCTTAATGTTATTAGCATAACGGCTGATGTGAAGGCTTGTGTTGTCTTAAATTTTTCCTCCGCCTTATTAAGACCGTCGGTGATCATTTGTAAGTGATTCTCGAAGATTTCCAATTGATGAGTCACCGCTGCGCTGCTTTTCTTAATTACACTAATCGTTTTTTCTGTTATCAAGGTTTGATTTCTTAACAGACCACGTAATGTATCTTCGTTTGCTTGAATGTTTCTGATTTGTTCCTCATATTTGTCGGCAAAGTAGTATAAATGTGGGGATTCTAGACCAAGAGTCCCCAGTTTGTATGAAACGTAAAAAAAAGATAAGCGGTAGTCATATAAAAAAAGAATCGTGGGGTCCCCTTTTTGTATGAAAAAAATTGATGGAATTTCTAGACCAAAGTCCTCAGTTTGTATGAAACGTAAGAAAAAGAGATAAGCGGTAGTCATATATGGATAAAAATTGCTGGAAGTTCTAGACCAAAAGTCTACGGTTTGTCTGAAACGTAAGAAAAAAGATAAGCGGTGGTCATATAGAAAAAAATCGTGGGTGCCGCTTTTTGTATGGGAAAAAATTGATGTAAGTTCTAGACCAAAGTCCTAAGTTTGTATGAAACGTAAGAAAAGAATTCTTCATTAAGTGAAGCGATGTTGTTGTTGTGAAATATTTGGAATGATTTTTGGAGACCTGATAAATTTGTAATGCGTGAAATGAAATTTGCGGTTTTGAAAAAAATGTTTTAAGCAGTTGTTGATGCAAGTAAGAATATAAAAATATTGTGGTTTTCAATGTTGCGGTAAGTGTTTAGATTAAGATTGAAAATTTAAGGGTGAATTGTTTTCTTAAAGTTTTGCATGCGTGAGATTTTTATGGATCCTAATGTGGGAAAGGAAACGCGTTTTTTACTTTTTTTTAAATTTGATAATTGGGGGATATAAAATGAACTACAGCGTTAATTTGCTAGTTCATAGTAAACTGATTTTTGAAGAGCTTAACTTAGTGCAGTGAACATGAATTTATTGTGTGAATTTTGTGGAAAGTTTTTTACTAGTCCAAAGCAATTGAACAAACATTTAGTTAGAATTCATAACCAAAAAGTAAAAGCTAATTTTGGTATGGATTTTAAATGTGTTACAACTCGTTAAAACCTTAAGAAAATTAAGAAATCATAACAAAAAATTTCACTTTTCGGATTCAAATTGTGGTGAGTTATTACATTTTCTTTATATTTAAAAAACGTTTGTATAATTTAGATAATTCTTTAGTGAAATTTGACGTAAGTTCTACCGCTTCATCTACATCCAATGCTATAGCTGGTGTTGACGATTCTTGTTTACCCGGTGCTACATCTTCTATTACTACTTCTTCTACATCTAATGTTGGGACTGTTGGAGACTCTTCTTCAACCACTACTTCTACATCTAAGCTTTTATTGCTACACCATCTAGTTCTTCTAATTTACCATCTACGGTTGAGCATATTTATTGTGAAAAGTGTGAACTATTTATTGAAAAGAAAATGTTTGTTTTTCACTTACGTACGAATGAACATAAAAGAAATGCCGCTGAATCTGTCAATGAAGGTTTAAAGTGTATAAAGAGCGGATTTAATGATCGTGTAGCAACTCATATTTTAAAAAATAAAGATGAAGGAGTTTTGCATCCTAAAGATTTCTTTGAGCAAACCAATAATCAGATTCAACTTTCTCTAAAGCAGGCTTTAAAAAAACATTTAACGGTAAAATTTAATTTGGAATTGTTTTGCGAATATATTAAATTTTCACATTCTAATGATGAAGATAACGAGACGGATATTATCAGCTCCATAAAATCATTCCAATCTAAAATGGAACTTTTGTGTAATGAATTTGAACTACCCACTATTCTACCTAAAATGTTCGATGATATTAATGTTAAAACAGAAGAATTCCAAGAAAAAGATAGTGGATGGACACTAGCAAGAATAATGCATATAGAATTAAATATTAACCAATATCGACCATTGTCAGGATCGCAATATATACCGTTACCAAAATTGCTGGAAAACAAAAAAGCTTGCGTCAATATTAAAAACAGCGATGTTTTTTGTTTTAAATGGGCAATTATTTCAGCCCTATACCCCGTTAGAAACCATTCAGATAGATGCTCCTCATATCCAGTAAATGAAATTAAAGAAGATATAATTACTCTACCAAATGAAAAAATTTTAAATTTTAGTAACTTAAGATTTCCTTTAGAAATATCTAGCATTAAATTATTTGAAGAAATGAATCCTAGTATTAGTATTAACGTTTTTGGTGTGGAAGGTACATGTTCTAAAACAATTAAAATTGTAGGTCCATTTTATCATACATATGAAGAAAAAGAAAATCACATTAATCTACTCTTAATTCAAGAAGAGGAACATTTTCACTATGTATGGATAAAAAATTTATCAAAGCTGGTTCGAAAGCAAATTACACTTCATAAGGGCAAATTGTTTTTCTGCAATTCATGTTTTCTTAATTTTCATAGCGAAGGAGCTCTTAGCATTCATAAAACTGAATGTAAAAAAGTTGTTACAAATATGCCTGATCCCAAGTATTCAGTTTTAGAATTTAAACATTTTGAACGACAATTAGATATTCCATTTGTAATATATGCTGATTTTGAGAGCATATTAAAAGACATTAGTACATGTGCACCAAATTCATCACACTCTTTTACATCGAATATTCAAGAACATATTCCTTGTGCTTTTTCTTACTTTATTAAATGTTCTTTTGATAGTAACTTAAATAGGCTTAGGGAATATCAGGGTAACGATGCAGAGAAGGTTTTTGTAACAACATTAGTTAATGATGTGAAATATCTTTACGATAATTATCTTAAAATAGAAAAACCAATGCAACCTTTAACAGATTTAGAGTGGCTCATTCAAAATGAAGGTACAAAATGTCATATTTGCGATTTAGATTTAGGTTCTGAACGAGTTGCTGACCATTGTCACTTAACGGGTAAATATAGACGACCTGCTCATAACGAATGCAATTTAAAGTATAGAATTTCAAATTTTATTCCAGTATTTTTTCATAATTTTTCTGGCTATGATTGCCACCTCTTTGTTATAGCCTTAAACATTGTTGAAGGTGATATAAACATCATTCCTCTAAATAAAGAAAATTACATTTCTTTGTCAAAGAATATTTCTGTAGGAGAAGATAAAAAAATTGAGTTAAGATTTTTAGATTCTTACAGATTTATGTCCGCTAGCATAGACTGCTTAGCTAGAAACTTATCGAATGATGATTTTACAATAATGAAAAATATGTTTAACGATAATGACTTGTTTGAATTAATGAAAAGAAAGGGAGTATTTCCATATAATTATATTAACTGTTGGGATCGTCTAGAAGAAAAAAATCTTCCTCCACAAAAAGACTTTTATAATAAATTAACAAATAGTAAGTGTTCTGATGATGATTATCGTCATGCCATTAATGTTTGCGAAAAATTTAAGTGTCAAAATATTTCAGATTACTTGAAATTATATTTAAAATCAGACGTCTTATTGCTTGCAGATATTTTTGAAAATTTTAGAAAATTATGTAAAAGAATTTATTCATTAGACCCTTGTCATTATTATACTACTCCGGGATTTACTTGGGATGCCATGCTAAAATATACCAACATTAAATTGGAATTATTAACAGACGTAAATATGTATAATTTTTTGACGTCAGGAATTAGAGGTGGTATTACTCAATGTTCTTTTCGTCATTCAACCGCGAATAATAAATATATGAAAAATTTTAATCCTAAACAAGATTCATCATATTTAACGTATCTCGACGTTAATAATTTATATGGATGGGCGATGTCAGAATATTTACCATATGGAGGTTTTAAATGGTTAGAAACAACTGACATCGAAGTGATGTCTATTCCAGTAAAATCTGATATAGGATATGTTTTGGAAGTCGATCTTGAATATCCGCCTTCAATTCACGACAAGCACAATGACTTACCATTTTGTTCTCAAAATAAAAGAATTGGTAAAATCAAAACGAAAAAATTGATAGCCGACTTAGAAAATAAAAAAAAATACATAATTCATTATAGAAACCTTCAACAATGTTTAAAAAATGGTTTAAAACTTACTCGAATTCATCGAATTTTAGAGTTTAAGCAATCAGACTAGTTAAAAAGTTATATTGATTTAAATACATTTTATCGTTCAAAAGCAAAAAGTAATTTTGAAAAGGATTTTTTCAAATTATTAAATAACGCAGTTTATGGTAAGACAATGGAGAATGTTGAGAAAAGAAAAGATGTTAGGATCGTAACGCAATGGGAAAGTCGGGGTAAACGATTAGGATTGCGAGCGCTAATAGCAAAACCAAATTTTCATAGCATATCTCAATTTACCCCTGACATGGCAGCTGTAGAATTAAAAAGAGTGCAGGTAACTTACAATAAACCCATATATTTAGGTTTTGTAGTATTAGAACTTTCAAAATGGAAAATGTATGAATTCCATTATGATTATATGAAAAATAAGTATCAAGATAGAATAATTTTGAATTACATGGATACTGATTCTTTTATATATACCATCCACACCGAAAATTTTTATCAAGACATATTAAGCGATATAGAAAATAGGTTTGATACTTCAGAGTACTCTGAAGATAATCCTTATAACATACCATTAAAAAACAAAAAAATACCAGGATTCATGAAAGATGAAAATAGCGGTAAGATTATGTTAGAATTTATAGGGTTAAGATCTAAAATGTATTCCATTTCCGTAGAAAATACAAAAAATATAAAAAAAGCTAAAGGTGTAAAAAAAACCGCTGTAGAAAAATTAAGTTTAGAGAATTATAGAGAATGTTTGTATAATAAAAAACTCTTTTTTGGTAATATGCTAATATTTAGATCAAAACTTCATACTTTGTACACTCAATATATTAATAAAATTAGTCTAAGCCCTTTTGATGATAAAAGATATATTTTAGAAGACGGATGTACGACCTATGCATGGGGTCATTACAAAATAAATGAATCTATGGAAATAGAATAGAATTTGTACTTTTATATATGTAAAAAATAAAAACAAAAAAATATTTGTTAAATTTCTTGTTTTCTTTATTTTATTCATATACAACTGATTCCACATTATTATTTAAAAAATTTATTTTTTTGTGTGATACAAATTTTCTTATGGTGAATACATTTTGAAGAGCGCACTGGCCTTTATGAGTGAAACAAGAGAACTCTTGATGAACAAATCGTAACCATGATAGTTTCGGACATGCTAATTCTTCTTCAGTATCCAAAATGGTTGCTCCGTCTCCAAGGAAGTCTTTAACCCAAACTTTTTTTTCCGAGCCTTTGACAAAAATTGTTTTTTCAACAAGTAAAGGTGTCACAACAGTGTAGAGGTAATGATATGGAACAAATCCGTCATACCATCCGAAACCATGAAGATTGCGTTTTAACCAAAAGACTTGTCTTTTTATTTTTGGTGTTAAGTCTTCAAATTTAAACGGTGGTTGAAAAACAAAATGTTGAAGCTTATTGTCCGATGAGAGGACTGCCAGCTCCTTAACAATAAATTTATTTTGTTGGTCTTTGAATCCTTGGATGTCAACAATTGCACTCATCGTATTTTAAATAACTTTCTTGAATTCACTCGTCAACGGATTGTATTCGACTATTCGATCGTGGATAAGTAAGCAGTAAGCTGTTGTTTTCGGTGGAATATTAACGGAAGTTTTGAATTCTAATTTTATATCTACGGGGCCCGTTTTGATAGCTTCGTTTTGATGAGAACAATCGATAACTGCAATTGGAGCGTTTTCAAGAAATTCTTTAGCTGAGAAGAGAGGTTGTGGTTGACGTTCATAATAAGATTGTTGAAATTTTGCATACATGTTATATAGCAGAGCATATCGTTCTCGATCAAACCTCAAATTTAAATCATCGTATGGGTAAGATTCTGAATTTAGGTATACTTTAACATAAGTAAGGTTGCAGTGATCAAACTTGCTCGCATCCTTTTTTCTAATATCTTTACGATCAGTTTGTAGAGCTAATATAACATATCTTGGTTTTTGCAGCTGGGCAGATATTTTAACTGACCATGTGTGATCAGTTGCTATAGGTAAAAGTGGATATTCGTACACATCCCAACTGCGGAATGGAGTTTGAATTGGACGTCCACTTTCAACAGTTTTCAGCAATGATAGCTTCTCATTATCAGCTACAGATATATGTGGTATTTTCCATTGCAACTTAAAGATGTTAATAATAGCTTCATCGGTGGGTGCTATGAGAGCATTGTCATCTATCCTGCTTCGAATTAATATTAATTCATGTTTGGCGTTTAAAATGATTTTCTTGTAGTCTTCGGCAAATCCTAACAGCATATTAAGTGGAACACAAAAATTGAAGAACAACTTTTCAGGCTTGATGGTTTCTGAAGGTGACCAACCAGCATTGTGAAGCATTTTGCTTTCATTTTCATTTAACGAGATATAGCTCTTCAACGTGGATACAATTCCGAGGTTTCTTGTTCGATCGATTTCCACTCCATTTAATTCGTAACGAATTTCATCGAAAAGAAATGAGAAAGCATTGTTTGTAAGACTCGTATGAACAGATTTTGTCCCATCAGTCTTAGCTACAGAGCCTTCAATATAAATTAGACTCTCACTAGGTAGAATGTACAAATCCTGATGTTGTACTACAATTCGAATCTCATCGCTGTTTTTAAATGAAGTTAAAAATGGTGAATAGCTGTGGTATTCTACTTTTGCTACGCTGTTATCATAAGAAACACCTCTGTTAATATTCAATATTTCACTCATTTTTTTAATTTAAGTCCCAGAGATATTAAAAATTGTCTATTAGCTGAGCTTAATTTCGGTCTTATCCTTGGTAAAGTGTCTAAATGACTGGAGGGGTGGGTAGGTTTTTCTATCCTTTTATTATCACTTTCTTTGTTATATATCAACATGTTGAGGTTTCAAATGCAATCTGACAGTAATTGTTTCACCTCTAAAGTTTATTAGGTCGCCGTCTTGATCGACTAATTTCAACACAAGCGAACTTATCCTTTTAACATTCACTGGCAAATAAATAACATTTTTGGGTACCTCAACTATTTTATAGCCTGGACCCACTTTGGGAGAAAATTCGTGAAGTGTGTGAACTGGTGTATTATTTATGAATGATCCTGATATAAGGTTGCACTCAACACGAATTACATTAATTTTAATTATATTAACTGGTAAATCCGACACATTTATTATGTCGGGATCCAATTCTCGTTTACTAAACCCTAGCAACGGACCAATAGAGTGTGGTTTATTAAAATTTATTTTGTGTGTACTCTCTATTTCAGTTCTTAAAGTGTTATTGTTAGCTACAATAACAACTGATGGTTTGGTTTTAGTTTTAGTCAAATCTCTTTTAATAAGAGCTGCAATATCATCAATTTCATATGAACCATCAGGAATTTGTATAACTTCATATCCTACATGAAATAAGTTGTTTCTTCCATCTACATTCGGTATTGAATTATAAGTTTGTAAATCAATCAAACCGCAAACATAGTCTATATTAAGATCTAAAGGTGGGAAATATTCAGCTGTTAGTACAGACGAATTTCCGGTTAAAGTAAGTGTTAACGACATGATCAAATGGTAAGTTTAAATGAAATGCTATTGTAATGGGTTTGAATGCTTTATTTATACTTATATGTACAGATCAAATGGATAGTTTAAACTGTCTTAGAACGATTATAAGGGAACTTTAAGCTCAGATGTCCACAATTTACAGAATTATAATTTTGATATGCTTCATAGTTGTACACTATGTTATTTCCTAAATACTTTAAAAGTTCTTTTGGTGGTTGTAAGTTTCCGAAACTGTCGAAGTATTCAATATTAGTTCCTTTTTTATGGTATGCTACCCAGTGTGTCCCCGGACCTGTGGAAGAATCCAAATTGATGATCCCACATTCATTTCTTCTAGGTCCTTTGGGAAGCTCATCAATCATAAAGACTCCTCTGAAGTGTGGTATGTATTGAGCGTGCTTATATAAATCGTATTCGTTTAATGGACGATTGGGTAGCGTTCTCAGTAGTTTTTTGTCGGTGGATTTAAGTAAAGTCCTAACCCCTTTCTATATGGTTTTAAATATAGACCTTTTCCACTTTTCCCTAAAGCTATTGCTTCTATTGTCTGATTATGACGTTTATTTTCCTCCAATTGTTGTTTAGCCTTACTTGCATCGTTAACGGCTTTTGCAATTCCCGATACGCCACCTGTCAATGCGCCTAATGCAGAAAGTCCAGCAAAAATGGGGATGAGAGGTAAAACTCCTCCAACTCTTGGTATAGGAATAATACGAGGTGGTTTTGTGCATTTTCTCTTTCCTCTAAACACATTTCTGGTAGCATAAAGAGCCTGGCTTCTTTGTTTTCAATATATTTCGTGCTTCGCGAACTCCTTTTTTTAATGTTAATTTAATTTTAGGTTTTTTTTTAGTCGAACGTTTTGCTTTTAAGCCCATCCCAAGTTTAAGTTTTGTCTTCATAGCTTTTGTTACAAGCCAGGCATTAAGTCGTTCACCAAATAATGCGTCACTAGATTTTACTCTCTGCCACGCTTTTTCTGCTAATATTCGATCAGCGATATGACGATCTTCAATATTTTTATGTTTGTTATATGCGATATCGTGATCTTTGCAGGCGGCGTCAAGAGGATTTATACCAGGATCACCTCTAGCTACTCTTTCTAACAGTTTAGTACCAGGACCGCAATACTGATAACCAGGCAAATGCAATTCGAAAGGTAAACTGCTTATTGCTGTGTTCAATAAACCTTTCCCCTTTAATATTTTATGTTGCGAGCGGTTTTTATTAAATTTTTTTTTATGATCTATCATTCAGCGACACGTTTTGCAAAAATCTACATGTGTATTCTAGCTTCGATACCTTAAAACTGATATAAAAATGTATGGATTCTAGTATATATATTAGTTTTCACTATGAAATTCGTTAAGCAACAAGTGTCTTTACCAATTAGAAATATAAACATAAAATCAGAGGAACTTAAACAAAAACACGGATCGTTATTACCCCATACTATAAGAGCTGTCGTTGCAGGACCTTCTAATTGCGGTAAAACCAATCTTATGATCAGTCTTATCGAGCAACCGAACGGACTCAAGTTTGAAAATATTTATGTCTATTCAAAGTCATTATATCAACCAAAGTATGAGTATTTGAAGCAACTTATAACACCCATATCCGGAATGGGTTTCTATACATTTTGTGAAAATTCTGAAGTAATTCCACCAGAGAAAGCAAAATCAAATTCTATTTTCATCTTTGATGATGTTGCATGCGACAAGCAAAACAACATACGATCATATTTTTGTATGGGACGACATAATGACATCGATAGTTTTTATCTTTGTCAAACATACACACATATACCTAAGCACTTAATTCGAGACAATGCGAATCTTCTTATTCTATTTAAGCAAGATGAAATGAACTTAAAACATGTCTTTAATGATCATGTAAACACAGACATGCCCTATAATACTTTCAGAAATGTATGTGCAGAGTGTTGGAAGGATAAATATGGCTTTCTTGTGATCGACAAAGATAGTCCAATAAACAAAGGACGTTACCGTAAAGGATTTGATTTGTATATTATCATATAAATACAATAGCTTACTGAAATACTTATTAGACCAGTTTAAGCAGTTAACAGATCCGTTAAAGCAGTTAACAGACCCGTTAAAGCAGTTAACAGACCCGTTAAAGCAGTTAACAGACCCGTTAAAGCAGTTAACAGACCCCCCGTTAAAGCAGTTAACAGATCCCGTTAAAGCAGTTAACAGACCCGTTAAAGCAGTTAACAAAAATGGAACATAAAGGAAGATCTGAAGTGAAAAATAAAGAAGAAACAATAAGGAACATTATAAAAACTAGAAATATAATACGAAAGAAATTTCGGGCTATAAAAACCGGAAGAGTTGAAACAGAAGCTCAACTAGAAGAAACATTTAAACATATAACAAACCCGTTAAAGGAGTTCGTGACAAAAGTGAAACAAGAGTCAGAACATGAAATTAAATTTGAGCCCAAGGAAGAATATAATGAATATGATAATCTAAAGTCAACTCCCAAATTCACTTTTCCAAAAATGGAACCTACAAGTACACCACTAAAGCATAAACAATTTTCTTTAATGTCAGAAGATGAATTTGCAACATCTATTCACTCAAGAACTTTAGTTGAAAGAGCTGATAGAACTCTTAATTTATCCACTGGATTGGCTGATAAATATTTTCAATGGTATATTGAAAAAAATCCAAAAATTGATTACACTTATGGAGTTTACTTTGATAATAATAATGAATGGAAAATTGGAGATTCAAAGGTTGAATATAATGAAGATAATTTTTTTATTAAAGGAAAGCCTTACACAATAACACTAGGTTTACTCGAACTTCTTTTTATGAAAAAACCTTCTAAAAGTCTATATAATAAAGATGATTTATCAAATTATGAGACTATTCTAAACGATACTAATGCTCATAGACGAGGATATTCGATGGAAGAACAAATAAAGGGGAATAGAGGTTCTAAGTACAGGGAAATTATTAGCAAGTTTTTATATCGCAAAGGAATGGGTTTAATGCATTTACCTAAGAATAATATTGACCATATTTATTGGGATGATCCAAATGAACTCGTAGACCGATTGCGCCTTCTTATTGCTTCCCAACATGCTGGGAACAATAATCATCATAATGAAATCATGTCAATAACTGAAGAATTAAGAGAAGCTAACGTTATAGAATAAATACAATGCATCTTTCATTTTCGATTTTAATTAGATCATGAGCGTTGACAAGTTCGGGAGATTTTCTAAGCAAGCAAAATTAGGACCAGTTGGTGAGAGGGGGCCAAGAGGTTTACCTGGGGAGCGAGTTTAGTTTAGTTTAGTTTAGTTTAGTTTATTTGTACAGATTCATCTGGAAGAGATTACTACAGCATATATTGATATAATGAAAACTTACAGACTAAACTACGAACTAGAGGCCGAGAATAAATCAGAAAACGTAATCCAAGGACGGCCGTTGACGCCATCCACGACCCCCCATCAGCCAAGACACTGTCTAAGCATGCCCCTGAGTTGCAGCCTAGAGAGATTGAAGTCGAAATTGGCGAAGTGTTGGTTGAAGAGGCGCGACATCGACGTGATGGGCTCGTGCATTCCATACAAAGTTCGATGGCTAGAGACGTGCAGGAAGTTGCGGTTTCTCAGAGTGCGTTGCGGGATAGAGATGTTCACGGCAGCCAGTAGATCGGGTGAATTTATCGTTCCCTGCAAATAGTAGTTTGGCGATGTTACGCCTTTTTTCAAGGGAGTCGAGAGAAATTAGCCCCAAGCGATCAGTATAGGAGGGAAGTAACCAGGGATCAATCCAGGGAAGTCCACGGAGAGCGAACCTGAGGAATCTGCGCTGCACTGCCTCGACGCGGTCAACGTGAACGGCGAAATAAGGGGCCCAAACAGGGCTGGCATATTCCAAAATCGGTCTGACGAAGGTGCAGTAAAGAAGCTTAGTTAGATAGGGATCGTCGAGTTCCCTAGACCATCTTTTAACGAAACCTAGCATCGAATTAGCCCTACCGACGATCGAATCCACATGTTCCTCGAATGAAAGGCGAGAGTTGAGAACCACGCCCAGGTCCCTCGCCCTATACACCCTACCCAGGGTAACGCCATCAGCGGAGTAGTTAAAGAGGAAAGGACATCTTTTACGGGAGAAGGTCATAACGGTGCACTTCTCGGCATTTAGTGGAAGGCGATTGCGCACACACCAATCGCAGAACACAGCCAGATCAGAGTGCAGAGCACTGCAATCTGCCTCGAGGGAAACAGTGCGAAAAATCTTAGCATCATCCGCGTAACACAGAATTTTACTGTGTATCAGGAGAAGCGAAACATCATTAATATATAGGATGAAGAGGAGTGGGCCGAGGATACTGCCCTGTGGCACCCCCGAGGTGACAAGGATTCCGTCAGAAAGGACACCTCGAAACAGGACGCGCTGGGTACGACCAGACAGGTAAGAGGACAACCAGTTAACAAAACAGGAAGGAAACCCAAGAAGAGTCAATTTGTAGGCCAGGATACCATGGTCTATCCTGTCAAAAGCCTTACTGAAGTCCGTAAATACACAATCTACCTGTTTGCCCGCTTCAATGGCTGGCAGAGAATAATTAACGAACTCCAGGAGGTTGGTGGTCGTAGACTTCCCTCTGAGGAAGCCATGCTGGAAGGACCCCATGAAAGGCCTGCAGTGAAAACGAAGAACGTCACTGACGAGAGACTCAAAAACCTTCGCAACATGGCACAAGCTGGCAATTGGTCGATAGTTGGAGACCTCGGACCTACTACCTTTCTTGTGAAGAGGAATCAACACAGAAATCTTCCAAAGTTGCGGAAAGCGGCTGGTCTGCAGGGACAGGTTGAACAGGTAACAGAGAACACCAGAAATAGATAGTTGGCATTTCTTCAAAAAGCAAGGGGGTATACCGGTATACCGGGAGCCGCGCCAAGTAGGTAAATTCAGAAGTGGAAACATCGCAGGAGGAATCACTGAAAGACGTTCGGAAAAAATCCGCGAAAAAGGTAGAGATTGAGAGAGCGTCGTCACTTTCACGGTCACGGTACCTCAAAGAGGAATAATAGGCGTCACATTTACGCTTCGAGTTAATAAATTTCCAGAAGAGTTTGGGGTCACTACGCAAAGTAGTTCTCATGTTGGACAGGTATTCAGCGTAGGAGTCCTGCAGGCGAGTAGAGAAACGATGGCAAAGGTCAGAGTACGCCAAGTAGTCATCATGGCGTCCCGAGACACAGAACCTCTTCCAAGCTTTACCCTTCAAGTTCCTCAAATGTCGAGAGGCACCATCAAGCCAGGGACGAAACAGATGAGGGGATCCAGACCTAGAAATACTAATAGGAACATGTTGGGTAAAACAAGCGTAAAGAGCGTCATAAAAAGCGCTCACAGCCAGATCGACGTCGCGCTCTCCCAACACGCCAGACCAATCACATGAAAGTAACCAGTCGTCCATGCGGGAGAAGTCAGCGCGTTTGAAGTTGAAGTAGAAGTCACCCAGTAAGGGAGGAGATGCAACAGTTGTGTCGAAGCACATAACGACCAGGAGAGCAGGGTGATGACTCGATTCGGGAACCAGAGGGAACAGGCATCTCCTCACAGTCGTACCATCAGGGTCAGACGAAAACACCAAGTCAAGAAACCTACCGGAATCATTTGGAATATCACAGCACTGAGCCAGCCCGGAGGAGGCTACCGAGTCCAAAAAGGACAGAGCATATTGGGGAGCAGATGAAGGTGAAGGAATAAGGCCATCATAATCGAGAGAGTGAGCCCAGCCGATGCCGGGAAAATTGAAATCACCAAAGAGCACGATGTCCTCCGAGCGAAGCAAGGAATCGGACAAACCATCGATGGATGCAGCGAGCATCTCGTACACTATAGATGGTGAACAAGGGGGAATATAAACAGTTAACACAAATAGGCTTCTGGTAGGGAATCTCAGAGCCACACATAAGAGCTCAAGGTCGCCGGAGTCGGAAATGTCGACGACCGAGCATGAGATACCCCCCCTGATCGCACACAGAACCCCACCACCAACTGGAGAGCAAGGGTCGGAAAGATGACGGTCCCGACGAAAGACCTGAAACTCAGGACCAAAAAGCTCCGAGTCAGAGATACCGGCACAAAGCCAAGTCTCAGTCAGGTAGATGACGTCGGCATCAGACGCGCAGGAAGAAGTGAAGAACAGTGCGGTTTTAGATCGCAGCCCGGTCACGTTGGCGTAATGGAAGGAAATCCGGCTGGCAAGTTTTTTGGCAGCGCAGCCGGAGCCGATCGGGACCTAGGGGTGAACTCGCGAACGATGGAACCAGGGGGCCATATGTCCGGAGAGAGCACAGCCGTAAAGGCATCTTCCGGAATGAACACCTTAAATGAAGCGGTGTATGTGCGACCAACATGGCCGTGAGCAGGGCTTATTCTCCTACAAGCAATCATACCGCCGGGAACCCCCACCCTTGAAGAGATGTTATCGAAAATATCGGTCTCAGAAGTATCAGGGTGAACACGAGACACAAAGACACATTTAGGCCGTTGCGCCGGCCTAAGCATAGTGACACCAGGGCGAGGCGGACAATCTCCCAACTCGGCCCGTATAGAGCTTACGCCTGAGCTATGAGTGTCGACATTTAATGATGCAGTTGGCGAAGCAGTGGCAGCGTGGATGGCTGAACGACGGGCACGTCTGCGGGCACGCCTGCGGGCGGTGCGGGAAGGATGGTTTGTGCTCCGATCAACATCATGGGAGGAAAGCGTACCAATGGCTGAGCCCTCATGGAGTCCAAGCGAGCTAGCGTTCGAGGGCTCGGAGACAGCCGTGATCACGGAGGCAACCGCAGTCTCGGAAACAGCTGTAGTCTCGGAGTTAGCCGGGATAATCGGGGACTCAGAGATGGCCAGGGGTTCGGAGACAGCCATGGGCACGGAGACAAGTGGGACGAAGCCAGGGGGCGCGGACGGATCAGAGGAAGACGAAGGCCCGCAGGAAACTTTACAACAAGTAGAAAGGGCTCTCACGTCGGCGGCAATAGAGCCAATTAGTTCTCCATTGGCCAAAACCGAAGCAGAGCAAGCGGAGACATCAAGCTTTACCTGCTTGGCGATACGGCGAATGTCCTCAACCAACGGCAACACCGGTGGGGAACCCAACGAAGAAACCGGACCGGGATCGAGGCCAACAACTGCGGCCTGAACGTCAGCGAGGGAGTCGGAAATCGCTGAGGTTTTCGAGGCCAACTCATTTGAGCGAATCAGGAGGGTACCAGAGTTGGATTCTAGGACACCAACAGCGCACAGCAACTTATTCATTTTAGTGGTAATAATACCGGTGTCCTCGGACAAAAGTTGCAGGTCGCCCCAACGCGAGGAGAAAGAGCCAACCTTGTCGGCAACCAGAGCAAGGTCAGCAGAAAGGGCTTCCATCATGCCCCTCACCAACCTAAGGACGTGGCAAGGCTTTATGTCTGAACACTCGGCGCATGTGAAACCAGATGATTTAGTTCCACGCTTCAAACATGTGGCATGAAAAAAGTGGCCACAGACACCATCACAGGCTACACCGTCCCGGGCAACTACCAGTGCGCAAGCTCCACACTTAGACATGAGAGAAAGAGAAAAAAACAAAAACAAAAAACAAAAAAATAGTAATGGAGACCAAGATCAAAACAGAAATAAGAACGATTAATAATAGAGAACAGAGTCAATCGGTAAAAAGAAGAGAAGATAGTCAAATCTTTAAAATTAAGAGGGGGAGAACAGGAGAAAAAGAAAACGAACGAAAACAGAACAGTAAACAGAACAAAGTCAAGCGATAAAAGAAGTTAATCGAGTTGTACAAATAAATAAAGAATAAAAGAAAAATAAATAAATAAATAAAGAAGAAGAAAGCGAAGACGGAAACAGGATAAAACAGGAGTGAGTAAAAAAGTATAAGTAGAGACCAAAGCAGACGATAAACAGAACAAAGTCGGGCGAAATAATAAAAAAAAGAAAAAAGAAAAAAAAAGCTAATCGAGTTATACAAAAAAAGAAAAAGAAAAATAAATAAATAAATAAAGAAGAAGAAAACGAAGACGGAAAACAGAATAAAACAGGAATGAGTGAGAAAGTAAAAATAAAAACTACAGTCCAACGATAAAAAGATAAGTAAAAGGAAAAAAAAATAAATTAAAATAAATAAATAAATAAAAAATATAGTCAAGTAAAGAAGAGGAAACGGAGAAACAAAAGAACAAATAAAAAACCAAAAGAAAACGGCAACAGGGGTCAGACCATGGAAACAAGACAAAAGAGAGAACGAGGGCAAGCCTGCGATCACGTCGACAGCGCACCCAGCCAGGGGCAGGACAGACGGGAAGGAGGACAATGGAAGGGTGGAGAAAAGAAAAATAAAAAACCACAAAGAAAAAAAAAGCAAAAGAAAGACAAAAGATGGTGAGGAACCAGCCAACAAAAATGCAAAACCAAACAAACAGAGAACAGCAACCAAGAGCAGTCAACAAAGACACAAACAAGCAGGGAACTTGTAATCACCCGTGTAACGCAAAGCTGTAGCTAAAGAATAGCAATAGACATAACCGAATACGTAACAAATAAGACAAAAAAAGAGAAACGTTCCGGTGAAAAAAACAAAAACAATAATAAAAATAAAAAAATAAAATGCAAAGCAGCAGGAGCAACGAAACGTGCCACAACTGCAAAAAAAAAAAAAAAAAAAAAAAAACTGAGTACGAAAATTAAAACAACAACAAACGGAGCAATAACCGAAGTTGTACAGTTGTAGGCACAAAACACAGTAAGCACAAAAACCACGACTGAAAACAGTAAACCAAAAAGTGAACAACTATGTCGAGTTAACACCGCAAACATAGAAGGAAATAAATGAATCGATCACAGATCACTCCACAAATCCGAGAACAATCCATAAACTCAAAAATAACCAAAATTTTAAAAATAAAAACCAAAACCAAAATAAAAGATAAACTGCCCACAGAGCTGGTATCAGTAAATAAGTGAGAAAAACCACAGCAGGTAAGTAAGAAAAATCACACCCAAACCAGAGAGCAAATCGCGCTCAAAACGCAACGTCGCCGAAACAACAAAGAGGTAGAGCGCAGATTAAGTAACCACAATAATAGCATATAACACAAGCAATAAAACGAAAATGTACAGTTGTTGACGCAGAAACGAGGTACAGTACAGGAGTCCAGACCAAAACAATAACCAAAAATAAACAACGATGTTCCGTTGTCGGCATAAACGCAGAAGGCAAGTAACCAATCGATTAATAAATCACATAGCAGATCCGAAACCGGTTCACAGACACAGAGGCAGCCGAAAGTGGAAATGAGCGGCCCACCGAGCTGATATCAGCAAGCCGATGGGACAAAATCACGCCCGAATCAAAAACAAAAACAAAGCAACCAAAGAAACAAAAGTCCGGAAGCAAAATAAAGAAGAAAAGCGTCACAAATAAGCCGACCCAAAAGCAAACAGATCAACACTGAAATCAAACAAAATTCAATTTGACAAGCAAAAACAACCAACTGAGCAGAACACAAAAAAAGACACGTCCGACCACGACCAACGATCACCGACCACGACCAACGATCACCGAGGTCCACAAGGTTCGCCTGGTATAGGATTCCAACTTACTTCTGATGGTGATTATGATCTTAATCATAAAAGCATTAAGAATCTTAAAAATCCTGTGGAAAATGAAGACGGTGTAAATAAATTATATGTTGATAAATGGGCGGACTTAAATTACACTGCCATACAAGCGTTAAAAGAATTATCAAATAGAACCCTAGTTGAAGAATTGCAGAAGGAAAGAAATAATTTAGAAAAGGAATTGATACAAATAAGAAAAAATATAGAAAAGGAAATAGTAAGCATATATAATATAATAAAAACTACAAATGAAAACTTGACAGATTTGGGATGCTTTAAAAGGATTAATAGAGGTAGAATCATTAACAATTTCCAAGGGGATATCTCATGAACCACCTCATGATGAGTAAAAGACAAGTTGTAGACGAATTACATAAATCAGCACGCAAAAATTTTAAAAGGTGACGTGTTATTATTAAAGGACTGGACGACCTCTGGCAAGCAGATTTGGTTGAGATGGGTGTCTACTCTCAACAAAATAATGACTATAATTTCTCGTTGACTGTCATTGACACATTTTCCAAATATGCCTGGGTTATTCCTGTGAAGAAAAAAACTGGTATTGAAGTTGCTGGGGCAATGAAAACTATTTTTGAAGACGGTAGAATACCAAGAAATTTACAGACTGATGATGGAAAGGAATTCTTTAATAGTAATTTTCAAAACTTGATGAAGAAATATAAAGTTAATCATTATTCGACATATAGTCCGCTAAAGGCTTCAATAGTTGAGCGATTTAATAGAACATTGAAAGGGATGATGTGGAAAGAGTTTAGCATGATAGGAACATATCGGTGGATTGATATAATAAAGGATTTGTTAAGTTATAATCGTAAAAAGCATCGTACAACAAAAATGAAGCCAATCGATGTCAACAAATCAAACGAAAAGCAATTACTTTTAACAGCATATAATCATATAAAAATTACTCATCCATCTAAATACAAAGTTGGAGATTTTGTTCGAATAAGCAAATATAAACATGTTTTCGAAAAAGGTTATACACCAAATTGGACCACTGAAATATTTAAAATTCGCAAAATTCAGCTTACAAGCCCAGTAACATATCTTCTAGAAGACCATCAGGGGCACCCCATCAAAGGAGGATTCTATGAGTTAGAATTGCAAAAGACAAAAAATCCACACGTTTACTTAGTCGAAAAAATCTTGAAAAGACGTGGAGATAAGGTTTATGTCAAATGGTTAGGGTTTCCATCAAAAGACAATTCATGGATTGATAAAAAAGATGTATTATAATATAAAAAATATACAATAAAATAAATTTATAGATATTATTATAAAAGTTTTTTTGCTTTTTCTTATTTAATATCAGATTTAAAATTTCAGCAGTTTCTCTAATTCTTCGGTTGAAGCGAAATCGATCAACAGCATACTCTTTCCATGGGGCCCTTTCTAGCAGTATGGTAAGCATACCTCCAAACATACATGATGTGTACTTCCGGTGTTAGATTAAATCGCACATTTTTAGGCATAGTCCACAGTTAGGTTTGGTAAACCTTTGATAAAATTTCATTAGTTTTTGAACTTCTTCTTTACGTCTCCAAACAAAGTAACATTCACACGTATCCGGTCCCTCTGTTGCATTATTATCAGACCAAGGACAACTTATGTAGTGTTTCCCAAATTGAGATTCTATTTGTTTCATATTTTTGTATGGTTTTAAAAAATCATTATATTTTTCAATTTTTTCTTTATGCTCGTCCCAAAGTATGTCATCATATTCTTCTAAGAACTGATCAATATCCATCTTTACTCTTTCACTTCCAAAACCGAACTAAATTGTTCTATTGCCTAAGAAATGCTCATATTATATGTTTGCTTCATTTGCTTCAAATCAACAAGTTCAATGTCACTTTTATGGCTAGGATCATGCTGTCTTATTAACTCCACTTCACCATTACTTAGAACTCTCTCAGTTTCAAACTCGTGGTATTCATAACACGATATTTTCAATGAACGGCTTTCATAATTGCTGTCGTATGTACAGCGGACAGTAATTGACTTATCTTCATCAAATTCAAGCTTGAAGTGTCTATAAAAAATATCTTTACTTTCTATAATTCCACCAATTTCTGCTTCTTTTCTTATGAGGTCTTGCCTAAATCCTTCAATAGCTTCTTCAACAGTCACAAACTTCTTTTTATCGCGAGCTGCAATAGTAGTAGGATCTGATGTAGTTATATATTCAGTTTCAGTATTTAAAATAGTTGTGTTAGTAGGAGTCGTTCGTTCACCATCATCATCATTATTTTCGGTTTTGACGCGTGTCATCTCGGCTTTTAGCCGGCGCGGCGGTAGTTTTCCCCTACGTCGAGCGTAATGCCAAGACTTCGGGGATTTGTCATTCGTTCGTTATGTCCTTATGTATTGTCTGTAGCGTCCTGTCCGTAGTTCAGGAATTTGCGAACCGTTCGGCAAGTGTTAAGAACAACCGCTTTCTGTAGTGTGTGTGGAGTGTTTTTATGTAACTTTAGTGTTTGTATATTTGTGATTAGTGTTTTCGGTACAACGGCTGTGGAAGACAAGATGATTGGCACGATAGTCACTTTGTCCATTTTCCACATCCGCTGCACCTCGTGTGCCAAATCTGTATATTTCGTAATCTTCTCTCTAAAAGTGTTTTGCACATTGTTGGTGTTGGGTACTGCAATGTCAATTAGGTATGTTGTTTTGCTGTGTTTATCTATGAGAGTAATATCCGGTCTATTGTGGTGTATTGTCCGATCAGTTATTATTGACCGATCGTAATATATTTTATGTGTGGAGTTTTCAAGAACACTGTCTGGTGTATATTTGTAATATGGTGTGTATGTGGCGGGTGTAATAAGGTTGTATTTTAGGGCTAACTGTTGGTGTATGACATTGCAGACCTGGTTGTGCCTGTGCAAGTAATCTGTTTGAGTAAGGAGTTTGCATCCAGCCGTTATATGTTCTATTGTTTCAGAAGCCAAATGACAAAGTCTACACGAGTCGTCCTGAACTGCCGCATCCTTAAGGATGTGTTTCCTATAATTCTTCGTGTTAATGACTTTGTCTTGTATAGCAAGCATGAATCCCTCCGTCTCAGGGAATAAATCACCGCGACTGAGCCAAGCGTTCGACGCGTCTTTGTCGACATGATTTTGGTTCAAGTCAGCGTAATGTCTTCCGTGGAGAGACTTCTGTGACCATGCTTGCTGTTTATCTGTGTGTGTGGCTATGTTTAGTGTATTATCCAGCATTCTGTTGTGCAAATCAAGTGGTGTTTGTTTGTTGTCGGCTTTGATCACTACTGCATGCAATGGAGAACTATCTTCTTTTCTATAAAAGTATTCTCTGATAGACTTCACTTGTTTATAATGCAGTGACTTTATGTCTATCAGGCCGCGACCGCCCTCGCACCTCTGTAACGTTAGTCGTTCTATACAGGAGTAAGGATGGTGTGCCCTGTACCTTGTCAACATCGTTCGCGTTCTTCTGTCTAGTGCTTCTAAGTCCGTCTGTGTCCATTTAATTACCCCAAAGGAATAAGTAAGGACTGGTGTTGCATACGTGTTTATAGCCTTAATGAGATTTTTCCCATTAAGGCTAGTTTTTAGAAGACTGTTCAAGCGGCCTGTATATTTGGTCTCTAGCACTCGCTTTATGTCCGTGTGAGGTATATCACGTGATTGTTTGAATCCAAGATACTTGTAGAGTTCGCCCTCCCCCATTGGTTCAATAGTGTCCCCGGATGGGAGATCGAATCCCACAAGTTCATGTTTTCCCCTCGTCACATGAAGCGTCCTACATTTGTCAACTCCGAACTCCATCCGGATGTCATTGGAAAAATCCAGAGTAGTCTGCAGCAGCTGTTGCAGATGAGGTTTCGAGGAAGCGTATAATTTGATGTCGTCCATATACATGAGGTGCGTGATTTTATGAATATTTTCCCTGTCGTGTCGTATATTATACCCATAACCGGTGGCATCCAAGGCACGTGATAGTGGATTCAGAGCGAGACAAAACCATAGCGGACTCAAAGAGTCTCCCTGGAATATACCTCGCCTGATTGGTATCGGGGGTGTTGTAATCTGTTGGTTTGGTGTTTTTATGTTTATTTTTGTGTTCCAGTATTTCATTGAGTGTTGCAGAAAGTGGATGAGTGTTGGATGTATTTTGTATACATTCAGTATATCGACCAGCCAAGAGTGCGGGACAGAGTCATACGCCTTCTTATAATCGATATATGCTGCATGTATATTCCGGCGAGCAGTTTTTGTTTGTCGCAGCATCACAGAGTCTATGAGCAGTTGTTCTTTAGAACCCAATGACCCTTGTCGGCATCCCTTTTGCTGCTCAGACAATATGTTATTTAGTTCTGTGTGTTTGTGGATTAGTTTACTGGTGCAAGAAGTCATAATCTTATAAAATGTCTGTAGGCAAGTGATCGGTCTATATTTGGATGGATCTGTGGTGTTATTATTGCCTTTTGATAGCATGTACGTGATTCCTTCCGTTAAAAACTTCGGTATTGTTTCCGGGTTATTGAAAAAATTATTAATGTGGTGTAAGAGGTGTATATGTATAGGTGTAAACTTCTTGAACCAGTAATTTTGAATATTGTATGTGCCTGGTGCTTTCCAATTATGGGTATTTTGTATGACATCCTTTAGTATCTCCATCGATATCTGTGGTTCTGGCATGTTGGGTATGTCTTGAACGCGTTGCATTTCTGCTTCAATCCACTCAGCATTGGGGTTATGATGGACTTCTTTTGACCAAATAGATGACCAAAAGTCGACCATATCTCTTTCGGAGGGTAGTTCACTTGCCGGGCTATTGTTTGAATTTTGATTGTGTTTAAGTGATCTATAAAAGCTTTTTTCATTGCGAATAAATTGTGCGTTCTGTGTTTTTCTATCCGTACACTTTCTGTATCTTTTTAATCTAGTGGAAAGTGCCGAAAGTTTTTGAACTAGTGTATCTATGTGCATTGTTATGTTTGTATTAATTGTCTCTCTGTTTGTGTGTAATTTTTGTTTTTCTAAAATTTTGTGAACTTTTTTAACTACCCTCTTACTTCTGTTGCCCTGTTTATACTGGATAAGTCGGCCGAGATCACAACGGATCCCATCGATTCGCCTCTCCAGTCGTTTCTCCCAAGCCGGTTTCTTCAGCGTCGCGTTGTTGATATTAGTTGGATTGCGCGTCTTTGAACCATTGCATCTGATAGCCGCAACAGCAGCACAATATATCGCTGTATGCACTTCAGTAAACGTTCTGTCGTGTGTTAAATACTCTGGCAGAACGTCCGTATTTATGATGTCAAGAATGCTGGATAATTGTTTAGATGAGCCCTGTTTTGGTATTATGTGTCGTTGTGTTGCGTTTAAGTGTGCAAACTCTGTGAGTGCATCCTCAAACGCTTGTTTGACCTTATTCCTAAGAACGAGATCAGAGCTATTGAGTATGGGTGGGGTGTTTGGGTGTTGGGTTTGTGTGATTGGGTGGATATGGGCTGGATGCAAAATCTCCCCAGTATTATTGTTGTTTGGAGAAGATATGTGTACAGTTTGGTGTGAAGGTGTGACGTGATATGGCGGTGAGATATCGCGTGGGAGTGTGGTATTGTGTGGTGACGCGGTGTGGTTTTGCGATGTGTTCGGGGTTATGTTGGTGTTTGGTGCTATGTGTAATGTGTTGTTATTCTGCAGATCTCTAGCCACTTGGTCCTTAATCTCTTGCAGAATATTTGGTGCAAGTAGGTTGTTCCTAACTATTACTCGTCTTTGGTCGGCAATTCTCTGCTCTGTCACTTTTGTATTAGGGTATTCCGTCATGAATGCCCTATGTAATTCCTGTCGATATGCAGTCACGTTCGCTTCCAAATTCGTTATCCTGTAGTATGTGCGCATGATGAAGGTATTCACTTCAGCTGTCCATTTCAACAATGGATTTGCTGTCTGCGAAACACTTTGAGCAGGGTCCGGGGACGTTCTTGTGGACGGCCTACCAACCCGTGAGCCAGTGCCACTCGCTCCACTGTCTAACACGGAGGACTGAGTTTCGGTGCGTCTGAGTCCAGTCCGACTCCTCAGCGCACCCCGATCCGAGGCAATTCTTTCATTGTACTCCATAGAAAAATGGGTTGCATTTAATACCTACTACCAGGTTTAGTAAAACGGCCGCCCCTAACATGGAGAACAGACGCCGACCAGGGAGCCGCCCAATATGGGAACAGACTCTCCCTGGATTTAACTGGGGTCCGCGGGGTTGTCAAGCCCGTGACTTCAAGGAAGTCCCCCTGCGGGGTCATCATTATTATTATTATTATTAATATTACTGTAAGTTAACAACCGAAACGATAATCCAATTTGTACTGTTTGATTGTTGGGAAGGTTTAATGCAAAATCCAAATTACTATCATTTTCACCAATAAGATTAACATCTATTGGTATTGTTTGATGGTGATTACTTTTATTTATTGGTATTGACTGACAATAATTGCAGAAAGCAATAAGTATGAGTATAATAATATATTTGATCATTATTATCTAGAGCGTCTACACACTTCAATTCAACAATTATAACTGAAGGAATATTCTGATGTAATTTTTCATTTATATTGTTTTCATACGCTTCCCTGCTTCTCTATTCTAGCATTTTCATCCCAGTAATTCTTACCAAAGGGACAGTTTACCGGAAAGAAATTATATGATATTCCTCTTTTTAAATTACTAGAATTTATTACTTCCCCAGCGATGGTTATTTGTCCTAAAAACACTTCTATTTTCACATGATCATAATCGTGAAATTTAAAATCATAGTTGGTGAATCTTTTTGGAAGGCTTTCATCACTACAAAGATGTAACACAAGTATTGACTCTCCGTACTGTGGAGTCATCCTTAAATTAAAAATAGGACCATTTGCTTCCACATTAATAATTCTAAACTTTTTCCAACCAGCTGCACATGTGCAATATTTCTGACCTTGAATTATAGTATCTACCCAAAACATAGTAGTTGATTTAATAAAATTACATAAAGAAATGAGAATATTTCATTACTTGCATGGTATTTTATTTATTTATTCGTTTTCTAATCGTCTTCTCTTATCTATCCATTCAGCTTCATTGTTAAGATCAGTAGCAAAGGGGCAATTTTCTGGGTAATCATTAGTTTTACGTTCATGTTTAATTGTATCAACAACTTCCCCAATCAACGTTATATTTCCTGAAGGGGAGACTTCAATTTTAACATGTTGAAACGGATCAAATTTAAAATCAAATTCTAAGTTTTCTGGAAACGACTCTCCGTTTTTTATGGTGCAGATGGTAGTCTTATTACCATTTTCTGGTGTCATGTGCAAACTTAAAAGTAAACTATATGTTTGAATCTTAATGATTCTAAAACAAAGCCATTTCGCTGAGCAAATGCAATACTTTTGCTTACTTTATTTTCCACCCAAAACATCTCTCTTGTTCTAGCCAGCTATCATACAACTAATGCTTTTAAAAAACAGACTTGGGTATATATAGAAAAATAAAAGATGAATCTCAAAGTAGCTGTATAGCTGAATGGGTAAAGTTTCCGATTATGAATACGCAAAATGTACTATTCACACAAAATAGGTGAAGGTTCAAAACCTACTTGCACTACTACTTACAAATTCACAAAATGTAAATCTAAAACCCTAAAGTCTCAATTCCGCTGTACTGTTACTTTTAATTTTACTCTCCTTTGCTTTATCTATTAACTTATTACAATAACAACAACAACAACAACGATAGAAAACGAAAGCAAGTATTTGTTAAGAAGTTCAAAATTCAAAAAAGTGATTAAAAATGAAAAATGGTTTTTATTATAAAATGTATTTATTACTGTTTCAATTTACAATTCTAGATAAAAATTGGGATTAGAACTAGCTTTTGAAAAATTGAGGTTATAAGAGTTCCCAGATATTTCAAAGTAAGTTACAAAGTATCCACCTTCGTTGAGTTTATCAACCGTCTTGTCCGATATTTTGTTGAAACGTTCCGGTAAAAACATCTTATAGTCCTGCAGTTCTAGTACATATCGCATACCATATTTCGTTGTAACCTTTTCACAGCCCAAAATAGTGTAGGCTTTTAACGGCTCCATTTCCTTTGTTTTTAATAATGGTTTAAAGTTGCAGGTATTTAAGTCCTCCAGGATTAAAAATTCTTCGTTAAATTGCGCTGAATCCATTGTTCTTGTTGTTGTTGAAAGAATTATGACTATAACTTGTTCGCACAAACAATATTGAAACTAAACTGAAATTCAGAAAATAAATTTCGTGCTTATATAGCCCGTTATTATCAGGAAAGTTTTTGTGCAAAACCACAAATTTCCTTTCCCACATTAATAACAATGAGAATTATCAAATCTGCAACATAGAAATCCACAATATCCTTTCTTACTTATAAAAAAATAAAAATAAAAATAGAAAAAACCACAAGTTTCCTTGTTTTCTGTCAATTTTTATCGCAACCTACTAAAAGTTCCTCTCGTAATGGAAACACAAAATTGTTTCTTTATATTGTACATTTATTTATTACGTACAAAAAAGTTAATGATATAATAATATATACGTTAAACTCTTCAAAAATCAGTTTACTATGAACTAGCAGATTAACGCTGTAGTTCATTTTATATCCCCCAATTATCAAATTTAAAAAAAGTAAAAAACGCGTTTCCTTTCCCACATTAGGATCCATAAAAATCTCACGCATGCAAAACTTTAAGAAAACAATTCACCCTTAAATTTTCAATCTTAATCTAAACACTTACCGCAACATTGAAAACCACAATATTTTTATATTCTTACTTGCATCAACAACTGCTTAAAACATTTTTTTCAAAACCGCAAATTTCATTTCACGCATTACAAATTTATCAGGTCTCCAAAAATCATTCCAAATATTTCACAACAACAACATCGCTTCACTTAATGAAGAATTCTTTTCTTACGTTTCATACAAACTTAGGACTTTGGTCTAGAACTTACATCAATTTTTTCCCATACAAAAAGCGGCACCCACGATTTTTTTCTATATGACCACTGTTAGAGCTATGAGGATTTACTCACTAGCTCTGAGGCTTGATTAAATAAAACAAGAAGGCTTCCTTCTTAATCGAGAATTTATTTCATTCTGAAATTACAATTAATCGAAGTAATATTTATATGAATCTTAAAGCTAACTAATCAATATGAAATGTACGATATTTACAGAGTTTCAGAAAAAATGTGCAGTGTCAAAGTATTTACCGGCAACAAAGATGAAACTTGACTCTAGAGTAAGTTGTCGACTGGTAATTTTGTTTATTGCTCCAAATTCTGGGTAATTGATATTTTAAGAATTTGGAATGTTAAATGCTTAGGTAAATTGAGAATTATGAAATTTAAATTGCTGACTTAATTTCAATATTTTATGTTTAGAGACTTAAACATTCTCCCCGCCTTGAGTTGGTATCCAACACAAATTTGTCATCTAGGTTCTGCTGATGTCGTTCCTTTGGGATTGGAGGTAGAGGCCCCTTCTTTGATGGCTGGGATAATTTGATGGTCTTCGTTTTCTTGCACCGGGAGTAGGCTAAGTAGCTGGCAATTGTTAATAACACAGAAATTATTACGTAGCTCACTGTGTAGTGATGAACATCATGCGATCTTATTTTGTTGGGGAAGGCGGTTGCTGTCTTCTGATCTTTAATTCTTGTCGTTAATTCTTTCATTTTTTGTGCGTTTGTTTCTAGATGAATTTCGGACGAAGTTAGCTGTGGTGGTGTTTGGTTTGATTGCAGATATTCCTGGATAAGGTTACTGATGTTAACACGTGGAATAAATGCAGCTGTTAGTTTACTTTGATAACGTCCATGGCCGCTAATTGTCATTGATGTTTGTTTTATTAGGCATTCTGGACGTAGTTTGAGAATTCCACTTCCACTCAGTGTTTTCAGAAAAACTTGAGTTCCACAGACCACATTGAATGTAGTTTCTATGTCCATTGAAAATAACCAATTGTTGGGCGAGTGAAGCTGTATCCATACCTTCGATGATTTTGTTGTTCGAAATCGGCACCTTGGAGCTAACGTTTTTCAATGGTTCAGTAGGTCTATTTCACACTGACTGACGGTCGATTTTATAAATTATAAATTGGATGATTCTGAAGACATAAATATTGTTCATCGTCTACGACTTTGCATTTATCCAATTCAGTTTGAGTCATTGGGTAATATCGGTCTCTTGGTAAACTGATGATGAGGTATTCAGTCGATGGTTCCATTAAAATAAAATTATCTTGATGTGGAGTAGGAATCGGAATTAACTTGAAAAGCTGAAAGTACTCATCTTGCTGCAATGGAATTCGTATGTTAAATAAAACATACGATTCTGTCACTCTTGTCGCTGCTGTCATCAGATTATACAGCAATATGCCATTATTCTCTCCATTTCCAGGTATAGTTAAGGTAGACGGAATGTGTGATTTAATTAGTGCGATCTGATTCTGAAGTTGCGTTGGAGACAAGAGTAGGGGGTTGATCTTACTATGATGGAGATCTGTTAATACGTCAAGAAGTGCTGTTTGCCTTCTATGAAAATTTTGTAGAACCAATGTAGTTAATATAGATAGTGAATTTAAGGTTTGTATATGTTCGTTTTCGTATTGGACACCACCCATATATTTGTGCAAGGCCTTGATGTGGTTTTCTATGATTGCGAACTGCTGTTGAATGGAGTTTTCTCTTTCCCTTATGATATTTGCGGTCGCGTCCAAAATTGAAGTTTGATTCTTTAAAAGCTGCATTAAGTAATTTTCGTTGCTTCGGCTTTTTTCGATCTGCTCTTCGATGTATTTAGCGTAATCTGAGTCAAGTACTCCAAATAGCTTGTTTGCAATATTTCCAATAACATCCAGCGGTGATCTTTTGTTAAGGGTCCTATAGTTTCCACTTCGCTTGTGTAAAATGTCATTGGCGTCTTGAATTTGGCTAAACTGATGATAGAACTGATTGTGAATTTCTTGGCAGTGATGTTTCCTGGTAGCTGTTGAGTTGCAGAGATGATCAATTTCCTGTATACATGCTTTTAAACCTTGGAATTCAGTCCAGTACTCCTTTAAGTTGAAATATACCATGATGTTCCATTCGCTGTTAAGCATTTGAGCTCGGCCTAAAGATTCGAAGAATAGTCCGGGATTGCTTGTGAATGGTTGCACTTCCACTGGATTTACTGGAATGCTTGACGTGCTTCCTAGTGTAGGCAAGACTAATGCCGTCAACATTAGGAGACTAAGAGCTGCCGAGCCACTTCTTCGTAATGTACCTTTTGCTTGAGAATGCTGCGTCTCACCTTGATTTCCTTCTGATGATGAAGTAGGTACTTCTGAGTGTTTGTTGAACTCGTTCTTGTTTATCTGCCCCGAGGAGCATGTTAACCAGTTTGGATTAATTGGCAAGAACCTCCCCTTTAGTGGATGAGCAACCCTTTTATATGGATTCAACCTTCTTCTTTTGGCGGGAGAGTTTATAGGTGTGTCTGAGGTTGATGCACTTGTTTCTGATGTGCTTTGGTGCAATAGTAAACATATACCTGATTTTTTGTCGTCGTTGCATTCAGTATAGTTTACCTGCTGGCCTGTGAGTTTATCTTCTTCGGGATTTTCAATCACCTCTTGGATTGGTAGTGGACAAATGTTGTGTATTGCTCTTTTAAATATTCCTGACGAAGTTTTTACACTCACTACTCTGGTGTGGTTGTCTGGTCCACCATACGTGTCTACTACGCGACCAAGTGACCACTTCAAAGGTGGTAGATTTGTATCCTTTAGCAACACTAGTGTGTCCTTTTTTATGTCATTTTGTGCATTTTTCCACTTGTACCGTAGTTGAAGCTCCTGAAGATACTCTGATGACCATCTTTTCCAGAATGATTGCTGTATGTGTTGCAATCGCCTAAATTTTGTGAGGCTATTAATATTTTGAAGACTTACATCTGGTTCTGCAAAGGCTGTTAGTGGCGCACCTATCAAAAAATGCCCTGGAGTCAGCGCCTCCAAATCGTTTGGGTCTGATGACATAGGTGTTATGGGCCTTGAATTCAAAATGGCTTCAATTTGCGTTATTACTGTGTTCAACTCTTCGTGTGTTAGACTTGCATTTCCAGTTTGCCGGATTAGGTGTGTCTTTGCCGCTTTGACCGCAGCTTCCCACAATCCTCCAAAATGAGGTGATCGTGGGGGTATTGGTTTCCAGTCTATATGGTTTTGAGAGCAAAATTCGTGGAGTGATGATTTCAATTCCTGAGATTTAAATAAGTCCTCCAATTCCTTTAGCTCCGATTTGGCACCCACGAAGTTGGTTGCATTATCGCAGTAGATGGTTGCACAGAGTCCTCTGCGAGAAATGAATCGCTTGAGGGCGTTTAAAAATGCGATGGCACTTAAGTTGCTTACAATCTCCAAATGAACCGCCTTTGTCACAAAACAGACGAACACTGCTATGTACGCCTTTTCAGGAATCTTTCTGCGTAGCATGTGGTGAATAATGACTGGTCCACAAAAATCCACTCCAGTTGTGTAGAAAGGTCGCGCTGGTGTTACTCGTCTCGCTGGAAGGTCTGACATAACTTGTGTAATGGTTTGTGGTTTACATCGGAAGCAACGGATGCATTTATGTACTATTTGGCGCGCTAATGTTCTTACGTCTATCACCCAAAATTGTTGTCTTACGATAGCCGTTAACGTCTGTGGTGCTGCATGCATATGCTTTCTGTGGAGAGAGCTGAGTAGTAATTCACTAAATATGTGGCATCTTGGTAGCAACGTTTGATTTTTTGTTGCAGCGTTTAGCTGGGAATGCTTCAACCGTCCTCCTACGCGAATAATGCCAGTTGCCTCATCCAGGTATGGGTTTAATGATTGAATTGAACAATTTGCATCAAGTGGTTTGTTATCTTTGAGATGTTGATATTCCTTGACGAATGTTGTGCGCTGTACGTTCCTTACCAAACCGTTTAATGCTAAGTCCATTTCCGTTATTGTCAGTTGGCCGGTGGTCCTATGTTTCTTTGCCATTCCGCAGTTTTTTATAAATCGGACACAATAAGTAAAGATTCGTTGTAGCTTTGAAAACGAGTTCTTGTGATTGACTGTTGAGATAATGTCCGTGTACCTTACAGTCCTCACATTAGCTGAAAATGCGAGTTTTCTATTTCTAGTTTCTGGTACATCCTTTAGCGGCTTAAAGGTATGTTTGGGCCATCTAGCTGCAGGCTCTTGTAGGAATTCCGGTCCTTGAAACCACAGGGTGGATTGATTCAGACTGCCTGGAAGCATTCCTCGAGAAATTATGTCTGCAGGATTTTTTGTACCTTCTATGTGCTGCCATTGATTCTCTGATGTTAATTGTTGAATTTTCTCCACTCGATTGGCAACGAAGGTACTCCACGTGTAAGATGGGGCACCGATCCATGAGAGAACGATTTGGGAATCAGTGTAATAACAAACACTTGACAAGGTTTTCGGTAAGCACTGTCGTATACGATCAACTAATTCCACCATGAGGAGTGCAGAACATAGCTCCAATCGTGCCAACGTCGTTGTTTTTAGGGGTGCTAATCTGGATTTTGCACACAGAAGACGGACTTGTATTTGTCCAAAATTATCTACCGTTCTGATATAACAACATGCACCATAGGCTACTTCACTGCTATCTGAAAAAGCATGCAGTTGAAATCCGACTGGGTCAGTAAACGAAACGTGCCTTGGAATCTTGAGATGACTGAGTGTTTTGAGTTGGTTTTGAAAGAGCCGCCAACTTCTCTTCAATCTATCTGGAAGATCTTCATCCCATGATATATTTGTTTTCCATAGGTCTTGAACAAATAACTTTCCGAGGACTGTCACAGGCCCTATTAAGCCGAGTGGGTCGAATATCCGAGTGATGGCTGAGAGGACTGTTCTCTTAGTTAGCTTGTCCGGTTCGTAATGCGATGTCTTGAACTGGAAGATGTCATCCTTAGGCTGCCAAATCATCCCTAATGTTTTAACCACCTCGTCTCCTTGAAGAAGTAATAATTTTTCCTTCAAATCGTCAGGAGTTCCTCGCAATACATCAGGATGATTCGAGCAAAACTTTCTGAGTTCAAAGTTTCCAGTTTTGAGAAGGGCAATTAACTCATTTTTTAGTTCGATCGCTTCTCTGACGGAATCTGTTCCGGTTAAAATGTCATCAACATATGTGTCGTCCCGTAGGACATTTGCTGCTCTAGGGAAGTTATCTTCTTCTAGGAGAGCTAATTGATTTAGACACCTTGTAGCAAGAAACGGTGCAGCAGCAGTACCATACGTTATGGTATTTAGTTGGTAGGTTTGCGGGGGTTTGTCTCTTTGCTCACGCCACAGAATGAGTTGATACCTTCTTTGTTTTGGGTCGATCTGAATTTGCCGGTACATTTTGCAAATGTCGCCAGTAAATATATACTTATGCATTCTAAATCTTATTAGAATGGAGAATAAGTCCGACTGTACTGTTGGTCCCACCTTAAGAATGTCGTTGAGAGATTTACCAGTGTTGGTTTTTGCTGATGCATCAAACACTACGCGAAGTTTTGTTGTGGAGCTTTCAGGCTTTATGACGCAATGGTGTGGTAGATAGTAATTGTCGGATGGGACAAGCTCGTTTTTGATTACTTGCATGTGTCCTAGCCTCCGATATTCTTCCATGAATGCATGATATTGCTCTTTCAGTTCTGGAGCTCTATCTAGTTTGCGCTCTAAAGAGTATAATCGTTTCGTTGCCATCTCAATTGATGATCCTAAGTTTTCTGGTTGCTCTTGGAATGGCAGTTGGACAATGAATTGACCGGACGGAGACCGTTGGAACGTTTCTTGAAAGTGCTGCTCGCATTCGAATTCTTCCTTGGTCATTCGTTTTGTCATTGCATCGTGTTGGTCCAATTCCCAGAATTTTGCTAATTGTTTTTCTAAAGTTGCTATAGAAGGTTGTGTTACAATACTACATTGAAAGGCATTGTTTGAAGATTCTGCTGCACTTCCTGCCACGATCCATCCCAAACGTGTATTTTGTAAAAGCGGATGATCATTGGGTAATCTTATTTTGCCCGTTTCTAAGAGTTCGTAATATAACTCAGCACCTATTAGCATGTCAACTGGTTGTGGCTTGTCGAAGTCAGGATCGGCTAATTGGATGTTTGTTGGTATCTCCCAGTTTGAGGTGCACACGTATGTTGATGGTTGATAGTCACTTATTTTTGAGAGTATGATAGCTGTTATTGCGGCACTGAACTTATTGGTTCTGGATTTTATGACCAGCTTAGTTTCATGTTTTGCTGTAGTTTCTATTCCGCCAATACCAATTATTGGAACGCTGGCTTTCTGTCGTTGTAGACCCAATAGGTGAACGAAACTGTCCCGAATGAAATGCAGTTGTGATGCTGAGTCGAGGAGTACTCGGCATGGAACTAAATCTCCTGTTGCACTGACCGCATTTACTACCGCTGTTGCAAATAATATATGTGATCTAGATGATGCTTTCAGACTTGTGGAAGCTGAGGTCTGATTTGAACATGGTAATGCTGCTTTGTTCTGTGCCGGTGCCTGGTAAGAGTTAGCAGCATCCTTTCTGTCGCTATTGGACCTGTGAAGCAAGGTGTTATGTCGACCCTTGCAAAGAGTACAATTTCTTGATTGGCACTTCTGTGAATTATGGCCTGATTTGAGGCAATTTTGGCATAGTCTAAGTTGCCTTACCAGTTGGAACTTGTCATCCAATGAAGAATTCAAGAACTTCCCACATTTGTAAATTTTATGATTCAATTTACAAATTGGGCAGTGTATTGTCGGAGTGACTGACACTAGCGTTGTAGGTTTCCTTCGGTCTTCCTTTGTATGTATGGTCTCCAACATTTGAAACCTAGTTTCAAGAAATGTAAAAAGGTCATCTATCGGCTGGAGTTCACGCGGAGATTTTAAAGACTGTTCATACAGCCTTCGTGACTCTTTATCCAGCTTCTGAAGTAAGATGTGAATTAATATTGGGTTCCACTCTGTAACTTTAATTCCGAGGTTTTGAAGAGAAAGCAGGCATTCTTTGCTTACATCATGAATTCTTTTTATGCCTGCACTAGACTCAACTGATAATACGCTTTGCGATAGCAGGTCGTTGAGAATTGCAGTAACCTGGCATCTTGTGTTGTTAAATCTGTCGGTGAGTATCTTCCAGGCTGTATTGTAATTTTGATCTGTAGCTTGGAGATGCCTTATAAGTCTGCTTGGTTCTCCCGTAAGATGAGCTTTCAGGTAGTACATTTTCTCAGCTGAACTTAAAGGTTGTTTATGAATCAACTGAATGAAGAGATCCATGAATGGTTTCCATTTTGCATATGCTCCGTCAAAGATGGGAAGCGATATTTGTGGCAATTTGACATTCATACCATTTGCAGGAAGTTGCTGATCTAGCCTTTCTTGTAATTTGATTGCTACATCTTGATACCTGTCCTCAATATATCTGTACTCCTCTTCCAAGTCTTCAGTGTTGAGTGATTCTAAGACGATTTCTCGATGAAGTGAGACAATTTGAGCCCAGTATTCATTAATTGACTTCAGTTTTTGCGTAAAGTAAGCCTTTGAATGGGGATCATCAAGCTCTCTTTCAATTGATTCTAAATGTCTGGCCAATGTTTTCATTGTTACGTCGAGAAATCTAATAGATCTGGTCGCTTCAGCTTGTTTTGCGTCTATAGACGTGTATGTTGGTGCAATCTGCTGCTGTTTGCCTGCAGGATTATCCTCCAACCTTTGTTTCAATTTGTGCATAAAGTCATTGTAGGTATCTTCCACCTGCTTCGGATAAGCCTGTACGAAGTACGGGTGTTCTGGTTGCAGTTCTTTAAGCGATTCCAGCTCTTCGTGATTTTTTTTGAATTTACTGATGAGTTCATTTAGGGAAGACTGGAATTTAGCTGTATTTTCAGCTGTTCTCCGATCTATTCTTTCCTTCTTGAAGTTGTCGAATAGCTGGTTAATGGACCGACCAATCTGTGACTGAGCATCAGCAAGTGCAACGAAGTTTTCCATTGGGATTTACACTGCCTGAAAATTGCTTAGAGACCAAACATGCGCAAGAAAGCCAAATGTAGCTTAAAAGAGTTATGCTTCTTACCACCAGATGTTTTTGCTTGTCAGTATACTGCTACTTCGGAGTATCTGGACGATGATGGCTCTAGGTTGGTTGCTAATAACTGCGCAGGCTTTGAATGCTGCTAACCCTTTATGTTAATTGTAGACACAAAGTGTGATCCAAACGATGTTCTAGATTTACTTCCGTGACGTATTCCAGTGGCTGCTACTTCTATGGTATTGCTTGCTACTACAAGCAGAATCTGATTGCTGCTGAGTGTTGTATCCCCTTCTGCCAGCTGTTGCTTGTGGATATACGCTCGAACCGGGTTCTTACTTTGACCTCTCTTACAATAGAGAGTTGTAGTTTATGATGGTGATTTAAAGCACTACTTATGATGCACAGGTAGTGTTAATCACGTCGGGGTCACCAGTTTGTTAGAGCTATGAGGATTTACTCACTAGCTCTGAGGCTTGATTAAATAAAACAAGAAGGCTTCCTTCTTAATCGAGAATTTATTTCATTCTGAAATTACAATTAATCGAAGTAATATTTATATGAATCTTAAAGCTAACTAATCAATATGAAATGTACGATATTTACAGAGTTTCAGAAAAAATGTGCAGTGTCAAAGTATTTACCGGCAACAAAGATGAAACTTGACTCTAGAGGAAGTTGTCGACTGGTAATTTTGTTTATTGCTCCAAATTCTGGGTAATTGATATTTTAAGAATTTGGAATGTTAAATGCTTAGGTAAATTGAGAATTATGAAATTTAAATTGCTGACTTAATTTCAATATTTTATGTTTAGAGACCGCTTATCTTTTTTCTTACGTTTCAGACAAACCGTAGACTTTTGGTCTAGAACTTCCAGCAATTTTTATCCATATATGACTACCGCTTATCTCTTTTTCTTACGTTTCATACAAACTGAGGACTTTGGTCTAGAAATTCCATCAATTTTTTTCATACAAAAAGGGGACCCCACGATTCTTTTTTTATATGACTACCGCTTATCTTTTTTTTACGTTTCATACAAACTGGGGACTCTTGGTCTAGAATCCCCACATTTATACTACTTGTGGGTATTGATAACCGAGTATTCAGTTCACATATTTCGGATAACTGACGTAGGGACTTCTTGATTCCAAAGAATTCCCTCCAGTACACCGATAAGTTGTAGTAGATGACAAGATTCCATTCACTAGAGTATAACTGAATTGTTGAGATATCTTCAAAGTAAATTCCTTCTTGCCGATTGAACTTTGTTAATTTGTATGGTCTTTTATTATCTTGTCCTACAACTACGAGAATTAGAAGTGCTAATGTTATCCAGCCTAAAAATGAGTTCTTGAATGTGTTCGAAATCCCAGGTATCGTGCGATCACGTCTTTTGCGTTTTGAATTTGTTTTCAGCTCTTGCGTGTTTTCAGGATGCCGTTTTCGTTGTATAACTTCCCTGAGATCCTTCGGTGCAGTGTTTACTAGCTTGCCTGGGCCCTGACCGGTTTCCCCACTTGAAGTTGATTTTGTTGTGGAGCCGATAGTTTCTTCTGTTTGGTTGTCAAGTATTGGTAATAATGAGACCTTTGTAATTGGTCGTTTCATTATTGACCCTTTTGTCTTAAGGGTTACCACTCGGACTAACCCATCATCTCCGGGATGCGTTTCGATTATGCGGCCCAATGCCCAGCGGGTTGGCGGTAACTGCTCATCCTTTATGAGTACAAGATTACCAATGTTCAAGTTTGGCTGCCTTTGGGCCCATTGCTGAAGTCTTGATAGGTATTCTGCAGACCACTTTTTCCAAAAGTCCTGATACATTCTTTCTACTCGTTGCCATTTGTTGAGTAAGTTGGGATTCCTTTCGAGATGATCTTTCTGAGGTATAGTGAGTAGTGCTGAACCCGTTAGGAAGTGTCCTGGTGTCAAAACGTCAAGGCTCTCTGGGTCTTCTGATAGAGGGTAAAGGGGTCGTGAATTCAGACAGGCCTCTATCTGTGTCATGAGGGTGCACATTTCTTCGTACGTTAGTTTGTTTTCTCCGATGACACGGCGCATATGATGTTTTACAGCCTTTACTCCAGCTTCCCAGAGTCCTCCAAAGTGCGGAGAGGCAGGAGGGATGAAGTGCCATTGTGTTCCAACTTCGCGCATGGATTGCTGTACCTCATTCTGATAGTCCTTTTGCTTGTGAAGATCTTGTAATATGGCTCCCACAAAATTGGTGGCATTGTCGCTGTATACGTGAGCCACTGGTCCTCTCCTGGCAACAAATCGCTTGAATGCAGCTATGAACGCTTGAGACGTTAAGTCCGTTACTACTTCCAAGTGTATTGCTTTTGTCGTTAAGCATATGAAAACGGAGATGTAGCCCTTATGGGTCCTGTTTCCTCTTCCACGTGCTAAGAGAAGATCAAAGGGTCCTGCATAATCAACTCCAGAATGGGTGAATGGTGGAGTGGTTATAACTCTTGCTTTAGGGAGTGCGCCCATCATTTGCTGTGACATTTGGGCTTTGTGTCGATGGCATTTCGTGCATTGATGTTTATGTCCCTTTGCTGCCTTAAGTCCAGAATCTTTGTCGAATTACTGCAAGCGTAAGGGCATTACCAGGGTTGTCAGACAGCTTTTGTAGGGCAATATGATGGGATGCTTACGATCAAAGGGCCAACTCTGCTCCCTCCAACCATCCACCTACTCGCAGTATGTTGTCTTGATCAATAAATGGTGACAGTGGTACTAACCTACTTTTTTTGCTCAATTCATGTTGCTGTGTTAATTGCATTATTTCTTCATTAAAATGTTGGTTTTGCGTAGCCTGTACGATTGGAATTAAAGCCCTTTCTATTTCATGTACAGTTAAGTCGCCTACCCTATGTCGCCTATATTGTAAATGAATCGTTTTAGGTAAGCTACCACTCGTTGTAATTTTCCTAATGATGAATACCTTTCAGCTAACTCTAGGTAAATGTTCCTTTCCTCGAATCTCTCTTCCGTTTTTGAGACCGCATGAGTAGTTATTATTTTCTTTTCTATATCTGTTTTGCTGCCTTCTTTCGGCGGATAGTTAATTTTTTCAGTTTTTAGGCATGCTGGACCTTCCCACCAAAGAACGTGATCTTTAAGCATTGCTGGTAGTATACCTCTTGAAGCGATATCAGCAGGATTCTCAGCTGACCTTACATGAAACCATTTCGTTCGGCCACTGATGGAGTGTATTTGAGCTGCCCGATTCCCTACGAATGTCTTCCATTTATGTGCATCTTCTTGCAGCCACACAAGTACTATCGTGGAATCAGTCCACGCATAATATGGCAGGTTTTCAATTGCTAAGCTAGTTCTGGTATCCTTGATTAAATTTGCTAATAGTGTTGCTCCACATAATTCAAGTCGTGCAATAGACAGCTTAGACTTCAATGGTGCTATCTTTGTTTTAGCGGTGATTAAACTTGTTGAAATAGTATTTCTCCTCACAGTACGAAGGTAAACTGCAGCGCTGTACCCCTTCTCAGAGGCATCACAAAACCCATGGAGTTCACAAGTGCATTCTGTTCCTGTGTACTTAATCCAACGAGGAACCTCCAATTTTTCTAGTTTAGGCAACTCAAGTTTAATTTGCTCCCATCTGCTCAGGATATCGTTGGGTAGCCTTTGGACGCCGAGTGTCCAAATGTCTTGAAATAATATCTTAATGGTCATCGTTACTGGGGACAATAACCCTATGGGATCAAATATTCTTGCTGCTTCCGATAATATATTCCTTTTTGTAGGGGGATTCGAGTCAGTATCTACATTCACCTTTATTTTGAATTTATCTGTGGACGGATTCCAACTGACTCCTAATGCTTTTATAGTAATTTCGTCAGCAAAGTCAAGTGTAACTGAGGCCTCTCTATCTTCACTAGGTATATTCCTTAATACGCCTTTATCGTTGCTTGTCCATTTACGAAGATGAAATCCTCCCTTCTTGAGAAGATTGATTAACTGTGTGCTTGATTCTCGAGCTTCATGTACTGTATGTGCTCCCGACACTATGTCATCAACGTATGTGTCGTGTAGTATTATTTTCGCCCCAGATGGATACATCAATTCTTCATCCTTGGCCAATTGCTGTAGTGTTCGAATTGCCAGGAAGGGTGCTGAGGCAGTTCCATAAGTAACAGTTGTAAGTTTATATTCGGAGATTGGTTGGTCTATTGAGTCTCGTCATAAAATCCGTTGGTAATTCTGATCTCGTACATCCATCTTTATTTGGCGATACATCTTCTCGATGTCCGCTGTAAAAACTATTTTATGCTTTCTCCATCTCAATAGGATGGAAGTTAAGTTCTGCTGGTTTGGGGCCCAATCATCATGAGCTCATTTAAACTTTTGGTGTTATTTCTTTTCGCCGAAGCATCGAACACGACTCTTAATTTCGTTGTCGTGCTGCTTTCTTTCAAAACCGCGAAATGTAGTAAATAGTACTTATTATTAGTGTCATCTTCAGCAGGAACCATATGACCTAGCTTTTGGTACTCCTTCATGAAGTCCTTATACATCGTTTCGAACACCTTGTTGAGTTTAAACTTTCGTTCCAATTGTTTTGTTTCTCCTGGATCCTCTCGGAACGGAATACGCACCACATACCGGCCAGTATCGTCTCGCCGATGTGTACGTCGGAAGTGATTTTCGCAAGCTATGTCTTCACTAGTTATGATACTCTCGTCTTAAAGATCTTCACACTCCCAGAATCTTTGAAAGTCGTTCAAAGGTCCACTTCTGATATTAGACACATGATTCTCTCATTTTTGTTGATGTTTTGTATGCCTCCAGATAATATCCAACCAAGCTCCGTTTGCTGTGCTACCGGAGCTCCTTTGGGTCCACGCAAAACGTTTTAAAGCAAGATATTCACGTATACTTCAGCTCCAAGTATTACGTCGATTTTTCCTGGAACTGCAAATGTAGGATCGGCCAACATGAGACTGCTCGTATGTGCCCAAGTACTCGGTGTTACTCTTTCAGTAGGTAGAAATTTCGTCAAATTTCTTAGAACGAGAGCTATTGTAGTAATCGAAAATTCTGATTGGAATCTTGGGGTCATTGTTAACTCAATGCTTGACTGTGCTGTTCCTTGACTGGCTCCTCCTACCCCAGACACAATGGCGTGTATTTTCCTGCGAGGTAACCGTAAGCGTTGTGCTGCATCTTCAGTTATAAATGTAGCTTGCGACCCTTGATCAATAAGGGCCCTGATGGGTTGATTCAATAACGTGCGTAGTTGAGTAGCTACGAGAGTTCTCGTGTTGTTATAGCGCTTATCGAGTATCCCCCAGGCTGTATTAAAGTTCTCATTTGTTATATTGAGATGTTGAATTAGCTCACTAGGTTCACCGGACAGATTTGTTTTTAAATAGAACAATTTTTCAGCGGCTGACATATTTTTACCCTTGTGGATCAGTTCGGTGAATAAATCTCTGAATGGTTGCCACCTTAGATAATCTCCATTGAAGATTGGAATATCAATTCTTGGTAATCTGACTTGTGTTCTTTTATCAGAATCAACTTCTGACTGCGTTCTTAGATGATTCGTGGCTGATTGTAGGCTATTTAATTTTTCCTGAAGTTTTATTATTACTGCCTGGTATGCATCTTCTATCTTTGTAAATATGCTGGCATTGAAATATTCATCTTCGAATACTCCCGTTGCCATGATTTCACCATGATTGACCACAATGTGTTCCCAGTAGTCGTTTAACAGTTTTATCTTTTGAACACAAAATGCTGCTGATACTTGAGTGAAAATCTCCGATTCGACTACAGAGATAGCTCTTTTAAGTGAATCTATGATTGCATTTTGTTTTTTAAGTTGCTTTATTTGCTCTTCTGTGCACTTGTTACGATTGATTAGTTCACTTAATGCTCCCACTAATGTTTCCCTGGTTTCTTCGTATAAATTTTCCACTTCCGTAAAGAAATCAGTGGCGAAATATGGTTGCAGTAGATTAGCTTCTTTGAATTCCTCCAGGGCGTCGTTCCTTTCTTCAAAACCTTTCCAAAGCTCGCTTAATGTTTTCAGTCGTCCTTCAATGTTGCTCTGCGTTTTTCTCTTCGCTGAATCTTTCTTGAAGTTCGTTAGGATTTTCTGAATTTTTAAGGCATCTGCCCTCTGGGACTTCACTAACTGCTCCATTGCTTCGTTTTTTAGCGATGTCACTGTTGTTGCAATAGTCTTTGGCATGCGATAGTCTCTGATTTTGATAAGTGTAGCTAAACAGCGAGATTATTTCTCCCCGTTGTGAACAACAAATAATGCACTTTTTCTTTCTCGCGTGAAGACATAAGTTCAACAGCGATTTCGAATTTTGTTCACTGCACAAGATTTTATCACCTGAAGACACTAAGTTCAACAGGGATTTCAATAAACTTCTTTTAATTTGTAAACTGCACAAGCTCTATCATCTGAAGACACTGAGTTCAACAGATATTTTTAAAGAGCATTCACAAATCACTTATTTTCACTAGACCCTTCTGATACCTCACAGAACTTTAACGGTATGAACTGGTTGTCTAGTGCTCGAAGGACCAATAAATGTTTGAGGGATGTTGTCTGAAGACACTAAGTTCGACAGACAGTACTATCGCACGACCAAATAAGTAAAACGAATGAGTTTCTTTAGATGACTGAACTTCTTTTTTCTTTCACTTATTCTATTTATATAGTTTAATGACATTATCAGCAAATATTCACAGTTAATTGCTTAATACTAAATTTGTTACAATAATATATTTCCTCATTTCAAAATTACTAAATAGTGACGCAGCACACCGTGAGTTTATTCACTTGACCCATTAATTGTTTTCTTTTAATTGACTTGCCAAACAAGTCACAATGAGTGTGACTTGCTAATTAAAGTGAATGAACTTTCGTTGCGCTGGTTAGGTAAATTCTCCTACTTAATTGATAGATTAAATGTATGCTGCTTATGTACCGTGGACACCTTTCTTAACTAAGCCTGAGTTAAACATTGAGGAAGAAAGATTGAGAAGAATGATAGAATTACGCAAATGATATTAATAACGATAAGAAAATATTAAGTTATATATAATCTTTCCTTCCGCTATTCCCATTATTCTATTCGTAAGCAAAGAAAACATAGCAAATTGAGTTAAGGTCGGCGTAAACATTATTAGGTGCAGCCTCGCAGGCACATATGACCTGTGTTTCATTTATATGTAAGACCTGCTGACCAGATTGTACACAATCTAACCAGAGGTATCAATTGCCTAAATTATCAAAAAATGGGTTTCCTATTACTATTTACCAGTACTCAGCAACTCGTCAGGCGACTCTGAATCTCTCTCTAAATTCTCAATTAAAAATTAAAATCAATATGCTGCAAAAAAACGTCTTTAAACTGGTACCCGGACAGTTACAAGCATAGCGTGAGTAGCTTCTTCAATTACACGACTTATATACTGCACAAAATGAACGAACGTAAGTAGAAGCGACTGTAAGAAGTATTGATTCTAATAATATACTTGAATATACATATAATAATAATAATAATAGAATTAACCCTTCTAACTCAGAAGGCGCACTTCACAGGCAGAAGCCTGGAACCAATTGACCTATTCACCAGAATATAACATATATTGAGGTGAATGAGGCTCCCGCAACCCATGCAAAGAAAAGTATTAGTAAACAAAAAACAAAACCCGTCCAAACAAAACAATCAGGGGTGCATTGATAACAGAGATCGCTTAAGCAAATCCTTAGCAAGAGCCAGGTCAAAAATAGGACACATATTCACGGCTCTACACATGCGATTAATAGGCTCATGCATACCATAGTTAGACCGAGAATGAACAACATGTAGTAAAGGCAATCTCCTTAACCTATACGGAGTATGCCTATAAGTAACTAAACTTGCAAGAGAGCGAGAATCTATTTTCGAGTTCAAAAGCTGGTGAATAAATACTAGGTCAGCAACTCTACGTCGTTCCTCCAACGAGTGCATATTAAGCAATTGGAGGCGATCTTCATAAGGAGGAAGCCTTAATGGATCATTCCACGGGAGGTCCCTTAGTGCGAACCTAACAAAGTTCCGCTGCACCGATTCAATGCGTCTAGAATGAACAGCATAGCAAGGAGACCAAACCTGAGATGCATATTCGAGAATTGGTCTAACTAAAGAAAAAAATAAGTGAATGAGGGTCTGTCGATCAGAAAACTCCCTTGACCATCGCTTAACAAAACCCAGGACAGAATTACTCCGAGATACGATATGGTTTATGTGCAGAGTGAAATCGAGTTTTCTGTCTAGCTTTACACCGAGGTCAGTAACGGACTCCACACGACGGATATTAGTTTCCGCAAAGGTATAATCAAAAACGAGCTGATTGATGCTCCTAGAAAATGACACAGCTTCACATTTATCCAGGTTAAGTTGCAGTCCATTTGAGGCACACCAACCCCTGAAGGTATTCAAATCATTCTGAATGCAGGAAGAATCATAACTGTTTCCAACGCATGAGAAAATCTTCATATCGTCTGCATAGATTAAAACTTTGGAGTGCTTAATCAGAGGGACAATGTCGTCAATGGCTAGGATAAACAGCAACGGCCCCAGATGGCTTCCCTGCGGTACACCAGATGAAGCCCTAACTACTCTAGATAAAGTATTACGGAAAGAGATACGGTAAGTCCTATTTTTTAAGTAAGAGCAGATCCAATCGAGCAACAAAGGCGGAAAACCCAACCTTTCAAGCTTAAGCATAATCACGGAGTGAGGGAGCTTATCAAATGCCTTGCTGAAGTCGGTGTAGACACAATCAGTCTGGAGACCTTGTTGGAAGGCAGAGATAATGTGGGATGTAAATTCTAGCAGGTTAGTTGTCGTCGATCTACCAGGCAGAAAGCCATATACTTTGAGTTATACTTGAATATATACATATATACTTTTTCACACATTTTCTGTTTATTATCTGATGCCTTGTTTCCTTTTATTCTTCTGTATATCAATATTTTCTCTATCTTTTAAAAATACTCACTGAGAAATTAATTAATCGAAATATGGTTTTTTAATTGTAGTACCTTTTTTTTGTGGGACTGATTTTTATCTTAGGGCTGATGTAGTCATTCCCGTTTTCAGTTTTTCCTATTATTTAAATTTACAAATTCTTTTTAGTGTAAAGCAGGATTTCCTATATTCAATCTTCTTTGCCTTTGAATTCTATTGTTTTGTTTTGGAATTTTTATTCTTTTCTTATTGGAATTCAAGGTAAAGATGTTAGTACTTAAAAGTTTAACCTACGAGATATATCCTCGGCTGATTTGAGGTTGCGCTGGTGCACTGATTGAGTTCATTAATCAAACTGTGATTCAGACTTTTTGGTGTACCAATTTGGTCAACCGCGTATCCCGTAGTGAACCCAAGACTTAGCGCGCTCGATTAAATTTAACAGGCTGTGAGTTAAATTGACTTATTAGTGATTTATCCAAACAGTGATGGTTTGGATAAATCCGAAAAATTATTCCAAATTATTCACTACTTACCTTCTTGTGCTCATGAGCAGGGACGTCGACAGGCAGGGGGGGCCAAGGGGGTAAACCCCCCGGCCCCGGGCTTTCACAAGGGGCCCCGTCATCTAAGTCATCAACAGAAAATTTTTTCCATTTTAATTATTTATATAAAAAAATGTTTCACAATCGAAAAAGTGTAATATACTAGACAGATTTTTAATTGAAAGTCAATCATTCGATTGTATATGGGGACGTAAACGCTTAGTGCCGGGCCAGAAATTCCTTTCGTGGGGGCCCGTATGTGGTACCCCCCGGGCCCGAATTTTGTCTCTACGGGCCTGCTCATGAGCAATTCCCTCTCAATAATGGCACCTACGAATAAAGAACAAAAGGAAAGGCCGATACGTATATATACGAGAACAAAAAGTGAAGCAAAATTTTCTACAGACTATCTGTCAAATTGCAGACTCATTGTCACAATTTGTCATTACATTTGTGAAAGTTTTAATGCCGGCAAGTGTGAAATTTGCTCAGAATTTTAAAAATTTGTTTAGTGCAGTGCTAAAAAAACATTAAAGATAATTTATTATAAAGACATTATAAGTGAAGTTAACTTAGAAAACATTAATTAATTGATAAAATGAAGTGCATTATAAATTTATGTGAGAACAAAGCGTAAAATCATCCTGTTGGAGTTTCGTTTCTTAGGTAAATATAGAACAAATAGTAGTTAAATAGTAATGCTACATTGAATAACTTAATTGAAGGCAAATCAATTAGTTTTAGCGCAGTAAAAGTAACTTGTAATTTTTCTTGGTGGCCATTCGTTTGTTTTCTTTTAAGGTTCAGTGCTATGGTTAATTTTTAATATAAGGGGGAGCTAGAGAAATATAAACTTTTTATGAGTTGAAAAAATTTGAATAGTTTATTTATTTGTTGAAATTTCTATTTTAGATTTCCTAATCAAATTTAGGGTATATAGATAATGTACAGAATTTAATAACTATAAGTATTATCCTAGCCACTAATTTAGTGTAGCAAGAATCATTTCAAGCAACCAAAGCCGCAACTCTGCCGAAGCCGGTCCCAAGCCCGGTTGCAAAAAGAGGAGGGAGGCCATAAATTGAAATAATTTATTTGAACACTATTTGTTTTAAAACACTTGTTTTTAAATTTTTCACATTTGATTTTAATAAAATAAGTATTTTAAACATTTCAAATGCCCTCATAACTGGGCTGAAGAAATTTGTATAATTGACTTATTTTATTAAAATCAAATGTGGAAATTGAAAAGCAAGTGTTTTAAAAAATTAGTGTTCAACGATAAATTTTGCGTTATTTAATTTAAAGTGCGCGCCAAAATTATTAAATTTGTTAAAAAGAGCCTCTGCAGTAAAATTTTTCTTTGACTACACCAATGTAGTTTTGCATTTGTGTTAGTAAAAACCCATACCATTTTATAATTTGCTTCAGAAAATTTTCGTATGGGCCCTGCCTTTCGTTCTTGTGTTCATGTGTCTTCTTCTTATTTACAGAAGCTGATCACGGCACATTCGTCGTGGCAAACAAAAACAGGCACGGCACAAGCAAATCTCTAACAGTGCGTTCATACCAGAAAGATTAAACAAGTGCACTACGTTTTTCAGTGTACAGATGGCACTGATTAAATTATAGATGTCAAAAAGTCTCACATTACATCACAGGTCTCTCTCTCAAGGCATGTAGCTCTAGCGATCCGATGGGAGAGGAGACGGGGTCTTCTCGAACTCAATGGAGGCACAAGTACCACTTTCTTCCCTTATGAGAGAAAGAAGGGTAGCCGGTCACTTCCACCTCCAGCAGAGAGTTAGATCTGTCCTCTCCAAGCTCTAATGAGAGGCTTTGAGCGTTAACATCTTCCCCACTGTCCGATTGCAATAACGTGTGGCACGACCACGGTCCTGAGATCATGCTCATGCTCTACCGACTGAGCCGGACATCCCTGTATAGGACGGTGGGCGGACGGACTAACAATAAAACTACTACTAAAAAATGGACGTACGGACGACTAAAGTTGGACTGTCCATTATTGAAAAACTTTCACTGCCGGATGTCTTTGGTGTGAAAGGTGCCAATGGACTTGCCTTGCGTGTCTACCAGCTGGTACAGGCTTTGTTCAATTCCCTTGACAATTCTGGTTTTGTTGAATGTTGAATGTTGGCCAGCTTCGCACTGATGCTCGGTAATGCGTGAACGAATCAGTTGGAGGCGGTCTTTTACCGGCAATACAGCTACGTCACCAGATTTCAATTGGTCAAGTTGTCGGAGTACTGGGTATGCCGACAAGTGCTGAATCATGTGATCACCGAAGAGAGCATAGTACGGGTCCATGCCAATTGACTGATGGACTGAGGTACGTACGCACTCGCTATAGCGGGAAGGTGTCAGTCCCAAGCACTATGGTCATCATTCAGTCCATAGTCCATATCCAGTGATCCCGTATCACCTGACCACTGGATCAAGTTATGCGCGGAAAACGTCTTTTATTCCGTTGAGATGGTGTTGTATTCAGCTGTAAGGGGCAAGTCCTTGCCTAGGTTTATTCTCAGGATGCTATGCCCTTCTACTAACCCCCAGCTCTGCTACCGACCCCACTAGTATCCATAAGATTCGGCTCCTATAGCAGAATTTAAGACTACCAATATTTTGCCTACCTAAAACACCTGAAAAAATGCTGAATATTACCACGCGCAAACATAAAATTATCAAAATTAAAGGAAATTTAAGTGAATCAAATCATAAAGAAAACGAAAAGAATTGTAAGTGAATTAAAATCATAAAGGAACCTAACAGAAATTTAAGTGAAATCAAATTATAAAGAAACATAACAGAAATTCAAGTGAAACCAAAATCATAACGAAACTGAAAAGAAATCTAAGTGAATTTACGAAAATTATAAAAATATCAAAGAGTGCAAACATAAGACTATCAAAAGTAAAAGGAAATTTAAGTGAATCACATCATAAAGAAAACAAAAAGAAATTGAAATAAGATCATAAAGAAACATAAGAGAAATTTAAGTGAAACCAAATGCATAAAGAAACTGAAAAGAAATTTAAGTGAATTTACAAAAAATTATAAAAATATTAAAGAGTGCAAACAGAAAACCACCAAAATTAAAAGGAAATTTAAGTGAATTAAATCATAAAGAAAACGAAAAGAATTGTAAGTGAATAGAAATCATAAAGAAAGAAATTTAAGTGAGATAAAATCATAAATAAACCATAAATTAAATTTAAGTGAAACCAAAATCATAAAGAAACTGAAAAGAAATTTAAGTGAATTTACAAAAATTATAAAAATATCAAAGAGTGCCAACATAAAACTATCAAAATTAAAAGGAAATTTAAGTGAATCAAATCATAAAGAAAATGAAAAGAAGCTGAGATAAGATCATAAAGAAACATAAGAGAAATTTAAGTGGAACCAAAATCATAAAGAAACTGAAACGAAACTTAAGTGAATTAAAATCATAGAGAAACATAAGAGAAGTTTAAGTGAATTAAAATCATAGAGAAGATATAACAGAAATCTACGTGAAAGCAAATCATAAAGAAACCAGCTAGAAATTTAAGTGAAAGCAAAATCATAAAGAAACAGCCGAAGTTTAAGTGAAAGCAAATCATAAAGAAACCAATACGACATTTAAGTGAATAAAAATCATAAAAATACATAAAAGAAGGTTAAGTGAAAGCAAATCATAAAGAAATCGAAAAGAAATCTAAGTGAAACAAGACTATAGAAGAAAACAAAAAGAAATTTCATTGAAGTAGAAGTAAAAAGAACGAAGAGAAACTTAAGTGAATTTGCAAAAATCATAAGGACCTCCAAAGTGAAAACCAAAAACTAGCAAAAACCAAAAGAAAACTAAGTGCAATAAAATTATAAGGAAACCGAGAAGAAACAATTGAAAACAGGAAACAACGAAGGAAAGCATTGGTGAGTCCGTTCCTTTATGGAAGCTTCATTATATATATATATATATATATATATATATATATATATATATATATACATCCGCATGGACTCTCCTAGTCAGGTTGCTCCAGTTACATAAAAATTCTCAAAAGGAGGATATATATGTACGAAGGTCGTCAGGAGTGTTATCCTTCTAAGGTCTGAATACTGGCGCTTCACAAGCTGCGGTACGCTCAACACTTCATTCTTCTGGCATCATAAGAAAGATGAGGATACCAGACTAAATTACAATATCATCCTCCATTTGTTTGTTTCCTTTTTTTTAATTTTGTTATTTTAATACGTAAGCATTTTATCAACTTTTGTCAACCGATGGTAAAACTAAATTTTACTATGTAAGTACCTTCTGAAGTGAGATCGAATGAGAAAAGAAAATACTTTCAATGGAAGTAGTAGCTCTTTAAATGTTTCCTTTTAGGTTTATTATACCTTAGTTTTTGTAAAATACGTTAATTGCAGGTTTTTCGTTTGGCACTATATTATAAATGCAGTTACTTTTGTTCAGGTCATAAGACAGAATTGTTAATTCAGCTTGTTAATTAGTCTAGGAAGAAATTTGCCTTAAAATTCATATGGTTTTCTTTCTTTGAGGGGTCAACTAGAAGAAAAAGAATGCGCATTTTTTTTTTGTCTGTCTGGCCAAATCAATATTACCTTTATACCATATAGCTAAATCATATTATGTCCGATAAATTGTCGATTCTTTTTGTATAAACTTTGTTATATATATGCTCAAGCAAGTTTAGTATATTTAACGTAACCCCAATTTGTTTCAAATTAACTAGCAGTACAGGTTTAGCCTCAACTAAAGGAGTTTGTTTTGTAAGTTTTGATTAAACAGCCTTGTAATCGGTGTAATAAACATGAATTATATGGGTTTCAAGTAGGACTTTCTTTTAATCTCTTCTCTCTCTCCTCGTCGTCCCCTCTTAGGGCGGTCACAGCGTAGATGGGCTGGGCCCTCACAATAGGGTGAGTGGTCCTTCTCTCTTTCCAGGTTATAGGGCACCTAGATGACATCGGCCCCCTAGATGCAAGGGTGGTAGGGGTATGGGCCACCAAAAGGGGACTCATACCATCAGACTCCTTCAAAGAAAGCCGGTAAGTTTGGCAACGCCTGCCGCAATCCCTCCTCCTTTATCCTTTTTGGTTTATGTTTATTGATCTAGTTTTTTTTGCTTCTTTCTGGTTTTCATTTTTTTTTCTTTTTTTCCTCGCTTAAAGTTTCGGTTTTTCGTCTGATTTTATTTTACTGATTTTTTCTTTTTTTCTTTTCCAATTTGTCAGTACTCGTTTCATCGTACTTTTCCCATCTTCGGCATGATGTTCTTCTTTTGTTGCGCGACCACGAGCAGGATGGCACTCCCCCTTTCTACCGCAGCCCATAGCCTGCCAGCATGCCATCCCCCGTCCTGCTCAAGCATCTGCTGACAGATGAATATCCAGCGGAGGCCGTGTTCCTGGCTGACATCAGCTGATTTACAGTTGACGTCATCCGGAATCATAACCTGCCTTGGGCAGTCATCCAGCGGCAGTGTTGATCCCGGCCCGCAACAAGAGATGGCGCCCAACGCGCTGGCTTTCCTTTCCCTTTTCTGCAACCTTCAACCACTGCAGAAGACGTAACTCGGTTGGACCAAACACCGTACTTAGAACCTTGATCTGACTGGTTGCCATTGACCTATCAACGGAGAATGAGCCGAACCCGTTTGATGTAATTCCACCCAACTTATTGGACCAATTGCTAGACACACCGGACGACAGCACCTCTTCGAAAATGCTAACACCATTAGTGCCCGTACGAGTACCTAAGACTCCACCATTGTAACCTGACGAGGTACCAGTAAAGCTGTTCAATCGACCTCGAGAACCTGCTGAAGAGCGGACAACACCGACAGCTTGACCTCTGAAGCCATACCACCAACGGCTCAGAGAGTATCAGGAAGCCAGACAAAGAATATTTGCCGAAACCGATTCCTTGCATGACACCACCCTTCTAAGAAAGCCCAAGCGCTCAACCTTACGGCTGAGAGCATTTTGGAGAAGAAATTGAGAGAACAGGTTAGCCTCAGCGTTCGTGACTGCGCCTCACGACATCAGGCCTTATGCCGAGGTGCTATTGCTGGGGCAGACTCTTTTTGGTCTCCTAGACAGTGGAGCCAGCGTCAGCGTTTTGGGTAAGAACGCATTGGAGAGGTTGGACAAAGCCCAAGTTTCATGGAGCAGATATCGTACGAAGCTCATGGAAGCCAACGGAGAGACACTCGAGTTACTGGGCCACGCGGACGTACAGATCACTTTTCGGGGTGATACCAAGGCTGCAAGTCTGTACATCGTGCCCAGCCTGACTCAAGACTTATATCTCGGTGTGGATTTTTGGATCCTTTTCAATTTGGCACCTGATATTAATGGCAACGCTTCAGCAGCAACTATATGGCCCCAACCAGCAACGGTAGCAAACATGTCTCAACCTCTTGATCCAAATCAATATCAACTATCTGCGACGGACTAACCAACTTCGTATACAACATGTGAAACAACTCTTGCCATCGTACTCAACGTTAGGTCTCGGGAAGACGGAGTTAGTCCAAGACCTGATAGACCTAGGAGACGCTGCACCTATCAAGCACCTTTTTTATCCTGTCTCACCAGCCGTGCAACAGCTGATGGATGCCGAACTTTGCCGGATGAAAGAACTGGGCGTGATAGAGGAAAGCCACAGCCCGTGGAGTTCGCCCGTGGTCCTAGTACGGAAGACAGGCAAGGTGAGGCTGTGCTTTGATGCGAGGAAGGTCAATGCGGTGACCAAGAAGGATGCCTATCTACTACTGCATGTAGATGGCATCCGTAGTAGGCTTCCTCCATCAATGTACATTGCCAGCCTTGACCTTAAAGATGCTTTCTGGCAGATCCCACTGGACCAACAATCGCGCGAAAAGACAGCTTTGACGGTCCCCGGCCACCCCCTCTATCACTATACTGTGATGCCATTCGGACTGCACAACGCGACACAGACAATGTGCCGGCTGAGGGACAAGGTCATTCCCTACGATCTTCGAGACCAGGTGTTGTGTATCTCGACGACCTGTTAGTGCTGACGGAGGACTTCGACTCCCACCTATCGCTCCTCGTTAAGGTGGCGGAATGTTTTAGGAAGGCTGGACTTACGATAAACGTGGAAAAAAGTAAGTTCTGTTTAAAGGAAGCGCGGTACTTAGGGTACATAATCGGTAATGTAGGGATCAAGACGGACCCCAGGAATGTCGCAGCCATCGTCGAATACCCCCCCCCCCCCTAAGTCCGTTCGTCAAGAGCGCCGATTTTTGGGCATGGCAGGCTGGTATAGGAAGTTCATTCCGAACTACATCGACCTGTCAGCATGCATCCATTACGGATACGCTGAAGAAGTCCAGCAAATTTTTCTGGACCAGCGAAGCCCAGTCCGCATTTGAACTCCTTAAAAAGCAGCTAACTTCTTCTCCAGTGTTGGTGAGTCCTGACTTCACCAAGCCCTTCAACATCCAGTGCGATGCGAGTAAGCAGGGAGTCTTGTGGGCGGAGTCTTGATCCAGTTGGACGACGAGGGAAACGAACGACCGCTTGCATATGTATCCAAGAAATTAAATTCTGCCCAACGCAACTATACAATTACGGAATTGGAAAGTTTAGCAGCGATAATCAGTATAGAAAAATTCAGGGCATACGTCGAACTCATGCCATTCAAGGTAGTGACGGACCATGCGAGCCTGCAATGGATGATGTCCCAAAAGTACCTCAATGGACGCCTGGCCCGGTGGAGCCTGAAGCTTCAGGGCTTCGACTTCACCATAGAACACCGTAAGGGCAGCCTGACCATGGTACCTGATGCGTTATCCATGTGTACTGTAAAGAACTAGCCGACGTTTATCCGCCAACTGTACAGGAACAAGGCCCACAAGTGGACTTAGATGCGCCAAACTTCGACTCTCAAGAATATCAGGACCTTCGGAACCGAGTCGAGAAGCATAAGACATCCCTGCCAGACTTAACTTTATGCGACGGCTACGTGTACATTCGGACGCAGCCCAGAACTGGTGATCCAGCTCAGGAAGAAGAAGCCTGGAAGCTTTGGATTCCATGGGGCTTGGTACCAGAAGTCATTGTGAGGGCGCATGATCCGTCACAATCTTTACATGGAGGCATAGGCAAAACCTTAGAGCGAATACGGCGTCACCTGTATTGGCCCAAGATGACCGTTGATGTACGAGCATATGTATTAGCCTGCGACACCTGCAAGGAGACGAAAGCCCCAAATTCCAGCTCCAGCGATGACGGAAAGACCATGGTAACGAGTGTATATGGACCTATTAGGACCGTATCCTCGCACGAAACGAGGCCATGTGTGCATCTTGATTGCATTGGACCATTTCTCGAAGTATACTGTGCTACATCCACTGCGAAAGGCGAGCACGGCACTAATTTGCAGCTTCGCCGAGGAAGAAATCTTCCACAAGTTCGGTGTCCCGGAGAATATGGTAACAGACAACGGTCCACAGTTTCGGTCAGCCCAGTTTGGTAACCTCTTGGAGCGATACGGTATCCAACACTTTCGTACAGCAGTGCACTCGCCGCAACCAAACGCCTCCGAAAGGGTAAATAGATCCATCCTAGCTGCGATCAGAGCTTATGTTAAGGACGAGCATGACAGATGGGACGAGAAGCTGAATTGCATAGCGAGTTTTCTTCGGAATTCAGTCCACCAGGCTATTGGCTTCTCGCCTTACAAAGTTTTATTTGGCCAGCAAATAGTCGAGCATGGTTCTGCATACGCGCTACTAAGACGGCTACAGGCTCTGAGTGAAACAATAAATAGACGTAGATACTTCCGACAAACTCAAGTTGATTCGCGAACAAGCCCGGAAAAATTTAGACAGAGCATTTGAGCAAGGTGAACGGACCTACAATACACGTTCTAAGCCTGTAAGCTTCAAAGTCGGGCAGAAAGTCTACCACAGAAGAACAAGAAGTTCGTAAAGTGCCGAGTTCGATGGAGTGTGTGTCCTCTTCTGATGATGATGAATGTCCACTTAGCTGAGTTTCCTCGGAGACGATGATGATGCGTCGACATAGACTGATGGAGGAGGGTACGCACACACACCAAGGTCCAGTACTGCACGGCAGGAATCGAGATCCTCAATCTAGTCGTGGGGAGATATGTTTAGGACTCACGCGTCTCTCATTAGGACGACGTGCTTGTTTCGATGATACCACTGCTGAGGTTAGGCTCATATTCAACCGACTACTCCCTAATTGGGTGTATGCCTGTGGGAATCTGAGACCTGGCGAGCCATGATGACAAACCAGCCGCGTCGTCGGTAAACCCATTATCTGCGACCGGGTTGTCCAACATTTATCCTTCTGATAAGCCCTATATTGTACAATTAGCTCTGGGCCTTCAGCAAATTTTACCGGCGTAAAGCTTGTGTTTACGCCTTACTTCAACGCATGTCTCATGCTTCTCGAAATTCCACTCAACATTTTATTTTCGCAAGTGGACCATCCACCTGTTGTTTCGTTGTCTCCGCAGCATATTCTACGGAATGCATTTTCGTCATACCGATATCTTCTGAACTGCCCCTAGCCTCTCTTTAAGAGCCGTTCTGGCTAGGCTTGGTCTATTTGCCAACCGTATTCACCTTGTAAGAATTTAGCACCAAGTGTTTCTTCGTCTCAACGACGCTAAATCCTCCACGCGGTATAAATCGCAACCATCTCTACGATGGCGTCCTTCACGGACATTGGCTCACCCCTTTTCGCTTTGCCACTAACCCCAGTGGCCTATCATTCGCTACAAAGTTCTCTAAAACCAAAGTTTTGTCAGTTTAGCTCCGAGCTCTCAGCATTTTACCGGCGTAAATTTGTGTTTACGTCTCTACCTATAGCCTGTCTCAGGCTTCAACTTCCACCGCAAGCAATTTTCTTTTCATCGTACTGTTATACCAGATTGAAGATCCAAAGGAACCTGGTGGGAATCCACTACGCTGGAATAGTTGGCCTGGACGCGCGACAGCAGGGCCTGGAAGAGTCTCGCGAAGATAGCCACACTGAAGTGTGTGTGACCTCTCCTAATGATAATAAACGCCCACGAGTACTGAGTCTTAGGACCATAGTATCGGCGTGACGTAAACTGAAGAACGAAGGTACATACACATACCAAGGTCCGGTTTGCACGGCAGGAATCGCGATCTTCGTCCAGGTTGTGAGGAAGCGTGTCGTCTGGTCAGGCTGGCCAGTATGTGGGACCAGATTGCTCAACATCTATCAGCCCATATTAACCCTTATAGTATACGATGCTCCGTGCTCTCAGCCTTACCTTACAGTCCTATCAGGCTTCAACTCGCACCACTAACAAAAACATTTTTGATTCTCGCACGGTCCGACCAGCGTTGTCTATGAATAAAACTATATATTGTACCGACACAACATATGTGTTTGTGTAACATTCTGTTGCCTGCCCAAGGCTTCAATTTGTACCACCAACAGTTTTTTTTTACCGCCCAGTCAGGTCAGCCCTGTCAGTGTTTCCATTGACCAACATGCATATCCTTGAACAATTGTTCAGTCTGTATAGCCCAGAGCCCTCAGCATCTCTAACGGCGTGTAGCTTGTGTTCACGCCTCCCACTACAGCCTACACCGGCTTCAGTTTTAACATCTATCGACAAATTATTTTGTGCTGTCCCAGTTATTTATTAATTTTAGCTTAATACAAGGTATTACATAAAAATACAAAATACAAGCTATAACTTAACACTAATTCTACAGACTATAACAAATGATAATTAATAATAAATAAATAAAAAGTATAAGCTACAATATGAGCTATATATATTGATTACTGGCAGAAGGCGTAAGGAAGAAGAATTAAGGTAGGCGATCAGGATCGCGATGGGCGGGGTCAAGAAATAAGGCTTTGTGGAGGGATGATTTACTCAGATGGAATTCAAAAGAGAAAAGGTCGTTCACTTTTCGTAACATCCTGTTAATTGGCTCGCTTTGACCGTAGTTTGTGTGATGGTGGTCCAGTCGGAAAAGGAGAGTGGATTTAAGGTTACGGGGTAGGTATAGATGGGTAAAGATTGCGGGAATAAGAGATGGACTGGCATTTGGAGACATTGAAAGTTTTTCATGCACCATGTGATGAATGAATCGAGGTCTTTTTGCAGGAGAAGAGAATCGGTTGTGGAGGAGATATGTTTGATTATTATCATGTCATCGGCATAAATGGACAACTCTGAGTGTTTGATGACACATTCAACATCATTTATTGTGAGGATAAAAATCAATGGGCCTAGGTGGCTGCCCTGAGGGACGACGGAACGAGCGACAATAGGGTTAGAAATGAATGAACTGAAAAGAATATTGTGTAGACGGTTGCTGAGGTAGGATCGAATCCAGGAGATGAATCTGGGGGGGGGGGGGGGGGGAAGCCTAGGCGATCAAGTTTGAACAAGTTAACGTTATGTGAGATCTTGTCGAAGGCTTTACTAAAATCGGTGGCGATAACATCAACATCTTTACCGTTTTCCAGGGCTCATAGTGTTTTAGAGACGAAGTCAGTAAGGTTGGTGGTTGTAGATCTACCTTTGAGGAAGCCATGCTGGGAGAGTGAGAAGATAGACTTACAGTGGAATAACATGGAATCATAGACTAATTTTTCGAATAGTTCAGGTATGGATGATAATTTAGCAATGGGTCTGTAGTTGGACACAGCCTTTTTTGAAGATGGGAATAATATACGAATTTTTCCATAATTGAGGGAAAACCCCTTGAGTGACCGAGAGGCGAGCACACTTTTCCAGAACGATGGCCGGAATGCCATCTGGACCTGGGTGAAAGTCGTCCTCAAGCCCGGTAATACTGGCGCCGATTAGTTCAGGATCAGGGTCAAAAGATGGAAACGACGTTTGAGTGCATTTGTCCATGAATGCAAAATAGTTAAGGTCGGGTTGTAGATAATTGTCGCTGAAAGATTTGCTGAAGAAGTGTGCAAAGAGGTTAGCGATAACCTTAGGATGAGATGAAGGGGTATTCTCGAGCTTTAGGGTGGAAGGGTAACCATTGGATTTCTTCTTAGAATTAATAAAGCTATAAAAACCCTTGGGGTCGGATATGAGGCTAGGTTCCATCCGTTGGAGGTACTCATGGTAGAGGGTATCACAACGTTCAGAAAAAGAGGTATAAGCAGATAGATAGGAAGAATAGTCAGACTCAGTCTGGGTTAGAAGAAAAGTTTGCCAACGTTTATTTCTGCTGTTGCGAAGAGAGCGTAATTCTTTGTCGTACCATACGGGAGATGAGGAGTAGTTTTTACGAGGAAGAAGAGGGATAGATTGTGTAAGACAAGCGTGTATTTCCGAATAGAACGCCTCTAAAACAACGTTAATTGGGAGATGTTGAGGGATATCGCCAATATTAGAGTTGAGGAGCAAGTGATTTAATTTGTCAAAGTCGCCTTTACGAAAATTGAAGGATAAAACGCGGAACAAGGGAGGATGGTGACGGCCGAGGGAGGAGAGAAGATGGTTGCTTTCTGCGACAGCCGAGTTAACTGAGTCTGAAGAAAAGATTAAGTCTAATTGTCTGTACAGGAAGTTCCTGACTCCGCTTACTTAAAAGAGACCTGAAACGGAGAGCTGATCGGTAAAGAAGGCTCCTTTGGCTGAAGATGCGTTAAGGGGGACAAAATGAGAACAGTCCTCGGACAATGACCATTGAATACGGGGGAGGTTAAAATCACCCAATAGAATAAATTCATCGGAGGCGTTAGCGTTCTCAAGCAGGGTATCAATCGCTTCAATTATGGGCTCGTAGGCGTCTAGAGGTTGAGAGGGGCGAATGTAACAACAAAAGATGTCCAGAAGACACTTATTTAGTGCTTTTTTATACATACAAATTCTGATATTGTAGAGTCGGAGGTCTTTAGCAGGGTGGCATCATAACGGTTGTGAGCAGCTATGAGAACCCCGCGACCTGGTGGATCATTGGTGCCTATACAACCGTCAACACGGAAAATGGTATAGTTTGGAGGGAATAGTTCGTTGTCGAGAAGTCCTGGTGTTAGATTGGTTTCAGTTAAAGCAAAGATATCGTGCGGGAATTTGTGAGAGTTAAGGAAAATAATTGATGTTTTTGAGCGAAGTCCTCTTACGTTCTAGTAATAGACTGACAAGCTGTTGGGAAGAGGTTCTTGACCGGAAACCGCGGATGCAATAGAGGGGAAGTCAGAAATAAGGAAAGCAGGTGCCTTAGGAACGAAAGCAGTTTAAGGATTCGTTACGACTTTTTAAAGATGGGAACTACGGCGAGCCAGTCTTTGAGCTCGAAGACCTTCAAGGGAACTTGATGGGAACCAGTCCCGCAAGGATCCGGCCCGGAAGCGTAGTAGTACGGTCAGGGATTGTTTCGTGAGGATAGCCATACTGGAGTGTGTGTGTCCTCTTCTAATGATGATAAACGTCCACGAGTACCGAGTTTTAGGACCATAGTGCCGGCGTGACGTAAGCTGAGGAAGGAAGGTAAACAACCACACCAAGATCCAGTCTGCACGGCAGGTATCACGATCCTCGTCGTGATCGTGGAGGAAGCGTCTGGATACTCGTGGAGGGATCATCGGGGCTCACATTTTTCTCAGTAGGACAACGTGCTTGCCTCGATGAGACCACTACTGAGGTCAGGCTCTGATTTCCCTGGCTGCTCTCTCATAAGAAGTATGTTCGGGGAGATCTTAGTCCTTACGAACCAGCTACGTTATCCTAACCGGCCGTTACCAGTGATTCGGTTGTACACCATCGACCCCTTTCGAGCCTTCAGCTAAATTTTACCGGCGTAAAGCTTTTGTTTACGTCTCATCTCAATGCATGTTTCATCCTTCTCAGATCTCCCCAACTTAACATGTTTTTTTGTCAGATGGCGCAGCCACCGGTTATTTCCTTGCCCATCGTAAAGTATTCCGCGATTGGAATTGTGGAATGTGAGAACTGCACACTTGAGATATTAAATGCGGCCTAGTTCACTTAGTGGAACACTATATGTCCTCCCGACTCAACCTTACACTCCTAATCTCTCCTTAAGAGACCTTCTGGTAAGTCTTGGCCCATGGTCCTATCAACATTCCCTTTTCGTTGTTACTTTTCGGCCCCAAGTGCTTCCTTCGTCTTAACGACTGGTGAACTATTTTTGTGAGACTGCTCACAACCATCCACGAGATGTCGTCCTTAACGGACCTCGCCTCGCCGCTCCTGCCCCTTTTTTCGCTTCACCACCGCATCCGTTTAGTCCGGCTAGCTCAGATAAAGCATGAGACTGGGGATGGGTCGTGTCACACATTGGGCTCCTGGCAAAGCTACGAGAGTGTGCCTAGAGTCACCTGCGTCTCTCGCATTAGGAGCACGAAAGGAACTTACTCTCGCTAACGGAGCCAGGTAACCAAGTTTAAGCGCCCTTCTCATTCTCCTCTGCTCTCGTAAGCTCAGCAGCCAATGCTGCCCTATTATGGTCGCTATGCTTCAACATATCCAGTGATCCCGTATCACCTAACCACTGAATTAAGTTATGCGCAGAAAACGTCTTTTAGCCCGTTGAGATGGTGTTGAATTCGGATGTAAGGGCCGAATCCCTGCCTAGGTTTAATCTCAGGATGATATGCCCTTCCACTAACCCCCGGCTCTGCTCCAGACCGCATTAGTATCCATAAGATTTGGCTCCTATAGCGGAATACAAGACCACCAATGTTTGGCCTACCTAAAAACACCTGAAATAAATGCTCACGCACATAAAAAGGGGCATAATTGGAAGCGGCACGAAATTTCCTTTCCAAAGACACCTCAAACGCTAATACAATACAATACAATACAAAAAAAAAATAAAATTCAAAGCAAATTCTAGCAAGTGAAATTGCAATGAATTCGAACTGAATTGCCACATCTGGCACGAAATCACATTACAAAGCCGGTTAAGCCGGGTTGATATTTGTGCTGATAACGAGAAACGATATGGGAACAGCGGGATGGTACGCATGTGTGCGTGACTTGAAAAATAGGCAAGTGAAAAATTTAAAGAAGGTAACGAGATCAGTGGGTTTTTGGAGGGAACCGAGAAGTGTTTGGTTGGTGCGGTTGAAAAGAACGAGAAGTTCGACTTGAGTTTAATTTTGAGGACAATTTTCAATTAATATATCTGAACACTATATAGTGACATTTCGGAACAATAAGTTACTTTAATTTGTTCAAGTATATGGATAAAACTGTTGAATATTACCACTGGAAGAAAAAACCCTGTGCATCTGAACAAATCGATTAACTGGCTTGAGTTCATTCCTTGAATAAAGCACAAAAAAACGAAGTGTAGACGTGGCTGAAATGTTATTTTTAGCGTATCGATATTCTTAAAACCTTTTGGCGCTGCACATGTTAAACTAAATTATAAAAAGAAACCAAAAAGAAATTTAAAATTATATCGAAACATGATAGAAAATTAAGTGAAGTCAAATCATAAAGAAACATAAAGGAAATTTAAATGAAACCCAAATCATAAAGAAACTGAACAGAAATTTAAGTGAATTTATGAAAGCTATAAAAGTATCAAAGAGCGCAAACATAAAATTATCAAAATCAAAGGAAATTTAAGTGAATCAAATCATAAAGAAAACGAAAAGAATTGTAAGTGAATTAAAATGATAAAGGAACCTTACAGAAATTTAAGTGAAATCAAATTATAAAGAAACATACATAACAGAAATTTAAGTGACACCAAAATCATAACGAAACTGAAAAGAAATTTAAGTGAATTTACGAAAATTATAAAAATATCAAAGAGTGCAAACATAAACGTAAAAGGAAATTTAAGTGAATCAAATCATAAGGAAAACGAAAAGAATTGTAAGTTAATTGAAATCATAAAGAAAGATAACAGAAATTTAGGTGGAACCAAAATCATAAAGAAACAGTTTTAAAGAAACTGAAAAGAAATTTAAGTGAGATAAAATCATAAATAAACCTGAAAATAGATTTAAGTGAAACCAAAATCATAAAGAAACTGAAAACAAATTTATTTATTTATTTATTTATTCATTTACAATATTTCATCAATGAGCCGAATACTACAAAAGAACCAAGCAATAAACTAAATAAAAAAAAAACTTAATAAAAACTAAATAAAAACAATATAACAAATCATAAAAAACAAAGAGCAAGAAGAGAATTCTCAAAATATAAATTCAGAAAACAAAAGTGCCAAAGTGAATAAAAAGTAAAAAGCATAACAAAAACCAAAAAGTAACCTCAACAAAGCTGACTCCTCACATGATTACGCGATAGATGAAAATCAATGCAATTAAAAGCGGATTTAAAAAATCGCGACAACGACGTTATAGGTTCATTTAATCCATAATTAGTACGATGAAAAGGTAACCGAAGAAAGTCATGATTCCTCAGGGAGCGAGCTGGAACCGATATACCAAAGCGAACAGGCGTTACGGCGCCTCTTTTCAAGTGTGTCCAAGTGCAGAAGTTTAAGTCTATCAGCATAAGAAGGTAACATAAGGGAGTTATTCCAAGGAAGGCCTCGAAGGGCAAACCTAACGAACCTCCGTTGAACAGCTTCAATGCGATTGATATGTGACACATAGAGCGGTGACCAGACTGGAGAGGCATATTCTAGAATAGGCCGGACAAAAGTGCAATATAAGAGCTTTGTAATGTAAGGGTCATCAAATTCCCTTGACCACCTCTTCACGAAACCAAGAGTCATATTAGCCTTGTTGACTATGGCATCAAAATGATCCTGGAAAGAAAATTGAGAATTGAGCCAAACACCCAGGTCCTTTGTCTTAATAAATCTTGTTAAAGGACAACCCTCTATGGTAAAGTTATATTGAATTGGAGACCTTTTTCGTGAGAAAGACATGGATGTACACTTGCTAATATTTAGGGGAAGGTCGTTAATGGAACACCAATTCTGAAAGGCGTCCAAGTCGGAATTTAAGAGTAGGCAATCGGCATTGTCAGACACAGTGCGAAATATCTTAGCGTCATCGGCATAACAAAGAATATTTGAGTTAGACAGTATAGCAGATATATCATTGATATAAATTATAAATAACAATGGGCCAGGGTGGGAGCCCTGCGGTACACCGGAAGTGTTGAAACTTGCATCAGATAGAGCTCCACGAAAAGAAACCCTCTGAGTGCGTTCAGACAAGTACGAATGAATCCAATCTACAAAAACTCGCGGAAACCCAAGCAGAGAGAGTTTGAGAATAAGAATTCTATGATTTATTCTATCGAAAGCCTTGCTGAAATCAGTAAAAATACAGTCAACTTGCTTACCACCTTCAATTGCAGAAATGCAGAAGTTAGAAAATTCCAATAAATTGGTGGTAGTTGACTTACCCCTAATGAAGCCATGTTGAAACGGCTGCAAAAACGGCTTGCAGTGGAAGTAAAGAACATCGCAAATAAGTGCCTCAAAAATCTTGGATATACAACAAAGATTAGCAATTGATCTATAGTTCGAGATTTCACATTTATCACCTTTTTTGTGAAGGGGAATAATTAATGAGGTTTTCCAAGCCTTCGGAAAAACACCGCAACGAGTTGAGAGATTAAATAAATAACACAAAATAGGAGCAAGAACGGAACCACATCTTTTCACGAGTGAGGCAGGGATACCGTCAGGACCAATTGAAAAACTATCATTCAAGGTAGAGATTTTCTTCAAAATCGTAACTTCGTCAAGTAAAAGGTCTTTGGGTTCAAGAGAAGTCGGTGTTAACCTCGTCAAATGGGTAAAATCCTTAATGCTAATATCACAGATATCATCCAAAAACGCAGTTTTAAAAAAATCGGCAAACAGGTTTGCTATCGTCAAGGGCTCATTGCTTTCGCTGCCTCCGAAAGACAAAGAAGATGGATAGCCATCAGAATTGCGCTACATGTTCACGAACCTCCAAAAACGCTTCGGATCTACTCGTAGGGACGCTTTCATTCTATTAATATAATTATTATAAGAAGAAACTAAGTCAGATATAAATTGACTGCGTAAATTGGAATAAGTTAAATAGTCATCGTCGCAGACTAGAACGCAAGTTGTTCGATTTAGAAATAGGGACACAATAAGTAAAACAGAGAGACAGCAAATTATAAAAAGATCTTACGGCCACATTAATGTCACGTTCATCGAGGACGCTACTCCAATCACAAGCTGAGAGCCAATTGTTAATCACGGAGAAGTCAGCCTTACTGAAGTTATAACAAGCATCATCTGGTACACAAGAAGCCATCATAACTGAATCAATGAAAAGAGCAATATGAAGCGCAGGGTGATGACCCGACTCCGGAACAATGGGCACCAAGCATCGTCTCACCAGTGTGCTAGCAGGATCAGTAGAAAAAACTAGGTCGAGGAACCTTCCATGATCATAAGAAATACTGCAAGTCTGTGTTAAGCCGGAAGAAGCAAGGCTATCTATAAAAGAAAAAGCAAATTGATTAGCAGACCGAAAAGAAGGAACCAAGCCATCATCCGAGTGTGAGAGCTCCCAGCCAACATCCGGCAGGTTAAAGTCACCCAAAAGCAACAATTCATCAGAAGGCATCAAGGCGTGTGAGAGGTCATCCAGGCAGGAGGCAAACCTTTCATAAACACAAGACGGGGAACCTAGAGGAATATAAGCGGTCGAAATGAACACAGTTTTGCCAGGCAGTCCGATAGCGATACATAAAATCTCCAAATCATCGGAATTCGGGATATCAACCAGTCTGCATGGAACATCGCGACGCACAGCGCAGAGAACACCGCCTCCCACGGGCGCATCAAGCAAATCAGCATGACGATCACGGCGAAAAACAATATACTCAGAGCTAAACAGCTCCGCATCCAGAATTCCCTGAAATAGCCACGTTTCAGTCAAACAAATCACGCCGTAACAAAGATCGCTGGAGCCATCAAAGAGCCTAGCCGTTTTTGAACGAAGACCAGTTACGTTTGCGTAGTAGATCGACAATTCCGCAATCCGTTTTTTGAGGACTCATTGGCCAAGCTAAGTCGATTTCTTGGGACAAATTTTCGCACTATGGAATTGCGAGGCCAAATCTCAGGGGAAAGAACTTCATCGAATAAATTCTCCGGAACCAGCACTATGAACGACGAAGTAAAAGAACAGCCAGAGCGATTGTGTGAGGAACCAATCCGTCTACATGCAACAGTGCCCGGTGCAGGGCAAGTACGAGAAATAATATGGGCGATGACCTCGTCCTCAGTAGTCTCAGGATGGATTCTAGATATGAAGATATACTTGGGGATCCTAGCTGGCCGTAAAGAAGTCGACTCTGAGGTATTATGTTCGGGACCCCGTCTAGAGGAGCGGGAGCCAACGGCCGGCACTGAAACTCCAAAAGAGATGCAGCCAACCACCAGAGGAGTCACAGCAAAATGGGACTCATCCACCTCACCAACAGTCTCCGAACGCGACTCGCTCCCACCCACAACAGCAGACGCACCAGCCTTAGCCAGAAGAGCCTTCACGTCCGACGAAAAGGAGCGAATGAGATCAGTGTTACCACTGACAGCCGATGAACATGAGTCCATATCAATTTTTAATTTTTTAACACTACGGCGTATGTCTTCGCAAATTGGCAGAACCGGGCTGGAACCGGGAATGGACGAAAGCTCAGAGCTTGCAATTATTCCATACATGTCATCGATGGAGTTGGACATGGTTGAAAATCTCTGCGAGAGCTCGTGATATCTGCTAAGCAGCATGTCATAATTTTCATTGGACTTGTCCAGAGCCCTAATGATGTCATCGGTTTTTCTTTTTAAAGTGCCAATATCCTCAGATAAAGTCTGAAAGCCAAAAAGGCTCGAGTTGATGGTAGTTATTCCATTGGCAATGTGTCCTTGCTCCTCAAAAATATTATCAGCGATACCCTTCATCAATCTAAGCACGTGACACGGCTTAATACTGGTGCACTCCTTGCATGTCGTACTACAAGACGGGGTCGATTTAATGCTCTGCTTTAGACAAGTGGGGTGAAACGAATTGCCACAAATACCATCACAAATAATAGCGTTGTCAAAAATTACGTTCAAACAAGCCTTGCAAGAGCTCATAATTAATGAGAAAAATAAACAAAATATTGTCAATAAACAAAAACAATCAACAGATTGGGGAGCCGCTGAAGTAGCGAAGACACAAGCAAAATAAATAAATAAATACCAAAACGAAGTAGCGAAGACACAAGCAAAATAAACAAACACCAAAAACGAAAGCGGCCACAAATACGGCGAAAAAAGTCCAAACCAAATGCGATCAAACTACGATCAAAATAATAGAAACAAAACAAATAAATTAAAAAAAAAATAAAACCGACCATCCACAAAATCAAAGAAGAATTTACAAAAAGAACAGAAAGTGAATTTACAAAAATTATAAAAATATCAAAAAGTGCAAACATAAAACTATCAAAATTAAAAGGAAATTTAAGTGAATCAAATCATAAAGAAAACGAAAAGAAGCTGAGATAAGATCATAAAGAAACATAAGAGAAATTTAAGTGGAACCAAAATCATAAAGAAACTTAACCGAAACTTAAGTGAATTAAAGTCATAGAGAAACATAAGAGAAGTTTAATTGAATTAAAATCAAAGAGAAGACATAACAGAAATCTACGTGAAAGCAAATCATACAGAAACCAGCTAGAAATTTAAGTGAAAGCTAAATCATAAAGAAACTGCAAAGAAATTTAAGTGAATTTTACAAAAATTAAAAGAAGTTTAAGTGAAAGCAAATCATAAAGAAATAACCGAAATTTGCGTGAATTAAAATCAAAAAAAACTAAAAAGAAATTTAAAATTATAACGAAACATGATAGAAATTTAAGTGAAGTCAAATCATAAAGAAACTGAAAATAAATTTTAGTGAATTTACAAAAATTAACAGAAGTTTCTTAATTAAAATTATAGAGAAGACATAACAGAAATCTACGTGAAAGCAAATCATAACGAAACTAGATAGAAATTTAAGTGAAAGCAACATCATAAAGAAACTGCAAAGAAATTTAAGTAAATTTTACAAAAATTAAAAGAAATTTAAGTGAAAGCAAATCATCAAGAAACAGCCGAAGTTTAAATGAAAGCAAATCATAAAGAAACCAATACGAAATCTAAGTGAATTAAAATCATAAAAAACATAAAAGAAGGTTAAGTGAAAGCAAATCATAAAGAAACCGAACAGAAATCTAAGTGAAACAGGACTATAGAAGAAAACAAAAAGAAAAACTTAAGTGAATTTACAAAAATCATAAGGACCTCCAAAGTGAAAACCAAAAACTAGCGAAAACCAAAAGAAAACTAAGTGCAATAAAATTATAAGGAAACCGAGAAGAAACACTTGAAAACAGGAAACAATGAAGGCAAGCATTAGAGAGTCCGTTCCTTTATGGACGCTTCATTTTTTTTTATAGATATATATATATACATCCGCATGGACTCTCCTAGTCAGCTTGCTCCAGTAAAATAAGAATTCTCAAAAGGAGGATATATATGTACAAAGGGCGTCAGGAGTGTTATACTTCTAAGGTCCTAATACTGGCGCTTCAAAAGCTGCGGTACGCTCAACACTTCATTCTTCTGGCATCATAAGAAAGATGAGGATACCAGACTCAAGTACAATATCAAGTGTATCCTCCATTTGTTTGTTTCCTTTTTTTTAATTTTGTTATTCTAATACGTAAGCATTTTATCAACTTTTGTCAACCGATGGTAAAACTAAATTTTACTATGTAAACACCTTCTGAAGTGAGATCGAATGAGAAAAGTAAATACTTTTAATGGAAGTAGTAGGTCTTTAAATGTTTCCTTTTAGGTTTATTATACCTTAGTTTTTGTAAAATTGCAGGTTTTTCGTTTGGCACTATATTATAAATGCAGTTACTTTTGTTCAGGTCATAAGGAAGAATTGTTAATCCAGCTTGTTAATTAGTCTAGGAAGAAATTTGCTATAAAATGCATATGGTTTTCTTTCTTTAAGGAGTCAACTAGAAGAAAAAGAATGCGCATTTTTTTTTGTCTGTCTGGACATATCAATATTACCTTTATACCATATAGCTAAATCATATTATGTCCGCTAAATTGTCGATTCTTGTTGAATAAACTTTTTAATATATATACTCAAGCAAGCTTAGCTTAGGCTTAGCCTCAACTAAAGGAGTTTTTTTTGTAAGTTTTGATTAAACAGTCTTGTAAGATAATATCGGTGTAATAAACATGAATTATATGGGTTTCAAGTAGGACTTTCTTTTAATCTCTTCTCTCTCTACTCGTCGTCTCCTCTTAGGGCAGTCACGGCGTCGGTGGGCTGGGCCCTCACAATATGGTGAGTGGTCCTTCTCTCTTTCCAGGTTATAGGGCATCTAGATGATATCGGCCCCCTAGATGCAAGGGTGGTATTGGTATGGGCCAACAAAAGGGGAGTCAAACCATCAGACTCCCCCAACGAAAGCCGGTAAGTCTGGCAACGCCTGCCGCAATCCCTCCTCCTTTATCCTTTTTAGTTTTATTTTTTTTGATCTAGTGTTTTTGCTTTCTTCTGGTTTTCTTTTTTTTCTCGCTTTAAGTTACGGTTTTTCGTCTTATTTTATTTTCCTGATTTTTCTTTTTTTCCTTTCCAATTTGTCAGTACTCGTTTAATCCCGCCTTTCCCATCCTCGGCATGATTTTCTTCTTTTGTTGCGCGACCACGAGCAGGATGGCACTCCCCCTTAACCCCCCCCCCCCCCCAGCTTCTACCGCAGCACCAAGCCTGCCATGCCAGCATGCCATCCCCCATCCTGCTCAAGCATCTGCTGACATATGAATGTCCAGCGGAGGCCGTGATCTTGGCTGACATCAGCTGATTTACAGTTGACGTCATCTAGAGTCATAGCCTGCTCTTCTGAAAGCCTCCGTGTGCTGACTGAGGTGGCTCATGAGCCTCCCGGATCAAATCTCCGACTAGTCCCGATTGGACCCAAAGCTTCCAGGCTAAGTCTCCTGAATCAAGTCACCGCTGCGGAGTTGGATCCTCTTGTATATGTAGCCGTCTGAGACACAGAGATCAGGGAGTTGTGTTGGGTTAGCAAGCACAGCCGATTTTAACTGCTCATACTCTTCCATGGAGAAGTATGGCAAGTTTAAGTCTACGTCGACTGCACTTACCTTCAACTCCTCTGCCGTTTCAGTGTGTGCTCGGGACAAAGTGTCAGGGACCACATTCTGCGAACCCTTACGATGCTCGATCTGGAAGTCAAAAGCCTGCAGCTTTAAACTCCATCGAGTCAATCGTCCGGAGAGATCCGATGGTCGGTGATAATTGTAAATGGATGTCCTTCAACGTAAGTTCGGAATTTTTTCACACTCAACACAGCAGAATAGCAATCCAATTCAGTAATGTTATAATTGCGCTGTGCTGGATTGAGCTTTATGGACATGTCGTCGACTTGGAATAATACGCTGCCAATACCAGAAGTGCTAGCGTCAGATTGGATATAGAATTTCTTCGAGAAGTCAGGTGTTGTAAGTATTGGTGCACTGCACATTGCTTCTTTAGGTTTTGAAAAGATTGCTGCGCTTCTTCAGTCCACGAGAAACTCTTGCTCTTTTTTAAGCAGTCCGTAATCGGAGTTGCCAGGGTCGTATAATTGAGGATGAATCTCTGAAACCAACCCGTCATTCCGAGAAATCTACGGATTTGTTTAGTAGAGCAGGGTATAGACAGGTAGGCATCAAAAGTTGGAGATACAACACGTAAGTCGTCCAAGTAAACAAAGACGTAAACAACCAGGAATAATCTTATCCATCAAACGGCACATGCGCTGTGGGGCATTACACAAATCAAAACGCATGACGCTGTATTGGTAAAGCGGCCTTCCGGGTACTGTGAACGCTGTGTTCTCCCTTGACTGCTTCTCCAAAGGAATTTGCCAAAAGGCGTCCTTCAAATCGATGGACGAAATGAAGTATGTGTCCTGCAGTCGACCAAGCAATCCGTCGATGTGTGGTAAGTGGTAAGCGTCCTTCTTTGTTACTAGGTTCACTTTGCGAGAGTCCAAACAGAGCCTGACCTTCCCAGGTTTACGTACGAGTACGACTGAGGAATTCCAGGGACTGTTCGACTTTTCAATTACCCCTTACTCCAACATACGGTCAAGTTCTTCATACATCAGCTTTTGGATTGCTGGAGAGATAGGATAGTGCTTTTGTTATTTTGGCAAAGCATCGCCGGTGTCGATGACATGCTCTTCTAGGTGTGTCTTTCCCAAACCTTGAGCTGTAAACGAATGGAATTTCGCAATGACTGTGTCGAGTTTTGTTCTGTCAGGGTTACTCAAGTAGCGAAAGTTCGTCTCAACCGAAAAAGAGGGCGGTTTGTCGATAGAGCAGATGATACTTGGAGCAAGTTGAAATGCTCGCCAGAAGTCGACGCTTAAATAAAATTGCTGGCTTAGGCCAGGCACTATAAAAAGGGTGAGGATTTCAATCTGTCCTCGAAAGGTGACTGCAGTTCTTATTGTGCCGGGGACGGACTGGCTAGTACCGTCAGCGGTACGAACTGAGGCTAACAATGCGGAGAGTTTTAAGCCTGAGCGCTGGACAAACTATAGGACTTCTTATCCCAAGCAACTCAAGCTGGCACCGCTATCGAGCAAGCCTAACTCTAAATCGTTGCCTATCTAGACCTTAACGTAAGGACGACCGTCGTCCCCGTGCACGTTTTCTTTCTCTAAATTTTTTCCATCGTAGTCATCTTCGACGAAGCTTCACTTCCTCAAAAAAAATTTGACCTCTTATTCTATCATAATTTAATTGTCTCTTAAGCAAGGACATTCTTCGCATGAGGCAAAAGGGATCTGTCTGCGTACCGCATTCTCGATGCGTTGGGTCAGCCTGTGTTGATCGTGTTTTGACAGAGAGGTCTCTTGGTCTCACTGGGGCAGGAGTAAAAAGAGTGTCCCGCAACGCCACAGTTCCAACAAGTCATGCGAGTTACTGCGTCTGGGGAACGCCTCACTTCTTCTATTCCTGCAGTAGGAAGACCAGAGGAATCCTCTGCTTCCTGGGCTGCGTTAACGTCAAGTTCATGGACATACATGTCGCGGCGTTGTAGCCAACGTTCGGCCATGCGACATAAATTTTACAAGTGATCCATGGATTTTATAGTAGCTGTCGAAAACTACTGACCTATCCTGGGGTGCAAATTACCTCGGATTATTTGAATGACGTCAGCCTCACGCGGTGGCATCCTCATGTGCCCTACGATGGAGCTGGCCTTACGGAGGTACGTGTCGGAGCTCTCCGAACTCTGACTGAGTTCCATCAGAGTCCGCATCAGGTCGAGGTCTGTTTCAGTTGAGCCGAACTCGTGCCTGATGCGAGCTCTGAATAGCTCCCAGTCAAAGTTCAGAGAGGCGTGGCAAAACTGGTTCCAAAACCATTACTCTGCGTCTTCTCTTAGCAGAAGGTGAATGTTGTCACAGAGTTCTTCATCAGAAACTCGAGAGCTGAAAGCTAGTCGCTCTATCCGAAACAGAAAGTCGTATTTGTATTTGTTCAAAACAGGTTCGTCACAAATGACTAATACAGAAGTATATAAAATTAATTAAGCAAAACTAATCAAATTATTAAACAAAACAGCAGCCAATTCATATCGCCCGCATCAACCTAGGCGCTGCCTGAGTAAGCCCTTCAATCGTAACCTGGAGAAGTCCATGTCGAAGTCGGCGAAATGTTGATTGAAGAGGCGAGACATCGACATGATGGGCTCGTGCATCCCATATAGAGTTCGATGACTTGGGACGTACAGGAAGTCTCGATTTCTTAAGGAGCGCTGCGGGATCGCGATGTTGACGGCCTCCAACAGTTCGGGCGAGTTTATCGTTCCCTGCAATAAATCGAACAAGAATACAATTTTGGCAATATTGCGCCTCTTTTCGAGGGAGTCGAGAGAAATCAGACACAGACGATCGGGGTAAGAGGGAAGAAGCAAAGGATTTATCCAGGGAAGTCCGCGGAGAGCAAACCAAAGGAATCTTTGCTGCACTGCCTCGACGCGGTTGACGTGAACGGCAAAGTAGGGGGACCACACAGGGCTGGCGTATTCCAGAAATGGCCTGACAAAAGTAGAGAAATTTGGTTAAGTAGGAATCATCAAGCTCCTTAGATCATATTTTAACAAAACCCAGCATCGAACTAGCCCTAGCAACGATCGAGTCCGCATGGTCGTCGAAAGCAAGACGAGAGTTAAGGACCACACCTAAGTCCTTGATCCTGTCAACTCTACCCAGGACAACACCATCGACAGTGTAGGCGAAGAGGAAAGGAGATCTTTTACGGGAAAAGGTCATAACGGTGCACTTTCCGGTGTTCAAAGGAAGGCGGTTGCGTGAACACCAGTCACAGAACGAAGCCAAGTCCTCAGACTGAGTAAGCTGACCGCAGTCTGATTCACAGGTAACAGCACGAAAAATCTTAGCATCGTCTGCATAACACAGAATTTTAGTATTGGAAAGCAGAAGCGAAACATCATTAATTGTACAAATGTTTAAGTGAATCTCTTACCACTGGTGGGGGAGATTACTTATTGTACCGCTATTGCTGGAACCCTTACCGCGGGTGGGGGGAATTCGCAACAATGAAACTAACGATTCAAGGAATGAATAATCAGTGACCCCAGTCAGTTTTATTTCTCATTTTTATATATAAAATTATTGCTTACTTAGCTATAATCGTAACAATAAAGTTCATTGACAATTGCAAATATTGCTTACTTAGCTATAACAAGTTCATAATTGATAATTAAATACATTTGGCATATATAAATTCATAATTGCTTAAAAGGCAATTGACATTACTTTTGCTTTAATATAAACAGCAACAAAGTTCACTTCACGCGATCAGCATTACGTCGGGTTCTTGACCGCTTGTAGTGTTTTGATATTTGACGCCGCTTGGCATGCTTTTGGTTCAGGTAATCTGAGTTAAATTTGTGACGGCAATATCATTCTGATCATACTGGGGCCGGCGAGTTACGAAGAGTTGTCCGAGTGGTTGGTCTAGGTGTTACTTCCGGAACGGTAAACGTAGCGTGCTGGGGACGTCTGCATGTTGTACATTTTCGGAGATGTGGAAAAAAATACCAGAGTGCGCCAATGATTAGGACGGCTACAATAATATAGGTGCTGATGTAGTGATGCAAGTGATGAGTGCTTATTGCAGGAAGGTGAACGAGAATTTTTGCATGCTGAAGTTCATCTAACGGTCTTGTATCCAAATGTATAAGAGGAATAGGTGGACCTGTAATTGTACGGTTGTTTAGAGGTTCTGTTAGTAGAGATGATATATTCGTCCTCGGTAGAAAAGATGATTCTTGTGAATTGGTGTAGGTATTTTGAGCACTTATAGTCAGGGCTGGGTGCTTTACCTTGCAATTACTAGCTAGGCGAATTATACCACTCTGTTCTAGGACTCTAATGATGACTTGGTTCCCACACACTATATTAATAGTTGTCCTGTCAGGTACAACGAAGATCCAATAATTTGGATTATATAATTGGATCCAGTATACCGATGGATGTGTTTCTTTGATAGTACACACAGACACGGGTGGTGTTCGGTGGTGTAGCAAATCCATTTCACATCTGTTGGGTGCCGCTTGGGTGGTATATATTGGGCGCTTTTGGTGGCAGAGATAGCCCAGTGGCTTTGTTTTTAGACATCCTTGTAGTTCCAGTTGTGATAGCCTGTAGTATGTATCTCGGTGTAAATTAAAAAATAAATTAAAAGTACTTTTTGTTGTGTTCTGTGGGAACGGCGTATGTCTTAAAAAGCTGGAAGATTGCTGTATCAGGTAGGGGAACCTGGACTTTGAAGATTATCATAGAATCTGCTACGCGACTCTGGACAGTTGCAACCTTGTATAGTTCTAACATATCATCAAGATTTGTTTCTCCAGGTATAATCAAATTCGTGGAAATATGTTGTCGAATGTGTTTTATTTGTTCGTGAAGTTAGTAAGGCGTAAGTAACAGGGGACTTATCTGACCATGATGAGTATCGGTTAGTAGATCTATCAACTCCTTTTGAATCTTCTCGTAGTTATTCATTATAATGCTCAGATATGATGTCATAGCACTGAAAGTTTGTGCTATACGATTTTCTTCTGTCCCTGATCGTAAAGCCTGTACATTAGAGGTGATATGATTTTGTAATACTTCGAATTGCGCTTGTATATCCCGGGTGTTTTTTCGTAGTACGTTCGCTGTAACTTCGGCGACAGATGTTTGGTTTTTTGCTAATGTAAGTAGATTATTATTATTATTAAGGGGTTGGATCAAGGACTTTCCACATCCTTAAGTCACTGCGACCAATTTGATCTTTTGTGACCTGATCCAGGTTCAGTATTAGGCCGCCCCGTCAATTTTTGGTTCTTTTATCAGACCCAAAATTTTTTTGAGGGCTATCTTGGCTATGCCTGTCGGTGATGGGAAACCCCCACCAAGGTGTCTAAGCCTCATGCGGCCGAGGGCCTCACAGTGACAGAGGATATGTTCCGCAGTCTCTTCCTCTTCTAGACAGAAACGACAGGTGTCATCATCAGCCAGTCCTAACTTTTTTAGGTGGTAGCCCAGGTGACAGTGACCAGTTAAAAGTCCTGTTATCAGCCTTAAGTCTGGTCTGCTGAGTGAGAGCAGCTCCTTCGTTTTCTGTTTTGAGTAGGTTATAAACCTCTTTGCTTGTCTTGACCCTGGAATATTAATCCAGTGTGAGTGCTTACAATCGTCCTCCCATGTCCGGATTCGCATTGCTATTCGGCTTTTAGAGTAGCCGCAGAATGGCTCCGGTCCAATAAACTGAGAATCCGCACCTTTTTTTGCTAGGTAATCCGCCTTCTCGTTGCCTTCGATGCCCTGGTACCCATGCCAGCGTGATGCTGTTGCTCCGGGCCAGTTCTTTGAGTGCAATGAGACAGTCCCAGACGATTTTAGACTCAAAGGTGTAGGATCCTAAAGCCTTAAGTGCCGCCTGACTGTCAGACATAATGTATATTTTAGCACCGCGTATTTCTCTATTGGCAATTTCGCGTGCGCAGATTTCGATGGCATGTATCTCTGCTTGGAAGATGGTTGGTGTAGAACCAAGCGATTTATATATCCTTGATCTTGGTCCGAAGACCCCAATGCCCGTTCTGTCTTCTATCTTGGATCCATCCGTGTACCAAACCAGAGATCCCCGTTCAAAGATATGTCTATTACTAAGCCAATAATCTCTGCTCTCTAGGATCAGCTTGAATGGTATGTCAAAGTTATGCCTCTTCGGCATAATATCTGTTATTGAGTTGATCACCAGATCACCCTTGAATTCTTCAAGGATTTTCCTATGACCAGATCAGTTCCCTGCTGTAAGGAGATTGGCGCCAGTCAGCCTTATTGCGCTTGAGGCAGCCTCCTTCTTTAGATGTAGATGTAAAGGGGGGAGGTCTAGTAGGGCCTCCATAGCTGCCGTGGGGCATGTGCGCATGGCTCCTGTAACTCCTAGACATGCTGACCTCTGCAGTTTTTGCAGTGTGGATCGCGCTGTCTTTTGTTCTACTTTTGGCCACCATACGAGAGCTGCGTAGGTGACTACGGGTCTTATGATTGTTTCATATGCCCAGAGGGCCATTTTGGTCTTTAGTCCCCAGGTCCTTCCGAAGAGTCTTCGGCAGGAACATAGGGAACTCATAGCCTTCCCTGTAACCCTATTAAGTTGAGGATTCCAAGTGAGTCTTTGATCTAGAATTATTCCTAGATATTTGACCTCACTTGAGAATTCTATCCGTGTTCCTTCAAGAGTAGGAACCTCTAGCCTTAGTTTCTTTTTTCTTGTGAACGGTATAATGGTTGTTTTACTAGGGTTGACTCTGAGCCGCTCCCTAGTACACCAGGATTGTACCATGTTCAGAGCATTTTGCAGTCTTCTTGAAATGATTCTATCCTGCTTGCTCTCGATAGTAATGACCAGGTCGTCTGCGTAGCCCTGGCAATCGTAGCCAGCGTTGGTCAGTTTGACCAGGAGATCATCGATAACAAGTGACCACAACAGTGGGGAAAGAACTCCCCCCTGAGGACAACCTCTGGTGGCCCGTACTGTTACCGAATTGTCCCCCAGCCTCGCTGTGATATTCCGGTTACTCAGCATTGCCCCAATCCATTGGACCGTCGGCAGATCAATACTTCTATCGGTGACCGCTCCTTCGATGGACGTGAAAGACGTATTGTCTAAAGCACCCTCTATATCTAGAAAAGCACAAAGGGCAATGCCCCTACCATTAACAGCATCCTCCAGTTTCCCAACCAGATTGTGTAGTGCTGTTATCGTTGATTTGCCTGCCTGATATGCGTGCTGGTTTGCATGTAGCGGCGTGTCTTTCAGACAACCGTACCTAATATTTTGGTCAATGATTTTCTCCATTGACTTGAGAAGGAAGGAGGATAGGCTGATCGGCCGATATGCCTTGGGTTGGTCCGCTGGTCGCCCTCCACTCTTGGGTATAAAAGCGACCCTTACCTCCCTCCACGGACTGGGGATGTAGCTGAGTTGGTAGCTAGCCCTAAATATTTTAGTGAGTATTGGCAACAGATCATCTAAGCCCTGCTGCAGAAGAGCTGGGAAGATGCCGTCGCCACCAGGAGATTTGTAGGCTTTAAAGGAGTTGATGGCCCTCCCGTCCCGGCTGTGAAGATTTTGCCCGAGGTTCTCCTCAATCTGCGTGTTGAACCACTGCGCACAAGGAGTGATTGAGTTCCTCTATTTTCTTCTGTCAGTGAACACTCAGGGAAGTGTGTTTCCAAGAGTAGTTTCAGTGTTTCCTCAGAATCAATGGTGTAAGAACCATCAGTTCTCTGGAGGAGGCCTATGCCATTGGAGTGATCTTTTGAGAGTACTTTTTGGAGTCGTGCTGTTGTAGGTAGATTGTCAATCTCTTCACAGAACTTTCTCCAGGTTTTCCTCTTGGATCTCCTTAATTCTTTGTTATACTCAGTCAGGGCCTGCTTGTAGTCATCCCAGGCTCCTGAGCGCTTAGCTTTATTAAAGAGTTTTCTTGATTTAGCTCTTAGTTTGCTTAGTGTCCTGTTCCACCAAGGCACATCTCTAGCTGCCTCTCTGCGTCTGACAGGATTACTATTTTCATAGCTTTGTACGATCAGGTATTGTAGCTGTTTTGAGGCCCTTTCAAGGTCCTCCTGGGATTCTATCGGGGCATCATCGAGTTTTTGTATATGCGTCCTGATGTGCTCCCGGTAGATGTCCCAGTTGGTTAGCTTAGGAACTCTGACCGCTTCCAGCTGCACCTGAGGGGCCTCCATGTCAAATCTTATATGTTTATGATCTGATAAAGAGGGCTCATCCGACACGTGCCAGTTATTAATGTTGTTCTCCAAGTTTGGACTGGCTATCGTAAGATCCAGAACTTCTTGGCGAACAATGTTAGTAAAGGTTGCTTTATTGCCTTTATTTAATATTACTCACCTAGGCTGTTTATCCCGGTAATTCCCCAGATAGTGTGGTGGGCATTCGCATCACATCCAATGATAAACTTCCTATTGTGCTTTTGGCAGTAGCACAATAGCTGCGTAATTTCCCTTGGAGGTGGTGGTTGGTCCGAGTCTCCAGGGAAATAGGCAGAGGCTATAACAATCCCCTGTTTTCCCCGGTGCGTCGGCACATCCACTAAAGCTGCTACCAGATCCCTAGTGGTTAGCTCTGGAATAGGAAGAAAGTTAATCTTTGGCTTGAACATCAAGGCAGCACGAGGAGCTCCGTGCTCGCCATCATAGACTTACTTACCCTGTTTTAATGGAAGTCCTTTTATTAGCCTTCCATGAACCCAAGATTCCTGTATGAGAGCCACATCCAGTCCCTCCAGCACGAATCTCCTGCCAAGCACATCAGTGGCAGCTTTAGCATGATGGAGATTGATTTGGAGGAACTTTAGAGTGACTCTATCGGCTGCCCTTGGCAGAATGTGACGGCCTTTTTCCTTTGGATCCATCGGTCCTTCGGGATTTTGGCCGGCCCTCTTTTACAGAGCCTTTTAATTGGTAGGTGGCAGGCGTATTTTTCCCTGTTACTTCCACTTTCCTGTCTGGTTCAATGCGGGCCTTGGAGGTGCCCGGTACCACAAGTGTCACCTTGGGTGATGTTTGAACCAGATCAGTTCGGGTTGAGTGCAGCCCTGTGCCTGTAGTGGCCGTAGAGCATCCCACTTTTTGGTCTTTAGAGGTTGAGGGAACCAGAGCCGTCTGCCCCGCTGGTTGTTTGGCACCAGCTGCGGTTTTGACCGATGCTGGAGTCGCCCCACCTCTCGAGACCGTAAGACTTGCTTTAGTGGCCCGCCTTGTCGGGTTTTTAGCTTCCTTGGAGCTAGACCCCGCCGGAAGCTGGGCCTTAGCAAAGTCACTTTTGGGCCTGAGCTGCACCTGCCCGAACATATAGTTGACCTTGAAGGTCTTTTTAAGAGCCTCAGCGGAGAAGTCATCTACTGAGAGGACTACAACAGTGGATGTTCCCTCTGTTTCCCTCTTCAGTATCCTCCAGGCCGAGACCCTTAGTTGATGGTTTTGACCCTCGACTTGGTCAAGGATCTACCCATTTGTAAGTTCCTGGCTATCCGGGAAGTAGCCTACCAGGACTTTGGAACGGGGAAGTTCCTCCTCTCCGACCGCCCTTAGTTTTGCCCCTTCCCATGGCTGAAGCTCAACCACAGACTGCTTGAGGCATACTGAGGTGGCTTTATCAGCGCAGTTGATCATCAACCAGCCTGGCTTATGTCCGGTACCATAGAATGCGGGTTTAACCTCGCTGTTCTTATTGTCCCGGATTTTTCTGAGGATCGCCCTTTGAACGAGCACGAGCTGCTCGGTCGTTAGCGATACCTCAGGGAATTTGTCCGGTAGGATGCCCATGCGCACTCCTGCCGCGACTTCCTTGTACGAGGGGGCTGCTGGAGTCTTGCTTCCCTCTACGGGTGACTTCTGTTTAGCCTCTGTTGTAGTGATTGGAGTTTTCTTCCTTTTGGCCTCTATAGTTCCAGTGGGGGATTCCTCCGTCCGGCTTCTTTTAGCACTGTCTGGTGCCACTACCCTGGGAGCCATCGCTAGTAATCTAGCTGCTTCCGGGTTGTGTCCCTCTGACAACAGTTTTTTGAAGCGTTTTTTGGCAGCTCCGCTAAGGTTTTTCCTCTTTGGTCTGCTGTCTTTCATTACCTCCTCGGGACTTATCCCTGAGTCCTTTGCGGCCTTAGGTTTGTCAACCGATTTGGTAATGAGTTCCTCATCGGACATCAGTGACACGTCAGACAGCCTGGCTGGACTTACACTATCCAGATCCACTTGCATGTCTTCTGTCATTTGGGGCCTTAGGTTGGCCTCCGAGGTTGGATCCTTTGAAGAGGTTCCGCCCTCAGTGTTTTCTGGCAGCTTGGACACCCTAGCAGGACTTACATTGTCCTGGTCCATTGGTTCGTTCGCTGCCATTTGAGGCCTTGTTCCAGCCTCAGAGGTTGGCACTTTTAGAGGGGTGCCACCCTCATCATTGTTTGATTTTTCCGTATTCATGTTGTTCCCACGAGTAGGGGAGAAGTGGAGGTCCACCGTGACAGAGATCCCCGATGTCACGGCAAGGCTAGATAAAACCGGAGGTCGCCTGGTATCCGGAGTTCGCATACTAACGACCAAGCACCCCCTTGGCCACGAGTCCCTCGGCGTATGCTGTTCCATCTTGGACTGGGGTATTTTATTTAAGAGAGTATCCTTCTCTCCGCCCGACTACTATTAGCCAGAACTCCTGGCAGAGACATGACCATACCAGGAGCCTGTTACCAGCCGCCACCACGAGGAGGTTGCAGTCGCACTTCTGTCAGTGTACACAGTTACGGCGCGCAACCATAGGTTACACGTTGACCCGCCTGTGTACCTGACAGCTGACGGCCAAAAAATTTAAGTAGATACTGTTCGTTTTCTCGTAGTTTCTGTATCTCTTCTTCCATGTACTCTGCGTAACTTCGATCTAGTACTCCAAATAGAGAGTGCTGAAGTGATCCGAATATTTCGAATGGAGCTCGTTTCTCTCTCATTTTTACATGGTGATTTCCATTCCGTTTGTGCAGAATAAGATTGTTTTGATGCATGGCGTCTACTTTATGCTGAAATTCTGTCACTATAGAAGTACAATAATAGCTGTGTGTCATCGATATAGGTGAACCCGATCGAGAAGTGCCGATGGGAACAAATAGGGTGAAACAGGCGTAAAGGACATCATAAAAAGCGCTTACAGCCAGATCGACGTCGCATTCCGCCAGTACGCTCGACCAATCACAAGAAAGAAGCCAGTTATTCATAGAGGTGAAATCAGCCCGTTTAAAGTTAAAGTAGAGGTCACCAAATAAGGAGGGAGACGTGTTAGCGGTGTCGAAACACATGAAAATCAGAAGTGCGGGGTGGTGACTTGATTCAGGAACCAAGGGAGTCAGGCGTCTCATAACAGACGTACAGTCAGAGTCAGACGAGAACACTAGGTCCAGAAATCTCCCTGAATCGTTAGTAGCGTCGCAGCATTGAGCCAAGTTAGAAGCGGCTAAAGAGTCTAGAAAGGATAAAACAAATTGGGGAGCAGACGTGAACGAGGGTGCGAGACCATCAGTGTCGGGAGAATGTACCCAGCTAATGCAGGACAAGTTAAAGTCACCAACGAGTACAAGGTCATCCGAGGGAAGCAAGGAGTCGGACAAACTGTCAACATCCGCCGCAAGCAGCTCGTACAAAGTGGAGGGTGAAGAAGGGGGAACATAAGCAGTAATAACAAATAATCTTCTGGTGCGAAATCTCAGTACCACACATAGGAGCTCGAGATCGCGGGAGTCTGAAATGTCAAAGACCGAGCACGAGAGACCCCCCCCCTAACCGCACACAGAACTCCACCACCAACGGGTGAACACGGGTCAGATAAGTGACAATCCCGACGGAAGACCTGGAACTCAGGGCCGAACAGTTCAGAGTTAGAAATTCCGGCGCACAGCCAGGTCTCAGTCAGACAGATAATGTCGGCACTGGACGCAAAGGAGGAGGAGAAAAGCTGCGCGGTTTTAGAGCGCAACCCGGTCACGTTAGCATAATATACGGAGACCCGGCTGGCAAGTTTTTTGACTGTGAAGTCGGAACCGCACGGGTCTTAGCGATAAACTCACAAACTATAGCACCAGAGGGCCAAATTTCAGGAAAGACAACCGCCAGGAAGGTGCTCTCTGGGAAAAACACCCTAAAGGAAGCCGAATATGAACGGTCGAGGGCAGGGCTGATTCGTCTATATGCTATCATATCGCAGGGAATGCCTGCCTAAAGAGAGATATGGTTTACAATATCGCCCTCAAGAGTATCCCGGTGGACCCTGGATACAAAAATACATTAAGGCCGCTGTGCGGGTCTAAGCGCGGTGACGATAGGACGAGAAGGTGGACAGTCGCCCGGAACAGACAGCGCAGGACGATCCATGGGGGCAGGATGGTTAAGAGGCTCAGACAGTAAGGCGGGGTCAGCAAGAACCTCAGATTGCGAAGGTGGGAGGCCACTCACCCCCGAGTGATGAGAGAGGACTAAGTCTTGAGACTCCATGACAACAGCAACAGCTGGCGGAACAGTGGCAGCACCATTGCGACCCTTACGCCTGCGGGATGCCTGAGAACCATGAGCAGGCTGGCGTCCGGCACGGTTTAATATGGGTGCGGTGCAGTCATCAGAGTGAGCAGGGTTGGGCATCCGTCCATCGGAAATAACTCCGTGGAGCTCAGGAATAGCAGATGGAAAAGTGGCACACACGTCTACAGGGGGAGGGCAACCAGAGGGGGGGAGGGCAACCAGAGGGGGGGGGGAAAGGAAAGGTGTGTTGTGGACCAGACGCGTCAGGGGGAGAGGGAATAGGAGGGGTCGAGAACCGCGTAGATAACGACTTCAAATCACAGGCAGTGGAACCCAACAACTCGGAGTTGGCAGAAACGACCGAGGACCAGGCACAGAGATCACACTTCATCTGTTTGACCCCACGACGAATATCGTCAAATATCGAAGTGATGGAAGAGGGACCCGCAAGAGGAACCGGGCAGGGGCTGAGGCTGGCGATCGCCGCGTGCACGTCGTCTAGAGATCCCGACACTAACGAGATGCGGGAAGAAATCTCATGCGACTTATCCAAAAGAACACCCGAAGTGAACACGATAGAGTCAACAGATCCCATCAATTTATCGACCTTAGCCGTCAAAGAGGTAGCGTCATCAGCCAAAAGTTCCAGACCTCCCCAACGATTCACGAGTGAGCCAACCCTGTCAGCGACAAGAGACAGCTCAGCAGATGAGGTCTCCATCATGCTCCTGACAAGTCTCAACACATGGCACGGCTTGATATCACAGAATTCGCTACAAGTCGTAGAACGCGAGGAACGGGTTACGCGCCTCAAGCAATCTGAATGAAAAGACAGGCCACAGACGCCATCACAAGCAACAGCGTCAAGAACCGCAGACAGCCATAATTACAACACCAAAACAGAGAAAAATAAATAGATAGACAAGTAAATAGCCGGTAAATAGCACACAGGTAAAAATGAAATAAAATAAATCAAGATAAATAAATAAATATCAGATAGGACAGTGAACTGACGAAATGTGTACAACAACTTAAAAGAAAAAACGAGTTCGAAAAAATAGAAATAAAAATAAAACAGACAAAAATAAAAAATAAAAGGAAATAACACACAAGCAAAAACAGAATAACTTAAAGTAAGATCAAAAAAGTAAAAGTGAGATAGGACAATGAACCGACGAGATGTGAGAGACAAGATAAAAGCAAAAAAGAGACCGAATAAACAGAAATAAGAATAAAAAATAAGGATCAAAGTACGTTGAGGGAGGTAACGACGAAGAACAGAGCAAGTAGCAAACAGCAAAATAGGATAATGAGATAAACAAACAAGTAACAAAGCGACGCAAATGAATAAGTAGAAAGAAAAAAGTATGAAATGAGATTAAAATAAGTTAGGGGACGAGACGAAAGAAAACCAGGAGCAAGCAACGAGAAAAACAAAGAAACAGGATAATGAAACAAATAATTGTATATAGAATATTAACGAGATCAACAATAAAAAGAAAGTGTCACAACGAATAAACAACCGATAGTTAGCAGAACTGTAAAATATGGAGGCGATACCAGTAAACAGGAATCCGTAATAGGAAACGAACAAGAAAAGATAAAGAGAAAGAAACAAGCAAGCGAACACGTCAACGGCGCCCCCGACCAGAGACAACAGCGCAGTCCAGCGGAAGCAGGGGAAAACGGTAAAGAAATAAAAATAAAAATCGGGAAACAGAACAAAAACAAAGAAAACAGATACTAAAAAAGGAAAATCAAAATGGTAAAAGTCAAGATAATGTCTAGTCAGCACGCACACGCCAGAAAAGATAAAAAATAAAAATAAGGAATAGACAAATAAATTGAAACACCAGGTAAGCGAAACACACGCAGGACAAGAAGACAGCAAAATGGTAAGCACGACAGGAACACAGAAGGGAATCGGAAACGCAAACAACCAAAAACAAACAGGAAGAATCGGGAAGACAAACACAACAAAAAATCAACCAAAACACGTGATAAGGACGAGGAAGAACCAGGGGGCGGTGGACAGGCACAAATTTCATAGACTATGATCCCCCGCAAAACGGAGAAACGAAGAAAAACAGAAACTGTGTAAAAACAGAGACTGCAACTCGAAACAAAACAAAGGCAACCCCACTATGCTAAAGCATATAAAGCAAACGGGAATCAGCAACAATGCGACAGCAAAAAAGCAGCAATCTTACGAGCAATCAACAAAACAAGACAAAAAATACTGAGAAACCAGTCGACAGCAAAAATCCACTGCACGTGCTGCGACAGCGGAAGCAAATCGCGCCGAACAGTGCAGAACAAATAATAATAGAAACAAAAAAAAAATATAAATATAAACAAAATAATAGCGACCAAGCAAGCGATAAACAAACAAACACAAAGTCAGATAACAAAGCCAACCAGAGCAGCACCAACAGAGCAAAGCCCAGCACAAACGAACACCAAAGCAGAGAAAAACAAAATGAAAATGCTGCCAAAACCCGCAAGGTCACCACGGCAGCGGAGAGCGAACCGCAACAAGCACAAGGACGGTGAGTTATGTATCTAGCTAGATCCATGATTGACGCGAGAAGCACAGTCGACGAAAATGAAACTTCGCGCTTTTGTGTCAACAACATTTACATTTATATTTTCCGATACGTGGTAGTATAGTACAAATGGTCTAGCGGTAGTAAATAAGGTAATTATAACACAGCTATAATCAAAATCAATTGTAAAAGTTACTAACAATCCTTTCTACCAAATTTATAAAAAAGAATAACTATGAGGCTAGCTTAAATCAACTCGATGCAGTATGGTTGAGAAGAACAAACTTAGCATTTCTGAGAATCGCTAAAGTACTTGGCTTAGGGATGTAAAGTCATTAATGTTGAACGCCTAATTTCCGCGCCTAATAACTCCTACTTATTAAATTGATTTTTCTAAGTTGTTCAAAAGTAGGTTCAACTCAAGCAGGATAACAAAGTTTTTTATTCAATAAACCAAACCTGCTGACACTAGGATTATTTAGAATCGAGCTTACTGTTCTCTACCGACTGTAACTATTTTATTTAAAAATCTAATGGATACTGAGTCACCTGATAATTTCCTGTTTTCCTACCAGTTCCTTGAATCTCCAGAGTTGCTATTTTTCCAATTTGCCAAGAGACATTCCTGCCCTTGGGAGCCGATGAAAAGCGGATGACATAATGGGATTTTGTTTTTTGTTTTTCTCCTTCCCTTTTCTTTTTTGGTGGGCAGCCTGTTATAAGGGTGTCTTTTGACCTGGCGGCATTACAATTGCCAAACGCTATACCACTGCGTGATGCCGATTGGTATCAAATTAAAATCCAACTCGACAGTCCTAACCTATAACATCATTTTTGGTATTAACCAATGTGAAAAGCATACTTTTATTTAAAAGGAATTACCAATTGGGGTTCCTCCTCTAAGTCTAATTCTGTGTGGCTAATTGGGGCTAGCACGACTATGAAAGTTGGCTGGCGCGTGCAGCAAGGGGGTTATAAGACTTTTTCAACGCCGCTGGAGCAAATACGAATAGTTCACCCAGGGCTTCTGAATTCTTTTCCGCAGGCTGAACAGATTGCCCTGCCACGGGTATTCCTTTATTTTTCTTTATTTTTCTTCTTGCCACTTTGCTATTTTGCCGTCCAGACAGAAAAAGGAAGCGCAAACAAACTTTACAAAAGAAATCAGGGAAAAGCCCTCCTGCGTTATTTAGTGACGCACTAAAATCAAATACAACCGTTCAGCTCGGATGGATTGGATAATTATTGATTTTGAATTTAAAATCTCTTACCTTTGATCTTGCTCATATGCCAGCTGCCGAGTTTTTTCACTCGTAAATAAGTTGGTGGCAGTTGCAGGGTGGACAATCTCAAAAGTGCAATGGCACGTTTATATGAAGCGGGTATGTTTTGCGAGACTGTACCTAGGTGGCACTGGTTCGATTTAAAATATTACCATGTCTCACATTACACTGGTGTTGGAGCTAACAGCAGCTGATACGCCAAAGGCCGGCCTGAACTATGTAGACCCTCATCTGCTTAGGATTTAATCTTGATCCTCCAATTCTAGTAATCACAGTAATGGTGCTTTTGGTGCACTGATTGAGTTAATCAATCAAACTGTGATTCAGACTTTTTGGTGTACCAATTTAGTCAATCCCGTATCCCGTAGTGAACCCAAAACTTAGCGCGCTCGATTAAATTTAACAGGCTGTGAGTTAAATTGACTTATTAGTGATTTATCCAAACAATGATGGTTTGGATAAATCCGGAAAATTATTTCAAATTATTCACCACTTACCTTCTTGTGCTCGTGAACAATTCCCTATCAATAATGGCACCTACGAGGAAGTAAGTTAAGGAGAAGAATGAAGCTCAGGAAGTCGTGGCAATTTGAAGCTTGTGTGAGATTCCCATGCACACAATCTCATAAGCGAAAGGCAGGCGATTAGAAAAGTATTTTATGTTCGGGGGTTTCGACGCGTATTTTAAAATATTGAGCTAAGTAATAAATTTTGTCCCGACAGTGAAGCTAAGTGACACCTAAGACCCAGGGAACAAATAAAAAGCCTACTTCTTTGTAGCAAAAAGCGAACCAATTTGACAACTTGCCATGCTCACACATACGACATATACACGATAGGGCTTCTCCTTTAGTTACTTCCACGAAGGAAATGTGTCTACAGAAGCTGATCACGGCACGTTCGCCGTGGCAAACAAAAACAGGCACGACACAAGCCAACGCCTTGTTATCTTGATAACTACAGGTAGAAACACTGACGTCAATTTATGTGGGAAGACAACCAAAGCGATGGCGTTGTTATCAGCTGTTGAAAAGTTGTTATCAGCTGTTCAAGTGACAGCTTAGAAAAAATCTAATCCAACTTTTCAATTGCATAATTTGTTTATATATGTATCCCCAATTGCCAACAAATTGTAAGAATTGTGTTATGTGGACCAGCTGAGTTGACAGTTTACTTCTGTTGACTGAAGCTCTTCTTCTTATTTAATCCAAATGGCAGCACTTTGTCAGCGGCAAAATAAAATAAATAAATTCTTTTAAATTCATTATAATATGCAATCTTATTTAATCACAACTTTCAATAAAGGATACACGATTCCCGCATAAAACTCGACGGACGAATAAGGCCAAAGCAAGTGGGCATTTGGTCACGTAAACATTTGAAGCATCCATAACGCATAAGTTCCAAGTATGCATAGCAAGCGAGGCAACCATTGTACTTCTTGCATTAGCTTTAGAGACGACAGGACAGCACTGCCACTGCGCTGCCGTCCGTTCTGTTTCAGGCTGGCGTCCAATCACACACAAAACGGTAAGCGAAATTCTGTTGCCTAGCGCGGTCATTACGCGGGCAGCACGATTAACTCCCTAACTCTAAATTGTTGTATCTTACAGTGGCATTTGCCCTGAATTAAAATACGCTGCCGTAGGTGTGCAATCTGATATGGTCAACAGCGAAATAATGTCGCTGCTATCCCTGCTGTCGATGATGTCCGCCTGGCAGTACTGACAGTCTGCTAGAAAAGTGCACGGATGAGGGGATTCTCTAGTGGTCGAAGGCCAAGAATGGAAAAGAAAAAAAAGTGTTCGGAGAGTCGTGGGCAGAAAGTCAACGAGAGTGGAAGATGGCAAAATTGTAAAAAGTAAAAAAAAAGTTTGAAAAAATAGGGGAAAGTTTTTATTTTAAAATTAAAGCAAAATTTTTCTTTAAAAAAAGTGAAGGAATAGATTTAAGTGGAAATTAAAAGATCGCCAAAGGTCGAAAGAAAAAAAGGGAGGTAAAAGCAGAGAGTTTTTCAGGACCGGAGCCGGGTCACGTGGACCGCTATCTGACGAATGAGAAGGATCCGTTTTGAGAAACCGGTAAAAACCCTGGGCAGCGTGATGACGAATAAAAGATACTGGATTGCCTAGACTATAGCGGAAAAAAAGGAAAGGAAAAATAGATTTTTTTGGAGTTAACCAGGAAAACGAGGTAGGAGATTTTTTGTTCATTTTATAGTCTATAGGATAGAGGCTTACTGGGCGCTTCCAGTCCTTTCTATTTTTTTATTTTTAAGCAACGTACTCGAGATATTGTATCAATCTATTAGCGAGATTAGGTAGCTTTGAACATACTCAAAATATCCTGGGAATGCTTGAGTTGCAAGTTCGAGAAGAGGTTGCTCGTCTTGGACCATATGGAATTATAAAAAAAGGGGAATCTTAGTAAAAGAACGTTGTTCAGGGCAATGAACATATCAGTTTAATGACTGTGCGTTTGGGTCTACAAATAGCTTAGTCTTGGATCATTTATTTTAGTGTAAAGCAGACCCCGGAGGTATTTATGGATTGCTGGAAGTGTTCAAATTTATCTGCGCTCAGATAATATATTTGTGAAACTCCCGCATGACAAATATTTGAATATGAAATAAGTGAATTGGGCAAGAATAATAACAACCAAATTAGAACGCTGCGTAAGGTGTTCATGGAACTTGAAGGAACTCCAGATTATAAGTAGTAGAGCACTTTCAGGGTTGTGAGACGTGCCAAATATCAAGTGACTTCCACGCAGTACTGTAAATTTTTTTTGGATTACATATATATTTAGCACTAGCTTGGAACCTCGACTTTTAAAGATATACTAATTAACTATGTAGTTAAAATCTACTTATATACTTGGTAAAACTTACATATCCTACTGTATTTTATGATGATTAAATGGTGTAATTTTTGGTGTACTCTCGGTCAGTATATTGCTTCTGTTGCTTTTGTTCCTGTTGTAACTGTCTTTTTCGACCCGGTGCCGGTGATTGCTCTTGCGCTTTTGGGTTCCATGTGTTTATTTTTTTTCTAAATCTGTGGCGTGCTTGTTATGACTGTTTTTATTTATGGACTGCCGTAATTTATTATTGTGAGATTTTAGTGTTCTTTCCGCACTCATTGATTTTGTTTTGTAATGTATGTTGTTTGATTTTGGCTGGAGGTTTCTCTTTGTTATTTTCATTTCTGCTCTCGTGTTTGACGTAGCTGTCCTTTTAACTTTGTTGTTTCTAATCTCTCGAAACTGTCTCGTCGACCGCTAGTTTTATTCACATCTTGGAGTTTACACTGGGGGATATTATTGTTTGGACACTTACGATTTTCTGTCGTTCAGTATTTAGTGCTGCTTCACTGATTGGTTTTGGTATATTAATTATTCCATTTAATTTTGTTTTGTTTTTGTTCCTCCTTATTTTGATTCGCTTCTATTTTTGTTTTTTGTTAATTCCGTATTTTGTTTTTATTTTTACTTTCTCTCTTTCCGCTTCGATAACTGTCTTTCCGCTTCGATAGCTGTCTTTTTACTCGATTTTTGAAGTTCTTTGTGTGGTTCTGTGCATTTTGGTTTGGTGTTCGCTTATTTTATTTCAGGAATTTTTCGTTCTTTCCCATTTTTATTGACTTGATTCTTTTCATCTTCCGTTTCGTTTTGTTTTTTTTTCTTTCTTATTTATTTATATATTTATTTTTGTTTCCCCTTGACTTCGTTTTTTTTTCTTCTTATTTATTTTTATATTTATTTATTTATTTATTTTTTTATTTTTTTTCCCTTGACTTCGTCCACTCATTTGTTATGGCCTTCTGTGGCGTTTGTGAAAAGGTGATTTCCCGAGATGGGATTACATGTGATGGCGTCTGTGGCCTTCCGTTTCATGCCAGTTGTTTGAAGCGCGGTTCGAGATCCTCCAGCACCTCGACGTGTTTGCAGTGCTCAGACATTAAGCCTTGCCACGTATTGAGGCTTGTTAGGAGCATGGTGGAGGCGCTTTCCAGCGATCTTGCGCTTTTCGGGGACAGGGTCGCCTCTTTCTCGGCTCGTTGGGCCGATATACAAGTTCTTTCGGACGACACTGGGTCACTTACCGCCAAGATGGACAGGCTGTCGAATGTCGTATACAGGGTCGAGTCCAACTCTCGCGTCCTCTTGGAGAGGTCGCACGAGATGTCCTCCCGCATTCTTGCGCTTTCCGGCTCGCTCGAGGACATTCAGCCTACGTCCTCAGGATTCGACAATAATTTGCTTCCTCCTGTCATCCCCATAGTTGAGGATATCCGTCGTGGCGTCAAGCAGGTGAAGGGCGACCTTGGTGTCTGGTCTGCGGCTTTCTCTGCCAACTCGGAGCTGCTGGGCTCTGTGGCTTCAGACTTAAAAACCCTGTCTTCGCGCTTTGATGCTGTTCCCAGGCCGTCACCCTCTGTTGTGCCCTGTGCCGAAGTTCAGCCTGTAACTGAGACGGAGGGTAAAGACAGTGATGCGGTTACCGACACCTCACCCGAGAGGGTAAGAGACTCGAATTCGAAACCTAAACCTAGGGTAAGGCGTCGGCGTCGTGCAGGGTGCTCCGTGGCGGACTCTGGTCTTCCGGGTCCGGTTGTCGCTGCTCGCACATCTGGTGACATTAATGGAGGTAGTGTGAGGGATTTGGGCGGTAGTAAATAGGTGATTCCATCCGTCATGCCCCCGAACATTGGCCTGTCTGGTGTTGATGATGTAGTACTCTCCATCGTTCCTCGTTCAAGGTTTGTTTTTATATCGCGTCTAACGCCTGGAACCTCCTGTGACATGATATTGCGTTTCCTTCGGTTTAGGAGTGTTGACACGTCGGACGTGTCCTGTAGGAAAATAAGTGGGCAGACAAAGCCCTACGCATCTTTCTTGTTGTCGGCTCCGTCTCTGGTGGCTGAAACTCTGCTCAGTGATAATTTCTGGCCCCGGGATGTTTTTTGTAAGGTCTTCGTGCCCAATTCTCGCCGCCGCACTAGGTCAGTAGCGGCTCCGTCTCCTAGTTCAAAATACGGGACAAGCTCTCTCTGTACTACCAGAACGTTAGAGGACTGAGGACCAAAACAAATAATTTTTATTTTTCGTCTACTAACTGCGATTTTGATGTGATAGCCGTATCTGAGACGTGGTTGCACCGGGGTATTTCGGACGCGGAACTATTTAATGGCTCTTATCAGGTTTTCCGTAGGGATAGGCATGCTGCCTCGTCCGCACGTGGTGGGGGTGTTCTCATAGCTTGCAGGAATTTTCTTAATGCTGATCATCTAGACACTCCCTCATTTTCTGACCAACTGGAGCTGGAACAAGTTTCAGTGAAAATTTCTTTTGATTCGAGGAGCCTCTTCTTGATTTGTTGTTATATACCTCCTGATGCGTTTAATGTCGTTGATAGTAGTGGTCTGAGTCTGTATGATATTCTCATTAGGCATGTTAACTTTATCTATGACCGATTGGGTTCTAAGGATGAAGTTATTCTTGTAGGGGACTTCAACTTACCCAATGTGCGATGGGTAGCGGATGATAATGACCATAGCTTTCTTCCCCATGACTTGACAGAAGGACAATCGTTATTCCTTGACACCTTGGCTAGCTTGGGGCTTTGCCAAATGAGCAATGTGAGTAATAATATGGGAAGACAGCTTGATTTGATGTTCTCTACAAACTCCACACTCACATTTGTTGAACCCAGCCTGTTTGCCTTGTCAAATCTTGACGGGTATCATCCCGCACTGCTTGTTGCTTTTCATTGTCTGTCGGACATGCCTGTCGATGACCTTGATAGCCAATATCGTTTTAACTTTAGAGCGGCTGATTTTGAGGCTTTGAATGATTATCTTGATGAGTTGGACTTCCAAAGTTGCTTGTCTGGTGACGATATTGACAGTAACGTATCAGGTTTCTACGACGTTTTGTATGAGGCTTTTGGGAGGTTTGTCCCATTAGTTCGGGTTAGAGGTAATGACTCCGCTCCACCCTGGTTTGACAGAGAATTGAAAACTCTTAGGAATAGGAAGAACAGACTTTGGAAGAGGTATCTTCGTGTTGGCAGTGCTGACTCCCGTCAGGAATTTAGTGTTTGCTACGAAGATTTTATATGCCGTTCTCGATCTCTCTATGATGAATACCTTCAAAGTTTAAAGAACAGATTATTCTCTGACCCCCGTGCATTCTTCCAATATGTCAACCTAAAGAAAAAGGTCGATAACTATCCATCGACAATGGATTTCGGGGGGATTTCCAGCAATAATTCTAATATTATTTGTAACTTATTTGCTGAATCTTTTAAGGGTGCATTTGAATCATCTGATTTTATCCCGGATAGTGGAAACATCTCGCACATAAATAACTGACTTTTCTGGTGGTCCTGATAGAACTAAGTAATAAATTTTGTCCCGACAGTGAAGCTAAGTGACACCTAAGATCCAGGGAACAAATAAAAAGCCTACTTCTTTGTAGCAAAAAGCGAACCAATTTGACAACTTGCCATGCTCACACATACGACATATACACGATAGGGCTTCTCCTTTAGTTACTTCCACGAAGGAAATGTGTCTACAGAAGCTGATCACGGCACGTTCGCCGTGGCAAACAAAAACAGGCACAACACAAGCCAACGCCTTGTTATCTTGATAACTACAGGTAGAAACACTGACGTCAATTTATGTGGGAAGACAACCAAAGCGATGGCGTTGTTATCAGCTGTTGAAAAGTTGTTATCAGCTGTTCAAGTGACAGCTTAGAAAAAATTTAATCCAACTTTTCAATTGCATAATTTGTTTATATATGTATCCCCAATTGCCAACAAATTGTAAGAATTGTGTTATGTGGACCAGCTGAGTTGACAGTTTACTTCTGTTAACTGAAGCTCTTCTTCTTATTTAATCCAAATGGCAGCACTTTGTCAGCGGCAGCTCAATTGAGGTGGAACTACAATGTGCGCTTGATTTGTTTCGCTTGCTTTGACAGAAGATGGAAAGAAATACCTTGTATGAGTGCGAACCAAACGAACGAAACAGGCGAAGCATCTGAAACGAAATTTGACCAATTGCCTACTTTGACAGCTTCGGACGCGTGGACATGTCAACATAACCTCTAAAATTAAAGTATAACTGCCAGCTAGCATAAAATTTGTCACGTAGTAAATAAATAAATTCTTTTAAATTCATTATAATATGCAATCTTATTTAATCACAACTTTCAATAAAGTATACACGATTCCCGCATAAAACTCGACGGACGCATAAGGTCAAAGCAAGTGGGCATTTGGGCACGTAAACATTTGAAGCATCCATAACGCATAAGTTCCAAGTATGCATAGCAAGCGAGGCAACCATTGTACTTCTTGCATTAGCTTTAGAGACGACGGGACAGCACTGCCACTGCGCTGCCGTCCGTTCTGTTTCAGGCTGGCGTCCAATCACACACAAAACGGTAATCGAAATTCTGTTGCCTAGCGCGGTCATTACGCGGGCAGCACGATTAACTCCCTAACTCTAAATTGTTGTATCTTACAGTGGCATTTGCCCTGAATTAAAATACGCTGCCGTAGGTGTGCAATCTGATATGGTCAACAGCGAAATAATTTCGCTGCTATCCCTGCTGTCGATGATGTCCGCCTGGCAGTACTGACAGTCTGCTAGAAAAGTGCACGGATGAGGGGATTCTCTAGTGGTCGAAGGCCAAGAATGGAAAAGAAAAAAAAGTGTTCGGAGAGTCGTGGGCAGAAAGTCAACGAGAGTGGAAGATGGCAAAATTGTAAAAAGTAAAAAAAAAGTTTGAAAAAATAGGGGAAAGTTTTTATTTTAAAATTAAAGCAAAATTTTTCTTTAAAAAAAGTGAAGGAATAGATTTAAGTGGAAATTAAAAGATCGCCAAAGGTCGAAAGAAAAAAAGGGAGGTAAAAGCAGAGAGTTTTTCAGGACCGGAGCCGGGTCACGTGGACCGCTATCTGACGAATGAGAAGGATCCGTTTTGAGAAACCGGTAAAAACCCTGGGCAGCGTGATGACGAATAAAAGATACTGGATTGCCTAGACTATAGCGGAAAAAAAAAGGAAAGGAAAAATAGATTTTTTTGGAGTTAACCAGGAAAACGAGGTAGGAGATTTTTTGTTCATTTTATAGTCTATAGGATAGAGGCTTACTGGGCGCTTCCAGTCCTTTCTATTTTTTTATTTTTAAGCAACGTACTCGAGATATTGTATCAATCTATTAGCGAGATTAGGTAGCTTTGAACATACTCAAAATATCCTGGGAATGCTTGAGTTGCAAGTTCGAGAAGAGGTTGCTCGTCTTGGACCATATGGAATTATAAAAAAAGGGGAATCTTAGTAAAAGAACGTTGTTCAGGGCAATGAACATATCAGTTTAATGACTGTGCTTTTGGGTCTACAAATAGCTTAGTCTTGGATCATTTATTTTAGTGTAAAGCAGACCCCGGAGGTATTTATGGATTGCAGGAAGTGTTCAAATTTATCTGCGCTCAGATAATATATTTGTGAAACTCCCGCATGACAAATATTTGAATATGAAATAAGTGAATTGGGCAAGAATAATAACAACCAAATTAGAACGCTGCGTAAGGTGTTCATGGAACTTGAAGGAACTCCAGATTATAAGTAGTAGAGCACTTTCAGGGTTGTGAGACGTGCCAAATATCAAGTGACTTCCACGCAGTACTGTAAATTTTTTTTGGATTACATATATATTTAGCACTAGCTTGGAACCTCGACTTTTAAAGATATACTAATTAACTATGTAGTTAAAATCTACTTATATACTTGGTAAAACTTACATATCCTACTGTATTTTATGATGATTAAATGGTGTAATTTTTGGTGTACTCTCGGTCAGTATATTGCTTCTGTTGCTTTTGTTCCTGGTGTAACTGTCTTTTTCGACCCGGTGCCGGTGATTGCTCTTGCGCTTTTGGGTTCCATGTGTTTATTTTTTTCTAAATCTGTGGCGTGCTTGTTATGACTGTTTTTATTTATGGACTGCCGTAATTTATTATTGTGAGATTTTATTGTTCTTTCCGCACTCATTGATTTTGTTTTGTAATGTATGTTGTTTGATTTTGGCTGGAGGTTTCTCTTTGTTATTTTCATTTCTGCTCTCGTGTTTGACGTAGCTGTCCTTTTAACTTTGTTGTTTCTAATCTCTCGAAACTGTCTCGTCGACCGCTAGTTTTATTCACATCTTGGAGTTTACACTGGGGGATATTATTGTTTGGACACTTACGATTTTCTGTCGTTCAGTATTTAGTGCTACTTCACTGATTGGTTTTGGTATATTAATTATTCCATTTAATTTTGTTTTGTTTTTTTTCCTCCTTATTTTGATTCGCTTCTATTTTTGTTTTTTGTTAATTCCGTATTTTGTTTTTATTTTTACTTTCTCTCTTTCCGCTTCGATAACTGTCTTTCCGCTTCGATAGCTGTCTTTTGACTCGATTTTTGAAGTTCTTTGTGTGGTTCTGTGCATTTTGGTTTGGTGTTCGCTTATTTTATTTCAGGAATTTTTCGTTCCTTCCCATTGTTTTTATTGACTTGATTCTTTTCATCTTCCGTTTCGTTTTGTTTTTTTTTTTCTTTCTTATTTATTTATATATTTATTTTTGTTTTTTTTTCTTCTTATTTATTTTTATATTTATTTATTTATTTATTTTTTTATTTTTTTTCCCTTGACTTCGCCCACTCATTTGTTATGGCCTTCTGTGGCGTTTGTGAAAAGGTGATTTCCCGAGATGGGATTACATGTGATGGCGTCTGTGGCCTTCCGTTTCATGCCAGTTGTTTGAAGCGCGGTTCGAGATCCTCCAGCACCTCGACGTGTTTGCAGTGCTCAGACATTAAGCCTTGCCACGTATTGAGGCTTGTTAGGAGCATGGTGGAGGCGCTTTCCAGCGATCTTGCGCTTGTCGGGGACAGGGTCGCCTCTTTCTCGGCTCGTTGGGCCGATATACAAGTTCTGTCGGACGACACTGGTTCACTTACCGCCAAGATGGACAGGCTATCGAATGTCGTATACAGGGTCGAGTCCAACTCTCGCGTCCTCTTGGAGAGGTCGCACGAGATGTCCTCCCGCATTCTTGCGCTTTCCGGCTCGCTCGAGGACATTCAGCCTACGTCCTCAGGATTCGACAATAATTTGCTTCCTCCTGTCATCCCCATAGTTGAGGATATCCGTCGTGGCGTCAAGCAGGTGAAGGGCGACCTTGGTGTCTGGTCTGCGGCTTTCTCTGCCAACTCGGAGCTGCTGGGCTCTGTGGCTTCAGACTTAAAAACCCTGTCTTCGCGCTTTGATGCTGTTCCCAGGCCGTCACCCTCTGTTGTGCCCTGTGCCGAAGTTCAGCCTGTAACTGAGACGGAGGGTAAAGACAGTGATGCGGTTACCGACACCTCACCCGAGAGGGTAAGGGACTCGAATTCGAAACCTAAACCTAGGGTAAGGCGTCGGCGTCGTGCAGGGTGCTCCGTGGCGGACTCTGGTCTTCCGGGTCCGGTTGTCGCTGCTCGCACGTCTGGTGACATTAATGGAGGTAGTGTGAGGGATTTGGGCGGTAGTAAATAGGTGATTCCATCCATCATGCCCCCGAACATTGGCCTGTCTGGTGTTGATGATGTAGTACTCTCCATCGTTCCTCGTTCAAGGTCTGCTTTTATATAGCGTCTAACGCCTGGAACCTCCTGTGACTGTGACGGGATGTTTTTTGTAAGATCTTCGTGCCCAATTCTCGCCGCCGCACTAGGTCGGTAGCGGCTCAGTCTCCTAGTTCAAAAAACGGGACAAGCTCTCTCTGTACTACCAGAACGTGAGAGGACTGAGGACCAAAACAAATAATTTTTATTTTTCGTCTACTAACTGCGATTTTGATGTGATAGCCGTATCTGAGACGTGGTTGCACCAGGGTATTTCGGACGCGGAACTATTTAATGGCTCTTATCAGGTTTTCTGTAGGGATAGGCATGCTGCCTCGTCCGCACGTGGTGGGGGGTTCTCATAGCTTGCAGGAATTTTCTTAAAACTGATCATCTAGACACTCCCTCATTTTCTGAACAACTGGAGCTGGAACAAGTTTCAGTGAAAATTTTATTTGATTCGAGAAGCCTCTTCTTGATTTGTTGTTATATACCTCCTGATGCGTTTAATGTCGTTGATAGTAATGGTCTGAGTCAGTATGATACTCTCATTAAGCATGTTAACTTCATCTATGACCGATTGGGTTCCAAGGATGAAGTTATTCTTGTAGGGGACTTCAACTTACCCAATGTGCGATGGGTAGCGGATGATGATGACGATAGCTTTCTTCCCCATGACTTGACAGAAGGACAATCGTTATTCCTTGACACCTTGGCTAGCTTGGGGCTTTGCCAAATGAGCAATGTGAGTAATAATATGGAAAGACAGCTTGATTTGGTGTTCTCTACAAACTCCACGCTCACATTTGTTGAACCCAGCCTGTTTGCCTTGTCAAATCTTGACGGGTATCATCCCGCACTGCTTGTTGCTTTTCATTGTCTGTCGGACATGCCTGTCGATGACCTTGATAGCCAATATCGTTTTAACTTTAGAGCGGCTGATTTTGAGGCTTTGAATGATTATCTTGATGAGTTGGACTTCCAAAGTTGCTTGTCTGGTGACGATATTGACAGTAACGTATCAGGTTTCTACGACGTTTTGTATGAGGCTTTTGGGAGGTTTGTCCCATTAGTTCGGGTTAGAGGTAATGACTCCGCTCCACCCTGGTTTGACAGAGAATTGAAAACTCTTAGGAATAGGAAGAACAGACTTTGGAAGAGGTATCTTCGTGTTGGCAGTGCTGACTCCCGTCAGGAATTTAGTGTTCGCTATGAAGATTTTATATGCCGTTCTCGCTCTCTCTATGATGAATACCTTCAAAGTTTAAAGAACAGATTATTCTCTGACCCCCGTGCATTCTTCCAATATGTCAACCTAAAGAAAAAGGTCGATAACTATCCATCGACAATGGAGTTCGGGGGGATTTCCAACAATAATTCTAATATTATTTGTAACTTATTTGCTGAATCTTTTAAGGGTGCATTTGAATCATCTGATTTTATCCCGGATAGTGGAAACTTCTCGCACATAAATAACCGGATTTCACCTATAGTGCCAGTTCCATCTATCACGGAGAAGATCTTGTTGAAGCATATAACTGCACTTCCTGCTGCAGTCATAAAGAAATATTCTTCGGTGTTATTGGGGCCTTTGCTCTTTTTATTCAGGAAGTCTCTCTCGCGGGGCAATTTCCCAGCACTTTGGAAGATATCCTTTTTAATTCCTATTTTCAAGAGTGGAAATAGAAGAAACATTTCCAACTACAGGCCAATTGCTAAGTTGTCCTGTATTCCTAAGCTCTTCGAACTGTTAATTCAATCCCAATTATCCGACGTGTGTAAAGGCTTAATCTCCACCCGGCAGCATGGTTTTCTCCAGGGGAGGTCCACCGTTTCAAACTTCGTTGAGTTTGTTTCCTGCACTGTGGGTGGTTTCACAGATGGTTACCAAACTGACTGTATTTACACGGATTTTAGTAAGGCCTTTGATAAGCTGTCCCACTCTATCATTGCTTTTAAATTGGCTAAGTTGGGTTTCCCGCCCTCGCTTATTGTTTGGATTAAGTCGTATTTATCTAACAGGACTTATAGGGTACGCTTTCGTGGCGCACTCTCTTATGATTTTGTGGATCATTCTGGTGTTCCCCAGGGCAGTCATCTGGGTCCATTGTTATTCATCATATCTATAGATGATATCTCGTATTTGCTTCAAAGATGTAAAATTTTAATTTATGCTAACGATATTAAGATCTTTCTCCCAATCAAATCTGATGCTGATTGTGAGATTTTGCAATCGGAGTTGGACATTTTTTACGAGTGGTGCCGCAACAACAATCTCAAGTTGAACATTGAGAAATGTCAGGTTATGTCCTTCTCGAGGTCTTCTAGCTTCCGTACTTTTCAGTACATGTTTGAAGGCACTGTTATAAAGCGGGTGGAAGGGGTCAGGGACTTGGGTGTGTATCTTGATGTTAAATTGAACTTCATCTCCCATATTAATAACTTCGTTGCTGGGGCAAACTCTATGCTGGGATTTATTCTTCGATGGTCCAAGGAATTTCCAAGCCCTCAAACAAGACTCCATCTTTATACGTCCCTGGTTAGACCCCTGCTTGAATATGCTAGTCAGGTTTGGTCTCCGTTCTACGGATCCCACATTAAACGTATCGAGTCCGTCCAGCGTAGATTTGTGCGATCAGCCCTGCGTTGTTTGCCTTGGAATGACCCTCTTATTCTACCACCTTATGAGGAGCGTTTAGGGCTACTGCAGCTTGTTACACTTGAGAGGCGTCGTTGGGTTGCAGATTTGATATTTTTGAATCAGCTTCTGCAGGGAAAGATAGACAGTGTTGTGCTTGCTTCCAAAGTTTTGCCTAGAGAACTTTCCTATTCCCTGCGTAATCGATCAGTTTTTCAGATTGCTTTTTCTCGCACTAATTACGGCATGTTCGAGCCTATTAATCGCATGTGTAGGTCTGCTAATGATATTGGAGACGTTTTTGATACTAGTGTGGACAAAGTGACACTTAACAGGAGTATCTACAATTTATAATTTTGGTCTTTTGCTCGCACTGCTTTTTGTTTTGATTTCTCGTTTTTGTTTGTTATGCATGTTGACCCGTGTATATGTATCCTCTTTTTGACTTGACTGGGATTTACTTTAATGATCTCTGTTGACTATGCACCTCATATTTTTATGTGTGACGTGTTTTGTTCGTGTGTTAATTACTTATATTATTTGCATGGGTGTGGGAGCCTCATTCGCCCCATATATTGTTATATGTGGCGAATAGGTCAAATGATTCTAGGCTTCTGCCTATGAAGTGCGCCTCCTGCGTTAGAAGGATTAATTCTATAAAAAAAAAATTCTATAATAAACGAATTAATTACTAGTTAAAGATTCAGATTATGAAAGCTTAGAATTCTGGACAAAATTCAGATGGTTTATGCTGAAAATGTTTGTTACTTGCATACAAGGTATGATAATTTAAACAGTGCATGTGAGTCTTACATTTTGTAGCGTTTTCCTTTTATTTTACATTAAGTTAGCAAAGCACTACCTGCTAACATAACTGTGAGTTTCCTCCGGTAGTAATCTTTTGTTGTTCAACTAAAACAATATGAATTTAAGAAATTTAAACATTCCCATACCTTATTAATTAAAGCAAAAAAAGTAATTATGTGAATTTATTTCTGGATTACCTAAGAAGATTAAGAGACTATGTATACACAATAGAAGAGAAAAAGATCATATTATCATAATTTTTTTGTATCGTTCTTTGTACAATTTAGCTTAAATTCAGATGTATATATGAGAAAAGGATTATTAACTTTCCCTTAAAGACATTACATTTACAGACATCTTGCTTCTGTAAACACATGATACTGTTCATTATAAGTATTAAAAATCTCAGCATCTTGTAGTATTAAATCATTCACTGCAAGTAGCGGGAGCGGGTTATAATATGTGAGATCTTCGGTTTAAATTTTAGTTTTACTGGAACATATCTGAATTAGATGTCTTCTTTACTTGAAGATGCTTTAGTGAGTAAGTTTGTACAAAAAGTATATTAATAAAAGGGTCATACTTATTATACAATGCGTTAAAATAAATTTGCTTTTATTTAATTAGCATAATATTGAATATCATCCGTAAGAAATATTACACTTGAAGAACATGATAAGTGCCAAATAAAGATCCGAATGGTACAACAATAGTGTTCCTGGAAAAAAAATGATAAAAAAATTTCAAAAATTATTATAGCTAATCATATGAACGAAATATATGCCTTAGCATTTCCTGATGTTTGAAATGAAATAACTATAATAGTCAGTCGCTACGATCAGTAACTTTTTTTATTATTAATGAAGATTTTCTATTCATTCAAAAACAAAGAAAAAAATATTTACAAATTTTCAATACATAACAACCTAAATAATTAATCTAGTTTCTTCGTTAGTTTGTTAAAGCAGTTGGGAAAATACTACCTAATTATCAAAGGATTAAACATACTTATCTATTTTATAAGGCCCTTGGTAGTATGAGGAGTATATATATATATATATAAATATTTATTGAATTTGGCGGAATTTTTTTTTCTTTTAGAATTCATACTAAGACGCAAATTTTTTATTTTTTTGCATTAAATTATGGGCCTGCTATGAAGGAGAGTAGACCCCCATGGTTTTTGTTTATCTAGCCAAAGGCTTTATTTCACTTTAAGGAAGATATACATATCAATACAATACCATCAGAACTCTTCTTTCTGCATATTTTTTTATTTTCCTCTCCGAAGAAATTTTCTTTTACGTCAAATAGTTAGAATGATGGGGTACTAGACACCACCCTAGTTCCTCTCAACCTCTCTCTTCCCCTGCCATCTAGTTCCTAGTTCCTAGACATCTGTCCGAGGTTTTCATTGGGACTATGTCGTAACCAGGGCTAGAAACAGTCATCGGATGGGGAGGGCAAGACCTATAAGCCTCGTGATATCTTAAGGCTGAGGTTGCTTCTCATCAGGAGCATGACATCGTTTTTTTTGTATTCCTGTCCATCATTAGGACAGTAAAGAGAGCCCGCATTAAAGAGGCAAGATCTCACCCCGATCCAACGAGCTTAGCACGGCTGGGAAGGCGGGCCCCTCGCTTCTTCGGTCACTGACCAAGCCTGCACGGCGAATATAACGCTCACCCTGGTATAACCTGTAACCTTCCCTATCCCTCTCGGTTGTGAGTTACGACTAGGTTGAAACAAACAACTTAGTGGTGCTCACAACCCTCAATCCAATCCATGTCCGCATGCAGCCATCTGTTGGTTGCCTGCGAACATGGATTCCCAAAATTTACCGACAACAATTGCAAATCACTATTTTCACATATTTTCCCAAAACAAGTTTTAAATCAGATCACTTCATATTTATCGTGCAATTTGTTGTATAGCAATTAGAGATAAATCTAAGCCAACTCTTCAAATGTAAAAGTTGTCAATAGATATGTCCCCATTTACCAACAAAACTCGAATCACTAGTACCATATATTCTCACATCACATTATTACTTATAACAAAGTTAAACGTAATTTCTTTCACTTTTGGCGGACGTCATTACTTCCCTCCATTTGACATTTCTTTTGAGTATTACCAATATATTTTGACCGGCGATAACTCACGCATAATTAATTAAATCTAAACAATATTACTTTAAAGTCCAAGGCGAATTAGCCGAAATTTTCACTTTAACTAAAAAATATATCGACTTCGCCACTTGAATGTCACAAAACTTTTACCGCAAATTACTCTTTAAACGATCCACTATCAATTTTTGGCTAGAACGATTTTAAAACTTAAACAAAACTTTGGGTGACAGAATTTCAACTTTTCCATCATAGTTTGACGTCACGTTGCAAAACTGGATCTACCTTACGGCCTGTAGTTATCAAGATGGCCTTGGCTTGTGCAACCCTTAAAATATATAACAACAGGAAAGGCCCTCATCTGTGAAACCGTATACGTGTGATCGGCGCTTTTCTTTTAGGCGAGGTGAGGACGGAGAGCTCTTCTTCTTAGTTTGCGAACTGTCAAAGTTATTACCGTGAATTGTGCGATGGTTTAACAATTTTGATTTGTTATTCCATATAAAGTTCGGAGTGTTTTTTCTTCTTTATTTTAGTGCAATATATTAGAAAACTTTACAGCTAATAGCTTTTAACTTTTTGAAGTGTAGACAGTGTACTTTAATAGTGAAATTGTTGAAATGAAGTGCGCGGTTTTGTGTTGTGCAAACAATCGGCGTTGTACAAAAACGATATTCCAGTTTTTGAGGGAAGTTTTTGATTAAAATAATGTTTTGTTAGCTCTTAAGCTTGATATAATTGCATTGACACGCTAAGAACAGCAACGGAACGTAAAGAAAAGTGAAGTTTTCTTGGCGTTCTTAATGTGTTTACATTTTCTAAGATCGAATTGTTTGCTTCTCCTTAGCTAACCCGTGATTTAACTTTTATAAAGGGTCACTAAAAACTGAAATTCGTGATTAAAATATTTAAAAGTTGTTATTTAACTTTCTGATATAGATTCGCCTAAAAAAAGAAAATTATTCGCAATTCCTGAAGTCAATTGTAAAATACGAATACGCTCTAATTTCCAATTTATGTTGGCCCTCCTCTGGAAATGTCGCTGTTTAACTACAGCCATGACGAAAACAAACACAACTCAACGACTCAACTACAGCAAGAAAAGTGCCGAGGTTTTTTGGCACAGATGGCGCTGATTAAATTATAGATGTCAAAAAGTCTCACATAACAATATGGTCCTGTGCTTAGAATATAGAACTAGAGGAAGTGCCCTTGCCTGTACGTGTAATCGTACGTGTTTAAGCATTTTTCTTAAAGGCACGGTGAGGAACGGGATGTGCAGGGTTGTCGCCTGAGATTGACAGATGGCAAAATGAAATCGCAATCATTAGTTCGGTCGAAATTATTCGCGATATTATTCGAAATATAAAGTGATTAGTGAAAAGTATTATTAAAATGAAGACTATATTAGTAGAGTGATTTTAAAAGACATATTTTAAAAATGAAGTGTGCAGTGCATTGTTGCAAAAATAATCGACGGCGGACTCGTGGAATATCTTTTTTCAGGCAAGCAACTATCATAAATATGTTTATTAACATGTTTAATTTCAGATTAAATCATTAAAATTCCAAAGCCAAAAAAGGGTAACAAAAAAAATCAAAGTTTCTGTCGCCATTCTCAGTTTGTTTACATTCTGATGAATTGGAATTTTTGTGTCGCCTGAGATCCGCAGTGGCGGTCAGCCAAAATGTAGGTAAATTTCAAAACGTATGTTTGCCCCGTCAAGCGCAAGTCCGTTTTTTACTACTGCTATGGAGAAAACTACCACAAAGATACACATCTAACACTTGAAGAAAAATGCTTAACTTTTCTGAGCGATGTGCACTTCCTCTAGTTATATATTCTAAGGTCCTGTGGCAAGAATTTATAACATCACTTCGAAAGCGATCATCGAAGCGAAAATATCGCTTTGCCGGTATGTTGCAACATTTTCGTTCGACAGGCGATTCTCTTATTTTTGACATTCCACATATATTTTGCTCTTTTAAATTTTTATACAATACTAATTATGAATTAAAATAAGTGGAGTTGGTTTATTTTTGGAAGATAGCGAAAATGAAGACGAAAGTGTAATAAATTATCGGGAAGAAAGGCGATTCTTACGGCAGCGTCATAACGCCAAACAAAAAGTAATTTTTATATATTTTGTGCAGAAAAAAGTTCATTTTTATGACACAGTTTTATAATTCTTGGTTTCAAGAATCTTTTTTGGAAATATTGGAGGAAATAAAAAGTGAATTTGAATGTCATACAAGTTCAGAAAAAACAGCAGTATTAAATTGTTATGCTACTATTGGGGATGTGATGCTTAACTCAATAGACCAGTCAAAGGTTTCTAAATCTATAGATGAAATAAGTTGCGCCTTGGAGAAGAATTTGTGTCCTAAATGGATAAAATTCCCGATTGGTGACGAAAAAACAGAAAATAAGAGACAATTCAAGAGGGTTTTAAATTCAATTTGTATTTTCATTACAAATTATCTAAAATTACATTATTTTATTATTTCAATTTTATTGATCTTAAATTAAATTTTATAGAATTTAAAAAAAATTACATTTTAACTATATCGCTTCTCGTATCACTATCAAGAAACTTTCAACGAAAATATCCCCTGTCGAAAGTGTTACAACATGACAGATGATTGAACTTCGAAAATTTCGATGTTCTAACATCTTGCCACTGGCAACTCCATCTTGATAACTACACAAAATGGAAATCAAGATGGCGGTGATCCATCGCCATCTATACGACCACAGCCTACTCTAGATACAAGCCCGGCAGCTGAAACGATCAGCTGAGCATTGGTGGTGTAAACACGTTTGACAGTTCCATACGAATTCGCGCGCGAAACGTGAGTTATTTCGATCGTTCCAATTAAACGCGTTAAATTATCTGGGATTTTGCGAAAATTTCACTCTGAAAAGAATTTATTTTTAAAGTGCAACATTTTTTAATTATGTTGTGATAAAGGGTAGACTATTTTCGCTGAAGGTGACTTCGAAATAATTTTAATAAATCGGAAGAGTCCCCTTTATGTTGTGCTTATTTATGTGTGAGAAAAAGATGAGGCTATGCCGTAGCTAGTTTTTTTTTGTATTATTATTTGTTGGGTTAGGTGGTTAGGTTAATGTAATTTATTGAAATTAAGGAAGTTTTTTTCAAAAATTGTACAAGGATGTGATGTGTTATAAGTTATTCATGTGACATAATTTTGCTGGGAAAGTATGTTTGTCTCGCTTTATTTAATGAAATGGCGTGTCACCGTGTATTCCTCCGTATCCGTGTCAATTGCATCCGTGTAGAAACAACGCTCCGTGTTATCGACGAAATTTTTTATAATGTGCTCCGTGTCCGTGTCATCAACGAAATTGTTTATAATGTGATCCGTGTGTCCACACCTTTGGGGAATTACTCCGATCAATACGATTGTTTACAATACAAGGTGATATCAGGTTGTGACAAGTAAGTAAACCTGTGCTAATTAATAAACAATCATAAATTTGGAGAATTTACGTTTTCCAAAGTACTTGCAAAGATTACTATTACTAGATAACCGGCTCCCTAAAATACCCAACTAGTCTTGAAAAAGTAACACTGGCACCACAGTAAAACGAAATATTTCCAGATTTTAAAGTCATAAGAATATCCATGCAAATAAAGAGTACAGATAGTTTGCAGTCATTTATTCCTGTCAAAATTATATGAGAGAATCATTTACTCCTGTCAAAATTATGTTCTCATCCGGAGAGAATTACAGCCTTCTCTCAAAAGAGTACCGCGAAATCTTGTCGAAGAGAAAAATGTACCAAAAAGTACCACCAATAAAAAGAATTCATGTGAATCACATGACTGAGATAGTAACTTGTGTGCGTAGAAAATTTCAAACTGTCAATGTTTTCTGCTCTTTTAATGAGAGAAGTACATTTGACATTTGTAAATGCACATAAGAAAATTATACTTGTCTCCTACGCACAAACTCTCCCGGAAAACAAATTTTTAGTTCTGACTGCAGGGTTGCCCGATGCGGGGAATATATAAAAGCAGCAACCAAAAAATTTTCAATAGTTCGTACGAAGCCGTTTATCTAGTAGAGTAATCTTTGGTACTTGTTTCTCATACAGCATTTATTAATAAATACAGATTTTCAGTTGACAGAAATTGTCAATTAATTGGAAAATATGACAAAGTCACAAATGTCTTCATGATTGTCCATCAAAAATGCCTGACTCAGATGTATGTCATGTGCGTACTTTGTAAGAAATAACATCCCAAGACAGATAATGAAATAATCGTATCCGTATGTGATATCGAAGGAGAAAACGCACCGAGACGCTCACTGGATGTGCAAAATGTGCGTAGATAGTCAGCCAGGTTTCGAGACCCCAACGAACCGAAAAATTCCATGGTCAAGGCAAACACTAGAAAAGTATGCAGTGGCCGGGATCAACAGCAGCCGCTCCCAGATGTCATGACTAAATTGCCATACGACGTGAGCCATACATTTTGTATATATATTTGTTTAATAAGTTTCCAGTAAACTCATGAATGCTTATATTCCTCCAGCCTGCGTTGCTGAATTGGGATGCACATCACAAGGCACAGGGTCAACGTAGAACAAATTTATTGTTATTACGGATTAAATGGCAAATGATGACTGCAATGGTACACAGAAATGTTGCAGCGTTCTTGTTATAAGCAATGGTTGCATGAAAAATGTGTTAGCTGTTTGCAGAATACTTTTTACAGCGGAGACAGGTAAACTTTGTAAGTAAATAGTTGTTTTTCCTAGATTAACAGCAAATTTAAAATTGTTTGTGATTGAAAAGTTGTCTTAGACTAGATTGTATATGTAATTTAATAATAAATTAATATATAACTTTAAACAACTTTGCGTTCGAAATAGTTCCCGCTGAGCCGCAAACTAACTCAGTACTATTAAAATATTTTCACGGCATGTTTCATCAATGATGCTGTAATATCTTGAAGATTTGTTTTGTAATTTGGAATAACTTTCGATTTTGTGAAGTGAAATAGTGTGGTTTTTCTTTTTAACCGAAATTACTCTTTTGTAGGTGGATGGACTGGATTTGTACAGGTCAGTCCAAAAGAATATTTCTTTCCAAATAAGTTTAAGTATGCAGCAGATTACTTCTATAACTTTCAAGCGCGCCCTGATACTATTTTGATTGCAACTTTCCCTAGATCAGGAACTAAATGGATACAGGAATTAGTTTAGCTAATTGAAAATGATTTAGATTTCGAAACTGCGCTTACAAAAAGTTTTCCCAAGATGGTGATAAATGATTGGATTTGATAAAAAAAAAAGATTTTGCAATTTGTTATCTCATTTGATGTAAATTAATATAATGTTCTCGTCGACAAGTTTTGTTCAGCTCTAGTTCATCACATATACATCAATTGTTATGACGAAATCAAAACAAGCGATGAGTAATGACACCGGAATAATAAGCCTTAAATGCAAACGCACGACGCTCTCCCAATCCCGCGATATTTTTGATTGGTGAATCCGCGATTTTAACTACCCCTCGGTATAATACCTTTTATAGTAGTACGTTTACAATCAAAAAACTGATTCAATATAAGAAGAAGGAATAATGAAAATTTTTTATTTCAATAGCTTGAGCGATGATTTTTTTGTTTTCCTCTGCATGTGTGTAATGTGATTAATCATGATAAGCAAAAGAAAGACTCCAAACCACTAGTTATTACTGGCCTTCAATGGGATGCAGTTTTTCTCCAACAAATACTTTTAAGATTTTACAAAAGTAATTTCAATATTTTAATTTTAAACCAAGCATATTTTGTTTCTCTCTAGTCCCCCACCCCCACCCCCCATGTGGACCACGGGGCGGGAGAAAAGCTTGACTCAATACAATAACAATCATTAAAACCTACAATTTGGGATTAATCGCGAATAACCGACATTAATCTGTAATCGCCAACGGCCTATTAGCGTAATCTATTGTAAGCAGAAAACCAATTGTCGCCGCCGGTGGGAGAACCTGGGTATCATAAAAAAACACGATTAAATACATTTGTTGTAGTTGTTTGGATATTAAAAATGCATGTAAATTAATAATTCTTTATTATGGTCCACACATAATCTTCAATTCGACAACCAGCACAGCAACCGACCTCACTGTGGTAACATCCTCTCTTATAGTGGAATGGACAACTTTTCATGACACAATGGAAAGCTCCCACAGGCCTTGTATCACTAAAATCTCTACACCTCTAGATCCCAATAAAGCATTTCAATCAATTAATATAATCACTAAAAATGTTAACCATTCCGAACTTAATTGTAAGCTATTGGGAGCATTACATGACAAGCCAATTGCTCAAGGAACTACTAGCGAACACATGATTACAACATACACGAAATAGCCTGCCCTAAAAGGTCTTAAAACACTGAAAATAGCCAAAAACAGGTTTAGAAAAAGGATAATGCTGGCAAAAGTAGATTTCCTCGATTATCTATCTACGTATGGTACATGTGCGTCTCTTTAGTTTCAGGAGTAATTGCTCAATATGTTTTTGCTCTGGTTATTTTAAAAAGACCAACCTTATTTGTTATATTTATCAATGATCTTTTATCTCTCACTTACAATCCTATTCATAGTTTCACCGACGACAGCACCCTTGACTTCACGTATTTTTTTGGTTCTGTAATGAATATAGCTAATACACCTTGGGTATTGAGATATTCAGCAACCTTAGCTGGACCGAACATATATTTTCTGTCGCCTAAAATGCGATGAAATGCATGGGTTTTCTACAGAAAAGTAAGAAATATTTCGTTGATTTACAATTCCCACATCAGGCCTAGACTCGGATATAACTCACATATTTGCGCAGGGACGAACACATCGCATTTCTTGTTAGATAACGTCCAACATAAAGCTATTAATTATTGTCGACCTCTTAATCTCTAAGAGCATTAACTGGCTAATGCAACAACAAAATGTCGGTTGTCTCTCACTTTTCTATCGCTAGTTCCACAGCTATTGTTCTAACGAAATTGCTAGACTAATTCCTTGTAAACACATCACAACGCGCAATGCTAGAGCTTGAAACCACTCCCATCTTTATACTCTCCAAGTCAAATTTGCACGTACATATATCGAGGATCTTTTCTAATCAGAACAACGCGAAGGCGGAACACTTTACCACAGTATATACGCAAACAGTAGACCAGCTTCGAACAATACTGCACACATTACACAGCACTTAATTCCATTTTACATTTAAATGGTAATGTCGCTGAGAGCAAATTACCCAAATGAGAAATCTCTTAGCCAGTAAAAAGTTTTGTTATGCATCCAATTTGCAGGCGAAGATTTTCATTCAATTATTAAGAAAAAGTGAAAAGGATCACAGTAAACCTGTCCCATTCAGATATAAACGAAAAGATTTCGTAGTCACAACTATTCCTGACTCCACAAAAACACCATTCCATTGAACGTTAATAATAAGTACGTAAAGCACAGCACAATACTAAATGATATAAATATTTTATTAACCTTGTAGACCATATAATCGTTAGGTGTTATGGTCGCTTATACTTTACATCGAAAAATTACATACAGGTGCGACAAATTTTTGTAGCATTTTTTATTCTGGCAAAAAATTGGGATCTAAATAATTATACTCTTCGTCTTTTAAAAATTTTGAGGGTAAATAGTCTTTATCATAAATATTAGTTTCCGAATTTGTATTATATTCTTCCTGATCTTCGTCATCAGTATCCGCATCAAATCGTAATCTGCCAGTTTATTGACTGTAATCCGTTAAATTTATGATGCACTGTATGAGCTTTATCTGATAAGAGTTGTGTGATAAAACAATCGGAAAAGAAATTGACTCGTTTGTACACGTACTGCAGTGCCATCGCATCCCTATAATTGGGTCGTCCCCACACACGTCGCATTCATAACTTATATCCTCGCTAGAAAGGCGGCCATAAGCCTCTTTTGCCTTATCTCTGCGAACACGCTGTAAAAGTCTCGAAATACGCTGTTCTTGTGCATCTTGAGCAGAATAATCTCAATCAATGTCATCATCTTCGCTTTCTGGTGCTACTGTTATGATTTCTGCATGATGATTTATCTGATCTCGATCAAAAAGACTTGCGACTTGTTTGGTTGTACGGTTTCCTCATTCTCGGTCAATTTTAGTAAAACGACGCATTTCAATTGTTTCCGGTGGATATTCTATGAGAAACTCTTCTAAGCTGCGTTGTTTTTCGCAAGTCCATAGCTGAAATTACACAAAAATTACGTTAAACTTGATTTTTATTATTCACAAGTTTGTGGCCAAGTCAATCTTGCTTGATTTAAGAGACATGGGCAATTGTGACTCCACTGAACTGACACCAATAAAGCATAGTAAAAAGATTATAAATAAAATTATTGAATAACTGCTAACCTGATTAAATGTTTCGATTGATCAAAAAATCTACTGTTATATGCCAAATTTAAGTAAATTAAATGTTGGCATAATTAATAAACAAAAAGGTTATATTAGCAAAATTGCCTTCATGGCACATTAAATTAAAGAATTTTATTTTGCGATATAGGGAATTAAAACATTAATTCATAAAATTAGTTTGTTGCACTCAAGCAACCAAATATCGCCTACACGGCAATTATTACCTTTGCGACAAATAAATCGCTCAGATTTCCGCGCATTCCTTTCCCACAAAATTGTGGCACGGCGGAAACCTTAAAATGCGAAAAAAGCATTTTAACCATCAGGCACCTGAACAAAGTTAAGTTTCCAGCCAAAAGGTGCCTCATCATCAAATTCCAATAAGTACATCGCCTTGCTCAAGGTTTATCGGTGCTTGAACTTGATCAAGCCAGTGAGAGGAAAAAGCTCTCACACACACACGACCAAAAGCTTACCTAATGTTTAACGACTGAACGGAAGCTATGCGATCGAGAGAGAAAGCTCAAAGCTTTCTACCTTGATCAAAAAGTTTAAGTCGAAAAAACAGGTAAGCGGTCGTGAAAAAGATTTTAACAGAGAGTCTGATTTTGGTAAAAGAAGAGTCTGGTTTGAACACAACGCGAGTTCGGTCGAAAAAACAGAGTCTGGTTTTTAAACTCGTAAGGTCTGGTCGAGGTTTTTTTTGGGCAGAAAATCGTCTGGTAAAAATAAAACAAAAATTAGAGAACGGTGAAGTTTAAAGTGCGTGAAAGAATTCATCCGACTAAGTGAGTTAGAATTTCATTAACTGTCTAGTTACTAGAATTTAATAATCATTAGCACCAATAAGTGATTAACTGTAAATCAATCATTCGACTAAGTGAGTTAGAATTTCATCAACTGTCTAGTTACTAGAATTAAGGAATCATTAGCACCAAAAAAAAAAATCTAATACTGCCGACCCCAACGTAGATCAATACGTTCTTGATTTTAAAAGGGCGGACTTCTCTGATCTTTCAAACAGGATCCTTTCGATCGATTTCGCATCTCTTTTTGATGATAGCGATATCGACGATTGCGTTTCCGTGTTTTATGATAGGATTAATGATCTGTTCAATTTGTGTGTTCCACTCAAACGGTCAAGATCATCCTGTCAGTCCCCCCCGTGGTATACTAGAGATCTACGTAGACTTAAAAATAAGAAAAATAAACTATGGAAGACTTACTTACGCTGTAGAAACACATCAACTTATTGTGATTTCGTTTATTGTCATGACAGCTTTTTAGCGTTATCATCATCCTTGTACAGGGAATACCTCGACAATGTTCGCGATAACTTGCATATTGATCCTCGTACCTTTTTTAAGTTTGTTAATATGAAGAAGAAAACTGATAATTATCCATCTACAATGTGCTACAATGGATCCTCTAGTTGTAGCGCGCCCGAAATAGCCGACAACTTTGCATTGTTTTTCGAGGGTGCCTTTTCATCTGGCAATTTTGTGCCTTCCCCGGAAGAGTTTGATCATATCCACGAGCGTCCCGCTGCCTCCACTGCTTTGCCCATTATATCTCGTGATATTATTATAGATCATATCGAGAAGCTTGGAATGGACTTTTCTTTTGGTCCCGATGGTGTTCCACCGGCATTCGTGAGATGCTGTTCCGACGCCTTAATCACTCCACTGGAACTCATCTTCAACAAATCTCTTCAGGCCGGTAGATTTCCTACGTTATGGAAGAGCTCCCTTATAATTCCTGTTTATAAAAAGGGGCATAAAAACATAATAACAAATTATAGGCCAATCGCAAAGCTTTCCTGCATACCCAAGTTGTTCGAATCTGTTATATACTCGCAGCTTGTAGGGCAGTGTAAGGGGTTAATCTCATCTAATCAACATGGCTTTCTGCCCGGTAGATCGACGACAACTAACTTGCTTGAATTTACATACCACACAATCTCTGCCTTTCAGCAAGGTCTCCAGACTGACTGCGTCTACACCGACTTTAGCAAGGCATTTGATAAACTTCCTCACTCTGTGATTATGCTTAAGCTTGAAAAGTTGGGTTTTCCGCCTTTACTGCTCGATTGGATCTTCTCTTACTTAAAAGACAGGATATATCGAGTATCTTTCCGTAATACTTTATCCAGAGTCATTAGGGCTACATCTGGCGTACCGCAGGGTAGCCATCTTGGGCCGTTGTTGTTTATTCTTGCCATTGACGACATTGTTCATCTGATTAAGCACTCTAAAGTCTTAATCTATGCAGACGATATGAAAATTGTCTCATGCGTTAGAAACAGTTATGATTCTTCCTGCATTAAGTATGATTTAAATACCTTCAAGAACTGGTGTGGATCTAATGGTCTGCAGCTTAACTTGGATAAATGTGAAGTTATGTCATTCTCTAGGAACCAAAATCAGCTCGTCTTTGATTATACCTTTGATGAAACTAATATCTGTCGTGTGCAGTCCGTCACTGACCTTGGAGTGAAGCTTGACCGTAAACTCGATTTCACTCTTCACATTAACTAAATTGTTTCTAGGAGTAATTCAGTTCTTGGCTATGTAAAGCGGTGGTCAAGGGAGTTTTCTGATCGGAAGACCTTAATTCACTTATTCTTTTCTTTGGTCAGGCCAATTCTTGAGTATGCATCTCAGGTTTGGTCTCCCTGCTATGCTGTTCATTCCAGACGCATTGAGTCGGTGCAGCGGAACTTTGTTAGGTTCGCACTAAGAGACCTTCCATGGAATGATCCACTTAGGCTTCCTCCTTATGCGGATCGCCTCCGATTGCTTAATATGCACTCGTTGGAAGAACGACGTAGAGTTGCTGACCTAGTCTTTATTCACCAACTTTTGAACTCGAACATAGACTCTTGCACTCTCGCAGGTATGATTTCTTATATACATACCCCGTATAGCTTAAGAAGACTGCCTTTACTGCATGTTGCTCACTCTCGGTCTAACTATGGTATGCATGAGCCTATAAATCGCATGTGTAGAGCCGTGAATATGTGTCCTGCTTTTGACCTGACTCTTACTAAGGATTTGCTGAAACGATCTCTGTTGTCTGTGCACCCCTGATTGTTTGTGTGGGCGTGTTTTGGATTTTTGTTTTTTTCTTTTTTGTTTGTTGTTTACTAATATTTTATTGCATGGGTTGTGGGAGCCTCATTCATCTCAATATACGTTATATTCTGGTGAATAGGTCAATTGATTCTAGGCTTCTGCCTATGAAGTGCGCCTTCTGAGTTAGAAGGATTAATTCTGTATGTTTATAATAAGTGAATAATTGTGCAAATAAGTTTAATTTGTTGTCTGGGAGTAATAAAGAAAAATTAAAGTGGAGAAGTGAGCATTGTGTTTTTACTGATGAATCGTGAAAGAATATAACAATCTTGGAAGAATATAACAAAGTGGCGCAGCCGGTAGGATCGAGGAAGCTTGGTTGGTACAAACCGTAAACGCTTTAAAACCCTCGATCTAATATCGAATAAAAGGGGATCCTTTGGCCACTGCTGGGTAGTCAATAGCCCAGTAAGTCACCCCCAACGCTCAGGGCTAAACAACTTTAGCTGCCTCTGCTCCAGGCGAGCAAGCGGTTGTCCTTTTAAGAAGTGCACAAAGGCACCATCTTGAAAAGAGCAGAAGATTTCTCCGGGACCAGGAAGGACCAGTAGGACACCCAGGAATTACCCTCCAGTGCCAGCGATACTCCTGAAAACCCAACCCTAGAAGGACGATTCTGCGAAATAAGGCCACCCTCACATCGGACGACTCAAAGGTCAACCCGTCCGCAACTTTAAATAAAGAGGCGACCAAAGGGACAACTCGCCTCCACCAATTACCGCACAACAGTAGGTATGAGAGGAAAAACAGAAGACGGCTAAAAGCCCCCTTTCAGATCACATCAAAGGGAAACCAAAAGACGGCTGAAGTAGCCCCCCTATCAACAGAGAACTACGGCAAGGGAGTACCTAAGTAGGCTACTAGCCCCCCTTGTAACCACCAACAACCCATAGTGTATGTCGGAGTCGGAAGGTGACTCTCCACCGAAAGCCGCACCGAGGATTAAATTTCCCGCTGAGAGGACGTCCCAGACAAATAGCGAACGTCCACCCCCTTCGCCCAAAGAATCCGAAGGAAGAAAACTCCGAAGCGGCACAGTTTATCCCACATTGACAGCCGCTAGTACAGTAAGTTTAAATAAGTATTTCGATAGGGTTCTCGAGAAAGCGCGGGACTCCGATAAACTCTCTGTACCTCAGTGTGACGTTTTAGATAAAAAACTAACACAAAACCGCGAGGATAGGCTCGCTTTAGTGAAAAAATATCAGGAGGATACAGAGAGATTTAAGGCGGATATCGCCGAATTTAAGGGAACCTCGCGCTCGCTCGAATTAGTTAAGGAAGACAGGTTAAGTAGAGAAGATTGTAAAGAGGCTAGTGTAATTGTGGGAGCCTCACCAAGTGAAGACACCGACGAGCAGACCAAATCCGAATCGACCGACGAAGACCTCCTATACGACTGGCTGGAAGTATCCTTGACGGACACCAGTCACGAGGAAAGCTTGCTTAGTCTACCCGAGTATAAACCCAAAACAACCTACAAATACTCCAAGATGGTAGATTACGCCAAAGTAGCCAAATTAACAGCACAACTTGTTCCTTTATTCTCTGGCGCAAATAGCCCTCAGTTGAGCCAAGAGCCTTTTATAGGTTGCTGTAAACAAACACAGCAATGCCTAACTTTAGAGGAACAAGCAGCTTTCCTACAAATTTTGCCCACTAGACTCCGAGGTGAAGCGTATCAACTCTTCGCCTCAGACGTTCCACCCACCTTCAAAGAAGTGGAGGAACGTCTAAATAGGGCATACTTACCTAGGGAAACCTATCAAGAGTTGGTAAATAAACTAATCACAACTCGACAACTACCCCTAGAAACGTTAAATGCATACACGACCAGACTCAAACAATTGTTGGTCCTTTGCAAAGAAGCTGCCGAGACCAAATACGGCAATGCAGCATCCACAGTGAAGACTCAGTTAGAAGACTTCGCTAAAAATGCACTAAAAAGCGGAGTAGGTAACCCGCATTTGTCCCAGTATCTCCTGACAATAGGCGATGCTACAGTGGACGAGCTAATACAAAAGGCGCTAGACATGGAGAGGCTCCAGCAAAGCGCCCTATTTATACAATCCCCACTTTCACAAATGCCAACATTACCCCACACACAAAGTTATGACACACACAGAGGGACCAGCTCGCTAGCCCATGTCAAATAAACTTTTTACAGGTACCCTCCAGGACATCACCAATAAATTACCAAAACCAACAATACACTCCGAACCCATCACAACGCTCGCCATTTCAGCAAAGGGACCACAGGCTTGGAAATAGCCGACCGAACCCCAGTACACCGGCACAAAACATTACATGTAGCTTCTGCCAAAAACGGGGTCATACGTACTCCGACTGTCTAAAGCGCAAAAACACACCTTTCTGCGTAAATTGCAAAAATTATGGGCATGATGTTCGCGATTGCAGAACCAACCGTTCTGCTAGAATCCAAGACACAAGCCATGAAAGAAGGCCCCCTAGAGAAAACAGGCCAGGCTTAGAGCAACGACCCTCCAGCGGCCCCCGAGTGTATAACATAAGCGTCAAATGTAATTTCTGTGGCCGACGCGGACACTCTGTTGACGTTTGCCAACAAAAACAGAAATGGGAGTCTCAGAATCCGGGAAACGACGCACAGTCGACCCAAATCTCCCCGGCTCGACTATAAACCCTCCGCAAAACAAACAAGGGTCACCTCAGACGCCCAAGACTAGTATCTCTACCGTAAAACTTCCATTGGACATCGGCCTACACGGTCAAACCAAATTGGTAGTGGATACTGGCGCTGAGGTTAGTATTATTAAGAAAAAGGCATTACAGTCCCTCGACGACATCAATACCGAGGAGGGGTACACACTACAAACGCCGTTTGGTACTGGAAAAACCTTGGGAAGCTGCCAGGGAAACTTCACACTGAAGCACAAAATACCCTGCAATTTCCAAGTCATTCAAAACCTTCCAGGTCTCACGGATGACGGGTTACTAGGAAATGACTTCTTAGCAAAGAATTGTAATGTGGAAGGTAAAAATATGGCGCTCAAGTTTCCACGCACGGAAACTAACCCCGAAGAGTTTGCTATACCCCTAACGTTTGCATCGGACGAGGAGTGTTCACAGAACGCAGTCGAAGTAGAAACACTAACAGGTAGTTGGCAATACTGTTTTAAGTGGTTAAGTCAAGCTTACATTTGCTCTTTACATTTTATTGAAGTTTTAAAGAAATTGCTCATTATAATTATATTACTGTGCTGGAATTGATATTTTATGCGGAAATACAGTCAATATATTGAAAACGGGTTGCAAAGCCGACTGGAAAAGAGATAAATTAACACTTTACATTTTGCAATTATTTGACAGTACTTCAGTGGCCATCTTGCTAAAACGAGAAACTGAATGCGGATTGTTTTTCTCTTAAAGACTCACACGGTTTTGTTTTTCTTTTCCGGAACACGAACTCACTCCACTGATAAGTTCGGTAAAAGCAAGCTTTAGGCTGTCTAAACGTTTTGAAGGTGAGCGAACCATTTCACTCCACACATAAGAAGAGCTACATTTGCTGGTCACTGCAACGACCTGATGAACGCATCTACAATTGTTTCAAAAGCCAATAGTGATCAAGGTAAAAGACCCAGAAGCCCTAACTCTTCACCGGATAAGAAACTTAGTAAAAAACATCAGCCATTCAACATGCCAAGGGGATGTCAGATTGACGCACTAAATATGGAGCAGCTACTTCAAGCAATTCGGGGAGCGATAAAGGCAGAAAATGTGGCTACAAAAGATGATCTGTCAGAAATAAAAGAAGAAATCACTTACCTTCGATCGCAAAATGAAGCATTGAAAAAGACGGTGGATGATCTTATCATTAGGGAAAGACTTTTAAACGACCGACTGGATAGGGTTGAGAATGGTGCAAGGAAAAATAACATTATTATTCGTGGATTAGACGGAAACTGTGCACTGACACTCTACAAGTAGCAGAGAACTACACCATAAAGAACACCATGAAAATCGGAGAATCTAAACCAGGGAAACCTATTATATTGGTTGAACTTTATAGCACAAATAGCGTCCGAAACATACTAAAGAATTGCAGAAAACTAGCAGGCACCGATATTTCTGTTACCAGGGACCTCGCTCCAGCAGCGAGGCAGAAACGTAAACAACTGGCTGTAATAAAATCTGCGTTACACAAGGTCAATCCTAAGATCCAAACAAAACTCCGTGACGACAGGCTAATCATACAGAAGAAGGTATTTATTTGGTGCAATGACAACCTAATTCATAACAAAAGTGATGGGGTAAAAGAAATTAATTGTATTTACAACACTCAATTCACGAATCTTAATGATTTGTTGGCAAGGCCCGTAACTCGTAATGATTTAAGGGAAATTAATATTTGTAACTCTCAAAGAATTTCCAGCTAGGCAACCGTTTTGTACTCAAAAGTCATTAAAAATTTTATTCTACAATGTGGCAGGTCTAAAAAGTAAGTCAATTTATCCCAATTTTTATAATTTTGTGAAACAATTTGATATTTTTTTGCTTGTGGAAACATTTGTCATGTCTAATGAATGTGAAAATTATGTTAAATTTTTCGGAGGTTTCAATTTGCATTGGGTACCTGCGGTTCGTAATCGTGATTTCGGAAGAGCTTCAGGCGGATGTTTGTACGGGTTTAGGACAGATAATAAAAATGTAGTATTTTACCCAATAAAAAATAAAGTAAGTCTAAAGATAAATTCTAATAATGAAATTGTGTACTTGATTCCTTGCTATTTTAACCCTAGTAATTGGTTAGCAGACTATGGAGAAATTAGCGAGATTTTACGCGAAAACAGTGAAAAAAGAGTTATGCTAGTGGGGGATTTGAATGCTAGAGTGGGTGAAGAACAGATTCTGCCAGAGATCATCTCTGAGTGTTGTCCTATGCTAAATGCAAATCGGAAGTCAAAAGATAAAATGCTAAACACGAATGGTAGGAAAATTTTAGAATTATGCGTGGAACATGGCCTCGGAATATTAAATGGTAGATCTAAGTCGGACTCAGAGGGTAGTCTAACCTTTATAGGTGGACAGGGGGCATCTTGTATAGATTTAGCACTGGTCTCATACGATATTCTTGGGGTAGTGTATGATTTTAAAGTAGAACATGTGATCTACTCCGATCATCTCCCTATTTACCTTCATTTGAATTTAAGTGATTCTGCCTGTGCGGCCAGTGGCATTAAGAAGTTGTCGCTCCTACCAAGTCTCAGTTGGAAGTTACAAATTATAGATACATATAGTAATAGGCTGCGAGTGAACACGGATGAATATCTCCAAAACTGTAGTGAAGCAGAGCCATCAACAAGCAGGCTGCTGGATTTAATTAGGAGGACGGCCGTTAAGTCAAATAAATCAAATAGAGTTGCTTTTAAGCAACCTTGGTTTGATTACGCATGTCTGGCGGCAAGAAGAAGATCGTTCAAGCTCCTTAACATTTATCGTAAAAACAGTTCTCCATTTAATAAATTTTTATACACCAGTGCCAACCAGGAATTTAAATCTTTATGTCTAGCCAAAAGGAAGGATTATTATAAAAATATTGGGAATCAATTGTCAAATGTAAAAGATTCTAGGGATTGGTGGCAGCTAGCTAAGAAGTTAAAAAAAATCCCATTTAGTATTGGCGATGCCTTGGAAATAAATGTGCTAAGTGAATACTTTGCGTCACTGCTAGCTGGCCCACAGAATCTGAATCAGATATTATATGCATCACCTTTGTCTGAAGTTGCAGAACTGGATCTTGACATAGTGTTGGAGGAGGTGAAAGCGGTGCTGCTCAAATCAAAGAATGACAAGGCTCCTGGCCCTGATAGAATCCCGGTGGAGTTTTATAAAAATGCCCCTGACAATTTCTTGAGTTGCTTCTTAAAAACCTTTAACCACATCTTGAATTCAGGAACTGTACCTGAGGGTTTTTCTCGTTCCTTAATTTTCCCAATTTATAAGAAGGGGAATCCTAATATTCCGCAGAATTACCGAGGCGTAGTATTTATGGATACGATACAGAAAGTTTTTTGTGGTATTCTGCTGGAGAGGCTCAATAGGTTCGTGGAAGTACACTCTGTACTAACCGAATATCAGGCAGGTTTTAGAACGGGGTATGGCACGGCGGACAATATATTTAATCTATTCAACTTGATAAATATTGCTTGGAAAGTAGGAAAGAAGAAAGTCTACAGCCTTTTTGTCGACTTTAGCGCCGCATTCGATTCCATAAATAGACAAGCGCTATGGTACAAATTGTACAACATTGGGGTGTCAACAAAATTCATAAATGTCCTAAAAGGTTTATACTCTGGTACGATGTCTTCTGTTTGGAACGGAAAAAGTTGTGGGGAGTGGTTTGAAACAACATCGGGTGTGCGCCAAGGTTGTGTCTTAAGCCCTCTGCTGTTTGCACTTTACACAAACGATTTACACGAATCAATTTGCGGTGGCATTACCCTGGAGAGCATGCATATTCGACTTCTAATGTATGCTGATGATGTGGTACTTTTAGCGGATAACCCAGTTACTTTGCAGAAAATGATTAAGAACCTAGAAAGTTATTGTAAATTGTGGAGTTTATCTGTCAATCTTGCCAAGACCAAAGTATTGATATTTTGTAGGGGTGGCGGAATGAGGGCGGTTAATGAGAAGTGGTTTTTTCAGGGAGAGGAGATTGAAGTTGTCAAGGAGTACAAATATTTGGGAGTTATATTTACCCCAAAATTGTCGTTTAAGAGTCATGTACAGGAGAGATTGAAATGGGCAATGAACAGTATTAATATAACATGGAGAAGTTTTATTCAAAAGCGCAACATAAAGTTATCTGATAAATTCAAGTTGTATAATGCTGTATGCAATGCTATCATGACATATGCAGCGCAAGTGTGGGGTTTTGTTCACTTTGATGAGACTGACAAATTACTACGATTTTTTGTGAAAAAACTGTTTGGACTGCCAAATAGTTCCCCAAATTATATGCTCCACTTAGAAACTGGACTGCCATGTGCGTCACTCTTCGCTTTGGGGATGCATTATAAATATATTATGAAGGTTATTTGCAAGATGGCTCCAAGTAGACTACCCAATATTCTCGCAAATATAGTAATGGAAAAAAGAATTAGTTGGTATAATGATTTGTGTGAATTATCAGAGAAACACTCTGTTGCAATAAATACTGCAACGTTTTGTGAAAACCTGGAAGAGATTTTGTGGAAAGAGTCGGTGTGGAGACGCAATCTCTTTTTGGAGCAAGCTAGACTAAGTGTCCGCCATGACTTATATAAAGAGTTGAACCATAACCTAAATGGAAATTTAAATTATTTCGAGGATGGCAACAATATAGAACTTATCAGATACGTGTTTATGTGTAGGGGTGGTCTCTTATGGCTAAATGCAAACCCATTTAGAACGGAGGGCAATTCCGAGTGCTCAATTTGTAATCAAAATAAGGAAGAAAATACTGAGCATTTCATCGGGGAGTGTCCAATATTCGCAAGTTACAGGCTTCAGTTTTCGGGGAGTAGAGTGCTTGCTCGAAATGAAGTGATTGAGTTTCTTAACGGTAAGGATTGGAAGGGTTTATATAAGTATTGTGTCTGGGAGTGGAAATATCGCAAAATGCTAATCGAAGAGTACAACTCCTAACTTAAACAGAACCCGTGTGTTGCTTTATGGTTGCAGATGCTGGGCGATTAATCGTGCACGTTCACAGGGCCCATAGTATATTGAACTGTTTATTATGTTTCAAGTGAAAATCAGCTCAGTGTCACTAAAATTTCTCTTTTCTTTTTTTTCTTTTGTGTATTAATTCTTCACCACATTATTATTTTGTACACAAGTACTGCTTATAGAACGTAATTGTGAGTATGCCAATCTAGACAGACGACTGCGGTCAGTGTCGAATTAGTTTTTCTTTTCTTGTTATTTTCTTTTACCATTAACCGTATTATAGTGGATTATACGAATTACATATTTTTAATATCTACATAGTTTTTAGCTTCAACCTTCTGTTTTTGTTACTGTTCTTTTGTGATTAAATAATTTAATTGATTGAAGGATTTTCTTTAATACTGAATTGAATATTATAATTTTGAATATTTCTTTTGCTTGTAAGAGGGCCAACGTTAATGTAATATGTAAAGAATTGTATTTAAATAAAAACATTATTATTATTATTAACAGGTAGGACTGAGGCCTCAGAGGTCAAGCTGTCTACTTGCAGTGTCCTCAAGGCATCTCAATTGGAGAATGCTGGCTGTAGCACACAAGAACACCACTCGAATAAAAGGACTACCAAAGATCCGGCTTGCGAAATAAGGCAGCACCAGATAGTCTTAGACGAACCTGTTTGCATACCTGCAAGATCCCAGATTGTAGTCAAAATCCCGTTGCAATTGGCGGAAGAAATGCTCTGTCTATCGCAGGAGATAGACGATGGAGTCTTCCTGGCAAATAGCTTACTCTCATCAGGAATAAAGGTAGCGCCCATTGGAATCCTCAACGCTAACAATTTTCAAGTAGTCCTTACAAGCCTCGACATAACGCTTGTCCACACTAAAGACTACACCGTCATCCCTATCACCAACGGATCGGATCAAACAAGACTAGATGAAATTATCTCAGAATACAGAGAGACACGGCCCAGGAGCCGGAATAATGGCGCTGACAAACCCCACAAAAGGTCTACTCTAACCGGTCACAAAGGCACAGTAGCCCCAACGCCAATTAGAGGTAACAACACGTCCAAACATGTAAGATGGCATAAGAGCCCCTCCAGAGACGCTTGCGGGTCCCTCAAGAAAACCCCAACGTCTGGCGCTTGTGAGTACAACAAATGTCTGGCACCTAAGGAAAGCCCAGATCGACAAACTCCATCGCCCAGAAGCTCAAGCCCAAAAATACAAACAACAAACGCTTGTGATTTCCAACAAACGCCTGAACCCGTAGGCAGCACGGTTCACAAAACTCCAACGTTCAAGAACAATAGTTTTAAGAAAAGTAAAAACAAGGACAGAGTTACTAGAGCCGATAAGATGGCCACTCTGCAACACATTAAATATCTATACCCGGACAGTGACGATCCGGACGAACCCCAACATAACCCGCGCCTCGCCAGGTTAGTACAAGAACTCAACCTGGACGACACCCTAAGCGCGGAAGAGTCATCTGCCATAACCAAACTATGTTACGAGTACGATGATATTTTCTTCTTAAAAGGTGATAGGCTCACTCATACCAAAGCCATCACCCACGACATTCCCCTGGTGCAAGACCAAGCACCCATTAATCAAAAGATGTACCGATTGCCTGAAACCCAACGCAATGTAATCAACGATCAGCTCCGAGAAATGTTGGATAATGACATAGTCCAACCGAGCAAGAGTCCCTGGAACTCACCTCTCTTAGTCGTCCCCAAGAAAGCGGGACCTGATGGTGAAAAAAGGTGGCGCGTCGTCGTCAACTTTCGGAAACTTAACGAAAAAACGATTGGCGACGCCTATCCACTACCTCGTATCGAGGACATACTCAACCAACTAGGTCATTCCCGATACTTCACTACACTCAACTTGGCCAATGGTTATCACCAAGTATTAGTCGACCCCACCCCAAAGACAGGCCAAAGACGGCTTTCAGCACAAATTATGGGCACTACGAATTCAAGCGTATGCCGTTCGGGCTCAAAGGAGCCCCGGCTACCTTCCAACGTCTACAAGGCCTGGAATGCTTTGCGTACCTAGATGACATAGTCATCTACGGGAAAAACCTGGCGGACTACAATCAAAAGCTCCGCAAAGTCTTCGACAGACTAAGAGAGAACAACCTGAAGCTGCAACCCGAGAAATGCCAGTTTCTAAGACGAGAGGTTGTATACTTAGGCCATAAGTGTTCCAACAAAGGAACACTCCCAGATCCCAGCAAAACGGCATGCGTCCAAACATTCCCCGTTCCCCGAACAGTCAGACAAGTCCAATCATTTCTGGGACTTGCCAACTATTACAGGAAATTTATACCCGATTTCTCAAAGATAGTACGTGCAATCACGAACTTGCTTCGCAAGGACGTGACATTTACTTGGACTATATATTATAATTTTGAATATTTCTTTTGTTTGTAAGAGGGCCAACGTTAATGTAATATGTAAAGAATTGTATTTAAATAAAAACATTATTATTATTATTATTATTAACAGGTAGGACTGAGGCCTCAGAGGTCAAGCTGTCTACTTGCAGTGTCCTCAAGGCATCTCAATTGGAGAATGCTGGCTGTAGCACACAAGAACACCACTCGAATAAAAGGACTACCAAAGATCCGGCTTGCGAAATAAGGCAGCACCAGATAGTCTAAGACGAACCTGTTTGCATACCTGCAAGATCCCAGATTGTAGTCAAAATCCCGTTGCAATTGGCGGAAGAAATGCTCTGTCTATCGCAGGAGATAGACGATGGAGTCTTCCTGGCAAATAGCTTACTCTCATCAGGAATAAAGGTAGGGCCCATTGGAATCCTCAACGCTAACAATTTTCAAGTAGTCCTTACAAGCCTCGACATAACGCTTGTCCACACTAAAGACTACACCGTCATCCCTATCACCAACGGATCGGATCAAACAAGACTAGATGAAATTATCTCAGAATACAGAGAGACACGGCCCAGGAGCCGGAATAATGGCGCTGACAAACCCCACAAAAGGTCTACTCTAACCGGTCACAAAGGCACAGTAGCCCCAACGCCAATTAGAGGTAACAACACGTCCAAACATGTAAGATGGCATAAGAGCCCCTCCAGAGACGCTTGCGGGTCCCTCAAGAAAACCCCAACGTCTGGCGCTTGTGAGTACAACAAATGTCTGGCACCTAAGGAAAGCCCAGATCGACAAACTCCATCGCCCAGAAGCTCAAGCCCAAAAATACAAACAACAAACGCTTGTGATTTCCAACAAACGCCTGAACCCGTAGGCAGCACGGTTCACAAAACTCCAACGTTCAAGAACAATAGTTTTAAGAAAAGTAAAAACAAGGACAGAGTTACTAGAGCCGATAAGATGGCCACTCTGCAACACATTAAATATCTATACCCGGACAGTGACGATCCGGACGAACCCCAACATAACCCGCGCCTCGCCAGGTTAGTACAAGAACTCAACCTGGACGACACCCTAAGCGCGGAAGAGTCATCTGCCATAACCAAACTATGTTACGAGTACGATGATATTTTCTTCTTAAAAGGTGATAGGCTCACTCATACCAAAGCCATCACCCACGACATTCCCCTGGTGCAAGACCAAGCACCCATTAATCAAAAGATGTACCGATTGCCTGAAACCCAACGCAATGTAATCAACGATCAGCTCCGAGAAATGTTGGATAATGACATAGTCCAACCGAGCAAGAGTCCCTGGAACTCACCTCTCTTAGTCGTCCCCAAGAAAGCGGGACCTGATGGTGAAAAAAGGTGGCGCGTCGTCTTCAACTTTCGGAAACTTAACGAAAAAACGATTGGCGACTAGGTCATTCCCGATACTTCACTACACTCAACTTGGCCAATGGTTATCACCAAGTATTAGTCGACCCCAAAGACAGGCCAATGACGGCTTTCAGCACAAATTATGGGCACTACGAATTCAAGCGTATGCCGTTCGGGCTCAAAGGAGCCCCGGCTACCTTCCAACGTCTAATGAATTTCGTATTAACAGGTTTACAAGGCCTGGAATGCTTTGCGTACCTAGATGACATAGTCATCTACGGGAAAAACTTGGCGGACCACAATCAAAAGCTCCGCAAAGTCTTCGACAGACTAAGAGAGAACAACCTGAAGCTGCAACCCGAGAAATGCCAGTTTCTAAGACGAGAGGTTGTATACTTAGGCCATAAGTGTTCCAACAAAGGAGCACTCCCAGATCCCAGCAAAACGGCATGCGTCCAAACATTCCCCGTTTCCCGAACAGTCAGACAAGTCCAATCATTTCTGGGACTTGCCAACTATTACAGGAAATTTATACCCGATTTCTCAAAGATAGTACGTGCAATCACGAACTTGCTTCGCAAGGACGTGACATTTACTTGGACTAACAAATGTCAAGAGGCATTTGAAGTTATTAAAAAATCCCTAATTTCCCCTCCACTTCTAATCTATCCCGATTACACCCAACCATTCAACCTAACCACGGACGCCAGTAGCGAGGCCTTAGGAGCTGTCCTCTCCCAAGGAGAAGTCGGACACGATCAACCTATTGCCTACGCCAGCCGTAAACTAAATAAAGCTGAACGCAACTACTCTACAATAGAGAAAGAGTTGCTAGCCATAGTCTGGGCCACCCGTAACTTCAGATGTTACCTACAAGGCCGAAAATTCACAGTCTACACAGACCATAAGCCTCTCAAAGGCGTTTTTAACGTCAAAGACCCAACTTCCCGCTTGGTGAGATTTCACCACAAGCTTTCCGAATTCGATTACAAAATCGAATACAAACCCGGAAAATATAATACAAATGCCGACGCACTCAGTCGCATCCCGCGGGAAGAAGCCGAAGACAACACTCTCCTAGTAAAGGCCCAAGTCCACCATAAAATGGATTCAGACTCGGAGGAAGAAAACGGTACAACCCACCACAGTCGCTTAAAATGCAACGCGGTGACTCGGGCTCAAGCAAAACATGTTCAAACGGAACCCAAAAACCCGAAACGAGGAACCCCTCGTTGAGCAACCAGGATAACGAAACAATAAACAACAAACAAAAAATAAAACCAATAGACCCACCAGAAAACGATCCAGACACAAATGAACCAAAAACCCCTGAAGTTATTACAAACCCCGAGGAAATCAGGACAATCTTACATGACTATCATGATTCTCCTTTCGGTGGCCACCAGGGCGTAATAAAAACATACAAACGGATCAGAAGAAAGTACTGGTGGAGGCACATGCTTAGTGACATAAAGAAATACATTAAGCGGTGCTCCAAATGTCAAAAGATGAAAGCGTCACCACAATTCCGAATGCCGATGGTTATAACGGACATCGCAGAAAAACCCTTTGACAAGGTCTACCTCGACATGGTAGGTCCACTTGAGGAAACAGAGTCCGGAAATAAATATATCTTAACGTTCCAGGACAGCCTTACAAAGTTCGTCGACTGGTATGCCATACCAAATGGAGGAGCTGTAACAGTAGCGCAAAGTTTCTTTGACGAAATAGTAACGCGCTATCGCATCCCCAAACGAATTGTCACCGATCAGGGAAGCAATTTTCTGAGTGATTTATTCAAACAGGTATGTAAATTGCTAAGGGTGAAGAAACTCCAAACTTCAGCGTATCACCAACAGTCAAATGGCCCACTAGAGCGTGCACATAGACCATTAATTGAATACCTCCGAACAATAGTGGACGAAAATACCTGCGAACCGCTGCATTCGTGTACAACAACAGTGTGCACGAAGGGACGAAACTAACTCCCATGGACTGCCTTTACGGCTTCACAGCGGATGTTCCCTCCAACCTTAAACGAGAACCAGAACCCGTGTATAACCACGAGAGCTATTACCACATATTACGGTATAAGCTTAAAAAATCTTATGCAACGGCTCGGAAGAACATATTGGCCAGCAAACAACGCTCGAAAGGTTACTACGACAAAACTATTCGCCCTATATCCTTCCATATAGGAGACAGGGTCCTCCTCAAGAGCGAAATAGAAAACATAATCTGTCAAATCTGGGTAGGACCCTATTTGGTAACCGGCGTCCTCAGCTCAGTAAATACCACGATACGAGTTGGTAAGAGAATAATCATAGTCCATAATAACAGGTTAAAGCCTTATTATGACTAAAACCAATAAATATACTTCAGATTTTAAATACTTCAACCCCATTAAGTAATACATGTTAACGTAATCCAATAAAATCACCAGTGCGAACCATCTAAAACAAACATCTACCCTTCCTATAGCCATTTCCCTTAAGATGCTGTTGGCAAATTATAAATAAATTGTAAACAAAAATACACCCTATACTAATTCTTTTTCCCCATTACTTCTTACCGTGATCTGTTCCTCTCCAAAGAACAGCTCACTTTCTCTAAGGGGGAAGGATTGTTATATGCCAAATTTAAGTAAATTAAATGTTGGCATAATTAATAAACAAAAAGGTTATATTAGCAAAATTGCCTTCACGGCACATTAAATTAAAGAATTTTATTTTGCGATATAGCGAATTAAAACATTAATTCATAAAATTAGTTAGTTGCACTCAAGCAACCAAATATCGCATACACGGCAATTATTACCTTTGCGACAAATAAATCGCTCAGATTTCCGCGCATTGCTTTCCCACAAAATTGTGGTACGCCGGAAACCTTAAAATGCGAAAAAAGCATTTCAACCATCAGGCACCTGAACAAAGTTAAGTTTCCAGCCAAAAGGTGCCTGATCATCAAATTCCAATAAGTACATCGCCTTGCTCAAGGTTTATCGGTGCTTGAACTTGATCAAGCCAGTGAGAGGAAAAAGCTCTCACAAACACACGACCAAAAGCTTACCTAATGTTTAACGACTGAATGGAAGCTATACGATCGAGAGAGAAAGCTCAAAGCTTTCTACCTTGATCAAAAAGTTCAAGTCGAAAAAACAGGTAAGCGGTCGTGAAAAAGATTTTAACAGAGAGTCTGATTTTGGTAAAAGAAGAGTCTGGTTTGAACACAACGCGAGTTCGGTCGAAAAAACAGAGTCTGGTTTTTCAACTCGTAAGGTCTGGTCGAGGTTTTTTTTGGGCAGAAAATCATCTGGTAAAAATAAAACAAAAATTATCCGACTAAGTGAGTTAGAATTTCATTAACTGTCTAGTTACTAGAATTTAATAATCATTAGCACCAAAAAGTGATTAACTGTAAATCAATCATTCGGCTAAGTGAGTTAGAATTTCATCAACTGTCTAGTTACTAGAATTAAGGAATCATTAGCACCAATAAGTGATTAATTGTGCAAATAAGTTTAATTTGTTGTCTGGGAGTAATAAAGAAAAATTAAAGTGGAGAAGTGAGCATTGTGTTTTTACTGATGAATCGTGAAAGAATATAACAATCTTGGAAGAATATAACACTACCTCGTACATAACATTTTCGGAAATAACATTTGAAGCTTTATTGTTATCTTTGGGGGACTCCGGAAAGACAACCTTAAACTTATCGAAATTTATTTTGGCGACTGTATAAATAAAGGAAAATTAGGATTTAATGTCTAACATCAAGGTAAACCTACCTCAGCAATTATAATTGACTTAGGAAACCCAAGATCTTCTTTTTGTCGGTATCTTTGGTCGCTTGAATTCGAGTATGGTCAAATACTTCCATTTTAATTTGCTTAAGAATCAAACTCCTTTGACCATAAGATAAACACTTAGAACAGAAAACGAAAAGAAGTGCAATACCTTCTGTTTCTGAATCAACACAAACTTTGACATTTTATTAAAAGTGAAAATTTCTGAGCAAATGTCAGAGCTTTAATCAAAATTACGGAAAACGTCAGAGGATTGATTTGGAAAACGAAACAGTGACGACATCCTTGGTGGTAAAATGGCCGAAATGTCATATCTGCCGGGCTTGTATCTAGAGTAGGCTGTGCGTTGGTTGAACCACAGCCTACTCTAGATACAAGTTTAGTTTAGTTTAGTTTATTCTACACATTCATCCAAAAGATTACTACAGGAAATGATATAATGAATATAATGAAATCTTACATACTAAACTACGAACTAGAGGCCGAGAACAAATCAGCAGAAACGGTTGACACCATCCACAACCCAACATCATCCAAGACACTGTCTAAGTATGCCCTTCAGTTGCAGCCTAGATAGATTAAAATCGAAATTGGTGAAGTGTTGGTTGAAGAGGCGAGACATCGACGTGATGGGCTCGTGCATCCCATACAGAGTTCGATGGCTAGAGACGTGCAGGAAGGTGCGGTTCCTCAGAGTGCGTCGTGGGATAGAGACATTCACGGCAGCCAGTAAATCGGATGAATTTATTGTTCCCTGCAATAAATCGAACAAAAATAGTAATTTTGCGATGTTACGCCTCTTTTCAAGGGAGTCAAGAAAAATCAGCCCAAACGATCAGTATAGGAGGGAAGTGACCAAGGATTAATCCAGGGAAGTTCACGGAGAGCAAACCTGAGGAATCTGCGCTGTACTGCCTCGACGCGGTCGACGTGAACGGCTGGCATACTCCAAAAGCGGTCTGACGAAGGCGCAATAAAGAAGCTTAGTTAAGTAGGGATCATCGAGCTCCCTAGACCATCTTTTAACGAAACCCAGCATCGAATTAGCTCTGCCAACGATCGAATCCACATGGTCCTCGAATGAAAGGCGAGAGTTGAGGACCACACCCAGGTCCTTCATCTTATAGACCCTAAACAGGGTAAAGCCATCAACGGTGTAGTCAAAGAGAAAAGGACACCTTTTACGGGAGAAGGTCATAACGGTGCACTTCCCCGCATTTAGAAGAAGGCCATTGCGCACGCACCAATCGCAGAACACAGCCAGGTCAGAGTGCAAAGTATTGTAGTCTGCTTCGTGGGAAACAATGCGAAAAATCTTAGCATCATCCGCGTAACATAGAATTTTACTGCGTGTCAGGAGAAGCGAAACATCGTTAATATAAAGGATGAAGAGGAGTGGGCCGAGGATACTGCCCTGAGGCACCCTCGAAGTGACTAGGATTCCGTCAGAAAGGGCGCCCCGAAACAGGACGCGTTGGGTACGACCAGACAAGTAAGAGGACAACCAGTTAACAAAGCAGGAAGGGAACACCAGAAGAGTCAATTTATAGGCCAGTATACCATGGTCTATCCTATCAAAAGCCTTGCTAAAGTCCGTGAATACACAATCCACCTGTTTGCCTGCCTCAACAGCTGGTAGAGAAAAGTTAATAAACTCCAAGAGGTTGGACGAAGAACATCACTGACGAGAGACTCAAAAACCTTCGCGGCATGGCACAAACTGGCAATCGGCCGGTAGTTGGAGACCTCGGACCTGCTACCCTTCTTGTGAAGACGAATCAACACAGAAGTCTTCCAAAGTATAGGAAAGCGGCCGGTCTGCAGAGGCAGGTTAAACAAGTGACAAAGAATACCAGCAATAGATTGTTGTGATCCCAAAATCACTACATTTAATTTCTGTAATACTTACCCCATAATTGATTGCACTGTAATGTGAGCCATTCAATAATAGTCCGCGCCATCTGTGAGACAAAAGTAGAAGAAACCTTTTGTCCCGTACATGACCAAATGGTCATGTACGTTTTCCTTATCCTCATGATTGTCACCCCTGCCAGCTGCCACGGAGGTGAATACTTAATCAAGAAGAAGAGTAAGCACATTCCGTGACAGCTGCCAGAGGAAACACGACAAGAAGAGGTAAGTGAAATCAAATAAAAATTTTCTGAATTTATCCGTGCCATCCGAGCTGGGATAAATTTCTTATAAGCCAATTTCAATTCCTCTAGTTATTTTTCGATCTTCGCATCACTTTTGTCGATCTGGGCCAGGAGCCTTCAGTGCGCCACCAAGAAAAAGAGAGATAGTGCCTGTAAATTTCTACCTCGCAGTGAAACTGTAGCCACAGTCACCAGGACTGCAGTAGCCCCTTTATTTTATTAGTGCGAAGCTTCCAACACGGCCGCCACAGCAAATGGGTAAAATTCCTTTTTGTTTTTCATTTTCAGTGTAAATGAGAAATTAACCTCAAATGTGTTTGCTAGGAGAGGGAAATAAATAGCCGAGCAACACCAAGAACACCAAAAAGCTAGAATTTTGAGACGCAGGAAAGTGCCCCAATGGAAGTATAAATGATGCACAACATGTACGCCAAGGCATCTATACTTCCCCGTCCTGCAATATAAGCGGAGGGGGAGTCTCATCGTTTGTGCCGGTGACGGTATCTCGGAATTACAACCAGTTCAGCCAGCATTGAAGGGCTGAAGAAAATATATATATAGTTCATATTATCCCGGATACAACAGGCAGGTTATGCCACCAGGTATTTAGTTAAACATTTTCTCTTGCTTGGAAATCCCATTAGCTGATATCGAATTAAGGCTGGCTGGTTAAGTCATTAATTTGATAGGAATGCAGGCACGGTTTACATCTATTAAGCGTTAATATATTTGTCCATAGTAGTCAAATCATGTTGATAATGGCTATCTGAACCTAGTCCAATCTAGGAAAAACATTCTCACCTTTACTACAACGAGAAAGGAAAATTTTTAGCAGTTTGTGGAACACTGTGAATTATGTTTTTCGTTTCACAACGAGTTCGAGAAGCATATTCAACAATTTTGTGCCGATAAATGCTAATTTCACTTTAAGCTAGATATATATTAGACTCTTTCGTAGGTAATATCATTAAAACTATATTGAAAGGTGTGCAATTGAATTTAACATGAACTTAAGCTGTTAAGTAATAATTTCCAGACAGTTTAGTGTTTACGTTGTTCATATTCTTCTATTATTATTAGTTATGCATTGATTCATTTTCACAAAAACTTGACTTTTCCAAATTAATCTTTAATTATATATTGAATGCACAATAGTGACAACTCGTAAAGAGGTACGCAAGATAAATTATAACAGCCAACAAAAAGAAAAATTGTTTAGAAGATTAAAAGAGAATTAATTGTAAATTACTTCATTAACTAAAATGTACCGGAAAACCACTAATATTCTTTATATAAGGAACAAAAGTAAACTGCCAAATATCATCGCATTTTAAAAACTTGTTGAAATTACATTCTTAATATTAAAATCATTTAAATACTTCTCTATTTCTATTTTAGGTAAATAGATATTTTATAAATTAGTTATGCTACCCAAAATGAAATCTAAAATGACTAAAAAGAACAGCGCCTACATATTGCTATTAAATTTTCTATATTTCAACAAAATTAACGTAACATTTGATTAAATTATAAAAAAAAAACTCGAGTAACAAGAAAAATATATATTTCAATTTGAAAGAGCATACTTTGGATTGTGCTTAAAAATTTTTTTGGTTATCCAGTCTTAAATATTTAACTCTTGCCTAATCGTGCTCGTTAGTATCTCGCGCGTGCCTTCATGAATCTAGCTAGATACATGCGACGATTATCGTAAATTCCTAAAAAGACGTGAAAAGTAAAATTGAACTAAATAAGACTTAAGGGTGTAAGTAGTTATAGTTCTAGAGGATGATAATGTAATAAATAGACTAAATTATATAGGCTGTAGATTTGGTTGTAATGAAGAAGCGAAACAGCATAACCTGAGAATTTATACCTTTACTTTTAGTAACGTGTACTAATTATCTAATTTTTATATATATGTATTTGAATATAATCTTATGAATATGAATTAATAGACTTTGTTTCAGGAAATCCCAGAAGGCTTCTCATCCGTTCTTGTGTCCTTCCCTTCTCCCTTTTCCCTTACCTTTCACCCTGTTCACTTTTGTATTTTGATTTGATGTAAAATTCTTTTTTTTTCGGCTTTATTTACAGGTTGGGCCTGTACCCTAGCCAGGTACAGGGATGGAGTGGGTTAGTGACTGAACCATCGCGTAATGGGGGGGTTAAAATTTTCTTGCGTTTGAATTTCAAGATGGTTCAGTGCGGCTAAGGGTAACAGGTGACACCAGACCTGTTGCTCTTCCTTCTGTTTTTCTGTTTTCTCGTTTTTTTTCTTCTTTTCGTGGCAGACCTGAAGAGAGGATACCACAACCTTTCTTCGCCACAGGCACGCGAACTTCTGTTTGCGATGTGTGATAGGATGTCCAAGAACCCTGACCCCATACCGACGAGCTAGGACGTGCTGCCAGCTAGCGCGTGCCACTTGGACATCTCGCAGCAACTTCACAGAGGGAAGAGGGAAGTGGAGGGAAGACACTCCAGCATCTTCTGGAGACTTTGCGCCTCTGAAGAGATGGCTTGTCAGCTTAGGCTGATCTGCTAGTCCTTCTCGGACTTAGGCGATATCTGGCCTGAACGGTAGTCATCTCGACTTCTTTTTTTAATTCTTATTAAAGCACCTTTGAGGTCTAGTGCCTCTGTCCTGACATGTCTTTAGTGTCCATAGGCATGTTAGCTTTTAGTAATAGGGACACATGTTAGCCAACTCTGACCTGTCCTCGGCATGGGATACCTGATGCTCGGGATTAGTGCGTATGTCTTTAGCGATGTCCGATGTTGCACTGACATGCCTAATCTTTGGGATCATTACTGTCTCATGTCGTAGGGAGCTGGTGAGTCTGACGAATACCCGACTTAGGCAGTAGCCGGCGTGACTCTTCACTTGGTCGTCTACGCTTGTACAGCCCCGATGCCGTCTCGGTAGGACCGTGAAAGTACTCGTTGAGTTCGTCTAAGTTCAGGGGCGATTCCTAGCTCCACAGGCAGGACAGACGTTGTGGGACAAATTTTTGATTTTTTTTCTTTTCCTTCCTTTTCTAACATTTGTCTTTGGTGAATACCGTAAATTCTTTTAGTTTTTTTTGAAACCCCTTCTTTTTTTTCTTGATATTTTTTTTCTGTTTTCGAATTTTGTTTTTGTGTTTGTTTTCATTCCTTCCTTCCTCCTCTCACCTTTCCAATCCCTAGCAAGATGGAAAAGAAGCTTCTGGGGGAACCTGAAAATTATTTTGATTGATTTTTTTTGGCTTTATTTTCTAAATTATTTTTTTTGAATATTTTTTTTGAATTTTGATTTTTCTTCGAAAGTTAAAAATTGTTTTTTAGTTTTTTATTGATTCTTATGTCTATATTTCTTTATTTTTCATATCTTTTTTTTTTGGTCCTTTTGTTTCCTTCTCTGATTTTTTTTGCGCGTTCAAACTTGAGTTTGTGCTGCGACTTGTTTTTTTTCTGCTTTTCCTTTTTGTTGTCGGTGAACTTAGTTTCGTGCTACGATCTTAGGAGCTGAGACTCCCGTACTATTTGCAGAGACCTTCAGTCTCAAATTTGAAAGTTTTTCTGAAAATCTTAGGAGCTGAGACTCCCGCACTATTTGCAGAGACCTTCAGTCTCAGTTGTCTGAATCTTACGTCGATATAAACGGCGATATAGCGACATAGAATTTTAATAACAGTTTGTTTTTTTTATTCGAAATGTTTCGATCTCCGATCTGTAAGGCAGCCACTGCTTCTGAAGCACAAGGGGCTAAGCCCAAACAGGCTCCCGGACAGCCAGCCCCACCTCAGACGAGAAGTAAGACGAAGGTCTTAAACCAAACCTTTGGTTTAGCCAGGCTGTCGTCTGACTCGGCGCAGGGATCTATCGCTCAGCCTAACGCTGACGCAGCAAACATCCTTCAGGACCCTGCTATATTGCAGGCTTCGAACGAAGTTCAGTCGTGCCGTCCGAACCTAACACAGGCTGACTTGTCTAAACCCCCGCCAGATTACAACCCGCGAAGGAAGACTGCCAATTATGATCTGTTTCCCGACCAATCATTAAGCCAAGCTCAGCAAATCTTCGGATCAAGCCAGTCTCTCGACGGAGCTTGGTCTTGTTTCAATACCAGGCAGTCTGAACCGGCAGAGGATCTCCGTCGTAGTGAGATAATTTCCCATCCCTCAGAGGGACCCCAATACACCAAGCCGATTCAGATGCCTGAGGACTTGAACCAACCACTACCTTCTCCTCATTTAGGAAGGGCAACCACTCACCCGGTAACAGCAGTAATTGCTCCAGAACAGCTGGCAACCATCATGGACGAGCTCAAGGCCAAGATGCTAGACCTGTTGAGCACAAATCTGGCTCAATCCATTCTAGAAAGGTTAGGCACAGCCAGTAGCCCTACAGGAGTCCAACAAGTAGATACAGTCCCTTTTCCAAACCCTCGTCAGCTTAATAACAACTCAGCTTTACCAGATCAAACAGCTTCTAGAACTCAAACAGCCCATGACAACCCTAGATGGCAATACCTGGCCTATGAGCGTGAGCCTCTTCAGCTACATCAGCCGAGACAGAGACTTACTCATAGAGGGGCAGGCTATCAAGCCAGACGCCCATCCATCTTGGCGTCTTGGGGTATACAGTTCAGCTTGAGCGACTAGCGTCCAGTGCGTATGTAACTGACGACGAGCTTTGTGCTAACGTCCACCTTTTGTTAAAAGATGATGCAGAAAACTGGTTCTGGAACCAGTTCTGTCGCGTCTCTCCGAACTTTGGCTGGGGATTATTCCGAGCTCGTATCAGACAAGAGTTCGGCTCTGCCGAGACAGACCTTGATCTGATGCGGACTCTGATGGAACTCCGTCAGAGTTCGGAGAGCTGCGACAGCTACCTGCGCAGGGCATGGTCAATCAGGGCTCACATGAGGATGCCCCCATCTGAGGCCGATCTGGTTCAAATCATCCGCGACAACCTTCACCCCAGAATTAGTCAACAATTTTCGACGGCTGCAGTGCACTCTATGGACCATCTACAGGAACTATGTCGCAAAGCGGAACGATGGCTACAACGCCGAGATATGTTTAGGAGATCGACAAGACCAGACGTGCATGAAATCAATTATGACATAGCCCAGGAGGCAGAGGATTTCTCTGGTCTCCTTGAGGCAGGAACGGATGAAGTGAGGCGCTCCCCAGACGTGGCTAGTCATGTGACTTGCAGGCACTGTGGCGTAGTGGGACGCTCCGTTTACTCCTGCAGTGAGGCCACCACCTACTCCTGTAGGGTGGATGAAGTGAGGCGCACCCCTGAAGCTACCGGTCGCATGACCTGCTGGAACTGTGGCGTAGTGGGACACACCTTCCACTCTTGCCCCAGTGAGACCAGGAGACTCTTCTGCTACACCTGTGGCCAACCTGGAATCGTGTCACCCAAGTGTCCAAAATGTAACCCGGAAAACGCCAGGGCGAGTGGTCGAAACAGGGGACCCCACTCGCCGAAGTTAATGATAAGCAAGGCGACTTCAACGACCCCCTGAATTACCCTGGAATTTCCCAACATACCCAAACTGACCCAACGCATCGAGAATGCAGCACACAGACAGATCCCTTTTGCCTCACGCGAGGAATGTCCTTGCATGAGAGACAACTAAATTACGACAAGGTAAGAGCTCGCATTTTCGCTGAGGAAGTGAGGCTTCCTCTCAACCGGAAAAGACGACGATGGAAGATATTTAGAGAACGGAAACAAGTATTGAAAAGAACTCAACTGTCTTTAATTTCGACGGTAATAACGAACCAGGACGACGGTCGTCCCTACGTCAAGGTGCAAATAGGCAACGAGTCAATCCTCGGCTTGCTCGACAGCGGTGCTAGCGTGAGTTGCTTGGGACAAGGAGCCCTAGAGTTTGTCCAGCGCTCAGGCTTAAAACTCTCCACATTATCAGCCTCAGTCCGTACCGCCGACGGTACTAGCAAGTCCGTCCCCGGCACAATAAGAGCTGCAGTCACCTTTCGAGGGCAGACTGAAATTCTCACCCTGTTTGTAGTGCCTGGCCTAAGCCAACAATTGTATTTAGGCGTAGACTTCTGGCGAGCATTTCAACTGGCTCCAAGTATCATCTCCTCTCTCGACGTCCCGCCTTCTTCTTCGGTTGAGACGAATTTTCACTCCTTGAGTAACCCTGACAGAACAAAACTAGACACAGTCATTGCACAATTCCCTTCATTTGCAGCTCTAGGCTTGGGAAAGACCCACCTAGAAGAGCATGTCATTGATACCAGCGACGCTCTGCCGATCAAACAAAAGCACTATCCAATCTCTCCAGCAATTCAAAAGCTGATGTACGAAGAACTCGACCGCATGTTGGAGTTAGGGGTAATTGAAGAGTCCAACAGTCCTTGGAATTCCCCAGTCGTACTAGTACGTAAACCTGGGAAGGTCCGGCTCTGTTTGGACTCTCGCAAGGTGAACCTAGTTACTAAAAAGGACGCCTACCCCTTACCCCACATCGACGGATTGCTTGGTCGACTGCAGGACACCCACTTCATTTCGTCCATCGATTTGAAGGACGCCTTTTGGCAAATTCCTTTGGAGAAACAGTCAAGGGAGAAGGCAGCGTTTACAGTGCCCGGCAGGCCGCTCTATCAATACACTGTTATGCCTTTTGGGTTGTGTAATGCCCCTCAACGAATGTGTCGCCTAATGGACAAAATAATTCCCGGTCGTTTACGTGAACATGTTTTTGTTTACTTAGACGACTTACTCGTCGTATCACCTGACTTTAATTCCCACCTGAATGTATTACGAGAAGTAGCTGATTGCCTGCGCATTGCCAAATTGACGATTAACGTCGAGAAAAGCCGCTTTTGCATCAAGCAGGTCCGCTACCTGGGTTTCATGATTGGAGATGGAACTCTGAAAACTGACCCCGAGAAAGTAGCAGCGGTGGCGGATTTTCCTATACCCCGCTCTGCTAAACAAATCCGTAGATTTCTCGGAATGACGGGGTGGTATCAGAGATTTATCCCCAATTATGCAACCCTAGCAGCCCCCATCACGGACTGCTTAAAAAAGAGAAAAAGTTTCTCGTGGACAGACGAAGCGCAGCAATCGTTCGAAAACTTGAAAGAAGTAATGTGTAGTGCACCAATTTTAACAACACCTGACTTCTCTAAGAAGTTCTTTATACAATGTGATGCTAGCACTTCTGGTGTTGGCAGCGTACTGTTCCAAGTCGATGACTCAGGCGCTGAAAGACCTATAGCGTATATGTCAAAGAAGCTAAATCCAGCACAGCGTAATTATAGCATTACAGAACTGGAATGCTATGCTGCTGTGCTGAGTGTGAAAAAATTTCGACGCGGTGACTCGATGCAGGAAGACCTAGCCTGGAAGCTTTGGGTTCCATCGGGTCTGGTGGAAGGTTTGATCCGTGAGGCTCATGAGTCGCCTCAGTCAGCTCATGGGGGCTTTCACAAAACGTTAGCTAGACTCCGCGAGAAGTACTACTGGCCCTGCATGGTAACACATGTACGCGCATACGTGTTAAGTTGCCAAGTATGCAAAGAGACCAAATCGCCTAATACCATCTTGCGACCGCCGATGGGCAAACCTTTGGAAGCCCAACGTCCTTTCCAATTTCTCTATATTGACTTCCTCGGACCATATCCTCGCACTAAACGTGGAAATACGGTCATTTTCGTCGTGTTAGACGGTTTTACAAAGTTTGTTTTGATTAAGCCCATGCGTGCTGAGCGAACAGACTTAGTCAATGCCTTCTTGGAGAAAGAGGTCCTGTCCGTCTTCGGAGTCCCCGAGACGATCTTCTCGGACAATGGCAGGCAGTTCGTCTCAAACAAATTCCAGAAGCTGCTGACTGAATATGGTATTAAACATGTAAAAACCGCCAAATATTCGCCCCATCGGAACGTGTGAATAGGTCCATCCTGTCAGCCTATCTGAACGATGACCATAGTGCATGGGACTTACACCTACCCGCCATCGGAAGTGCATTACGCACTTCAGTTCACCAGTCGATTGGCATGGACCCGTATTATGCTCTCTTCGGTCATCATATGGTTCAGCACGGCTTGGCATATCCAGTACTTCATCAACTTGATCAACTGAAATCCGGCGATATATTAGTTTTACCCGCTGCAGACCGCCTCCAGGTAATTCGGTCCCGTATCTCCGACCACCTTCAAAACGCGCACGGAAGGCACGAAAAGGCCTACAACACTCGCTGTCGCGACGTTACGTACTCTCCGGGTCAGGAAGTGTACTGTAGGGTCTTTATACAGAGCGACATGCAGAAAGGCCTCAGTGCTAAGTTGGCTAACAAATTCCACAAAGCCAGAATTGCCAAACGCGTGGGACAGAGTTTATATCAGCTGGAGGACATGCAAGGCAAGTCCTTGGGAACATTCCATGCCAAAGACATCCGGCAGTAAGATATACTCCAACTGCACACAGCCAAATTTCAATAGTCCGTCCGTCCGAATTTTGTTGTTAGTCCGTCCGTCCGCGTCCTAGACAGGAAAGCCCGGCTAGCTCAGTCGGTAGAGCATGAGACTATTCTTCTCAGGGTCGTGGTCGTTCCACACGTTGTTGCAATCGAACAGGGAGGAAGATCTGAACTCTCCAGCTTCTCATTAGAGCTTGGAGGGGACAGCGCTGACTCTCTGCTCGAGGTGGAAGTGACCGGCAGTCCTTCTTCCTCTCATTAGGGAATGAAGTGATACCGGGAACTCCCACGGCAGCGTGCCCACGCCAGACCCTGGAGTAATCCTGTGCCGCTGATGAGTCCAAGTAGATCCTGTCTCACTCTTTTCAGCTCCTCTCTCGTCGGATCGCTAGAGCTACAGGCCTTGAGAGAGAGACCTGCGTTGTAATGTGAGCCATTCAATAATAGTCCGCGCCATCTGTGAGACAAAAGCAGAAGAAACCTTTTGTCCCGTACATGACCAAATGGTCATGTACGTTTTCCTTATCCTCATGATTGTCACCCCTGCCAGCTGCCACGGAGGTGAATACTTAATCAAGAAGAAGAGTAAGCACATTCCGTAACAGCTGCCAGAGGAAACACGACAAGAAGAGGTAAGTGAAATCAAATAAAAATTTTCTGAATTTATCCGAGCCATCCGAGCTGGGATAAATTTCTTATAAGCCAATTTCAATTCCTTTAGTTATTTTTCGATCTTCGCATCACTTTTGTCGATCTGGGCCAGGAGCCTTCAGTGCGCCACCAAGAAAAAGAGAGATAGTGCCTGTAAATTTCTACCTCGCAGTGAAACTGTAGCCACAGTCACCAGGACTGCAGTAGCCCCTTTATTTTATTAGTGCGAAGCTTCCAACACGGCCGCCACAGCAAATGGGTAAAATTCTTTTTTGTTTTTCATTTTCAGTGTAAATGAGAAATTAACCTCAAATGTGTTTGCTAGGAGAGGGAAATAAATAGCCGAGCAACACCAAGAACACCAAAAAGCTAGAATTTTGAGACGCAGGAAAGTGCCCCAATGGAAGTATAAATGATGCACAACATGTACGCCAAGGCATCTATACTTCCCCGTCCTGCAATATAAGCGGAGGGGGAGTCTCATCGTTTGTGCCGGTGACGGTATCTCGGAATTACAACCAGTTCAGCCAGCATTGAAGGGCTGAAGAAAATATATATATAGTTCATATTATCCCGGATACAACAGGCAGGTTATGCCACCAAGTATTTAGTTAAACATTTTCTCTTGCTTGGAAATCCCATTAGCTGATATCGAATTAAGGCTGGCTGGTTAAGTCATTAATTTGATAGGAATGTTGATAATGGCTATCTGAACCTAGTCCAATCTAGGAAAAACATTCTCACCTTTACTACAACGAGAAAGGAAAATTTTTGGCAGTTTGTGGAACACTGTGAATTATGTTTTTCGTTTCACAACGAGTTCGAGAAGCATATTCAACAATTTTGTGCCGATAAATGCTAATTTCACTTTAAGCTAGATATATATTAGACTCTTTCGTAGGTAATATCATTAAAACTATATTGAAAGGTGTGCAATTGAATTTAACATGAACTCAAGCTGTTAAGTAATAATTTCCAGACAGTTTAGTGTTTACGTTGTTCATATTCTTCTATTATTATTAGTTATGCATTGATTCATTTTCACAAAAACTTGACTTTTCCAAATTAATCTTTAATTATATATTGAATGCACAATAGTGACAACTCGTAAAGAGGTACGCAAGATAAATTATAACAGCCAACAAAAAGAAAAATTGTTTAGAAGATTAAAAGAGAATTAATTGTAAATTACTTCATTAAAAAATAAAAATCAAAACAAACTACTTGTACACTCGAGCAATGTAAGAAATATAAAAATTTCTTAACATGATCGGCGTTTCTAATGAAGAAAAGTTAAACTCCTTTGGCTCGTTCTCAACAGCAGCACCAAAGGGTTAACTTTTCTTCAGCTGCTGGACGCCTTCGCGAAAAAACGAAAACTAGATTGAACTCCAACACAAAATATTTTAAAAACCGATCTAGACAGCTGTATCAAATAAAGATCACTTTCACTGTCACGCTAACCTTGCGGTAAAATTATTTTCACAAAATGCACAAAATGTGCAGCAAAAATTCACTTGACCCGAGTTAATTTTCAAAAATAAAAATCAAAACAAACTACTTGTACACTCGAGCAATGTAAGAAATATAAAAATTTCTTAACATGATCGGCGTTTCTAATGAAGAAAAGTTAAACTCCTTTGGCTCGTTCTCAACAGCAGCACCAAAGGGTTAACTTTTCTTCAGCTGCTGGACGCCTTCGCGAAAAAACGAAAACTAGATTGAACTCCAACACAAAATATTTTAAAAACCGATCTAGACAGCTGTATCAAATAAAGATCACTTTCACTGTCACGCTAACCTTGCGGTAAAATTATTTTCACAAAATGCACAAAATGTGCAGCAAAAATTCACTTGAACCGAGTTAATTTTCAAAAATAAAAATCAAAACAAACTACTTGTACACTCGAGCAATGTAAGAAATATAAAAATTTCTTAACATGATCGGCGTTTCTAATGAAGAAAAGCTAAACTCCTTTGGCTCGTTCTCAACAGCAGCACCAAAGGGTTAACTTTTCTTCAGCTGCTGGACGCCTTCGCGAAAAAACGAAAACTAGATTGAACTCCAACACAAAATATTTTAAAAACCGATCTAGACAGCTGTATCAAATAAAGATCACTTTCACTGTCACGCTAACCTTGCGGTAAAATTATTTTCACAAAATGCACAAAATGTGCAGCAAAAATTCACTTGACCCGAGTTAATTTTCAAAAATAAAAATCAAAACAAACTACTTGTACACTCGAGCAATGTAAGAAATATAAAAATTTCTTAACATGATCGGCGTTTCTAATGAAGAAAAGTTAAACTCCTTTGGCTCGTTCTCAACAGCAGCACCAAAGGGTTAACTTTTCTTCAGCTGCTGGACGCCTTCGCGAAAAAACGAAAACTAGATTGAACTCCAACACAAAATATTTTAAAAACCGATCTAGACAGCTGTATCAAATAAAGATCACTTTCACTGTCACGCTAACCTTGCGGTAAAATTATTTTCACAAAATGCACAAAATGTGCAGCAAAAATTCACTTGACCCGAGTTAATTTTCAAAAATAAAAATCAAAACAAACTACTTGTACACTCGAGCAATGTAAGAAATATAAAAATTTCTTAACATGATCGGCGTTTCTAATGAAGAAAAGTTAAACTCCTTTGGCTCGTTCTCAACAGCAGCACCAAAGGGTTAACTTTTCTTCAGCTGCTGGACGCCTTCGCGAAAAAACGAAAACTAGATTGAACTCCAACACAAAATATTTTAAAAACCGATCTAGACAGCTGTATCAAATAAAGATCACTTTCACTGTCACGCTAACCTTGCGGTAAAATTATTTTCACAAAATGCACAAAATGTGCAGCAAAAATTCACTTGACCCGAGTTAATTTTCAAAAATAAAAATAAAAACAAACTACTTGTACACTCGAGCAATGTAAGAAATATAAAAATTTCTTAACATGATCGGCGTTTCTAATGAAGAAAAGTTAAACTCCTTTGGCTCGTTCTCAACAGCAGCACCAAAGGGTTAACTTTTCTTCAGCTGCTGGACGCCTTCGCGAAAAAACGAAAACTAGATTGAACTCCAACACAAAATATTTTAAAAACCGATCTAGACAGCTGTATCAAATAAAGATCACTTTCACTGTCACGCTAACCTTGCGGTAAAATTATTTTCACAAAATGAACAAAATGTGCAGCAAAAATTCACTTGACCCGAGTTAATTTTCAAAAATAAAAATCAAAACAAACTACTTGTACACTCGAGCAATGTAAGAAATATAAAAATTTCTTAACATGATCGGCGTTTCTAATGAAGAAAAGTTAAACTCCTTTGGCTCGTTCTCAACAGCAGCACCAAAGGGTTAACTTTTCTTCAGCTGCTGGACGCCTTCGCGAAAAAACGAAAACTAGATTGAACTCCAACACAAAATATTTTAAAAACCGATCTAGACAGCTGTATCAAATAAAGATCACTTTCACTGTCACGCTAACCTTGCGGTAAAATTATTTTCACAAAATGCACAAAATGTGCAGCAAAAATTCACTTGACCCGAGTTAATTTTCAAAAATAAAAATCAAAACAAACTACTTGTACACTCGAGCAATGTAAGAAATATAAAAATTTCTTAACATGATCGGCGTTTCTAATGAAGAAAAGTTAAACTCCTTTGGCTCGTTCTCAACAGCAGCACCAAAGGGTTAACTTTTCTTCAGCTGCTGGACGCCTTCGCGAAAAAACGAAAACTAGATTGAACTCCAACACAAAATATTTTAAAAACCGATCTAGACAGCTGTATCAAATAAAGATCACTTTCACTGTCACGCTAACCTTGCGGTAAAATTATTTTCACAAAATGCACAAAATGTGGAGCAAAAATTCACTTGACCCGAGTTAATTTTCAAAAATAAAAATCAAAACAAACTACTTGTACACTCGAGCAATGTAAGAAATATAAAAATTTCTTAACATGATCGGCGTTTCTAATGAAGAAAAGTTAAACTCCTTTGGCTCGTTCTCAACAGCAGCACCAAAGGGTTAACTTTTCTTCAGCTGCTGGACGCCTTCGCGAAAAAACGAAAACTAGATTGAACTCCAACACAAAATATTTTAAAAACCGATCTAGACAGCTGTATCAAATAAAGATCACTTTCACTGTCACGCTAACCTTGCGGTAAAATTATTTTCACAAAATGCACAAAATGTGCAGGAAAAATTCACTTGACCCGAGTTAATTTTCAAAAATAAAAATCAAAACAAACTACTTGTACACTCGAGCAATGTAAGAAATATAAAAATTTCTTAACATGATCGGCGTTTCTAATGAAGAAAAGTTAAACTCCTTTGGCTCGTTCTCAACAGCAGCACCAAAGGGTTAACTTTTCTTCAGCTGCTGGACGCCTTCGCGAAAAAACGAAAACTAGATTGAACTCCAACACAAAATATTTTAAAAACCGATCTAGACAGCTGTATCAAATAAAGATCACTTTCACTGTCACGCTAACCTTGCGGTAAAATTATTTTCACAAAATGCACAAAATGTGCAGCAAAAATTCACTTGACCCGAGTTAATTTTCAAAAATAAAAATCAAAACAAACTACTTGTACACTCGAGCAATGTAAGAAATATAAAAATTTCTTAACATGATCGGCGTTTCTAATGAAGAAAAGTTAAACTCCTTTGGCTCGTTCTCAACAGCAGCACCAAAGGGTTAACTTTTCTTCAGCTGCTGGACGCCTTCGCGAAAAAACGTAGTTTGTTTTTATTTTTATTTTTGAAAATTAACTCGGGTCAAGTGAATTTTTGCTGCACATTTTGTGCATTTTGTGAAAATTATTTTACCGCAAGGTTAGCGTGACAGTGAAAGTGATCTTTATTTGATACAGCTGTCTAGATCGGTTTTTTAAATATTTTGTGTTGGAGTTCAATCTAGTTTTCGTTTTTTCGCGAAGGCGTCCAGCAGCTGAAGAAAAGTTAACCCTTTGGTGCTGCTGTTGAGAACGAGCCAAAGGAGTTTAACTTTTCTTCATTAGAAACGCCGATCATGTTAAGAAATTTTTATATTTCTTACATTGCTCGAGTGTACAAGTAGTTTGTTTTGATTTTTATTTTTTTCGGGTCAAGTGAATTTTTGCTGCACATTTTGTGCATTTTGTACTTCATTAACTAAAATGTACCGGAAAACCACTAATATTCTTTATATAAGGAACAAAAGTAAACTGCCAAATATCATCGCATTTTAAAAACTTGTTGAAATTACATTCTAAATATTAAAATCATTTAAATACTTCTCTATTTCTATTTTAGGTAAATAGATATTTTATAAATTAGTTATGCTACCCAAAATGAAATCTAAAATGACTAAAAAGAACAGCGCCTACATATTGCTATTAAATTTTCTATATTTCAACAAAATTAACGTAACATTTGATTAAATTATAAAAAAAAAAAAACTCGAGTAACAAGAAAAATATATATTTCAATTTGAAAGAGCATACTTTGGATTGTGCTTAAAAATTTTTTTGGTTATCCAGTCTTAAATATTTAACTCTTGCCTAATCGTGCTCGTTAGTATCTCGCGCGTGCCTTCATGAATCTAGCTAGATACATGCGACGATTATCGTAAATTCCTAAAAAGACGTGAAAAGTAAAATTGAACTAAATAAGACTTAAGGGTGTAAGTAGTTATAGTTCTAGAGGATGATAATGTAATAAATAGACTAAATTATATAGGCTGTAGATTTGGTTGTAATGAAGAAGCGAAACAGCATAACCTGAGAATTTATACCTTTACTTTTAGTAACGTGTACTAATTATCTAATTTTTATATATATGTATTTGAATATAATCTTATGAATATGAATTAATAGACTTTGTTTCAGGAAATCCCAGAAGGCTTCTCATCCGTTCTTGTGTCCTTCCCTTCTCCCTTTTCCCTTACCTTTCACCCTGTTCACTTTTGTATTTTGATTTGATGTAAAATTCTTTTTTTTTCAGCTTTATTTACAGGTTGGGCCTGTACCCTAGCCAGGTACAGGGATGGAGTGAGTTAGTGACTGAACCATCGCGTAATGGGGGGGTTAAAATTTTCTTGCGTTTGAATTTCAAGATGGTTCAGTGCGGCTAAGGGTAACAGGTGACACCAGACCTGTTGCTCTTCCTTCTGTTTTTCTGTTTTCTCGTTTTTTTTCTTCTTTTCGTGGCAGACCTGAAGAGAGGATACCACAACCTTTCTTCGCCACAGGCACGCGAACTTCTGTTTGCGATGTGTGATAGGATGTCCAAGAACCCTGACCCCATACCGACGAGCTAGGACGTGCTGCCAGCTAGCGCGTGCCACTTGGACATCTCGCAGCAACTTCACGTTGCTAATCATGCGCACACATTACAGCACATGCGCCGACTCATATTACTTACCACACAAAGTGCAGATCCTAAACGGACACATGCAACTATTTAAATTCCCACGCATGTGCATTTGCTCAGGTTACTTACCTTCATAAATTGTCACTTACGACCAAACATCTAACTTGCTGACCCTCATAAATTTCCAATGTCTAAACAACAATTTCATTTTTTTTAACTCAAATGCTCTTATCGCACGTTTTCTGAAGTGCGAGCATCAGATTTCATAAGGCACATGTCTTATCTTTTATTCATTTTATTCTACGTTCAGACACATGTCTTATCTTTTATTCTTTTTGTGCTGCAATTCTTGTTAGAATATTTATACATAACAAGAATTGTCTGATTGGTCAGCTTGAGGGTAAATAACACTGAATTAACGAAGTAAGTGGGATATTTTCGCTGAAAGTACAGCGTTCTATGAAATTTAATAAAATAAGATTTCGACGCTAAACTCGTCGAAGTCTGGGATAATCACTCGCGCAAGTAACATCGTGTTCGCGGTCTTAAGTTTGATTGTATATTACAAAGTGCTCTAATTAGTTTTGAAGATTTTATTAAATAAATAAAGTTTGTTAATACGGTTCAATTCCTATTTTATTAAATAAATAAAGTTTGTTAATACGGTTCAATTCCGATTTTATTAAATAAATAAAGTTTGTTAATACGGTTCAATTCCGATTTTATATAATTATAAAAGTAAAAGTGAGTGATAATAAATTTTAAAGAAACGAGAGATCCTTTTTGAGATTCCCTATCCCAGCTTCCCCCTGTGTCGCTCTTCTCGCTCTGCGAAAGCACGGCGGCATCTTGGGTCACAACATTGGTGGCAGCGGTGGGATACGCCAAGTGAATAATAATTCTATTAAATAAAACGTAACGAACAATAAAAATAAAAAAAAATTTAAAAAAATAAATAAAATTTTAAGAAAATTGTTCAAGAAAGCAATATTAATATTGCTTAAGAAGATGAAAATTCAAAGAAGGTATTCAAACTAGCAACAGTGTCGAATGAAATGACTCTACTTGGCAATAGAGAAAGTTATGCGAAGATAAAATCTTAATCCTTGACACTGCTTTCAGAAAAACTAGATCAACTTGAAATAATTTAAGAACCTCAAAGAATTACTCAACTCTGAAAATCAAAAATTGAACGAAATTAAATTCAGGAAAATATAAAAGGAAACTCGCATACAAATTTAGTCAATTTTCACTTTAATCTACACTCATACAAGTTTATGCAATTCGGTAAATTAAATTCACTGTTAAAAGTAACTGTCGAAAAATAAAAATGTTCAGTTCTAATATGGATCAGAAAATAATCAACAGTTAACGAATTTCATGCATGAATAGCATTACCATAAAGGCATAAATTATTCAGATGAAAATTTCATTATATTGATTATTTGCACAAAAATTGGGCCTAACTGATTGGAAATCTTTATTCTTTATACATACAATTCACTTAAATTCAAATTCACTCAAAAAAATTCTTAATCACACTGCTGAAAGAAACTTTTAATTAAAATATATAAAATTCAAAAAAAGGAGAAATTGAACAAATTCATAAAAAATTATACCGTCACCAAAAATGTTTATAGTCAAATGCTAATTTAAGCATATTTTGACTATTTACTTTAAATTCACCTTTCGAATACTTTACTTAAAAATTTGAAATTTATACTGAAGAATCATTCGCGCAATGAAAAAAATATCGCTTGAACAAATTAAATTAATGTTCTGGTACAAAAACGCCAAAAAAAAACTTAAAAAAAAACCGAAACCCTTGTATTATTCAAAATGATCTTCACGAAAATTCAATTTTAACAAAATTAGAAAAGATAAAAAACTTTTTGCTAAATCTCAAAATGGCTGCCAACTCAATTTCCAAAAAAATAGACTTTTAATAAAACTCGCACTTGCACTGGTAAATTCACTACTAGAAATGAGATCGAGTTGACATTTACAATGCCCTTTTATGCTTTCTGCTGTCGCCATTTCCCCTCCAAAAATTACATATTACTCTTATTTTGCGTATTTTTATGTAAAACCCCCTTGCAAACTGATTTTGTTAAATTCCTTATCATTTTTGTGAATTTATTAATCTAGCGTTATTAAATAAAAAATAGGATTTACGCAGAAATTTAATTAAATTAAAAACATCCTATAAAATGGCGACAGCAGAAAAGCTCATAATTACAACGAACTAACCCCAAATCCTTGCGCCTTTTTCCTTCTCATTTCTACCTTGTGCATCTCTTTCGCACTCATTAAGTAAATATAATTTAATAAAATCGCGAATTATTCGAATTTCACGTAATTCACCGCGATTCGGGCATTACTAAAATGTTCCCCGCGAAAAGCTACCTCAATTTCATATGACGTTCGTTGTCAGAAATTGAAGTAGCTGTCAGTTCGCGGTTTTCAAGTTGTGCCGTGGTCGCGATTTTTTTTTGTTAATTACTAGTGAATTACGTATAAAAACTAGGTAAGTACGTGTTATATTCGTTGTATGTGATGTGTTGTGCGTGATTTGTTAAAAAAAGTGGGCAAAAACTGCCGATTTTTATGTATTTTGAGTCAGGTGCATCAGCTGTCACAGGTACAAAAGATGCAAAATTATTACCTGTAACTGATGCACCTGACTTCCCAACATATATTAATCGTATTGCTGACACCTCCTTTACGATTTTATGTGGTCAGGTGTCAGCAATATGTAACATATTTCATGTTTTATGCATGCCATGAAATGTGTGTTGTTGTTGTTGTTAATGTTCCAAGAAATTTGTTTACATTTTGTAAGTTGCAAATTTCTTGGAACTTTTCTTGTTTTGTCGTGTAAAATATATTAAATTATTTCTTCTTTCTTTTTTCAGGATGTGCGGGACAGGAGGACGAGGAAAAGGATGGCCTGTAGACTTCCCAGGCATATCAGGTGAGTATGATTGACAACATTTTGTGAATAAATTTTAATTTGTTTTTATTTTTCAGGGATCATTGAACATTCTCCCCCCCCCGTTGAACCGTTCGGTTCAACATGAGTTTTTTTATGCCCCTTTTGTGAAAGCTACGTAGCAGCAACGTGCCATTCTCCCTGACTCTTATCCGCACCTGGTACCGTCCCGGTAGGTTGAGAGTTTTCTCATGCCGTGGTCGTCTACGTATCTCTTCGAACTCCAAGGCCTGTATTGTTTTGCTTGGTAAATAAATACTTAGGCCTTCTCGGGTGACGAACTTCTGGTGCGTATTAAAGATCCGCAACATTACTTCTTTAATAGTAGATGATGGTCGGAGACGCTCTAGTGTGTCGACATACCGCCCGTTGATATACCCTGGTGTAGATAGCTTTGGGTCGGTGTAGGGGGTGGCCGCCATAGGATCTGGCCCAGCGGACTGGGTAAATCCACTAGGACCCACCTCTGAAACACCTTGCACTGTCTCCCTTGGCGTAATTTTTTCATCCACGATTGGCTCAGGGCTGCTCGGTTGAGTGAAAACTATTTCCTCGTCAATCCTGAATGTTTTCCGTAGTGGCATTCCATTTCGGTCGTTGTTGCAACTGGTTTAAGTAGTCCTTGGACCATCTCTTCCAAAAATGTCTAGCACATAATGTTGCACATAACTCCATCTTGATGCATATGACATACTTTCTTGGTTTGCTTCTGGGATAGCTGATAATGACTGTCCGATTAAAAAATGGGCTGGTGTCAACACGCTAGAATCTTCTGGAGAGTTGGTCACGTAGCAGAGTGGTCTGGAATTAAAGCAGGCTTCAATTTGCGTAAGAACGGTGGCAAATTCCTCGAATGTTAAAATTGCGTTGCCTAATGTTCGACGCAAATGAAATTTAATTGATTTTACGCCTGCTTCCCATATTCCTCCGAAGTGAGGTGTAGCTGGTGGGTTAAAGTGCCAGTTAATGGCCTTGGATGCAAAGTATTGTGCTGCGTTAGTTGTTGATTGCTTGATTGCTTGTTGTTGTCTTACCGCCTACGAAATTCGTACCACAATCTGAATAAATATCGGTGCATAATCCTCGTCTTGCTACAAATCTCTTCAGTGCGGCGATAAAGGCTTCTGACGTTAGTGACGATACTAGTTCAATGTGTATGGCTCGTGTTGCCATACATACAAAGATGCATAGGTAGGCCTTGACACGTTTAGCATTCCTCAGTTGAGATGTCTTCACAGTGAATGGACCAGCGTAGTATATGCCTACCTTGTTGAAAGGTTTGGTTATGTTAACCCGTGCTGTTGGCAGATTTCCCATTAACTGCGTAACGTTTGACTTTCGAAATCTGGCACATCGAATACATTTATGGATCCTGCTTGTTATTGTCTTTCTGGCGTCTAAGATCCAATATTGGCTGCGACTGTGTGCCAAAACTAAAGACGGTACACCATGCAAACATTCTAAATGTAATTTATCGATCAACAGGTCTGTTACTGGATGATCTCTAGGAAGTATGATATGTATGGAATAGTTTGCTTTTTGAACTGATGGCTTGTTTGTTCTTCAAGCATTTGTGTTCGTCTGGAAATGCTGCTTGTTGCACTTGAGCTAGGACTGTTCGTTCAGCTTGTTGGTAGTCCAAGCCGGACAAGAAAATGACGAGAATTTATATAAAAAGTTCTCAGTTGGTTTAATAACAAAGCTGGAGATCGCATTCTTTTTTGCTTCCAGATCAGTTTGTTCTTTGATTCGTTTGCTAGTCGGCCATTCCTTTTCTTGATATGCTAACCATTGTGGGCCGTGCCACCAAAGTTGATTGTTTAACAATCCTTCCACTGAAAGTCCTCTTGAGGCTAAATCAGCTGGATTATACTGTGTTGGAACATGTCGCCAGTGGTCGTATTTTAGCGTGTCTTGAATCTCGACCACTCTGTTGGCCACATATGTTTTCCAACGTGATGGATGTTCTCTTATCCATTGTAATGCAATAGTTGAATCGGTCCATGCATATATTTGAAGTGGTTTTAACTGCATGTCCTAAATGGTTTGTTTGATTAGTCTAGCTAATAATAGCGCACCATTTAACTCCAACCGTGGTATAGTTATGGGTTTTGTTGGAGCAACTCTAGTTTTTGCTGTCAGCAAGTTTACTGAAGTTATGCCATCCTTATCGATTGTTCGTATGTATACTGAAGCAGCATATGCCTTGGCTGAAGCGTCACAAAATCCATGCAGTTAAAATTGGGTTTCATTGTAATATTTTATCCAACGGGGAATTTTTAATTGTGGCAGTTTTTGTAGCTCGTGCATGAAGTTTGTCCATTGTGTTGCTATGGCATCGGTTAGTTGACTGTCCCAAGAATACCCAGTTATCCATAACGTTTGCATAACCATCTTAGCTACGACTGTAATTGGAGCTAACCAGCCGAGAGGATCATACAATGATGCAATTTCTGATAATATGTTCCTCTTTGTTAACTTCACAGGATCTTGCCGCTGAGGTACCTTGAACGTGAAGTAATCTGATACTGGATGCCATAAGATTCCTAAGGTTTTGATGGATTCTTGCTCAGCAAATGATAATGTTCCCTTTAATTCCTGATGTTCTGAAGGGATATCCTGTAGGACTGTGTTTTCGTTACTAGTCCACTTTCGCAAGTTGAATCCTCCTGAATTCATCATGGCTATCTTTTTCATCTTCTGCTAACTGTAACAACGTTCGTATAGCCAGATACGGTGCAGAAGAAGTTCCAAATGTAACTGTATTCAGTTTGTAATCCTTAGTTTCTTTGGTTATAGGATGAGTCCACACTATTCGCTGATAGGTTTGATGTTCTGGATGTATCCTAATCATCCTATACATTTTCTCAATATCAGCGGTCATAGCTACCTTGTATTTTCTCCAATTTAACAATGTAGCAAATAGTTTGGGTTGTAAAGTTGGTCCTGTTAACATATGTTCGTTAAGGGATTTTCCATTGCTCGTCTTACAAGAAGCATCAAAGACGACGCGAAGCTTCGTGGTGCTACTCTCCTTGAAGACAGCATGATGAGGAATGTAATAGTGTGGCTCGTTTGCTGTTGGAAGACTCGTTTCTTCCATGTGTCCAAGTTCTAGGTATTCGTCTAGACACTTGGTGTACTCCCTTACTAGTTCTGGCCTTCTAGAAAATTGCCTTTGAAGTGTTAGAAACCTAGACATTGCTTGCTGTCTTGATTGTCCTAACAAGGGAGCCTTGTTGCTTGAAAATGGCAGCTTGACTTGGTATTGTCCATTTTCCAATCGTTTGTAGGTTTGTTTGTAATATAGTTGACAGTCTTCTTCTTCCTTAGTGAGCCTTTTCTCTGAGAGGAATTCTTCTGTCTCCCAAAATCGCTTGACTTGTTCATTTAGGTTGCAGTCAACCGTTGTGACTGAAAAGGAAGCGGTATTCCCTTTTTCTACTTGTGTAGCTGATCCTAGTAAGATCCAACCTAGGCTTGTGTTGATTGCTACTGGATCTGTTGTTGCTCCTCTACAAATACCTTCTCGTATTATCTGTGCGTAGACCGAAGCACCTAGTAATGCGTCAATTTTACCAGGCTTCCAAAAAGTTGGATCAGCTAACTGAAGTCCTGAAATGTGTTGAAGGTGCTCTGCTTCCACCACCCGTTGTGGCAAAAAATCCGTGATTTTCCTCAGGACTAGGAAGTGTTCTTCCAAGATGACTGTGTCCGTTTGACACGCCTTTAGTTTCAGCAATGTTTGCTTGCGAGCTCTCGATGTAGAGCTCGTGCTCAATCCTGTAATTGTTACAGATGTTGATGTGCATGTTGCACCTAATTTTTGACAAGCTGCCTCAGTTATAAATGATGATTGTGATTCTGGATCTATGAGGCAACGAAGTAAACTTGGTTTACCTTGCTTATGTTGTGCCATTACTAATGCCGTTGATAGTAATGCATGTTGATTTTGTCTTGTGACAAAGGTTTGTAATGTGTGCTCATTAGTAGTTGATGCTTCTGAATAAACGTTGGAATCATGCCTTGTTTGGTTGTTAGCATAATTCGCTTGTACCTTGGCTTGGTGTGGATTGTTCCTTGTAGCTTGTTGTAGTGAAGTTTCTTCTTGTAGTGACGTGTGGTGTTTCTGTTGACATTTAAAGCATCTATATTTGCTCGTACATTTGGTGACTGTGTGATTGCTGGAGAAACAGTTTAGACATCTTCCAGAAGAAGTAATTGTCTTGCGCTTGCTGGCTGTATTCATCTTCTGGTATGTCGGACATTTTGCAACAAAGTGTTTGCCTTGACATGCTGGACATTTGTTGTTGTTAGCAGTGTGGTATGATAAAGTTTTTTCCTTCGTGAAGTGTGTTGCTTGCTTGGGTTTGGATGCAATAGTGTCTGATATTGACTCTAAAATTTTCAAACGAGTATTTAAAAATGATCTGAATTGTTGAAACTCTGCTAAATTTTGATTGGAGCCTTGTTCTTCTTCCCATAGTTTCAATGTGGTAAATGGAAGCTTTTGTACTAGCAAAAATACCAATAATACATCCCAAGAACTTGTATTAACTTCCAAACATTTCAATTGTTGTAGCACTTCTTCGGTGACATCTATTAATGATTTCAACCCTTTGCTGGTTTCCAAGTTCAGCTTGGGTTGATTCACAAGTGTTTTCAGCTGATGGTTGACTAGAATACGTTTGTTTTCGTATCGCTCCTTTAATTTATTCCATGCTGGCTCGTAATCCTGATCTGTTATTGGTGTATGCCTTAAGAATCTTTCTGCATCACCCACTAGACACGATTTCAGATGATGCAGCTTTTGTACTGGTGTGATTCTCATGTTGCTGTGCACCAATGATACGAACATGTCATGAAATGATCTCCACATGTCGTATTCACCATTAAAAGTCGGTAACGAGATTCTAGGCAACATTGCTTCCTGTTGTGGCGTTGAATTATTTGTTGGTGTAACAATAGTGCTGTTTGCCTCCGACGAACTTGAAATTTTGCGAAGGCCTTCAACTAATTCGCTGAGATAATCCGTGTATTTTGTTTCTAAAATGCTGAAATTGTCTTCTTCTATATACCTATGTGGTTTTTCGGTGTTTAATTTTGACAAAGTTATTTTAATTGTCATGTCTACTGTGTTGTATTCATTCCACAGTTTCCTTAGATCTGAACTTTTGACCTCATAAAATCCTTGAGTCCTTTTCACTAAGGCTGTCTTGCGTCCGTTTTCAATTAACCTTTCGAACCGTGATCGCATTATTTGCTCTTGGGCTATTAAATTTGTCAACTCCGCCATTTTGAAATTGGTTTATATTGCGTTGGTATTGACTTTGTATCACGATTTGATTGTATACGTAGATTGACTTGGTATTTACGTAGACCGAACTTGTATTTAAAAACTCAAAAATTAAAGTGAAAAACACGATTTGTATACTGTTCCTGGATGGAACCACCAAACAAAACTCAACTCTGAAAATCAAAAATTGAACGAAATTAAATTCAGGAAAATATTAAAGGAAACTCGCATACAAATTTAGTCAATTTTCACTTTAATCTACACTCATACAAGTTTATGCAATTCGGTAAATTAAATTCACTGTTAAAACTAACTGTCGAAAAATAAAAATGTTCAGTTCTAATATGGATCAGAAAATAATCAACGAATTTCATGCATGAATAGCATTACCATAAAGGCATAAATTATTCAGATGAAAATTTCATTATATTGATTATTTGCACAAAAATTGGGCCTAACTGATTGGAAATCTTTATTCTTTATACATACAATTCACTTAAATTCAAATTCACTCAAAAAAATTCTTAATCACACTGCTGAAAGAAACTGTTAATTAAAATATATAAAATTCAAAAAAAGGAGAAATTGAACAAATTCATAAAAAATTATACCTTCACCAAAAATGTTTATAGTCAAATGCTAATTTAAGCATATTTTGACTATTTACTTTAAATTCACCTTTCGAATACTTTACTTAAAAATTTGAAATTTATACTGAAGAATCATTCGCGCAATGAAAAAAATATCGCTTGAACAAATTAAATTAATGTTCTGGTACAAAAACGCCAAAAAAAAACTTAAAAAAAAACCGAAACCCTTGTATTATTCAAAATGATCTTCACGAAAATTCAATTTTAACAAAATTAGAAAAGATAAAAAACTTTTTGCTAAATCTCAAAATGGCTGCCAACTCAATTTCCAAAAAAATAGACTTTAAATAAAACTCGCACTTGCACTGTTAAATTCACTACTAGAAATGAGATCGAGTTGACATTTACAATGCCCTTTTATGCTTTCTGCTGTCGCCATTTCCCCTCCAAAAATTACATATTACTCTTATTTTGCGTATTTTTAACTAAAATCCCCTTGCAAACTGATTTTGTTAAATTCCTTATCATTTTTGTGAATTTATTAATCTAGCGTTATTAAATAAAAAATAGGATTTACGCAGAAATTTAATTAAATTAAAAACATCCTATAAAATGGCGACAGCAGAAAAGCTCATAATTACAACGAACTAACCCCAAATCCTTGCGCCTTTTTCCTTCTCATTTCTACCTTGTGCATCTCTTTCGCACTCATTAAGTAAATATAATTTAATAAAATCGCGAATTATTCGAATTTCACGTAATTCACCGCGATTCGGGCATTACTAAAATGTTCCCCGTGAAAAGCTACCTCAATTTCATATGACGTTCGTTGTCAGAAATTGAAGTAGCTGTCAGTTCGCGATTTTCAAGTTGTGCCGTGGTCGCGATTTTTTTTTGTTAATTACTAGTGAATTACGTATAAAAACTAGGTAAGTACGTGTTATATTCGTTGTATGTGATGTGTTGTGCGTGATTTGTTAAAAAAAGTGGGCAAAAACTGCCGATTTTTATGTATTTTGAGTCAGGTGCATCAGCTGTCACAGGTACAAAAGATCCAAAATTATTACCTGTAACTGATGCACCTGACTTCCCAACATATATTAATCGTATTGCTGACACCTCCTTTACGATTTTATGTGGTCAGGTGTCAGCAATATGTAACATATTTCATGTTTTATGCATGCCATGAAATGTGTGTTGTTGTTGTTGTTAATGTTCCAAGAAATTTGTTTACATTTTGTAAGTTGCAAATTTCTTGGAACTTTTCTTGTTTTGTCGTGTAAAATATATTAAATTATTTCTTCTTTCTTTTTTCAGGATGTGCGGGACAGGAGGACGAGGAAAAGGATGGCCTGTAGACTTCCCAGGCATATCAGGTGAGTATGATTGACAACATTTTGTGAATAAATTTTAATTTGTTTTTATTTTTCAGGGATCATTGAACAAAATAATTCGAAACGAAGCGGTTGAAAAAAAATAATAATTTTGCGATAACAAAGTACAGTGCTTTAATAAATTTTTAATTGCGTTAACGGTGAGAGGTTTACTAGCTTCCCCAAAAAGCTAAACAGTGTTAAAAAAAGAGGGAGATAAAACCCCACAAAAAAACAAAAATATATAAAAATATTTTAACTAAAGGTCGGTGGACGGACCCCTCACTGGTGGGATCCTGAAAGAGACGGACTGTCTCTTACTGCAAACAATCAAAGGGATTGCATCTTGGCAACTTTAACTATTCTACTGGTTAACAACAAGAAGACGTCGGCCCGGAAGACCGACCGACGAGTAAGCAAACAAAAATTTTCAATTATATCAGAAATTTTCTTATTAGTTCTTAAATGGAATAAAATAATTGTTTACAGTTAATAAAATAATAAAAAGAAGAAGCTTTCATTTGATGGTTATTTTAAGCGGTAGCTAATTTGTCAAGAGTGAATAAATTGAATATTGGTGATTTTGGGTCGTGTCTGTCACTGGGAAATTTATAATTAAAGTTATCGAAATGAGGCATAATTCTATTTATTGTATCAGAAGTGTTATTTTTTATTTCATTTTTTTGGGCTTTTTTTCATAGTAAGTGCAGAAAGAGCGAAAAGATTATAATTTGCAAAAAAAAAAAAACTATACGCTCAATCTTTGTTTTGTGCAGTTTGCATTTTGATTTTGTTTTACTTTCATTTGACTAACTTTGCATCCTGAGATCGACGCTTCGCAGAGGTGCAAATGATATTTTTTTTCTCTCCTTTTCGTGAAGTATATTTTGACGTAAAATTCTTTTAACCTTTCTCCACGTTTTACAAAAAAATTTTAAAAATTTAAAAGAGCTGAACCCAGCGAATTTTCTTTTGTTTACTGTTTTTTATCTTCGCGAGACTCTAGCACGCTTGCTACCCTTGAAAAGAAAGGAGGAAACGATTCTTTTAAACTAGGTCTTGCGTCCCTTCTAATACTAACCTTGGAACTCCCAGCCGTATAAAAAAAATTATTTTCACGTAATAACGGATTCCCCTAAGCTTACAACACGGGAAGAAGTAACCTTCCTGTTATTAAGCGGCCTAGCACCGCATTTTCTAGAAGCCGAATCCTTACTCGGGGTAGAACTCGGGAAAGAGCCATTTTAACGTCGGGATTTGAAGAGCTCCCTTATCACAACAAAATGCCAGGCTACCCCTGTCAGTTTATATGACATTCATTTTTTGGTACCCACTTACAGCGGAAATCCAGAAGAACTGGATAAATTTATAGCTTGTGGGAAGATACTTTTTTCGTCAGCAAAATCTGAAGCTGATAAAAAATTTTTTCTGGAAATAGTAAAGACCAAACTTGAAGGTCTAGCTTTCCAATTAACTCAATACGACTCGTACGATACTTGGGACTCCTTAGTAACAGGCCTAAGGACTAAATTCCGACAAGAGAAAAGTAGGGCCATAGCTCAAAATGAACTCATTAAAGCTAAACAAAATTTTAAGGAAGATGTAAAAGAGTTCGGAAATAGACTACTACGATTACTAAATACCCTTAATTCAAGTACGTATTCCGAAGTAACGGACACTGGAGCTAGAACGTACCTGGTGAATGAGAATGCTAAATTAGCAGTTCAAATTTTTGAAGACGGATTACGAAATCCTAGCTTAAAATTACTTGTGAAAGCACACCACGAAGGTGATTTGCAAAAGACCATTTCATATGCGGTTGAACAAGAAATGCGCTCTGAAAATGATAACCGAAACACAACCACGCTTTATAGACCCAGTCATAGCCAGAATCTCTCTTGTTCTACTCAAAACTTCTGTTATCTGAATCCTAATAAAAATACTATAAAAAGGGAAATCCAACATGTCAGGAGGACAGACCAATGCTCCGGCTCATAACTCTAGAAATTGGTACGGTCAACAAGACTTTAGTGCGCCCCAACCTTTTAATCCTAGACAAATGGGATACCAAAATTCGAGAAATCATTATAGGCGAGAAGTGCCTAATACTACGAATCGGGAATTACCCCGGACCTCACGAGAAACTACTCATATAAATAATAGAGGGCCTAAATTAAATCAATATATGATTAAACAAAAGCAAACGAAACCCGAACAAATGGGAAATGAAAGGATTCGAGAGGAAGCAGTCGGCTCACCTGCTCGAATCAAAGTCAGAGCCGACGTACATCAACACTAAAACCCTTCCATAAAAGGTTAATTATCGAAGTATCACTAGAAAACACAAAATCGGGAGTTGTGGCCAACGTAGCATTTAAGCCATCTAAAACGGGATTTAAGAGGTTATTGATAGATACCGGTGCAGAAGTCAGTCTGATTAAACATGAAAATAATTGCGACAAGATTAAAAATTTAGTTAAACCAGAAGAATCTAGTTTAGTAACACTATCTGGAAAATCAATCCCGGTGTTGGGATCTATTAGAGGAGAAATATTATTATCCAACGATGAATATCAGTCTTTCTTGGTGTTGGACGACACTTGTTCGAACTTTGATTATGACGGTATTATAGGCAGCGATTTCTTGAGAAAATATCGTTGTAATATCAGTTATGACAAGGATTGTTTAGAGATGAAGTTAAGCGAGCCTGAAATAAATTTGACTGAATGCAAAACAGGGGAACGGGAAGACAATAGAGCTTCAAGACCGATTCCTTACTGTGCAGAATCAAAATCAATTTCAAAAAAGGTAATCGAAAGAACTGAATCAAATCTGAACGGAGAAAAACAAGTAAACTACGAAAGAGATGTAGCTTCGGCTACCAATGATACAATCATTATAGCGCCACGGTGCAAAACTTTAGCAGAGGTAAGTTGCAATATTAACAATGAATTGGTTATAAAAAAGAAAGAAGTGATACCCGGAGTATATCTGGCAGCTACAATAGCCAAACCCGAAAACAAAAAATTACGAATAATGCTCTTAAATAGTAATGGGTATGAAGTGGAATTAGATGCTCGAAAATTGAATTTTGAATATGACGAATTGGATAATTATGATGTACTGAATTATCATCGAGAAGAAGACCCAGTAGAAAGTCGACTAAAGACACTACAGTCGTCCTTAAAACTCGATCATTGTAATGAAGAGGAAAAGACCTCAATACTTAATATTTGTAGGAAATATAATGATCTCTTTTTCCTAGAAGGAGACGTGTTGTCTTATACAACAGTAGGAACCCATAGAATCCAAACGCAGGCTGATAAAGCTCCTGTATATGTAAAGCCATAAAGGTTACCCGAATCTCATAGAGTTAAGTTAAAGAAATGCTAGAGGCAGATATTATTAGGCATAGTAAAAGTCCGTGGAACTCACCGTTAATATTAGTTCCAAAGAAAGCTGATAGTCATGGCAATAAACAGTGGAGAGTTGTGATTGATTTTCGAAAGCTTAACGACATTACTGTAGGAGATGCGTATAATTGATATATTGGATCAACTAGGGAATTCCAAATATTTTAGTACTCTCGATTTGGCGAAAGGGTTTCACCAAATATTAGTGGATGAGCCCGAGCGAGAGAAAACTGCTTTTAGTACTCCCTTTGGTCATTATGAGTACAACAGAATGCCATTTGGATTGAAAAACGCACCTGCAACGTTCCAAAGGCTCATGAACAATGCCCTTATCGGTATACAAGGAGTGGAATGTTTTCATCTATATAGATATTTAAATGGGATGCTTTTTGCGAAGAGGCATTGGTCTCGTTAAAAGAACGACTTATCCAAGCACCTGTGTTAGCATATCCCGATTTTAGTAAAGAATTTATCATTACCACAGATGCAAGTGATCTGGCCTTAGGAGCCGTATTGTCTCAAGACGAGATAGGTAATGATCGCCCCATTTGCTACGCTAGTCGAACTCTTAATCCGGCCGAGACGAGGTATTCAACTACGGAGATAGAACTACTAGCCATAGTTTATGCAGTTAAACAGTTTCGCCCTTACGTTTATGGAAAATTTTTTACAATAGTCACTGATCATAAGCCTCTGCAATGGCTAATAAATTTGAAAGAACCATCCTCAAGATTGATGAGATGGCGAATATTATTAGAAGAATACGACTACCCTATAAAATACAAACCCGGTAAATACAACGCTAATGCCGACGCGTTAAGTAGGATAAAAACCCAGGAGTCTAATGAGAAAAATATACAAGTTCTGACTCGAAGTCAAACTAAAAAGCCTGAAATTTCAGCCAGTCAAAAAACTGAAAACGATAACACCATTGATAAAAGTACAGAAATAAGTACTAAGGCATCTAAAGTAATAGAAAGTAATGAATCCATTCTAACACAAAAACTTAAACACAAATACTTTTTGTTTCCTTTAATGGAAGCACAAGAAGAACTCAAATTAAAAGAGATTCTTCCTAACTATAATGATATAAAAAAAACAATAAATTTTCAATCGAATTAAATAACGAATTTTACTATATAGCTAAGATACCTATTCCCATAAGATCTAAGAAAGATAGGGAATGTATGAAAACTTCGCTACGACAATTTCTGAATTTATGTGAAAAGGAACAAATCACAGATTGCCATATATCAATGCCTATTTGTGACAATCACGTATTGTTAGAATTCAAAAATATTTTAAATGAATTAAAGTTAAAACCCGAAACTACGATATTTCTTCATCGAAATTCAAGGATGCACTTAACTGATCCTGATGATATTCAGCAACTCATTAAGGAATACCATAATTCTCCATTAGGTGGACACCAAGGGTTCAGTAGAACTGTCAAACGTATAAAAATGTCTTATTATTGGCATAACATGCTGAACGATATAAAAAATTTTGTCCGAAAATGTGAGTCGTGTCAAAAGAATAAACTAAGTCGACTCAACTACATACCCATGAAAATAACCACTACAAGTTCTCAACCCTTTGAAAAGGTTGTTCTAGATATTGTGGGTCCACTTCCAGTTAGCTATAGAGGACATAAATATCTTCTCACTTTCCAAGATGACTTGACTAAATTCTCGGAAGCTGTCCCTATACCTAACGCCGAGGCTCACACTGTGGCGGAAGAATTCTTCAAAAATATCGTGTGTAGACACGGTATCCCCGAATCTCTACTCACAGATCAGGGTACTAATTTCCTAAGTGTCATGTTTACAGAAGTATGTCAGCTTTTGAAAATAAAGAAAATACAAACGACACCTTATCATCCCAGAACAAAGTGAGCTTTAGAGAGAAGTCACCGCACTCTAGCGGAATATCTTCGACACTACGTCAATAAAGACTCTCAAACATGGGACGAGTGGATCCCATATGCAATGTTTGTATATAATACTACTCCCCACAGCAGTACGAATTATTGTCCTTATGAACTTCTCTATGGTTACACACCAAAAATACCTTCTTCCTTAAAACAATCTCCACAAACAATCTATAACTACGATAACTATGCTAACGAGCTCAAAGCCCGTTTACAACACAGCTATCAATTGGCAAAGGAAAACAAAATTCGACATAAACAAAAATCTAAGGTTTATTATGATGAGAATAAAAGAGAGAAACAACTTAACCTAGGGGAAAAGGTTCTTTTAAAAAGGCACGTACGAAAAGATAAATTCTCTTCACTTTGGGAAGGACCCTATGAGGTCATCCAGCTGATTTCTAAAGAAACTACCAAAATAAAAATAGGAAATAAAACAAAAATCGTTCATAACAATAATATAAAAGCTTTCATTGAATAACAATATATCACTCTTTTTAATATAGTCAACGCTCGATGAGTTATTGCTCCCACTACAATTTTACTCTTCTTAAGCTGAAATAAATACAACATTTAAATAAATTAGGTTGTAACGTCGAATACGATATCTTAAGTACCTATGTTAAAAAACGTAATTAACAATTTTACGATTTTATGAGTATTATGGGTAGATAAATTTGATCAAATATTCTATGCCAAACGAACTCACGAAATTATCTGAACGGATAACGAGCATGAAGGAAAAAGAAGAAGAAGTCCTTGAACCCATTGATTCGCATACCGTGCATCATTACACTCTCGGTTATTCCTTGTTATTTTTAATCCTGCTAATAATATTTTATATTACATATCCCAAATGGATTTTTTGCTATAGTCAAAATAAAACTAAATCTAATAAAGATATTGTTGACTCAGATGAACCCGACCAAGAACACCAAATTCAATTAACACTAGCATAATAAATTAAAATATAAATTATATGTACACTACTATATAAAAGTATAATGTAATGTACCCCTGGTACAACCAAATTATATATATCAAACATAATTGTATATTTAAGCATACGTTAAAATTCGATATATTCAGAATTGATCATTTTCAAATAATTGCATTGTAGGTACACAAAAAAAACAATAAAAAAAATATATATATATAAATTTTTTCGCATTACCATTTAATATGTATGCAGATAATCATGCTACTTCTAATTAAGAATTTTTTTGAATAAATAAAATTACCAAATTACTTAGAAAAATAAGAATAATAATTTTATAGTGAAAACAAAGTAAATAAATATATATATAAATAAAAAAGGTAAAATACCATGTAAAGTATAGCATTTGAATATTATAATATACCTTAAGTAAAAAGTAATATTATCACAAATTCTTATCAAAATTCTTAAATCAAACTAGTACAAACAAACTTAAGGAAACTGCGAAAAACGACACACAAAAAAAAATACTTAATTAAAACAAGGGAAACCCACTATATAATAAATTTCTATACATTGGTTTGAAAGAAAATCCCCACCTTTTCAAGGAGATGAATTCTCATTCAATAAGGGGGAAGGGATGTTGTGATCCCAAAATCACTACATTTAATTTCTGTAATACTTACCCCATAATTGATTACACATGCCCCGACTCATATTACTTACCACACAAAGTGCAGATCCTAAACGGACACATGCAACTATTTAAATTCCCACGCATGTGCATTTGCTCAGGTTACTTACCTTCATAAATTGTCACTTACGACCAAACATTTAACTTGCTGAAACTCATAAATTTCCAATGTCTAAACAACAATTTCATTTTTTTTAACTCAAATGCTCTTATCGCACGTTTTCTGAAGTGCGAGCATCAGATTTCATAAGGCACATGTCTTATCTTTTATTCATTTTATTCTACGTTCAGACACATGTCTTATCTTTTATTCTTTTTGTGCTGCAATTCTTGTTAGAATATTTATACATAACAAGAATTGTCTGATTGTTCAGCTTGAGTTTAAATAACACTGAATTAACGAAGTAAGTGGGATATTTTCGCTGACAGTACAGCGTTCTGTGAAATTTAATAAAATAAGATTTCGACGCTAAATTCGTCGAAGTCTGGGATAATCACTCGCGCAAGTAACATCGTGTTCGCGGTCTTAAGTTTGATTGTATATTACAAAGTGCTCTAATTAGTTTTGAAGATTTTATTAAATAAATAAAGTTTGTTAATACGGTTCAATTCCGATTTTATTAAATAAATAAAGTTTGTTAATACGGTTCAATTCCGATTTTATTAAATAAATAAAGTTTGTTAATACGGTTCAATTCCGATTTTATATAATTATAAAAGTAAAAGTGAGTGATAATAAATTTCAAAGAAACGAGAGATCCTTTTTGAGATTCCCTATCCCAGCTTCCCCCTGTGTCGCTCTTCTCGCTCTGCGGAATTTCTTCAGAAAGGATGCGGGTTAACCTACGGGACCACCCGCGAAGCCCTCCGCCAAATTAGATAAATGTTCAGCAACAAGTGCATCGTCTAATACTAAATCTTTAGTCTCAAGGGAAGTAGGCGGGAGCCGCGTCAAGTGGATAAAATCAGAAGTGGAAACATCACAGGAGGAATCACAGAAGGACGTTCGAAAAAAATCCGCGAAAAAAGTAGAGATTGAAAGAGCATCGTCACTTTCACGGTCACGGTACCTCAAAGAGGAAGGATATGCATCACATTTGCGCTTCGAGTTAATAAATCTCCAGAAGAGTTTGGGGTCACTACGCAACGTGGTTCTCATGTTGGACAAGTATTCGGCGTAGGAGTCCTGCAGACGAGCAGAGAAGCGGTGGCAAAGGTCAGAGTACGCCAGATAGTCGTCGTGGCATCCCGAGGCACAAAACCTCTTCCAAGCTTTACCCTTCAAGTTCCTCAGATGCCGTCAGGCACCTTCAAGCCAGGGGCGAAACAGATGAGGGGATCCAGACCTAGAGATGCTAATAGGAACATGTTGGGTAAAACAGACGTAAAGAACATCATAAAAAGCGCTCACGGCTAGATCGACGTCACGCTCCCCTAACACGCCGGACCAATCACATGAAAGTAACCAGGCATCAATGCATGAAAAGTCAGCGCGTTTGAAGTTAAAGTAAAAGTCACCATGTAAGGGAGGAAATGGAATGGCAGCGTCGAAGCACATGACAACCAGGAGAGCGGGGTGATGACTCGATTCGGGAACCAGAGGGAACAGGCATCTCCTGACAGTCGTACCATCGGGGTCAGATGAAAACACTAAGTCAAGAAACCTACCAGAATCATTAGGAACATCACAGCATTGAGCCAAGCCGGAGGAGACTACAGAGTCCAAAAATATTAGAGCAGATGTAATGAGGGAATAAGGCCATCAGAATCAAGAGAGTGAGCCCAACCGATGTTGGGAAAGTTAAAATCACCAAAGAGAACGATGTCCTCCGAGGGAAGCAAGGAATCGGACAAACCATCGATGGATGCAGCGAGCAATTCCTATCAGCAACCAGGGCAAGATCATTTGATAACGCCTCCATCATGCCCCTCACCAACCGAAGGACGTGGCAAGGCTTTATGTCTGAACAGTCAGCGCAAGTGGAACAAGGAGATGATTTAGTTCCACGCTTCAGACATGTGGCATGGAAAAAGTGGCCACAGACACCATCGCAGGCCACCCCGTCACGGGAAATCTCCGAAGCACAAGCCCCACACTTAGACATAAGAAAAAAATAAAAATAACAAAGAGCAAAAAAGAAACGGAGACTAAGATTAAAACAGAAATGAGTGATGAAGTAATAATAAAGGACAAAATTAATCGATAAAAAGATAGTCGACGTTAAAAATGAAGAGAATAAAACAAGTATAGAATAAAACGAAAGCAGGCCACAAAAAGGACGAGGTAGGGCAATAAATAGAAAGGCAAGTCGTACAAACAAATAGATGAAAATAAATAAAGGGGAAGAAAAACAAAGAAGGAGACGAAGACAAAACTGGAATGAGTAAAAAATTAAAAATAGAGAACAAACTCAGTCAATAAAAAGCTAGTCAAGTCGTTAAAAAAAGATAAAAGAAAGAAAACAAAAATGGAGAGAAAAAAATAAAATAAATAAGAGAACGAAAGCAGACAGCAAACAGAACAAAGTCAGCGATAAGAGATAATCTGGCCATACAAATAAAAAGAAGAAAATAAACAAAGAAGAGAGCATAAGCATACAGCAAACAACTTCAGGACGGAAGAGAAGCGAAGAGGGCAAACAAGAACCAAATAAGGTAAGACGGGAAACGGAAAAAGAAAGAACAAATATAAAACCAAAAAAGGAACAGCAATAACAGCAGCAATAAGGGTCCGACCTAAGAAGCAAACAAAAAAAGGGAAAAAAGTAAAAAGAAAACGGAGGCAAGCAAGCGGTCACGTTGACGGCGCACAACAGACAAACGGGAGCAGGGAATACTACAGAACAGAACAAAAACACAAGGAAGGAAACGACAACAAGGAAAAGAGAAATTACAATACAAAAAAAAACCGAAAGCGAAAAAGGCAAGGACATACAAAAAACAGGTCAAGAACCAACAACCAAAAAAATCGCGTCAAACGACCGAACTACTCTAGCAGCATAAACTCGTGTCAAGCTAAATGACCCGAGGAGAGAATGGGTCACAAAGGACTACAACCGACAAAAACAAAAACAAAATAAAATAGATGCGAACTTAAAAACAAAAACAAAAGCACAGCCGCCGAAAAGTACACACCACTAGTAAACCAATTAAGCGGGTGTAATGGAGCAGAGGCGAAGATCTCGGCAATAAACAGAAACCAAAAACCAAAACAACGGTAACCGAGAGTAACACACAAAAATGACATCAGAAAGATCACCAAGATACTGTGGGGACACATAGTAGTTCGGATTATGGTTTCAAGAATTTTTCGAAACATTTATAATTTTTGTTTTCATTTTAGGTTTCGTTCGTTCCAAATACGTTGCCTATTCACTTGTTGTAAAGGTTATCTAAGTAGGTTGAAATAATTGTGTATGAATTTTGTTATATTTTATTTAAGTCAAAAAAATATGTTTAAAAAACTAATCAGTTGAATTCAGGTCTTCAACCGCAATAGATGTAATTTAAAATTAAAATAAATATCTCTCGATTAGTAACGGAATTCTTTTTTATTATTGCAATATTTCTTGGCAACCATTTGGTTGCCAATTCAAATAAAAAGTCCTTGCAACAAAGGCGAGTTTTT